>CM042835.1:28800507-29407908 GCA_023653725.1 Bungarus multicinctus
GCTGCCTGCCACCCGCCCGGCTGGAGGGGGCTCCCGCCGGGCGGGCCGGACCCTGTAAGCGTCCCGGCGGCAGGTGTGCAGTCCCGCGGGATCACTTGGCCACGGCGGCGGCCAATCGGCCGGGCGTCCGCCTGGGGCCGGGGCTCGTCATGGCCGCCATGCCGTTCGGGGCCGCGGGCGCTGCCGAGGAGCCGGCTCAGCCATCCGGCGCAGCTGTGCCCGCGGGCAGCCTGGGCGCGGCCGATGCCTTCCCCAAAGACTTCGGCTACGGCGCCGACGAGGACGAGGCGGGCGAGGACGACGGGGCCGAGCTGACGGGGGGAGGCGGCGGGGGCGGCGGGATCGGCCTAGCGGGGCCCGGCGGCGGCGGCGGCGGCGGCGGCGGGCTGGGGGCCGGCGGGGGCGACTCCTCCAAGCAGCCCCGCATCCTGCTGATGGGGCTGCGGCGCAGCGGGAAGTCCTCCATCCAGAAGGTGCCGGGGGGCGGCGGGCGGGCGGGGGCGGCGGGGCGGGCGGGGGTCCCCGGCCTGAGCCGCCCGTCTGTTGCGCGCCCGGCAGGTGGTCTTCCACAAGATGTCCCCCAACGAGACGCTCTTCCTGGAGAGCACCACCAAGATCCACAAGGACGACGTCTCCAGCAGCTCCTTCGTCAACTTCCAGATCTGGGACTTCCCCGGCCAGATGGACTTCTTCGATCCCGCCTTCGACTACGAGCTCATCTTCCGAGGCACCGGGGCGCTCATCTACGTCATCGACGCGCAGGTGGGCGAGGGGAGGCTCCTCCAGGCCGAGCTCGGTGTGAAAGGGACCGCGGGTGGCAGTGACGGCGCGATGAAGGGCCGCGGTTTGCTTCTGCCCGCCCCCCTCCGGGTCCGGAAAGGGCCGGAGCAGCCTGGTCGGGCGTTCACGGGGCCTGGGGAACCGAGCGCCTCTGGCAGAAACGGCTCCGCTCCCTCTCTGTTGCAGGACGACTACATGGAAGCGCTAACCAGGCTCCACATTACGGTTTCCAAAGCCTACAAAATCAACCCAGAAATGAACTTTGAAGTTTTCATTCACAAAGTGGATGGCTTATCGGACGACCATAAGATTGAAACCCAGAGGGACATCCACCAGAGAGCCAATGACGACCTGGCCGATGCCGGCTTAGAGAAACTGCACCTGAGGCAAGTGAACCGCCTGGAGTTGCTCCCAGGCTTCTCAGCGGCTTCTCCTAATTGCAAGCTGGGCTCAGAGGCCAGAGCAGCCAAGGTTTCCAAAACACCTCAGCAGCACAGAGGCAGCTCTCCGGAAAGAAATGCTGGTTGGCTGTAGACACGATACGGTTCCAGAAGTAGCTGCCATTTTTCCCTGGCCAGGACGTGCCCCGCCCCCGCCCCCCAAATGCTGCATAACAAGGTCTGGAAGCTGCCTAAACCACGGTGCAATCCGCCGTAAGCAGCAAAGTGGCACACCTTGTTCCCGGCTGCACGATGGGAACCCGAATGTGGCCGCCATATTGTCTCACACAGAAAGTGGCAGCAGCTTCCAGAATTTTGCCGTGCAGCCGTGCAATAAAGCAGTTCATCCCAGTGCTCTGGAAGAGGAGGAGGGTGTTTGGGCTGCTGGGTGGGAATCAGCCCTGTGGAGACCCGGTGGGAGAGAGGAAAGGCCTGTGAGGCCAGGGGTCAGAAGCGGAGCCTGGGGCATCCAAGTGGTGATAGAGGAGGCCTTGGCAGGGCCAGGGCAGGCGGGCTGGGCCTCTGCTCAGCTTCTAAGGGCTTTCCCCATGCCTGAGGCACCTCATGCTCCACTCGATGACCTGCACGCTGGTTTAACGATCCAGCACTAATTTTTGGGTGGGGAAGGGAACAGCCCAAACCCAGAATTTACTTTTTCTGAATCTGAAATGCTGTCCCAGATAGCAATTCTACTTTTTCTCATCTAGCATTTTTCTGATTTTATCATTTTCTTAATTTCTGAAAACTGAAATTTGGTTCATCTTGAAACAAGGTTCTTTCCTCTTTCACACGTTAGTCCATTTCTTGACTTGGTTATTTATTTACACATTAACCAGTTTATTAATTGGTTAATTGAAATGACATTGTTAGTGGAGATTTTATAATCTTTTTTTCCAGTGCCTACTTTTTCAGAGACAAGCATTAACCAGCATATTTGAATTAGGGTTTAATGTCCCATGCAGATGCAGGTTGTTTCAGTAAATCATAACCATATTAGATAATCGTGAGTCACATAAACAAAAGAAAACAGATTCCAGTTTGGGAATGATACCAGTGGTGGTATTAGTTTGGCCAAAACAGCAGGTAACTAATTAGAGTTCTTCTTTTTTCTTTTTCTTTTAGCTTTTATTTGACCAGCATCTATGATCACTCAATATTTGAAGCCTTCAGTAAGGTGGTGCAGAAGCTCATTCCACAGCTGCCCACTTTGGAAAACTTGCTGAATATCTTTATATCAGTAAGTAGCAGTTAATTACTCCACATTTTGGAAGGGTGAATAATGTGATGAAAGTTAGCAAATGAGTGGTTTTCATTTAGGAGATGATGAAATTGACACCAAGAGATTTTGGGAAAAACTTTTGCCTTCAAAGCAGAGGTGGGTTGGAGACTGCTTAATCTTGCTAACAGATCTATCTCAATCTCAGTCAGCTCTTTTAAAGTCTAAGGCACTAGCTGGATTATGTTCTGTCGCTTGTTTTTGCATTATATTGAATTGCAGTATGACGTGGTCACCCTTGCCAAGGTTTCAACTACTTCTGTCACTTCTTCTGTATTAATAAGAATTAGGTCCAGTATAGCTTTTCCTCTAGTTCCCTCCTCTACCTTTTGGAGGACAAAGTTGTCAGCTAAGTTGGTTAGGAATCGGTTTGATCTCCCACTTCCTGCAAGGTTTGTCTCCCAGTTGATATCACGGTAGTTAAAGTCCCCCATTACTATTGGGGTGTGTTTTCTACATAATAATAATAATAATAATAATAATAATAATAATAATAATAATAATAAATATTTATTTATTTACCGCTCCTCTCCCGAAGGACTCGGAGCGGTGCACAGCCGTACAGTTAAAACAATAAATATGTGAAAAAATAAAACTAAATTAAACTTAAGACCCTGGCTGTAAACAATTAAAACCCTTCCCTAAAACCCTAAAATTTAATAAAAAGTAAAACACCCAAAACTAAAATCAGCCCAAGCCGGCCTGGTCAAAGAGCCAGGTTTTCAAGGCACGCCTGAAGGTCCCCAGATCCCTGGCTGTCCGTAATTCCGGGGGCAACCCATTCCAGAGGGCAGACGCCCCCACAGAGAAGACCCTATTCCTCGGGGTCACCAGCCGGCACATAGATGCCGACGGGACCCGCAGGAGACCCTCTGTTAGGCTACGGAACTTCTTCCCATTCAAACAATAAGAATGAACTTCTGAGAACCGAACTTATCAAAAGGAATCCTTTATTGAGATGAGACAGTCCAGTAGGAATTCAAAGCAGCGTCTGAGGTCCCTCAGGCATACAGTGATAGATAAGGGAGTTTAGAATCCCCCCCCCCCCATCCCAATGTTTACTTAGGGAAACAAAAGCCAATATGTTAATTCCCCTCCCAGCCCCTCTGGAAGGGGATCCTTCCCTTTTTGAAAGGTTTTTTCTCATGTAGCTTTCCCAAGACGTACCTAACTTCCTCCCCCACCCCCTTTTTAGAACGGACTGTTTTTGGAGATTTCCCAGAGCACTTCACTGTGGAGTTTTATGGATCCCTCATCTCCTGGCCGTGCCACTCCGAGGTGTTAGGTTCTGGCCATCTGGCTTCTCTCCCCCCCATTGTATCATGTATGGGTATGCATATTCGATATAAGGTTAAATATATTCAGGTTACATCAAGAAAGGATTTCTTTATCAGTTCCCCCCCCCCCTTTTCTTCTTCCTCTGAAGAAATGACAGATACACGGATCTGACATCCTGCCCTCCTTTAAAAAACAGATGGGTCTACCTGGAAAAACAAAAATCATGCGTTACATCTGCAGTTCAGGACGGTTTATCAGGGTATTTTAGGTGGAACTTTCGTAGTAATGTGGGTGCTTTTACATGTCTTTTGGCTACCCACTCATTTTCTGAGGAAGGAAGGTGTTTCCAAGCTACTAAATATTGTGTGGATCCATGGTAAGTGCGTGAATCAAGGATGTCTTTAATTTCAAAATGTTGTTCCCCATGTATCATGATGGGGGTTGGGGGTGTGGGAAGGGGGGGTCTGAGGTTTGAAGTGATCTCCGGTTTGAGCAAGCTACAGTGAAATACTGGGTGAATCTGCCTAAGAGTTTTTGGAAGACGAAGCTCTACCGTCACGGGGTTGATAATTCTGGAGATGGGGAATGGCCCAATGAATTTTGGTCCTAATTTCTTAGAAGGTTGTAATGATTTTAAGAATTTTGTGGACAAATATACACGGTCTCCAATCTTGAAAGGTTTAGGTTCACAGCATTTTTTGTCTGCTTGAGTTTTGTAAACTGCTCTAGCTTCCTGTAGAGATAATCTTACCACTGGCCACATGGCTTGTAAATTATCCATCCACTCCTTAAGGGAGGGGATTTCAGGTTCTTTGGTGGGTAGTTCCGGCATGGGGTTGAATTCTTGGCCCGTTGCTACGTGGAATGGGGTGAACCCTGTGCTACTATGGACTGAGTTATTGTATGCTACCTCTGCAAAAGGAAGGTCAGTCCAATTGTCCTGCTGGTGATTAATAAAACATCTTAAATATTGTTCTAATACACAATTCACTCTCTCTGATGCTCCATCCGTATGGGGATGGTTCGAAGACGATAATCCCTGGGTGGAGCCTAATAGGTTTAAAAACGCCCGCCAAAATTTGGATGTGAACTGAACACCCCTATCTGAGATAATTCGTTGTGGGGCTCCATGAAGGCGATAAATGTGTATTAGGAACATCTTTGCCAATGATCTGGCAGTTGGGATCTTTTGGCATGGAATAAAATGAACCTGTTTGGAAAAAAGATTAGTTACAACCCAAATGACAGTATTCCCAGCACTTTCGGGAAGTTCCACTATAAAGTCCATAGAGATCTCTTTCCAGGGAGCAGAAGGGTCTGCTACTGTTTGTAAAAGTCCAGGATATTTTCCTTGTCTTCTCTTTGCAGCAGCACAGATGGGGCAGCTCGCAACATAGTTTTCAATGTCCTTTTTGAGGGACGGCCTCCAAAATTGTCTTTTGATGAGGTGCAGGGTTTTTACCAAACCAAAGTGTCCTGCTATTTTGGAGTCGTGGCAGCGTTTTATGAGTTCCATTCTCTGGCTTGCAGGGACATAAAGCTTGTTTTCTACCCAAGCCAGTCCATCTTTGAGTAAGCACGTGTTTCTGTTAGCCTGGAACCAATCATCTTTAAGTAGTGCCTCCTTAAATATTGACGTCGTTGTGTCTTCAGTCAGGGATGATTTTTTTTTCTCTTGTGCCCAGGTGAGTACCTTGGCTGCTAGTTGGGTCGGTTGGATCATCGGTTTTATAACTTCAATCTTTTTGCTGTTGTATTGGGGTTTCCTGGACAGTGCATCTGCTAAGAAATTCTTTCTCCCAGGAAAATATTTGAGAGTGAAATTAAAACGTTCAAAATATCGAGCCCACCTTGCTTGTTTTTCGGAGAGTTTCCGTGGATTTCTCAGAGCTTCCAGATTTTTGTGATCAGTCCATACTTCAAAGGGGATTTGGTTTCCTTCCAGGAAATGTCTCCATGTGAGCATTGCCCACCGCACAGCATATGCCTCTTTCTCCCATACGGCCCATCTTTGCTCGGTTTCCGTCAGTTTCTTAGATGTATAAGCACATGGTTGTAATTGTCCACTTTCATTCTTTTGGAGGAGGACTGCCCCAACTGCAACATCACTGGCGTCTGCTTGGATGACAAAAGGTTGTTCGGGATCTGGGTGCTTAAGGACCGGTTCTGCTGCGAACAGGTGTTTGAGTTTCTCGAATGCTGCTTGGCATTCCATTGTCCAGATGAGGGGTTGCCTAGGCTTGGGTTTTCCCCCCCCTTCGTTCTTAGCAAGTTTGTGATAGGGAGGGCGATGTTTGCAAAAGCTGGAATGAATTGGCGATAAAAATTTGCAAACCCCAGAAAACTTTGCAATTGTTTGCGTGTGTGCGGTGGATCCCAGTCCAATATAGCTTTAACTTTCTGTGGGTCCATCTCTATTCCCTCATGGGATATTCTGTACCCCAAATAGTCAATTTTCTCTTGGTGGAACTCACATTTGGAGAGTTTTGCATATAGTTTAGCGTCTAAGAGTTTTGTGAGGACTGCACGGAGTAGTTTGATGTGTTCTTCCATCGTTTCCGTGTAGATTAAAATATCATCAAGATAAACTAAAACCCCTTTAAATAAAAATTCATGAAGGGTTTCATTGATCAATTGCATAAACACTGCAGGCGCTCCTTGCAGTCCAAAAGGGAGCACCTTAAATTGGTAGCATCCCAATGGTGTGTTAAAAGCTGTCTTCCATTCATCCCCTTCCTTTATTCTGATGCGGTAATATGCTTCCCGTAGGTCTAACTTTGAAAAATTTTTTCCTTTCGAGAGGTGGGCTAACATGTTCTTCATGAGGGGGAGTGGATACATATTCTCTATGCAAATTGCGTTCATTTTTTGGTAATTAACGCAAAGACGGCTGGAGCCATCTTTCTTTTCACGGAATAGCACTGGGGCAGCTATTTTTGGTCGGGCGGATTCGATGAAACCCTGTTTTAAGTTTTTATCGATAAATGCTCTGAGTTCTTTCAGTTCTCTGGGAGACATGCAGTACATTTGTGGTTTTGGGAGTTTAGCCCCTGGTAGGATTTCGATAGCGCAGTCTGTGGCTCGATGAGGTGGGAGTTCATCACAAGCTTCCTTACTAAATGCTTGGGCCAGATCCTGGTACTCATGGGGGATCTTAATGGGTTTCACAGACTGTCCGGTCATGGCTGATTCTATGTTCTCTTCCCCATTCTTTATCCTTTCCTCTGAGCTTTTTGCAAATATTACATCTCTCTGGAATTTTATGGTTCCTGTCCTCCAATTTATTTTTGGATTCCATTTCTGTAGCCATGTGAGACCCAGAACTAGTGGCTCTTCCATCCCTGGGGCTACAATGAATGTGAGCATCTCCCTGTGTTTTCCTAGTCTTATTTTCAATGGTTCTGTGGTAAACCTGGCTGGCTCCCCCCCCGCTATGGTTCCATCTAATTGGCAGAAAGCGATGGGATTTTCCATTTCTTTCAGTTGGATTCCCAATTTATCTGCAAGGGAGGGTTTGATTAGGCATCGAGTGCATCCCGAGTCCAGCAACGTTGTAACTTCCTCCCCCTTCCCTTGGCTGGGGATAAACAGTCTCAGGGGTAGGGTGATTGGTTCAATTGGATTGCTTACCAGCGGGTCATCCTCTGGATCACTTTCGGACTGGCTCAGGTCCCCTCGGAGCGTTTGGGATTCTTCCTCAGGTTTGGGAGGGGGTCGGAATCCCACACCTACTCGGCCCCTCAGGCCAGTCTCCTTCCCTCGAGGGCTGGATGTTGTGGGTTTCCTCCCTGATGGGTGGTCTAGCTTTCTGGCAGGAGTCTTCGAGTGGCATTCTGCTGCGCGGTGTCCCTCCTTTCCACACTTAAAGCAACCAGGCGTTCGTGGAGTCATGGTGGATTGGGGTTTGAAAACTTCCCGTTTCCCCAGGGGTGGGGATCTTTTCCAAAACTTACCAGCACGGTGCCGGTTCCGAGTCATGTCTATCTCTGCCTCCTCTGCCATCATGTACCATTCATGCAAGAGGTTTGGGGCCCCACGGGCCAGGCAGGCAGCGTATAGATCATCATTTAGTCCATCTTTGAACCAGCAGACTAAGATATCCTCTGGCCAATCTACCCGGCCGGCCAGGTCACAAAATTCCTCAGTGTATTCTGCTACCGGGCGACGACCTTGTTTCACGACTCTGATGCGGTCCCGGGCTTTTCTATCGGCAAGCGGGTCCTCGAAACGGTGGCGTAAGGCCGTCATAAAGCGATCTAAGTTTCTTAATTCTGGGGCATTGACGTTGTGGAGCGTTACCATCCATCTGGCTGCCGCCTCTTCAAGAGCTAGGGTGACAATTCGCACCCGGGACCCTTGGGTTGGTAAATCCTGTCCATATTCTTGCATGTAGGTGAGCACTTGTGCCAGGAAAAATCCCAATTTCTGGGGGTCTCCATCGAATTTTACCCCCAAGGGCGGGACCTTCCTCTGTAATTGTATGTTTCTGGGTTGGCCAGGGTTAATTCCCTGATCCGGGGCGTTTAAGGGTCGGGTACCTGGTGTGGCTGCTGGTTCTTCAGCTTGTCCCTCTTCCCGCTCAATCTCCACTGAATCCGGGGTGGCGGCTCGGGTTCTCTCACCTTCTGGTTCCCTCGCTCTCCTGCGTTGTCGTCTTTGTGCATCCGCCATGTCGAGGTTCTCCAGGGCTTCCCTCACTAGGCGATTGATGTACCGTCTCATTCGGTCATCGGCCGGTGGCTCCTCATCCCATTCTTCCTGATTCGATAGGGCCTCTAGCTCCAATTTCCACACGGGTTTGAGATTTCCTCGGGTGAGGGTTACTCCCCTGGTTCTTCCATTCCAGGTGTCTCTCTTTCCTACACCTATAGACCACCGGGGCTTGGTGGAGGATTCGCAGGCAGCCTCGCTGTCTTCGATGGGGCACATCGAGTCAGTATCTGGCTGGGTAACTGTTGACGTTTCTCCCCAGCATTCCGCTCCCCCTTGCTCCTTGCTGTATTCAGACATATTTTTTTTTTTCTCTTGCAGGATCCCCTCGGTGGAGTGAATAGTTTAAAAAAAAAATTCCTCTCCGGGTTGACCTCTATTGCAGACGCTGCTTTATGTCAGGCTACGGAACTTCTTCCCATTCAAACAATAAGAATGAACTTCTGAGAACCGAACTTATCAAAAGGAATCCTTTATTGAGATGAGACAGTCCAGTAGGAATTCAAAGCAGCGTCTGAGGTCCCTCAGGCATACAGTGATAGATAAGGGAGTTTAGAATCCTCCCCCCCCATCCCAATGTTTACTTAGGGAAACAAAAGCCAATATGTTAATTCCCCTCCCAGCCCCTCTGGGAGGGGATCCTTCCCTTTTTGGAAGGTTTTTTCTCATGTAGCTTTCCCAAGACGTACCTAACTTCCTCCCCCACCCCCTTTTTAGAACGGACTGTTTTTGGAGATTTCCCAGAGCACTTCACTGTGGAGATTTATGGATCCCTCATCTCCTGGCCGTGCCACTCCGAGGTGTTAGGTTCTGGCCATCTGGCTTCTCTCCCCCCCATTGTATCATGTATGGGTGTGCATATTCGATATAAGGTTAAATATATTCAGGTTACATCAAGAAAGGATTTCTTTATCAGTTCCCCCTCCCCTTTTCTTCTTCCTCTGAAGAAATGACAGATACACGGATCTGACACCCTCTCTGTGGGAGCGCACCGGATGGTGAGAGGAAAATGGCAGAATGCGGTCTTGTAAATATCCCGGTCTGATGCCATGGAGCGCTTTAAAAGTTAACACCAAAATTTTAAAGCGCACCCGAGAGGCCACTGTCAACCCAAGCAGCTCGCGCAGGAGGGGTGTCACATGCGAGAACCTTGACGCCCCCATAACCACCCGCGCGGCCGCATTCTGTACCAGTTGAAGTCTCCGGATGCTCCCATTCGGGAGCCCCATGTAGAGGGCGTTACAGTAGTCCAGTCGGGAGGTGACCAGGGCATGAGTGACCGTGCGTAAGGCATCCCGATCCAGAAAGGGCCGCATCTGGCGAATCAGGCGAACCTGATGAAACGCCCCCCTGGAGATGGCCGTAATATGATCTTCCAAAGACAGCCGTACATCCAGGAGGACACCCAGATTGCGAGCCCTCTCTGCAGGGGGCAAAATCTCATCCCCAATAGCCAGCGATGGAACTATCTGGCTATATCGGGACGCCGGAAACCACAGCCACTCAGTCTTGGAAGGGTTGAGTCGGAGCCTGTTCCCGCCCATCCAGTTCCGCACGGCCTCCAGACAACGGGACATGACCTCCATGGCATCGTTGGGATGGCTTGGGGTGGATATGTACAGCTGAGTATCATCAGCGTACAGATGACACTTCACCCCAAAGCCATGGATGATCTCCCCCAGCGGCTTCACATAAATGTTGAACAGGAGAGGAGAGACGACCGACCCCTGAGGCACCCCACAATCGAGGGGCCTAGAGGTGGATCTCTCCCCCCCCGCCAACACAAATTGCAGACGGTCAGAGAGGAAGGAGGCGAACCACCGCAACACGGTGCCCCCAACCCCCCCAACGGCCGCAATAGTATACTATGGTCAATAGTATCAAAAGCTGCTGATAGGTCTAATAGGACCAGGACAGAGGAATAACCCCTGTCACGGCCCTCCAGAGATCATCAACCAACGTGACCAATGCCGTTTCGGTACTATGTCCAGGCCTGAAGCCCGATTGGAAGGGATCCAGGTACGTATCTTCATCCAGGTACTGGGGAAGCTGACCTGCCACCACACTCTCAACAACTTTCGCCACGAAGGGAAGGTTGGAGACAGGACGATAGTTGTTCAAGAGAGTTGGGTCCAGGGAGGGCTTCTTGAGGAGGGGTCGCACCACCGCCGTTTTCAAGGCAGTGGGCAGCGAGCCCTCCATCAAAGAAGCGTTAACAATTCCCTGGAGCCAACTCCGCGTCACCTCTCTGGTGGTAGAGACCAACCAGGAGGGGCAAGGGGCCAATAAACATGTGGCATTCAGCCACCCCAGCAACCTGTCTATACCCTCGGCGGTCACAGGGTCGAACTCATCCCAGATAACCGTCTCAAGACTCGCCACGGTCACCTCCCCCGGGACCTCCCAACTAGAGTCCAACCCGGCCCGAATCTGAGTGATTTTATCGTGCAGAAATCGTGAAAACTCCTCCGCCCTTCCCTGCAAGAGATCATCCCTCGCTCCCGGCCCAAGCAGGGAGCGGGTCACTCTAAAC
Source organism: Bungarus multicinctus (assembly GCA_023653725.1). Classification (NCBI taxonomy): domain Eukaryota; kingdom Metazoa; phylum Chordata; class Lepidosauria; order Squamata; family Elapidae; genus Bungarus; species Bungarus multicinctus. Next base: position 28,811,525 of record CM042835.1, read on the forward strand.
AGAGCGGCGGGTCGATTTTCTGCCGATGCAATAAGGGCGGAGAAGTGAGAACGCTTCACCGCCTCTATCGCCACTAGGTAGGTCCTAATATAGGACCTAACCTGTGTTCGGTCGGACTCGGCACGACCGGCCCTCCAGATGCCCTCCAGACGTCTTTTCCAGCATTTCATCTCCCTCAGCTCCTCCGTAAACCACGGAGCCGAGTGAGATCTCTGCCGGGTCAGAAGTCGCAAATGCACAACTCGGTTCAGAGCCTCGGCAGCCAGCCTATCCCAGGCGGCTACCAAGTCTGTGGCCGAGTTATGAGCCAGAGTTCCAGGTAATGGCCCAAGCTCCATCTGGAACCGTTCAGGATCCATCAGGCGTCTGGGGCGGAACCATCTCCTCGGCTCCACCTCCCTGCGGTGTGGATTGGCGGTACAGAAGTCTAGTCTAAGGAGAGAATGATCAGACCATGACAAAGGTTTGACAACTATATCCCCTAACCGATCATCAACTAACATACATTTGTTAGTTGTGTAGCAAAACATTCATCTATATCTTCTGCTTGATGGGTGGCCTATGTCATTTCCCCGCCTTTTATATTGACCCATATGGATTCTAGGAGGTTTTCATCCTTGGTTTTCTGGTTTTCTGTAGAGTTATGGTGATCTTTTATGTGTAATGGTGATCTTTTATGTGTAATGCAACTCCACCTCCCCTTCTGTTAGGCCTGTTTCTTTTGAACAGTTTGTATCCTTCCATCCGTACATTCAGTCATGAGTTTCATCCCATCATCTTTCCGTAATGGCAGCTGTGTCATATCTGCCTTCCTGTACTAATACGTCAAGTCCACCCTGTTTCTGAGTATTTTTGTGCATAGGCATTTGAGTCCTTATCTCCCATTTTGTAACTGAGTTTTCCATTCTTTCCATCACCCTCCACTGTGTTTTTCCGATTTTCTTTTCTTTTTCTTCTTTCTCTTTACTCCCTATCTCCTTATATGATTGGTTATCTAGTGGAATTAGGTTCTAAAGGTCTTGAAGACTGCCCCCCCAGCTCCATTTAAGTTTAAAACCCTTGTGATGAGATGAGCCAATCGTTTTCCCAATATACTCTTTCCAGTTCTTGTGAGGTGCAGTCCACCCCTTGCCAGGAGCCCTTCAGGTAGGTAAGGCAGACCATGGACTAGGAAGACAAAGGTCTCTGGACGACATCAGTTTTTAGGCCAGTGGTTCGCTTCTAAAATCCTTTGCTCCCTCATTGGATATTGGCCTTTTGTTGGAAGTGGTTGTACTCCCAATCCTTTAACTTTCTCCCCTAGCTAATCGTAATCTCTTGTTAACTCTTTTCAGAATCATTGTTGTATCATTGGTCCCCCCATGTGTCGGAGAAAAATGGGGTAGTAATCTATGGGAGTGATTATTTTAGTACGGTTCTCAGTTACATCTTTGATTTTTGCTCCGGGGAAATAACATACCTCCCAAGATTGACTGTTCAGTCTGTAGACGATAGTTTCTGTTCCCCAAAGAATTGAATCTCCTATCACAATATTTACCTTTTTTCCCCCTAGGGAAGTCTAGGATACTATTCTTCCTTTCATAGGAATGTTGGGTTGTGTCTCCTTTTTAGAAACTATTGGTGAATGCTCTTTTGTGAGTGTGTGCATGTTTTCTCCTAAGGGGAGGCTATGGAAGTTCTGTTCCAGAAGGGCTTCCCTGGAGTGGACGAGGGTAGATAGTCCAGGCTTCGCTCTTGGTTGCTGTTTTCTTCTAAAAGTGACAGGTTTCCATCCGTCTTCCTCTTCAGGTTCATATATAGCAGGGGTGTCAAATGTGCTGCGTTGCGGCGGCGTCATGTGACGTATTGCGACTTCTCCCCCTTCGTTAACTAGGCGTGGGCGTGGCCAGCGCGTGATGCATCCGGCCCGCGGGGCTGCAAGTTTGACAGCCCTGATACATAGGATCATTTTTTATGGAAGCTCTTTGCTCCCAATTATTTTTAATTTGGGTGTAGTCTTCTTGTTAAGGTTGGGGATTTTCGCTTTGTTCGTTGAGTTTCAGAATGCTTAGAGTTGCTTCTAGACCCTTTTTCTTCTAGTAATTCATGTACTTTACATTTGACACATATATAGTTTGAGTCTTCTGTGGGCATCAGCTCAAATATATGACATTTTAATTTATTTTATTTGTCAAACATGTGCAGGATAACACGTATAGGTATGAACATAAATATGAACACAGGGAGTAAATACAGATGAATGGGGTCAGTAGGATAGGGACGGTAGGCACGCTGGTGCTCTTCTTATGCGCGCCCCCTTTAAGGGCCGCTTAGGAATGGGGTGAGGCCCATGGTAGACAGTTTGAAGTTGAAGCTGCGAGGGGTTGAGGCTGCGACCACGGAGTCGGGTAGGGCACTGACCACTCTGTGGCTAAAGTCGTATTTCCTGCCGTCAAGTTTGGAGCGGATTATCTTGAGTTTGTATCGGCTGTTTGCCCATGTGTTATTGTGGTTGAAGCTGAAGAAGTCATTGACGGGCACGACGTAGCAGACAATAATTTTGCTAGTCACTATAATATCAATCTCTTATCTCCATGATTTTTTGGTTTGTTAAAAAATAAAAAATTTCAAAAAATGTGTTTTCCCTGTTACAAAGTGTCTGTCAGTTTGCAATAGTATACAAAAGTTAGTGACCTTAGCTCTTAACCCTCAAATTCAAGGGTGCTTAAATCTGGAAATAGCAACGGACTGGCCTGCGGTGCCTTTGGTAGCCAAAATGGAGCACGCCCCCCCCCCACCCCCGTGGCTCATTTTCGTCGTCAGGGTGTTGCAGGAGGTGTCCATGCCGTCTCCCCCCCACCCCCGGTCCATGGAGAAGTACAATGCTGATCCGGCCTTCGAAGAAATCCAGTTTGACACCCCTGCTCTAAACCTTCCCTTGAAGGTTTATCCTCCCTGTACACAAGCGCGGTGCCCTTATCCTTTTCCAAGCTGCCTTCTTGCCCTTCAGTTACCTCAACACTGCCAGGGTTTTCAGATACGATGTGCTGACCTGAGTGCCTTGCTCTGCTTAGCTGCTGCTCCGCTGTGCTGCTCTCTGCCGCTGCTGTGGGCCCTCCAGCCTGCTATCATACGTAGCTCTGCACCACCGCTAGCTACTCAGTTGGTCTGGCACACTGCTCTCAGCTGCTGCTCTGAGCTCTCTGCTCCTCTGCCCCTTAGGCTCCTGCTCATGTGTTCTCTCAGCCGCTGGTCTGCTGACACCTTGCCCTGTTTCCCTGCTGCTCAGAGGCCGCCGTTTGCAGCTCACGGCCTCCGCTCGGCTGCCTGGCTGGGTGGCTGTGCCTCCTCTCCGTCTCAGCTGGGCTGTTGGGCCCTCAGCTGGGGCACTGGGACACCTCGTGAAAGGATTCTTTTTCCAACATCTAAAAAATTCTATTTTTATGCTCATAATTCCCAAAATTTAGAAGATTTTTTTAAAAAAGAAAATTTAAACAGAAATGTATATTCTTTGATGTTAGTCTTCTAGAATAACAGAGTAACCAAGTTGAAGAGACACCTACTATTTTGGACCAATGGCTGTCCAGTCTCCTGATAGGACACCCCCATCTCTGAAGTCGAGCTGTTTCACTGGTTAATTGGTTTACACTGTCAGGAGTTCTGAGTTCTCCTTTTGGACTCTTCTGTGGGTAATGTTGATGTTGCCCTCTCAATATAGTTTGTAATCTACAGATGTATTAAGAAATGACGTTATCAATAACATTTGATCAGGAAAACAAAATGGCAGCAGAATAAACTTTGCATCCAAGTAAATGCTTTAATTCCAGGTTTTCTCTTCTCTGCAAGTCCACTCTTTTCCTCCATTCACTTTTTTCCTACAGGTGTAATTCTGTACATTTTTAGGTTTTTTTTAAAAAAAGCTTTTAAGTAGATTATTCAGGAAAGGCCTAACTTTTGCATGCTTGCCCTCTGAGGCATTTCTTCAAATGTTTCCTCTCTGGATGGACCACAACTGCAGAGCTGGCTTAATATCAGACTTGCCCCAATCTGATCCCTTAGAGAAGGAAGGCCTTCGACTCCATTTGGTTAAACCAAAGGGTCCTTTCAAGAAGGGTGTTGGTTGCAGTAAAGTCAAGCCAGCTCTGAAATCACCGCACTTGCTGGATACAAAAATAAGGGGTAGGCTTGCCCCCAGCCCAACCTTCCTCCCTCTCCTGCAACCAAACTGTTTCCAGCCAGCTGGAGCTGGCCAAGATGTTTGGAGGATGGGGGTAATCAGCCTATTTCTCAGGGTGCCTGGCTGTGGGATGCTGGTACAAATCCCTGCTCTGGTCCTTATCTCCTGTCATTCCCCCCCTCCCGATTTCCTATCACATCGGATATTTTATCTCCTAAGTATATACAATAAAGTATTGCAAAACAAATAAAAGCAAATGACTCTTGGGACAAATGTGGGCATTTGTGAGATGTAATCTTAATTTAAATCTGTCTTTTCATTTTCTGAAGAACTCTGGGATTGAGAAAGCTTTTCTTTTTGATGTTGTCAGCAAGATCTATATTGCAACAGACAGTTCCCCTGTTGACATGCAGTCCTACGAGCTATGTTGTGACATGATTGACGTTGTGATTGATGTTTCTTGCATATATGGGTAAGTAAATGCTCTGAAAGTATGGAACAACAATTGTGAAAGAAGCTGGTGACTTCTGAGTACTTCAGAAGATCCTTTACTGTTCACGGATATTTTGAGCAATGCAGGATAACCTTAAAATTATGAAGGATTTAGTTTATAAGGTGGGGAGTGCTATGCCTCTTTGTTTATTGTTGGCATGATTTTGTCAACAAAACTGATTTTGTTCAGGATCCTGAGCAAACATCGTATGTCTCATGTCATGATCACGCTACAGGTATTTCTACCAAAATCTAACTGCTGCCCAGAGTTACCTAATTGATGAGATGGGCAGCATATAAATTAAATAAAATAGCAAAGGTCATCAATATTGTGATATTTTCTGGATAAAATATCTTTGGATGCCAATCAAGCTAAAAAAACAAATGTAGATTTTTGAAGTGGTCATAAATTGTGACGATTATAAATTTACAACAGATTTGTATTCTTTACAATTTATGACAAACTCAGAAATGTACAATTGCTTCCTAACTTGATTGACCTACAAAGACATTTTCAATTGAAGTGCCTAAATATCTGAGGCATCTGAGTTGTATCAAGTTTGAATGCTCAGTCTAAATCTCAGGTGTGCTGAACAGTCTTTCTCCTTCAACCTATTTTAGATTAAAAGAAGATGGCAGCGGTAGTGCATATGACGAGGAATCTATGGCAATTATTAAACTCAATAACACAACTGTTTTATATTTAAAAGAAGTGACAAAATTTCTAGCCTTGGTGTGTATCCTCAGAGAAGAAAGCTTTGAGCGCAAAGGTGAGCAAATGGCCTCATAATTTTGGACCAGCAGCCCAAACAGAAGCATTAAAAACTATCAGAATTTTGTTATTTTTTTCCAAAATATAAAATACGCTCTGTTTCAAACTCAGGGTAAAGCAGTCTCCTCTGAAATGTTTAGTCTGAGCCGACTGTTTCTTATTGAGGTGAAAGTTGGGATATACTTCCAAGTGTTCCAAGTATCATACAGGGAGCAACATTAGAAATGTTCCAGTTCATTGGAAGTGGTGGCTGCTTGGAATGTCCTTTTTTTCATCTATTAGTTCCACAAAACTGTAACTGTTGGCCATGTAAATTTTCTAAAGTCAGTATTCGAACCGTTGTACAAATGACAATCACAGAAAAAGAGCATTATCCAAAAATTACATGGAATGCCAGACAGCATAGGTAGCCCTTGACTTACTGCTTGGATTGATACATTCCACCTCTTGATTCCTGAGCTCCTCCCAACTGATGCCTCTCTTCCCTTTGGTCCCCGTCCCTTTTTCTCTGCAGGCCTCATAGACTACAACTTCCACTGCTTCCGCAAGGCCATCCACGAGGTCTTTGAGGTGGGCCTTTCCTCTCACCGCTCCTGCGGCCATCAAGCCAACATTCCCAATTTGAAAGCAGTGGCTCATAACGGCACCCCGAAGGAGGACTGAGTCGGGACGGCCTGGGGCTGGCTTGCCTACCCCTGGGCCTGGGTCAGGGCAGGAGCAGCAGCACGGAGCATGGGCGGCACGACGTCCTCCATTTCGTTTGAAGCAAGCGGGGTCTGTTGGTGGCCCTCGCTCCTACGGACCCCCAGGAGTGACTGAGGGGAAGCCTAAGAGGCCAAGGGGTGCCTTTCATTGCCATTGGGCAGGCAGCCTCTCCTCTGCAGGGGAACTTCCTTCTTTTGTTTCTGGATTCAGCAGCAGGCGATGTGCTCCAGGCGCTCAGAAACTCAAGCATAGTAGTTCTTAAGTTACTTGAGTACACGCTCCACACATTCCACCACCTGAGTTATTGCATCGTTTTGTTGTCATGCCTGAAAGAAGCCACCTATTCTTTGAACTCTCCTTTGCAAACCCATGGAATGAAAACGCTCATCTGCTTTTCTAGCTCTGACTGTCCTCAGAACGGTTTGAAAGGTCACGTCTTGAATTGCCAATAAGCTTTTGGCCACTCGGTATCAGTGCCTGCAATCATTCGTGCCCTGTTTTTTTTACTCTGATTCTTCTACGCTATTTTTTTCCCCTGAAGCGGGTTTGGGTGGCGCTGGCTCCCTCAGCTAGGAAATGGAGATGAGCGCCGTCCTCTAGAGTGGGACACGACTGATCAGGAGAAACCTTCACGCTCTTCACCAATAAGTCCACTTCATGCTGCCGAGGCTAACATGGCTAGAATGCATTCAGTGTCATTCAGTGTTTCATTCTTGAGGCCGCATGATCACACAGAGGGTCAGTTTATTTTACACACACACACACACACACACACACATACAGTGGGTCAAAAAAGTATTTAGCTACCAATTGTGCAAGTTCTCCCACTGAAAAAGATGAGAGAGGCCTGTAATTGTCATCACAGGTATACCTCATCTATGAGAGACAAAATGTGAAAACAAATCCAATCACATTGTCTGATTTGGAAAGAATTTATTTGCAAATTATGGTGGAAAATAAGTATTTGGTCAATATCAAAAGTTCATCTCAATACTTCGTTATATAACCTTCGTTGGCAATGACAGAGGTCAAACGTTTTCTGTAAGTCTTCACAAGGTTGTCACACACTGTTGCTGGTATGTTGGCCCATTCCTCCATGCGGATCTCCTCTAGAGCAGTGGTTTTCTATGGGGTTGAGATCTGGAGACTGGCTAGGCCACTCCAGGACCTTGAAATGCTTCTTACGAAGCCACTCCTTTGTTGCCCGGGCGGTGTGTTTGGGATCATTGCCAAGCTGAAAGACCCAGCCACATTTCATCTTCAATGCCCTTGCTGATGGAAGGAGGTTTGCACTCAACATCTCACGATACATGGCCCCATTCATTCTTTCCTGTACACGGATCAGTCGTCCTGCTCCCTTTGCAGAGAAACAGCCCCAAAGCATGATGTTGCCACCCCCATGCTTCACAGTAGGTATGGTGTTCTTTGGTTGCAACTCAGCATTTTCTCTCCTCCAAGCACGACGAGTTGTGTTTCTACCAAACAGTTCTACTTCGGTTTCATCTGACCATATGACATTCTCCCAATCCTCTTCTGGATCATCCAAATGCTCTCTAGCAAACTTCAGATAGGCCCGGACATGTACTGGCTTAAGCAGGGGGACACGTCTGGCACTGCAGGATCTGAGTCCCTGGCGGCGTAGTTTGTTACTGATGGTAGCCGTTGTTCTGTTGGTCCCAGCTCCCTGCAGGTCATTCACTAGGTCCCCCCATGTAGTTCTGGGATTTTTGCTCACTGTTGTGATCATTTTGACTCCAAGAGATGAGATCTTGCGTGGAGCCCAGATCGAGGGAGATTATCAGTGGTCTTGTATGTCTTCCATTTTCTAATTATTGCTCCCACAGTTGATTTCTTCACACCAAGCTGCTTGCCTATGGCATTTCAATCTTCAACCTTGCAGGTCTACAATTTTGTTTCTGGTGTCCTTCAACAGCTCTTTGGTCTCCACCATAGTGGAGTTTGGAGTGTGACTGTTTGATGTTGTGGACAGGTGTCTTTTATACTGATAACAAGTTCAAACAGGTGCCATTAATACAGGTAATGAGTGGAGGACAGAGGAGCCTCTTAAAGAAGTAGTTACAGGTCTGTGAGAGCCAGCAATCTTGCTTGTTCGTAGGTGACCAAATACTTATTTTCCACCATAATTTGCAAATAAATTCTTTCCAAATCAGACAATGTGATTGGATTTGTTTTCACATTTTGTCTCTCATAGATGAGGTATACCTGTGATGACAATTGCAGGCCTCTCTCATCTTTTTAAGTGGGAGAACTTGCACAATTGGTGGCTGACTAAATACTTTTTTGCCCGTGTGTGTATATATGTATATGTACGGCTTTGACAAGAACGGAGCAATTACAGGTTTGGTTGCTAGAATTTGCAAACAATTTTGCTCAGTTTTAACAACATTTGAACTTTCCTTCAGTAGGAATACTTTCTATCTGATGAAATGTTTTCTCTGAATCTTCCTGTAGATCACCTGTGTTTTGGCAGGCAAATGCCATTCTCTGAATGATGACAGCACTTCCAGAGCCTCAGACTCTGTTCTTTACTCAAAATGTCAGTGTGAGCTTGTTGAAGGTTTCACACTCTTCACAGGTGATTGTATTCTGCCAGAAGGTCCTGGCTGGAGGGATAAGATATTAATAAAATACCTTGTATCTCGACAAGTGTTTCTCCTCTGAATTAAATACAAGGAAATAGGCTTTAGTGTCCAGTGGGAAATTGTAAACTCACATATATTATGGTGGAATAAATTAGTAGTTGCAGTTGCATATTCTAATTAACACCTTACAGAAATTATGTCTTCTGCTTTACCATGTTTTCTTTCAACTTGTAAGCATAACTAACCCACTATTTTTGTCAAGCAGTACTGAGAGTTTCTCTTTGGACACTTTTTTGCTATGTGCATATTTTTGCACCTGTTACATTTTTTCTTATTTTGAACCTACTGTTACAAATACCTCAGAGAGTAAACATGTAAATCACCTTTGCAGAAAGTTGTAGAAGGAATGCTTATGGAATTAGTGTCCTGCAATTGGTATGCATGCAAAGCCATGTTGAGTGAAATGATTTGCACCAAATTATGGATATTATTTCAAACATATAGAAGTTTAATTTACAGTGCAATACCTGACCCTTTTGCTTTTGTTAATTCATGTAGTATGGTGATTTGATCACCAGTACCATATGTACCATATGTGTGGCAGAACATCCATGAATATATACATCCCAAAATGTGCACCAAGTATTAAAACTGTTATAATATCAAGCAGTTTCTCCACATTTTTCAAAAGGAGATATCTCAATAGCTACATAAATGAAGATGCTGAAATGAATTCTAGCCAGCAGTGGAGTGGATTGTTTTGATTGATTGACTGATTGATCATAGGGATCCTATTTATACCGTGCCCATCTCACTGTATAGGTCACCCTGAGCAGTTTTCAAGCAACTAGTCGACACAGTGTCCTCAAACCACCAACCATCCCCAGGTTTCTGCACCACTAGTAGACCCCATTATAGTTGGCAGAGCCAGATCTTGATGCTCTTCCAGAAGAATAGAAGCCACCCACAGTTCCAGGCCAAGATGTTCCATAGGGTGGGGGCAACAGCTAAAAAGGCTCTCCTAGACCAGAATTCTTCAACCAGTGGGACCTACTACATGCTCTCCTGCTGGACCAGAGGGAAGGGCCAATTTAATTGCTCAAAGGGCTTTAAGTGACCTTGAATTGGACCTAGAAGGAAGCCAGCCACCTGATACAGCTCAGGCAATGGAGGGGTTGACATGGACAGCCCTAGAGGTGTCCCTGTCTGGCTGGGCTGCTGCATTCCAAGTCCTTTCCTGAGGTAGCCCCAGGTAGACCCTGTAGTAGTCCCTGCAGGAGGTGACCAGGACATGAGTGACTTGGAGGAAGGTGCCACTATCTTCTCTACTACCTTCCCTAGAGAGGAAAAAGGTGAGCCATCAGATGAAAGTTGTCTAGGACAGAGGGATCCAGCTGTATTTATCTGATCTTTTTCAACATGTGGCGCCAAAATTATTCCAGGTGAAGCCTTTCAGATCAGACCTACAACCTTCTTTGTGGCTATCATTCAGGTAAACAATTCAAAAGAGTCAATTTGGTGTAGTGCTGGAGATAGGATAGAATAGAGCTGGAAGGGACCTTAGAGGTCTAATCCAGCCCCTTGCTTAAGCAGGAGAACTTATACTGTTTCAGATAAATGGTCTAGTTTCTTCTTAAAAACCTTAATTGTCCTCAATGTTAGGAAGTTCCTCCTTAATTCTGACCTAGATGCTGACCTAGAAACCAAGAGACTGAATTCTAGGCTTCCCTTGGGTGTGAAAGCCAGCTGTGTAACTTTGAGCCAACTGCCAACCTTTCACTCTTTAGACCAGCCCCTCTCACAAGGTTGTTGTGGGGAAAATAGATAGGAGTGATGGATACGTTTGCTGAGTTCACATATGCACGTATGCACGCGCACAACCCCCCACTCTGCCGGGATAAAAATGTAACTTTTTAAAATGTTGGGCAAATCATAGGGTTTTTTTAGTTTTATATACTGAATCCACTGGAGTAGGGCTGCCAATAAATTTTAATAAATAGTAGTAGTTTACAAGATTCTCTTGTCATTCTATTTATCTTGTTAACCATCCAATATGTTCAAACTTATGATGCTCCAGTTATTAATAATATTTGAAGTGATTAAATAGGAAGCCAATTCTCTTAGCTGTGCTTCTCAGTGGCTCACCAATGATAGCTATACTGCCTTTTGTCATTCAAGAACATGGGATTCTGGATTTGCACTGCCAACCCTTGCTTGTAGAGAGATTAAGAGAAGTAATAGAAATAGGCCAGTGATTGTGGCACTGCAAGAATTGGCAGGAGCACAGGATGTCTGTGTAGCGCAGAATCAAATAAACATCAAAACTATGCCAACACCAGTCCCCTAGTATCCATGGCACAAGTGGTCCTATGAGTGTGACAGCATTGATGGGATCTTCTATGTAATGTCAGAATCAATATCTGTTGAGGCTTCACATCAGAAGCCAGGGGTACAATAAAACTGCTTCCTGTCAAGCCCCAGGGAAATTTAAAAAATCCAGTCAGCCTGTTCATCTCCTACACTTCTTACTTTATTAGAACATATTTTACACACATGCACACTCACACACACACCTTCCTGGGCATATACCTGTGATACTACTTGCCAAAAGAAAATGAGGGAATGTGAGAGGCCTCATCCTACTGGCCAAATATATAAAATAAAGTGAGGAGGTTCCCAACTCAGAATTCCAGCACTAGGCTCCCATCTTTTATAGCTGGTTCTAACAATAACTCCTTTCTCACATTTTTTCTGCAGGGGTGGGTGGGGGCTTTACACATTTTCTTTAATTCTAAGTTTGCACTTGAACATCCTTGTTTGTTTGCATGAACTATGTTATCATGATTCCAATATTGTTTTATATTTATTAGGTCTTTGTGGAGCCAGTCTGCGTTCAGGTCTCTTGTCATTCCCTTTGCCCTGTTTTGCGTCAATTAGTACAATCAAAGGGACTATTGGATAAGGGCTTATAGAAAATAGAATATAACGAATAAAGATATGGTATGAAGGCAAAGGATGAAGTTGTAATGAACATAAGCATACAATTCACAACATGCAAATAAAAAAGTGCACCTCTCATTTTAATGATGTTTTAAAACATTGCAAGAGGGGATGAAGTGAGCTGCAAGAACTGTGCTTTGGATAAATACAGAACATAGAGCATAGAATGGTAGTGCTGGAAGGGACCTTGCAGATCTTCTAGCGGCTAGCTCAACCTCCTACTCAAGCAGGACACCCTGTCTGGTTTCTTCTTCAATACCTCCGGGGAATGGAGCAGCCATCCCTTCTGAAGGTAAGCTTGACAAGGATGTTATGTGGCAGGGGATGAACACTGAACTGGACTAAGAGGCTTTGCTAGTCTCTAAGTTTTGTCAATCAATGTGCAGTTTAGAAGAACTCGGAGGTCAAAAGTTCTCTGTTCCTGTTGTACTGAATGGCTTTTCCTACGTATAGCATCTTGGAGGTTTGTGCAGTTTCAAGAAACAATCAGCAAAGGCTTTTGTAAAAGTTGCATTCAACAAAAGTTGCAAGCACAAATTAGCACAAAGGCTTAATTTAAAAAAAATAAGCACTATATTTTCAAAATTATTTAATATTGTGATTGGTCTCATTCAAGACAACGATGAATCTGCATACAGACAGGAGCTTATACAACTTGCCTCGTGGTGTAACCGGAACAATCTGGAACTGAACTTACTCAAAACTGTAGAAATGGTGGTAGACTTTAGAAGAAACCGTCCCATACTACCACCTCTTACAATACTATACAACACAGTATCAACAGTAGAGACCTTCAAATTTCTAGGTTCTATTATATCACATGACCTAAAATGGACACCTAACATCAAAAACATCATCAAAAAAGGGCAAGAAAGAATGTTCTTTCTGCGCCAACTCAGAAAGCTCAAACTGCCCAAGAAGCTGCTGATCCAGTTCTACAGAGGAATTATTGAGTCTATCATCTGCACCTCTGTAACTGTCTGGTTTGGTTCTGCAACCTAACAGGACAGACACAGACTTCAGAGGATAATTAGGATTGCAGAAAAAACAATTACTACCCACCTGCCTTCAATCGAGGACCTGTATACTGCACGAGTCAAAAAGAGGGCTGTGAAAATATTTACAGACCCCTCACATCCCGGACATAAACTGTTTCAACTCTTCCCTCAAGACGACGCTATAGAGCACTGCACACCAGAACAACTAGACACAAGAGGTTTTTTTCCTGAAAGCCATCACTCTGACTAAACAAATAATTCCCTCAACACTGTTCAACTATTACAAAGTGTACATTACTATTACTGTTAATCTTCTCATCACTCCTTATCACCCATCCCCTCCCACTTGTGATTGTAGGACTGTAACTTTGTCGCTTGTATCCTTACGATTTATATTGACTGTTTTCTAGTATGATTTGATTGTTGATTGTACCCTATGACTATCATTATGATTCTTGATCCTTAGCGAATGTACCTTTTTTATATGTATACTGAGAGTATTTACATCAAGACAAATTCCTTGTGTGTCCAATCACACTTGGCCACTAAAGTATTCTATCTATCTATCTATTGTGTACATATGTACAGTAGGTTTCAATCTACTTATACAGGAGCAAGTTACCACAAATACCTCTATCTATCACAAGATGGCAGTAGAGCTCCACAGAAACTTTAGTTTGACAAGGTTTTGGCTGACCGTTCATTCCTTCCAAGGTTTAGAGCAGGGCCGTCCAGCTCGGGCCGGCAGGCGAGATGTGTTACGTACTGGCCACGCCCACGCCCGGTTTAGCGAAGTGGGGGAAAGGTTCTGATACGTCACGTGATGCCGCCGTGATGACGTGGTTTGACACCCCCCCCCCTTAAGGGGAAAGCGGGACCGAATCGTTGCCGTAATAAAGTTGGCTTAGGATACAGAACAGAGGAGTCGGGAGGGACCCTGGAGGCCATCTAGTCCAGCCCCTCCTCGCTCAAGCAGGAAGCCCCCATACCATCCCGGTCTCTTCTCGAAAACCTCCCGTGACGGAGCAGCCACAACTGCGGAGGGTCCACAGTCCTCCTTCCTGTCGGGGCTTTGCTCCCTCGGCTCTAGGTCGGAGGCTCTCTCTGCCCGAGCTTCCCTTTCGCTCGGGGGCTTCGGGGAAGAGGCTGAGACTCACGCGGCGGCCCCCTGGATTCCCAGCCCCTCCTCACAAGGACGGCTGCCGAGTCGGCTTCCATCTCCTCCAGTTCCACTCCTGAGCATTTGGCCTTCCATGCGCAAGTGCTGGGTTGCATTTTGTTGGCTGGCGTCTGGAGTTCAAGGTTTTTCTGGCTCTAGACCTTGTAAGACCCGCCCCCCCCCTTTCCTAGAAGAACCAAATATTTTGAGGAATATTTTAAAAAGGAATATTATACTTCCTGTTTCCCCCTCCCCCCAAGATGGGTCCTCAGTCCCATCCCCCAACGAAGCCATTTCACGGGGTGCAGAAGTCCCCCCCTCCCTCCGGCCACTGTGGGTTTCTGTGGAGAGGACCTTGGCGCTGCCGGCTGGGATGTGCTTTGTTTTGTTGAAAGAAATGTCCTTCTGGGTTCAGTTCCAAGTAGGGAAAAAAGACACTGGAAACATGGAGGCTGCTTGGAAGGTTTAATGGTGTACAGGGCCACATGGCCTGGAGCTCCAGAGAAAAATGATCACATGCTTCAAGGTGAGAAGAGAAGGGGAAAAAAAAGGGGTGAGGTGTTGAGAGTGCCTGGGTTTTATACCCTCTGTTGGGATTTGAATTGGAGCTTGTATTCTAATTGGTTGTCAGATTCCCAGAGGCAACTCTGTAGGCTGTCCTGAGTTCCAGGCTTGATCTAGTCTTGCTGGGTGATTATGCCCTTAAAAGAGCTTCTGGTAATTGCTATAGCTTTTACCTGGAGTAAAAGTCTTATGTAAAGTATTCTGGCCCAGGCCTTAATGGCCCACCCATTAACAAAGGTGGGGGTGAGATTCTGCTTCTGAGGTGAGTTTCTGCTTCTTGAGTGACTATTATTTTTAGGAGAAATATTCTGCCTTTTTAATATTTCCTAGGCTATTTCAGTTTTTCTAGGAGAGGGGTAGGTGCTAACTTCCTACAGTTTTAAGGGAAAGGCAAGTGCCTGGATGCAGCTGCAAGGAGGTTCCATTCCCCATCCCCCCTGGCTTAGGGTTACTGGAGAGCAGGTCAGGGATGCTTCTAATAGATCCCCAGTTGTCTAGGGTTTTTGAAAGATAAAGTTCAGGGATTTCAAGATCACATCTAAGAACTCCCTTAAAACTCTGGGATGTCATACATGATCCTGGTGATTTAAACACATTTAAAGTGGATAGGTGTTATCTTGCCTATTTTGATCCACTCTCCTAATCTTGTCTTTCGCAGTACTATTTTTGGTAGGTTGGACCATTTTTTCCTTTTGTGTAAAACTAGATGCAAACAATTAAGCAGTTTTGCTTTCTCCCTGCTGCCTATTATTTTTTTGCTATCTTCTCTATTAGGGGACTAATTGTTTCCTTGACTTTTTTCTTTTGCTACAGTTGTAAGAAACATTATTATTATTATTTTTATCGTTTGTTGCATCTTGTTCATTTCTAAGTTCACACAAATCCTCTGCTTGATTATCTTTTCCAGAATTTCACTCCAAGAAGCATTGAATCAAAGCATTGGACCTCCCTCTTCTTTGCACTAATGAAACCTGTTGGGAATCCTATGTACAGATGTGACAACCAGTGGTTACTGGTTCTGATGAGGAGACACAGGATGTTCAGTCTGGAGAGGAGATTACAAAAGAGAGATTTTATCAGTGCTCAAAAGTGTTAAAAAGGGATAAAACCCTTTTTAGAACCGGAATCAATGGGTACAAGTTGCAGTTACCTGGATTTCACTTAGTGCAAAATTTCCTGGCTGTGATGATAGATTCTCCATCTCTGGAGATTTTTAAGAAGAATACGGACAATTGTTCCTCAAGAATGGTTTAACTGGTTTTCCTGCAGGTTTCATAAAGTTCCATTAAAGGATCTTTCCAGCTCCGCATTTCTGTGGTCTTTGCTGTAGTTGAATGGCTGCCTCTGCACTTTTGTCCGCTTCTGCCATCATCTTTCTCCCAAGTAGCATCAAAGACATTTGTTCTGCTTTGGCTGCCCTCTTTATAGAATAGTTTTGTTGCTCTGCCCTACCCTGCTCTGAATAAAATCCTGCCTCTTCCCTTGGCTTGAAAAGATGACATTGATCTCCTGACATGGTCAGTCAAGTAAAGTCAACTTGTCATTACATGTTAGACACTTTATTGCATCCCACTACAATGGAATTTAAATCCAATAAAAGTGTGACAGCATTATTATTGGCCTCATTAAGCAACTAATATCTTGTAAAAATGTATGCTAATATTTTGCAGCCTCCCAAGTGGCGTGTTGAGGTCTACTCTACAGCACTGAATAGAGGCTGCCTGAGGATTATTTTACCAACACTTAGAAATGTAAATAAACTTTCTATAATTTATTTTTTCAGTGTAATTATGACATTATCGCTTTGGAAGGGATATTTTGGTTTCATTAAGAAACCAGAACCAATGAGGTATTCCTAAATCTGTTTAGGAATTAATTGTGTTGAAAAGGAAGTTTATAACCTGTGACTGACATTGATCCTTCTCTCCTCTCTCTTTCTTGGGGTCCAGATGTCACAGTTTACAAGAGGGAAAGTCACCGCTTTGCAAGATGTAGATGGTTGCCAAAAGGCTGTCTCTCCACTTTTGCCTCCATCAGCCATCCTCTTTCTCCCAAGAAAGAGATTTCTCTTCATTTCATGGCTACCCGTCATCATCCCTGTGCCTAGGAAGGGGAACCCTGTTACTGCTTCAACTTCTCTGCCTATTTGCGCCCACTGCCTGATCATATAACCTGAGCTTTTTCAATATGGAGCATCAGAATAGACTTTTCTGTTTTACAACCATTCTTCGACCTTCAATAAGACATTCTTTAGGTTCTTTGCTTCCAGACATCAAGGTAGGATCAGTTTCACCAAATTTTTTTACCGTTTTTCCTAACAATTTTAATTCTAGTTCCTATTTGTTCTAGATCAGTATTTCTTCTTATGTAAGTTCTTCATGTAAGTTAAACCAACAAACTAACAGTATGCAATTATGGCACATTCATGTAATCTTTGAGGTCCATATTTTGTCTCATAGCTTTCTGGTCATTGGAGACATACAAATGCTTCATCTGACAGATATCATATAGCAGCAATCTTGAGATATCTAAAAGAATGCCAGAAAAAGTTGTCCTAATGTCCATTATTGTAGAAGGCAAGGCATGGAATCATGGCTATGTTATACTAAGGCAGGTCACTGAAGGTCATCCATTTCTTTCCTCAAAGTAAAATCCGTTCAGCTGTGGAACCCAGAGATGTGTGTGTGTGCTTGTGTGTGTGTGATGGGCTCCCTTCACAATGTGCTTGAGCAGAACCTGGACTGCTATCTGTTGGGAGGTAGGGAGCTGGATTCAGGGGGATCTAGGGCCTTTGTAAATTTTAAGGGTAATCCTACAATAAATACAGGAGATGCTACACTGGTTTCTGACCCTAATTTAAATACTATTTAATTTAATTTAATTATATACCAAGGAAGAAACCTGTCCACTCCAACGATAAAACACCTAGACACAAACTGAGCAATATGGTACATGTAATATAATGCAGTGAGAAGTGTGCCGATCTGTACATTGGTGAAACAAAGCAACCACTTCACAAGTGTCTGGCACATAGGAGATCTAATCCATCAGGCAGCCATCTGCATTTGAAAGACAAGGGTCACACTTTTGAAGGTAGCAAACTCCACCTTTTGGACAGAGAAGGCCATTGGTCTGAAAGAAGGATCAAGGAGGCCATTTATATTAATATTAAGCAGACTTCCTTGAATAGATAAAATAAGCAATAAGACACCACCTATCCCCAATTAACAATGCAATCCTTTTGGCTGTTCCAAGAAGATTACACACTTCTGATTCAAGTGACCCTGAGGTCACAGAGAAAACCCCAGTAAGTACAATGGATCTCAGAGAGCCTTAGGACCAGTTGATTGGATAGAACATACAATCTTTAAATTCCCCCCTCCATCCTGTCAAATCCTAACACCCCCCAATTCCCATCAACTAATCTCAACTTTCAATAACTGTCAATCCAGTTGCCTTTAAAAAAAATAAAGCTACATTTGATATTAGACTTAAATGGTTTGTTAAAAGATAGAGACATATATTTGTTTCAAACTATCTTTTTGATGACATCCAAAAAAATAAGAGCTCACTCGTGACAGTACCCTATGAAAAGGTGATTGGATCTCCAGGTTTCCCATTTCATGTCTTCCCGGATATTTTTGCATGGAATTCAGCAAAATGAAATAAGTGAGGAGGGCAAATTTATTGTATAACTGTGGCATCTTCTGCTCTGCAAATAATACTTCCTTCTGATGGCAAAATGATACAACTATACAGCATATAATAAAAATTTTGGAAGAACTGACTTTTAAATTGTGGAAATGTTTCTTTATTGAAACCATGAAGAGAGAAAATGTGACCCTGTTCTATTTCTGAGGAATTCTCCTGCTAGTGAACAGATTTTTCCATCCCTTTGCATAATTGGTTTTTTGCATTCTTATTGGACTGGAAAGAATAAAATATGTCTTATTCAAAGGGGGACAAGAAACACATTTGCTTTGGCAAAATAGAAACAAAAAGCAAGCTATCAATAAATTTGCACTGAAAAGAATTGGAAGAGCAAATGACAAGAATATTAAGGGAAAAGATGAAGAAGTATCTACTCATCCAAAGGTACCTTTTTCCAAAAGGCAACGGGATTTTCTTGTTTTTTTTTTATTTTCAAAGAAAAAAACCAAGAAAGCCTCATTGCTTTTTGGAAAAAAGCATCTCCGGGGCAACCCTGACCTGGATGATTGAGAATCTCTATAGATAAGTATCTACTGAGAACCCAAAATAAATTCCCCATAATTTTATGCTCCTTTTGCATCAAATAACCGAAGATCCTGCATCCTTTGTGTTGCTGTGTCTGCACCATAGAACAACCTCCCCAGGAAGGGGAGGGGGCTCTGTTGCCCTCTCACCCATGCTAAAGGCCTGGATGTCCCACCAGTGTCTGGGACAGGAAGGCAACAGGCTGTTTTGCTACCAGAGTGTCACCTTAGTCATGAAATCCAACTGGGTGACTTTTGGGACGATCACGAGGTGACTCTGAATTCTAATCCTGCTCTAGGCATGGAAGCCTTCTGGGAGACTTTGGATTGGTCCCTCTCTCTCACCTCACAGGGTTGTTTTTGTGGGGAAACCGGGAGGAGGAAGAAATATTAAACATGCTTGCTGCCTTGTGTTATTTATAAAAATAATAAGGAATATACAATAAATAAAATGCAAAAATAATGCAATAAATAATCTCACGGACTGGAAGTAGGATGATATATTTGGCCCCAGGCTTTTGTTATGTTATTGGCTCTGGGTTTCTATTGTGTTATTGTTTTCATCCCCCTGCATGCCGCTTAAAGTCACTTTGGTTAGATGGGCAGGAATAAAAATGGCCTAAAGAAATAAAAATAATAAATAAAGAATAGAAGAAGCACTTTTAGGGAAGGAAGCCAAGCACCGTTTTTGTACCAAAAGTATTTAAGGGTTCAAAATCTATGGCAGCTCGGAGGCACTGAAAATCATACACAATTCCATCTTTCTTAGCAGCTATGGAGGACCTCTTCTTGCTCATCAAGTTCCGTAAGAAACTTTTAGTAGAGATCTAAAATCCCCAAAATTTTGTAAACCCCCCCCCCCCCAACCCCCCAACCCCCACCTTTCTGGTGTATAAAATGGGAAACTAAGCTTGAACAGGCCCTGGCTAATCCGAAACAGATCAGATTGGTGAATATTTGAGAAGGAATTAGAAGTAGCTGGCTGCAGGCTTGGCTGAGAAGCTGAAACAATCTCCAGGCAGAAATGCCACAGCAACTTTACAGCTAGATATGGACCTGGGATTTACAGATAAGATGGTAACTACCTCAGCTGAATGTATTTGATCTTCATTTTTGTTCAGGATAATAAATTCTAAAGAACACAACATCGCTTTATTCAACATTCCTAAGAAATTAACAATGAAACAGATCCACACTTCTAAAGCCTTGACAAGGTTTATCAGATTGAACAAAATAAAGGAATTGGAAGGAACCTTGGAGATCTTCTATTCCAACCCTCTCTTCAAGCTGGAGTTCTGATAACGTTTCAGACAAGTGGTTGTCCAATCTCTTCTTGAAAACCTCCAGTGATGGAGCATCCACGACTTCTGAAAGTAGCATGTTCTACTGGTTAATTGCTCTCACTGTCAGGAAATTGTGTCTGGAAAGTCTTGTTTTCTAG
The DNA here is from genome assembly GCA_023653725.1 of Bungarus multicinctus. Classification (NCBI taxonomy): domain Eukaryota; kingdom Metazoa; phylum Chordata; class Lepidosauria; order Squamata; family Elapidae; genus Bungarus; species Bungarus multicinctus. The sequence goes on from CM042835.1 coordinate 28,831,650, forward strand.
ATTGGGGTCTGGGGGAGAATGAGAGGCAAGACTGAGAACATTGATTCCAATCAATTTCTGCACTGAAGGGCTATGAGTAGTTTCTATTTTTCTGGCCCTTTATTTTTATGTTTGTAGAGATTAGATTAACAGAGTGAAGGGACCTTGTAGGCCATCTAGACTGATGCAGAATGTGGCCGCACAGGTGGTTTTGGGGGCTTCTCGAAGCTCCCATGTTACACTGCTCCTGCGCAAGCTGCATTGGCTACCGGTGGCCTTCTGGGTACGATTCAAGGTGTTAGTGGTCACCTTTAAAGCGCTCCATAGCTTGGGACCTGGATACTTATGGGACCGCCTGCTGCCATCATCGGCCTCCTGTCGGCCAGTGCACTCTCACAGGGTGGGCCTCCTCGGGGTGCCATCAGCTGGACGATGCTGGCTGGCGACCTGAGGGTGCGGGCCTTCTCTGTGGGAGCACCCTCCCACTGGAATGAATTACCCCCGGAGATGAGGACTATCCCTGACCTATGAATCTTCCGTCGCGCGCTGAAGACCCACCTTTTCCACCAAGCCTAGAGTTACTGATAGGGTTTTTAAATTGGTTTTTAACGGTTGCAATTTTTAAATTTTTCCTTGTTTAGTTTTAGTCCTATTGTATTCAGCCACTAATTTAATCCATTTTAACTCCATTTTAAAATTGTATTTATAAGTGTGTTGTTTTTACTCGGCTGTACACTGCCCCGAGTCCCGTTGGGAGAGGGGGCGGTATATAAAACTGAATAAATAAATAAATAAATAATAAATAAATAAATCTAGTCCAACCCCCCATCCAAGCAGGAGACCCCACACCATTTTTGACAAATGACAGTCCAATCTCTTCTTAAAAGCCCCCAGTGAGGAAGCTCCCACCACTTCCAAAGTCAACTTCTGTTCCATTGGTTGATAGTTCTCACTATCAGAAAATATCTCCTAATTTCTAGGTTGATCTGAAAGGTAAGAAGATATTGAATCTTGTCTTCCATTTCACATGTTCATTTCTTTCTAGATCTGATGGGAATCTTTTAAAACATAGAGCAATTTTTTCATGTGTCAACTTTTTGTATGAGTCATAGATGCTCCATAGAGAGAAACTGGACTGAAAGGACAAAAGTCCTGCAATTGTGCATTGGAATTATTTGTAATTCAATGGGACATTGGTTTTCCTAATTTACATAACTATGTAATATGGAAGACTTTTGACCTGTGAACAAGAATCATTTGAAATAGCTTTTCCTAAAATTAGATGGTCTGAGCATGATTTTCTTTGGGGATTCTGAGATTAGCAATGAGACTCTCACAGATCAGATGAAACTGATCAACCAGAGGCCTTTTGCCATTCCCAATAATTGATTATTACCAAAGTCTCATGGACTTTTGAGAGATTTGTGAAATTTCAAATATTTGAAGGGATCACAGTTACCGTTTTGATGGGATCTGGGAGCAGAAAAGCTCTTGCCCTAAATTATCAGTCCAAGTACTCAAAGAATAAAAAACCCCAAACCCACGTATAGCTGAATTAGCTGGAAGCTCAGTGAATGCAAAATGAGGCCAAAGCAGTGGCCAGGGAGAGAAGCAGAGGGCAGGAAGGAGCCAAGAAATCATAGATAGAATCCAAACTTTGCTGGACTGGAGTAGGGAACACAAAGGAACTGTTGGTGACACAGGGAGGCAAGCTGAAATCACTCTTTTTCTCCACAAATAATCTGCTTTGCTCTGCAGAACCTGCTCTCATGCAACCTCAGAGTAGATTTATTTCCCCCCAGTATTCACACTGCTTCTTCTTTCTGGGAGATCCTTGTGAGGTCCAGCAGCTGTAATGTAGACTATTTAGCCATAATCATGTTGCCCGGAGTGCCCCATAGCAAGCCAGCAGTGGGCAGATCTGTTTAATTTGGTGTTTAATCCACTATAGCAGCACCTTTCGGCTTTGATTTCCCAAGGAAAATTTGGACAGCACTCAAGCGGATTTGAAGTAGCCATTGCAGGCGCCAACACTGGAAATAACAATGGGGGTTGGTTGATAATCCTGACTGTGATTGCGATTGTGGGGTAATGATAATTGTGTGATTGTGGGAATGTCCTGCATCATATTGCGATGGAGGATTCCCTGGATTCCTGCCTGAAATACATGCTCTCTAGGGCATGGCTATCCAGTGGCTAAACAATCTAGATGTCCAGCCAGAGGTTTAGCCACCCCAGAAACTGCTGATACATAATTTACTTTTATACATAATTTTATTCATCACTAGCACTGTGCGTTTTTAAAATAATGCAGTGTTCTGATGTTTTATATTTCGACAGACATTTTATATGCTGTTTTTGTGAATGTTTTATGCATTAATGCTGTTATGTTATGCCATACGAAATGTATATATAGAGAGAGCGTTTTGGAGAGGAGTCTTGGTTAGACAGATGGCATTTGCTTTACATTTACAAAGGAGGGGGAGTTGGCCCTTGGCTTCAGTATATTTCCAATTAGCCCAGCTTCTGCAGTCTCAGCACTATTTTCTTTGTTTCCATATTTATGGGCTATTTAAACCCAACTGTACCACCTTTGGTCCAGGGTGTCTCTCTTTTTTCTTCCTAATGGGAGAGGAGGTGCGTTGGTCAATTTTAGCAAGATGGTCAGATTTTTTGTGCCGGGCAAGTCCATCCCTCCATCAGCAGAAGTCCTTTTCCATGGGGCTCTCCCCTGCCCCACTCGATGTGGCAGAGATTGAGCTGCTCCCTAGAACTGACCACCTCATGTGAGAGAAGGTGGAGCATCCATGGCCTAGCAAGTTTTCTTCCTCAGAACTGTCTGGTGGGAAAGATGAGCTAGCCTTCTCCACAGTTGTGGCTGACCCCCTGTCCCCCAAACCCAATGGACACGGCAAATACTGAAAGGATGAACAAGCCTCTTGGAAAGCAAATTTGAGTCACGGAGGATGGGGCAGAGAGGTGTTCCCTTGCTCTGAATGACAGAAGTTAATAATTAGTGACAATGATTGACAGCTGTACTCCATCTGCTGCTCCGATGCCTGGGAGCATTTCTCCCACCCTGGTCTGTGGGTACAATAAACTCCTGAGGGAGAGGAAGGCTGCCTGTGATTGACAGGTGCCTTGCAGAGAGACGGGCTACTGACAGCAAGAAGACCGAAACCTCCCAGCGCTTCATGGAAGGAAATCTCATGGGCTGTATACATTTATTCCATTTCATTTACCATGTCCAGAATGGGGTTAAATATATTATCAGGAAACCTCTATGCTCTCTTGCATGTTAAATTAGACAAATATCTATCTCAATGCTACATCGGCTTCTTTAAAAGCACCCTGATCATGTCATGCATATAAGGTGTCAGGGTATCTAAAAATGTAATGTTTTTCTATAGGGAGGTGAAAATTCTGGAGCACTGAAACTCATGAATTGCCAGCTTAAGAGGGATTCTGTGGGACCCCCCCCCCCCCGTCTCACACCCATCCATGAAAGTCAGCTCCTTCATGCAGAGGGAGGAAGGGAGGGGGGCAGTTCCTTTGCAGTCACTCCAGCCTTGCAATCTTTCCTTTTTTTTCTTTTTTCTTTTTTGCCTTGGGCTGCATTTCAGGTTGGGTAGGCAATCAATTATTTTGTGAATTAGTTTTTACACAAATCACACCTGTAAAGAGAATTCTACCATTGTCACCATATTGTAGCCAAATGCTTTGCAGCAGATCAGGCTTTTTTTAAAAAAAAAAAAAAAATCTCATGCTGACCTAAGGGTTTAAGGATGATTCTTTTCCTCGGAAGAAATATGTCTTGATCATTAAAACCAGGATGCAATTTTGTGCAATAAAAGATGGAGAGCTTCAAATAACAGGAAAGCAGAATGCTGTACAAGTACTGGTATTTATATATCGGATAGATCCTTGGTTCTTTAAACAAAGTGGCAAATATTGATATGGCATTGGATTAGATGTCTAATTTGGCTTGGCTATCTTGGTACGCATTTTGTCTGCTTAATAACATTTTAAGGAATCAGCATTGTGATTTTTCTATAGAGGACTTGCTATAACAGAAGGGAATGGAGACTGTTGATTTTGTTTCCTTTGCAAAGAAAAACTAAAGAGTTTGGTTCTGCAGTTGAGCCCTGAGAAGATTAAGAGATGTTAAGTGAGTTTCTTCACCTCCTCTTTTACAATATTTAAATGCTTATCACCCACAGATAATACAGGTAATTGCAGAGTTACGATCTCAATTGAGCCCAAAATTTGTTAAGTGAGTTTTACCCCATTTTATGAATTTTCTTGCTGCAATTATTGTATTTATTGCATTTATTAAGTTAGTAATGTGGTTGTTACGTGAATCTGGATTCCCCATTGACTTCGCTTGTCAGAGGGTCCCAAAAGGAGACCACGTGGCCCTGGGATATGGCAGCGGTCATAAACACGATCCAGTTACCAAGCATCTGAATTCTGATCACATGATGATGGGGATGCTGCAATGGTCATAAGTATGGAGAATAGTCACAAGCCACTTTTTTTTCAGTGCCATTGTAATTTTGAACAGTACTAAATGAACTGTTATAAGTTGAAGACTGCATGTATAATAACCAGCATGCTCGCCTACAACCTTGAGAATGGCGTCTCTTCTAGACTCAGTCCTACAAAATGTAAAAAGCTGAGGAAAAAAACTGCTCCATGGATGTCTGAGAGCATTTATGATTTACAGCAGTTTTGAACTGGAATCCTTGTGGCACCTTGAGAGCAAGCCTCGTTGTAAATGTGATTCATCTCAAAAACCCGTAGAGCATCATTGTGGTTAGAATCCTTCAAGTGAGAGTCAGTTCTTTGTGATTCCATGGACATATCCAGGCAATTTCCTTGCCAACATTTCAGGAGTATTTCCCCATCGCCTGAATCCCAGGCCTGACTGAGGGAGACAGGGACCGGCCAATGTCACCTAGCTGGCTTTCTAGTCTCAGAGAGGACCAAAACTCATGTTTCTCCATTCCTGGTCCAGAGTCTTAAACCAACCAAGTCAAGCTGGCCCTCATGAGCACGGCCAGAAGTATTGCAGGCTCCCTTCATGTGCTTCCATCCTTGGCCTGCACCAACCTCTGTCTTTGCACAAGGCCCACCATCCTTGCCTATGACGGCCCTCCTTTTTAGGAAGAGAGGCCCAAAGTCACCCTGAAAACTTTAGTGGCAGAGGAGGATTGGCACCCAGGCCTCCCCCCATTTATTTATTTATTTTATTTGTCAATTGCTTACAAGATAATAGGTATAAGTAAAACATAGTTATGAATACATGGATACATATAAGAAAAATAAAATATAAAAGAAACAATAGGACAGGGACGGTAGGCACGTTAGTGCACTTATGCACACCCCCTACAGACCTCTTAGGAAAGGGGTGAGGTCAATAGTAGACAGTCTAAGGTTAAAGTTTTTGGGGTTTGGGGAAGAAACCACAGAGTCAGGTAGAGTATTCCAGACATTGACCTCTCTGTTGCTGAAGTCGTATTTCCTGCAATCAAATTTGGTGCGATTAACCTTGAGTTTGTATCTATTGTTTGCTCTTGTGTTGTTATGGTTGAAGCTGAAGTATTCATTGACAGGTAGGACATTGCAATGTATGGTTTTATATACTATACTTAGATCGGACCGAAGGCGGCATAGTTCAAGGTTTTCTAGGTCTAGAATTTTGAGTCTGGTGGCATAAGGTATTCTGCAATGAGTAGAGGAGTGAAGAACTCTTCTTGTGAAAGAGTTGGTCCTAGAACACTGCCTTGGGGGATACTACTGTTGACAGGTACAGAATTAGATAGGACTCTCCCAATTTTGACCATTTGTTGTCTGTTTGACAGAAATGCTTCTATCCAGTTATGCAGGTGTCCAGAGATTATAAGATTTTAGTTTTAGGAGTAGTTTGTTGTGTACCACTGAATCAAAGGCTTTGCAGAAGTCTATGTAGATTGCGTCTATTGCTTTGCCCTGATCGAGTTATGTAGTCCATATGTTTTTGCAATGTAAGAGTTGCAGATTACATGATAGTTTTTTCCTAAAACCAAATTGTTTATTAGAAAGTAGTTGATAATTGATTCCATGACTTTACAGGTGACGCTGCATAAAGAGATTGGTCTGTAATTTTCAACTCAGCTGAGGTCTCCCTTTTTGAAGATGGGGATGACCGTGGCTTGTGACCATAGTTCTGGCAAGGAGCTGGTCCTGAAAGATTTTTCAAAGATTATGCTTAGAGGTTCTGCTATGGCAGTGGATAGCTTTTTTTTAAGAAGTAGGCACATATTCCATCCGGTCCAATAGATAGAGATGGTTTTAGATTGCGTAGTGCTTTTTCAACATTGTCTTCTGTAAAATCGATATGTATTAGATCATTGTAGTTGTCTGTGGTTCAACTAGGAAATACTGGGCATGATCCATTGCTGTTCACAAATAGTGAGCTAAAGCATGTGTTAAAGAGGTTGGCTTTAATAGTGTCGTCGTTGCAGTCTTTATCATTAGGTCCTTTCAGGGGTGGGATGGACCTTGAGTCTTTTAGTTTGTTGTTTATAAAATCATAGAAAGCACGGGTGGACTTGGTGCGTAGAAGGTTTTCTTCTTGTTTAATGTGATAATTGGTGCATTCAGTTTTTATCTGGTGCATAAATTTTTGTATCGGCTTTTGAAGTTGGCAATGTGACCAGATTTGTTTTTTCGCCAAAGTGATTTCTTTTTGGATTGAAGCTTCCTTATTGTTTTGGGTAATTTATTTTTTCTGGTTTTGGGAGTTGTTATTGGTACATATAGTTTGATGACTCTTTAGATTTCTAGTAAGAATATGTTGTAGTGGTCTTTTATAGTATTGCATCCAGAGAATAGAAATTGCCAATCAAGGGATGAGAGATCATTATTTATAAGATTATAGTTGCCTTTTTTGAAATTATAATTAGGGATTTTGTCATTGTGATGATTTTTGTGTGGATGTATGTTGAGACAAAAGTCAATCATGTTGTGGTCACTGTTGGAAAAGGGTTCTTTAATTTGTATTCCGTAAATTGAATTCAAACTATTGCAGAAGATGAGATCGAGGCAGTTGTTAAGTCTAGTGTTATTGGTTACTAGTTGTTCTAGTCCCAGATTTGTTACTGCATTGTAGAAGATTGCATGTGTGGGTTCAGTTGTACATTCGTTAAGGGTCCAGTTAATATGAGGTAGATTGAAGTCACCAAGAAAGATAAAAGCGTGTGGGCAGAATGCTGCCCATGTTAGTAGTGTATTTACAAGACCGCATTCTGCCATTTTCCTCTCACCGTCCAGTGCGCTCCCACAGGGAGGGTCTCCTGCGGGTCCCGTCGGCATCTATGTGCCGGCTGGTGACCCTGAGGAATAGGGCCTTCTCTGTAGGGGCGTCTGCCCTCTGGAATGGGTTGCCCCCGGAGTTACGGACAGCCACAGACCTGGGGACCTTCAGGCATGCCTTGAAAATCTGGCTCTTTGACCAGGCCGGCTTGGGCTGATTTTAGTTTTGGGTGTTTTATTTTTTATTAAATTTTAGGGTTTTAGGGAAGGGTTTTAATTGTTTACAGCCAGGGTCTTGGTTTAATTTAGTTTTATTTTTTCACATATTTATTGTTTTAACTGTACGGCTGTGCACCGCTCCGAGTCCTTCGGGAGAGGAGCGGTATATAAATAAATATTTATTATTTATTATTATTATGTATTATTTAGCTTGTTTGCATGTTCGATGTCATAATCAGGGGCTCTGTAACATAGTAAGAACTGAAATGTGATATTTAAGGACAGTTCACAGACGATGGTCTCAGGAATAGCAAGCTCCTGGGTAACGTGGATGCTTTTTAGATGTAGGGACTTTTTATAGAAGATAGCAACACCACCTCCTCTACGGATTTCACGATCTGATCGGTAAACATGATAGTCTCTTACTGGTAATGGAGTCAGGGAGAGATGCGTTGAGCCATGTTTCACAGACAAATATGATGTCGAATTTAGCCGTACTTAGTAAGAGGAGAAATTCGGGTATTTTATTTACAAGGCTTCTTGCATTGAGTAGCTTGCATTTAAGACCAGTTGTAGTTGGGATAGCGGTAGTTTGGGGCGTGCATGCCTAGTTTTGAGTGATTATGGATTGGATGGGGTGGGGTTGGATGCGGAGTTGTGGGTTGTGTGACTTTCTTTTGATGCAATCAGCTCTGTAGTCAATGTATAGGTCCTTTTCTCCATTGTCTAGATGGTTTTTGAGTTCAGCGTGGAGTTCACGGGAGCGGATTCTTTGCAGTATTGATAAGTCTGGTCTTGAGCGAGGTTTTTTGTAGTTGGGATTGGTTTTTGCAATGGTATTTATTGTATGAATGAATATGTGTTTGCTGGACTCATTTTTGCATACAACTCTACAAAATCTTGGGGCCACAGAGCCATCATTGTATTTGAACTCAGGCAATCTCATTCTAAAAGGTCACCCCTTGACCCCTTTGCTATTTTGGCAGTTCCCTGGTTCCTTTTGTAGTCAGACTTCAGACACTTTTTCAGAATTAAAGGTTGCAAAGTGTATTTGGGGAATGTGGGGGGAAAAACCCCTGAAATGTAACCCTGATTCCAGTGGGAAATGGATTCCTTTTCTAATTCACTGGATTAATAGTAGTCACAGTGATACTTTTGAAAAGGACTTTGGTGTCCTGGCAGAGCAAGGATTTAGCAGGCCATGGACCTCTATTGACGTCAAGTGAGGGACAAGGCTGTCCCCACACAGGTTGCCCTGAAGGGTCACCCCCAGTGAAATGACCTCTCATGCTGAGGAAGGGGACAAGGAGAGGCTGAGGCAGCCGAAGGCCTTGGAGACTAAGTCTATTCCCCAAAGCACCAGAGGGCAGGACAAGAAACAAGAAGCATCCATGACCACACAGGTTCAACTTCAAGCCACCTGCCCGCCCCCACTTTTTTTTTGTTCCTTCACAATTTAATCTGTATTTGGATTTTCTGAATATTTCTGTCTGACAAAATTCTACTTCTTATAGGTCTCATTTACTTCCATTAAATCTAACTGATTACAAACCACTTCAGTCATTGGATCTAAATCCAAAACAGTTATGGCTTGTGGCTTAATTCTAATTGCATCAGTTAACAGATAACAGATAATCAGAGTTGGAAGGGACCTTATAGGTCATCTAGTCCAATCCCCTGCCCAAGCGGGAGACTCTACCAGTTCATTCACCAGACTGTCTTTCACTGGAATTTCTGTTCGGTGCCTGAGAGAGAGAAAAAAAATGCTTTGCTAGAGTTCCATAATGTACATAAAGAAACATCAAAACTGAATTGAAGGCTCTTTAATTTCTTACAATCTTTTATCAATGGAGACCAATTGGGTTTCTTGCCAAAAAGCCAAATGAGAGATAATGTGAAAACCATCTTGAATATTACTGAATTTCTACAATACCACAATGAGAAGCAAGTGGCAATGAATTATGAATTGGATAGTATGTCTACTTATGGTACAACAAGGTTAAAATAAATACTAATTTTAAGAATCACTTTGTTGGGCGTGCCATCTTAATGGTTTGAAATAAATGAAGTTGGAATCAGAAAGATGTGTCAGTTACTGGCTTACGTATTTACAATTGAAGGAAAGATTTCATTTTGACAAAAAAGGTTATGGCTTTGAATCTGTAAAAACTGAATTTGAAATTGTACTGTATGTTAATGATGGAAATGTTATTGTTGAACTTTTTAAAATGTAGTTGAAAGTGAATATGTAAAATGAATATATAAAACATAGTATAATTTTGGGTATAATACAATGCTTGAGAAAATGAAAGTTTTAAAATTTACACTAAATTATAACTTAAAAGACAACATCTATAAAATAATGTATCTTCAGTATTTAATACCTGATAAATTGTCAAATATGTATTAAGATATTTTAAATATTGGAAATGCAGTTGTTGTTGGTGGACTTGTGATAAAGCAAGTAGCACTGGGGCCAGATTCATATTTTAATAAAGAGGATTTTTAAAATAAGAGATCTGAGGCTTTTCTTTTAGGACTTCAGGACAAGGAACTTGAAAAAAACTTGGAACCTTGTTTTTGTATATGCTGACTACAGGAGAATTTTATGTGCAAAAATGTAAAGATACATTAAAAACCCACATTGAAAGAATGGACAGAAAAACCGATGAAGCATGAAGAGATAGGCCAAATTAACTGCTTTAATCAAAGGAAAAAATACATCAAGTTTTGTTTCTATTTGCAAACTGATTCTAGACTTTGTGCTCAAGACAGAAAAAGAATGACTTGACTAGACTAGAATATATAAAGTTTGTGCTGTCCAGCCAATGTATGGGAGTTAGATAGTTAGCAATTGTGAGCTGTCCCCTTAAGGGAATGCATCATGGTAAATGTAGTTAAGGTATCCTGGGAAATGTAGTCCATGTCATGTGACCACATCTGTAATCCTGATTGGTCACTAAATTGAGCCTCGATGGGTTGGGGGAGGTTTCCTCACTCTTGCCTGAACTCACTGACTCGTGGTAACTGTTCTACTTCTATTGCTACGAGATGGGAGGAAAGGGATAAGGAGATAGCCATCTTTTTACCTACAAGACAGATATGCAAAGGATTGGTCATTAAAAAGAACTTTGTCACAAATGTGAGTTATGAGGACACCTGATGAACCAATAATAAAGACTCTGTATGAATGTTTTGTTAAGTTTATCTATCTTCATCTGTACAGAAGACAAAATCTACCACTGTACAGAATACAAAACAGTAAAAAGATGATTAATTTGAACTCCTGAAACCCCAAAAGAAGTGAATGCATCTGGAATCTCTGGCTGCAGTAAACAGATCATTAATTTGAACTCCCTCTGTGCCTCGCTCTCCTTTGAAGTAATCAAACGTTGTCTTCGTCCCTTAAATAAGGAAAGACACTGCGTTCCTTTTTTTCTTCCTTTCCTAATGCTGGATTCCTTTGTCTGTATCAAACCTCTCATTGTATAAAGACAGGAAGGAGTAAATTCCTCCCTTCTCTCTTCAGCGAAAGATGTGCTCTGTCTCATGTTACATCGCTGTTATCTAAAAAGGAGCTCATGTGAATTCCTCCAGTTACCAACTCCTTTTCTAATGCAGGTAAGAAGGCAAATCTCCTTTTGTGGGCTAAAAGCTAGAAACTGAATGTATTTACAACAGCTGAAGAGAGTTTGGCTTCCTTTTCTCTCTCTTCTTCTTCCTTCTGAGAAAAAGTCTGCATTTCATTGGCAATTCCAACCAACAGCTGATACCGGATGCCAGCAATAAAAATACCTCATCACCATAGAAACGGCCTGCCACGAGGGGCTTTGTCTCAAAGCTCTTTACAAATGCAGATGTTCCTCCCTCCCAAGACACAAAGCCAATCCAAGAGAGCATTTTCTTTTGGCTTAAAAAACCTACAGTGATTTCCTTTCTCCCCTTAAACAGAGAGGGACTCTTTCCTGCTAGCTTTCTTGAGTTCTATGTCATCTCTGCTGAATTGTTAATGCTTACACTCCAGAAAGGGAATTTTAGCAGAACTTTGTAGGATTTTCTGAGTCTTAAAGCAGCAGCAACAACTGGTGCTCAAGGAGAAATTTCCCAGAGTTTTCAAATACGTGTTTGCAAATTCATATAAGATTTTTTTTTACACAGTTTCACAAAAATTATACAAAGTTCCTCAAATTTAACTAGTGAAAATCCTTTTTCTCCAACTATTGTGGAAAATTTAAACAACTTAATTCAAGGTTCCAGGATTAACTGCAACCTAACATGCGCGTAGCAACAGTGTCTTCCAGATTTATGTATTATGACAGAGTGGATATGGCAGAAAGCAGAAATGGCCAACCAACAAGCAGAAATGGCCAACCAACAAGCAGAAATGGCCAAAGCTCAGGCCAAACAACAGGCAGAAATAGCCAAAACTCAAGCCCAAGTGGAGTTACTCAAACGACAAAAAGAGACGGCAGCGAAAACAGCATGGTCTGCAGCATGGCAGAAGGCGGCCAACACTGCCTCCCTCAACTTCAACCTCGAAGAGTTGGGAGAAGAAAGCCCTGATACATGGGTCAAAGCCTATGTGGATGAGCAGCACTCACTTCAAAATAAGCAGGTGGAACCGCCTCAGATACCTAGAAGTCTCCCACCACCAAGGGAGTACAAGGATGAATCTCAGCTACAGACTACAACTGATGTTGTACAACCTAAAATATGAGATTCACTTCCCACTAACAGCAAACCCTCCCCAAATGACGTGGTAAAACATAAGGTCCGAGATTCTCTTCCCAGAATCAGCAACCCTGCTCCAACGTCTCACGACCTGCTGGGCAAGTAACTTAGCCCACCAGCACTTACAATGACTTCTCGACAAGTCAACATGCCATCAACCACAACTGCCACACTCAATCCACAGGCATCAGCATTCCTGCCACAACCCCAACACCACTCCGGCTGCCAGGTACAACATGATAACCGTGCCCGGCCTACACAGCAGAGTGAAGCTCCACCAACTCTCTGGAATGGCAGGACGACATCTTCCGTAAGCACTGGGAGGAAGGCTACAACCCGTCATTGACATACAACTCGAGCCTACCCACGAGAATCCAAGGATTATGTCAATGCCTCAACCCAACTCTACAGATGATGCAGACTACTGGAGAGAGTTGGCAGTAAGCAGAGGAAAGCTAGATTTAGCCGCTAATGGTGTATACAAATTCTCTGACAAGCCAGGCGGCGCATATCTCCTATGGAAGAACATTTTCCTGCGCCCCATTCAGGCTGCACGCCTCAAATCAGATGAAGTACTCATACACTTGATTGCGTGGCTAGGGCCGCAGTCTGCCGCAGTAACGCAGGCACTTTATGCTTCCCACTTAGACGACCCAGATGTTGCCCTACGGTTGTGATGGAAAAGACTCGACGAACTATACGGCGCTGCCACAGCAGTAGAATCAACGCTCTTGAATAGCCTCAACAGATTTCCTAAAATTCCTATCAACAAGCCTCACTTGATCATGGAACTCTCTAATATACCTATGCAACTGAAAGTGGCACAGTAGGATTCAAAAACTCCCGCAGGTGCTAATTGAACAGTGGCTCCAGTTGTCTGATGCCTTCATGGCCAAGGGTCACCACAACTTTATACCCTTCACCATTCTTGAAGAATTCGTGGCCCACCAGGCAATGGTGTACAACACCTCCCGGACCCGCGGACTCAGAGCTGTTAGTCCTCCCAATGAAAAATGATACCACAGCCACCATATATCGTCCACAGGCCCTATACACATTGCAAGTGAAAGACCCTTTATGGCTGTCCCTAAGAACGAGGTACACTCCTCAACCATCAAGAGTTCAGCAGCTAACTTATCCCATCCAACCCAATTTAGATCTCCACATACATGGAGAATACAGTTTTGTCCTATGCACCACACTCATCTCTCGTTGAACTGGTGCACTGGGTTTGCAGCGAAATCATTGACCCAACGAAAAGAGTTGATAAGGGAGTACCAATATTGCTACAAGTGTTGCGAATCCAAACACCCATCCAAGTACTGCACAGCCAAGGTGCAATGCTACTTATGCAAAAGTGACCAGCACCCGACTGTGCTGCATCCAGACACTGAGCCACCATGGCAGATATCTCGTACCCCTCCTTCGAACAAGGAACCTCAACGTACCACAGAAGCACACAAGGCTCCTTGGCAGGCTGCCAAACTGCAACCAAAATCAGCGATGAGTGTCAACTGCACGGCAGTTCATCATGCCCTCGTTCATGTCTTTCCATCTGTTTAGCCAAAGTGTACCCTGAAGGATGCCCTGAAGATGTACGTGCTGATAGACACTTAAAGCACCTGCATCCTGGTCAGACCTGCATTCTTCAACCTCTTTGAGGTGCAACAGGATGAACTTCACTTCACTGTTTCAATGTGCCATGGACCAAGAAGCATGGCAGAGAGGAGAGCTACTGGACTCTGCATAGAGTCATTGGATGGAAGTTTCCGGTTCCCACTGCCACCTGTGTTTGAATGCTATGGGGTACTGAACAACCGCAGTCAGATCACAATACCTGAGGTCATAAGTAGCATGCCTCACCTACAGCATCTGGCTCATCACTTCCCCGGAGGCTGAGATTGTACTCTTGCTGGGTAATAATGCCCCACGCACCTTTCTCTTCTCTGAGTCAATCGGTGGCCCTGCAGATGGCCCAGTGGCCATCAAATCTCCACTAGGATGGGGGATTGTAAGAGTAGTCTGTATCAATTGCCTACAGACCCCAACCCAGTCAACTACTTAGATACCTCCATTTTCACAAATGGAAGAACATCCCACCTGAAACCGTGCCAAGAACACTTCACGCTTTTGACAGTCAAACCTCTCTTGGGAGAGGCACTATTTCAGATTACCAGAGAAGACAATGATTTAGCTTTGTCCGTTGAGAACAAAAGATTCCTTCACCTCATGGATAAGGAATTTCAACAAGACGCAACCGGTAGTTGGGTCATGCCACTACACTTTCACACTTCCAGACAACGCTTGCCAAACAACTAAAAATATGCACTCTCCCGCCTCTTTAGCATGAGACGAATCATGATCCGGAACCCAGAGATGAAAGCTCATATGGTGGAGTTCTTGGACAAAATGATATGGAATGGACACGCTGAGCTGGCCCCACCCCTGGAAACTGACAAAGAATGTTGGTACCTGCCATTCTTTGGAGTGTACCATCCACAGAAACCAGGCCAAATACATGTAGTCTTCGATGCCACTGCACAGTTTCAAGGCCACTCTCTGAACAAGGCCCTTCTGACAGGACCTGACCTCACAAATAGTCTCCTTGGGGTTCTCATCCACTTTAGAAAAGAAGCCATAGCAGTTATGGCCGACATACAGCAGATGTTCTATTCTTTCCTCATACGGGAAGATCACTGCAACTATCCGTTTCCTATGGTTTAGTGATGATTGGCATGACCAACGGATTTCCGAATACCAAATGAGGGTGCATGTATTGGCAATGGCTCTTCCCCTGCAATTGCGAGCTACGGTCTCCAACGTACTGTTTGAGAGGAAGGAGACGAATATGGAGCAGACGCTAAATGCTTTGTAGAACACGACTTCTACGCAGATGACGGCTTGAAGTCCATAGCCATCCCAGTGGAGGCCTTAGACCTGTTGAAGAATACACAGCAAATGCTAGGGACAGCCAACCTCAAGCTACACAAGATAGCGTCCAATAGTGAAGAAGTATTAAAGGCCTTTAGTCCCAAGGACCATGACAAGGGATTGCAAGACCTCGATTTTGCCAGCGACACACCCTTCATACAATGCAGTCTCAGCTTGTGTTGGGACTTGAAGAAAGACCTCTTCACCTTCAAAACCCCAGCCCTAAAGACCGGCTTTACGAGGAGAGGAGTGCTGCCAACAGTTAACACCTTGTTCGATCCTCTAGAGTTTGCAGATCCTGTCACCATTCAAGGTAGAATCGTACTGCGCACGCTCTCCCAAACACCAAAGATTGGGATGAACTGCTCCCACCAGAGCAGAAGCAAGAATGGGAGTCATGGTGCCACTCTCTCTGCTGTCTCCAAGATGTTCACCTACATCGCACGTATGTTCCCATCTCGCCCACTATGGCACACATAAAGGAACTACATGGTTTTTCAGATGCCTCAACAAAGGCAGTAGTAGCCGTGGCATACTTCAAAGTCTATGGCAAGGAGAGCAACATATATGTTGGATTCGTCATGAGAAAGGCAAAACTAGCACCACAAAAAGGTCATACTGTACCATGGCTGGAACTTTGCGGAGCTGTGCTGGAAGCGGAACTATCAGACACGATAACGAAGATGATAGATCTTCCCTTGGAACCCACCACCTTCTATACAGACAGCAGAGTGGTACTAGGTTATATCTACAAAGTAGATGCTTCTACGTCTATGTGAGCAACAGAGTTGAGTGGATCAGGAGATCTTTTAAACCAGTGCAGTGGCGATATGTTCCAACAGATCAGAACCCTGCAGATAATGCGACCAGGTCTATTCCTGAATCCCAGTTATCAACTTCTACCTGGCTCAAAAGGACCCGAGTTCTTGTTGCGTACAGACAACTTGAAGCCAGGGAAACCCGATTTGTATGAACTCCTAAATCCAAATGGTGACATTTGACCGCTAGTCAAGAAAGAGTAACTGGTCACCCCTCCGATTGTCTGCCAAGCAACGACGTTTCAACGTGCCCCTTAAAACCTGCTTGCTTTGAACGCTTCTCCTGATGGAAACCTCCCGTACTGGGAATAACTGTGCTCATCCGCACAGTCATCTGTCTCCTTGGTCATCAGAAAGACTTCAAGTCATACTTCCCAGACCACTACACTCATGCTGAGAGACAAATATTGAGAAGTGTACAACAAGATGCATATCCACTGGAATACGGATGCCTGGGTGCAGGGAAGCCCATACCACAATCTAGCCCACTTCTGAGACTGAACCCATGCCTCGACAACCAGGAGGTACTGTGAGTAGGAGGTCGCCTACACAAAGCAGAAATGGATTACCCAGCAAGCACCCCATCATCCTTCTGGCTAACCAACATGTAATGAGGCTGTTAGTACAACACTACCACAAACAAAGGAGACGGATGATTGTGCGGATGAGCACAGTTATTCCCAGTACGGGGGGGCTGGTCTGGTTTTTTGACAGGGGGTGCAGGTTTCTATCTCCACTTTGTGGATCTCTCCATCGTCCTCGTTGCTTGCTTCAAAGGCTAAAGTATTTCAGGTGGCATGATGTTTGACCTGGGTGATTTAAATTTTTTTTGCTATTAATAGCAGGAACCTCAGCAAATCCTTTCAAAAGTGATGATGCAGTTTAACTGATCATTGCAATTTATTTACACGTTTAGTTTTTGAATTATTTAAGAAGGTCCATTGTAGACAATTCAAAAGGTTAACTGGCTACCACTGGCCAGCTCTTGATGAGACAGGGAGAGAATGAGGTAGAAGCAATGCCAGATAAATTAAACAAAGGTACTTGGCCCCATTATTATTTAACAATTACTTCAATGCAACAACGGGTTATTGAAATAAAAAGCATCATCCCCTGAATTAGCAAACAGGCCCCTATCTGGATCGCTTTGTGCAGATGAGCTGGTCATAATTTGCAGATTTTGGTAAGATTACAAAAGCCACAAAAGCAGGATCCTGTTTTTAAAAAGGACCACTTAATGAAAATTGATCATGAGAAAACTAAGACCCTACGCTTTCCAAAGCATTACAAAAATTGTCCATGTTGGTTTATTGCTTTTTATTGTTGTATGCCACCCAGATCCACGTATTTTGATTTGGACAGCATCACAAACCCAGCAAATAAACAAATACCTTTTTGTTGGAGTGTCCTGTATATGGAGTATGGAAAAGTACATAGGATGAGGAACATTTATAGCACCCTTCTAAGGAGTTATGGAAAGATGAATTCCCCAGTTCAAAAGGACAAAAGACATGACAGGAGGCTATGCAGGAAGTGGCTTTTAGGGCAAGAGGCTTATGCTGAGACCAATTTTCTTAGAAATACTTTTTCTGAGGAATCTCCATTTGTAGATCATGTGCTAATTTCTGAGAATTCTGCCCTGCATTCCCCACATTGTTGATCTTCAGCATTGGCTTCTACCTCAACCATTGATCCCTTTCCATTTTCTTCAACTTTGCAGGGTGAAGTTAGCCTCCCCAGATTCAGATTCATCCTTCATATGACAGAGGCCGTCCAGTGCAATTCCTTGAATTTATTTATTTATTTATTTATTTTATTAAACTTATATACCGCCCTCTTTCCCTGACAGGACTCAGGGCGGTGTACAACCGATTAAAAATACAACAACAATACAAAATTAAAAACAATTAAAATCAAATATAGTGGCTGAAAGATAAAAACATATAAAGGGAATTAAAAAGACTAAAAACCAGATAAAACCAGATTAAAAACCCTAAAAGAACCCTAGGCCAGACTGGCTTGGCGAAATAGATGAGTTTTCACCGCTTGCCAGGAGGTCAGGAGATCAGGGATGGTCCTCATTTCCGGGGGTAATTCGTTCCAGAGGGAGGGTGCCCCCAACGAGAAGGCCCACACCCAGCTGGCGGCACCCCGAGGAGACCCACTCTATGGGAGCGTATTGGCCGGCAGGAGGCCGATAATGGCAGGAGGCGGTCCCATAGATACCCCGGCCCCAAGCCATGGAGCGCTTTAAATATGGTAACCAATACCTTGAAGCGCACCCGGAGGACCACTGGGAGCCAATGCAGCTCGCGCAAGAGTGGCGTGACATGGGAGCCCCAAGGAGCCCCCAACACCACCTGCGTGGCCGCATTCTGCACCAGCTGAAGCCTCCGAGTGTTCTTCAAGGGGAGCCCCATGTAGAGAGCGTTGGCATAGTCTAGGCGGGAGATTATGAGGGTGGAGGTGACCGTGTGAAGCGCATCCTGATCCAGAAAGGGCCGCAACTGGTAGATCCTATGGACTTGACCAAAAGCCCGCCTGGCAATGGCTGCCACATGGTCATCCAATGACAGCCGTACATCCAGGAGGACACCCAGATTGCATGCCCTCTCTGTGGGGGCAAGAATTCCCCCCCCCCCACAGCCAGCAATGGAACCAGCTGGCTGTATCGAGGCACAGCCACTCGGTCTTAGGTGGGTTGAACCAAAGCCTATTCTGCCCCATCCAACACCGCACAGCCTCCAGGCACTGGGCCATCACTTCGATGGCTTCATCAGGGTGGCCCGGGGTAGAAGTGTACAGCTGGATGTCATCAGTGTACTGATGGAATTCTACCCCACAGCCACGGATGATCTCACCCAGCGGCTTCATATAAATGTTGAACAGAAGGGGCGAGAGCACCGACCCCTGAGGAACCCCGCAAATCAGAAGCCTCGGGGCCGATCTCTGCCCCCCCACCAACACAAATTGTGAATGGCTGGAGAGGAAGGAGGAGAACCACTGCAAAACAGTGCCCCCCACCCCCAACCCCCCAGCCGCTGCAGTAGGATACTGTGGTCAACAGTATCGAAAGCCGCTGAGAGATCTAGTAGGACCAGGACAGAGGAATAGCCTCTGTCACGGGCCCTCCAGAGATCATCCACCAATGCGACCAAAGCCGTCTCCGTGCTGTGCCCGGGCCTGAAGCCCGATTGGCGTGGATCCAAATAGCTTCATCCAGGTGTTGGGGGAGCTGTCATGCCACCACACTCTCAACAGCCTTTGCCACAAAGCGAAGGTTGGAGACTGGATGATAATTAGATAACAAAGTTGGGTCCAGGGACAGTTTCTTGAAGAAGGGTCTCACCACTGCCTCTTTCAAGGCGGCGGGCAGATATCCCTCACTCAAGGAAGCATTAATGATATCCTGGAACCAACCTCATGTCATCTCCCGAGTGGCCAGCACCAGCCAGGAGGGGCACGGGTCCAATAAACACGTGGTAGCATTCAGCCCCCGCAGGATCCTGTCCACGTCTTCGGGGGTCACAGGATCAAACTCTTCCCAAATGACCTCTCCAAATTCCGTCCCCGACCCCCCGTCCAGAGTTGCCCATTCAGAGTCCAACTCATCTTGGATCTGAGTGATTTTATCCAGCAGGAAATTTGAAAAGTCCTCAGCCCGTCCCTGCAAGGGGTCCTCCCGCGCTCCCCCTTCCAGGAGGGAGCGGGTCACTCTAAACAGGGTGGCTGGGTGATTTCCTGCAGACACAATAAATGTGGAAAAGTGAGAACGCTTTGCCACCCTTATCGCCACTAAATAGGTCTTAATGTCAGCCTTCAAGATTTTCTTCCTTTGCTTCTCTTCTTTTGCTTTGCATCTTTCAGCTGTCATAAGTAACGGGGGGAGGGAGTGGGCCATGATTATTATGGGAAGCGAGCTGGAGTTGTTAGGAAACAAAACTGTATAAGTTGGGGGGGGGGAATCTTGCTTAGGTTTTTATTCTATGCTATGCGCAACTGCAACTCTTTATCAAACTATGCCAAGATCAACTGACAGGCCTCATCACCACCTGAAGATGCCCACATGATGTTATGCACCACTTTTAATTGGAGGAGCGAATTGAACTATTGGGGGTGGGAACGTTGCCATCACTTTGTATATGTGTTTTACGCGCTCATTTTCTCAGATTCAGAATTCTTTTGTTGCTACCACTTGATTTCCAGTAAAAGATATCTTTTCTCTAACTAATGGAGTCTAAGTATTTCTTTCTTGGATTTTGAATGGAGCATCATCTGACATTATTCTGACTTTACCGGCTCACCCGGAGAAATACAAACTTTCTTCCGAGGGGGTTTGAAAACAATGTCTAATCCAGCCAGCGACCAAGAAGACCTGGGAGCGACTGGAGGACCAGACTCACTGTTGATGAAGAAAACAGGGGAGCCTGACTTCTTAGCAGAACTAAGTCTTGGCGAAAACCCAGCTGCAAAACCCAAATGGTCCCTGGAAGTCGGTTGGAAGGATCCTGAGGAAAGGCCCCCTCCAGGAGTGACCACGACGCATCGTCGAGGGAAGGACGAGCCATGGCAAGAGAGAGAAAGAAGAAATTTCTTACTAACACAAGCCATGCAACTTCTACATGAAGCTGTCGGAGAGGCTCAAGCTGATCAAATGTACGAGGGGGAAGAGGGGGAGGTAGCCCCAGGCAGAAGAACCATAGCAGCCACCCCCATAAATCAACCTCGGCCGGCGCAACAGGCAGCAGCAGCAGCACAGGGCCCCCCGGCTGGGGGGATAATTGCCAGAAGGCGTAGGACTCTGAAGGTGCCTCCGTTGGAAGTAAAATATGGAGGGGATCCCCAGGAGTTAAGATTTTTCTTAGCACAAGTTTGGAGCCATATGGAGGAATATGGGCAGGATTTTTCCACAGAAGCAGCCAAAGTCAGATGTGTGACCAGGGCTCTGGAGGGAACTGCTGCAAAGTGGATGGTGACTTTGCATAATGATAATGCCCCTCAGCTGTTGAATTATGACCAGTTCATGACAGCATTGCGTGCCAGGTTTGAAGATCCTCTAGCTGAGCGCAAGGCTAGAATTAGGATGAAAACCATAAATCAGGGGCAGAGATCAGTAGCTGATTACACCCAGGAATTTAGAGAGCTGGCGTGCCATATCCGCGGCTGGTCCCAGGGAGCCCTGATAGAAGCTTTTAAAGATGGGCTGAATGAAGATGTTTATCAATGCTGTATGGCCAGAAGAGACCCTGGTGAGCTGTAGCAGTGATACATGCTGGCAGCAGAGGTGGAAATTGACCTGACCCGAAACAGACGCCGGGGGCGGGGTGTTTGGCGTGAGGAAATCCACTCCCACCAGCCCTCAAGAAGCCTTAAAACCTCAAAAAGGAGGACCAGTGGCAAAACCGAGGACCACTGCATGCTTCCGATGTGGGAAGGAGGGTCACCGGGCTGCAGACTGCCGTGCCAAGCTGGAACCAAAGGGGGCGCCAGGAGGAGGGAGAAAATTTTAGAAACTTCCAGCCAAGCCTCGCAAAACGGCGCTTAAAGCGGAGGAGGTTGCCCCTCCCAAAGGAGAGGAGCTGGGAACTCCAACCTCTTCTGAAGAAAGTGAATCCGAATCAGAAGACGACTCACTGGTAAGTCCAAACAAGGGCCCTATGACCATTCCAATGAGATTAAGGGTACCACATCAGGAGCCGAAGGGGACATGTTGGCTTTGTTAGACTCTGGGTGCATAAGGTGCGTAATCAGTTCGGAGGTGGTAGAGAAGCTGGGCTTAAGGTTAAAGACTCTGAAAATGCCCATAGCTTTTTGCCAATTGGATGGATTGGTAGCTGGGGTGGCCCTGCTCACTTCATAATGGAACCAGTAGAGATGACAATGGGGAAGCATAAAGAGACTTTGTGCTTTATTGTGGCTCCTGGGATGGAGCGCCCCCTAATACTGGGTTTGCCCTGGCTCTGGAAATGGAACCCCCATATTAATTGGAGGAGGGGATAATTACACATACGTACAGACCAAACCCCAGAAGGGGAGGGGAAATCCCAATTGAGAACCAAGACTCCCATGGAGTTGGCTTCCACTGGCACTGAGATTCTGAAAGGGGAGGAGAAAATTCCAGAGGAATACTGGGACTTAAAAGAAGTGTTCAGTGAGAAGGGCTCGGATGAGCTCCCCCCACATCGCTCAACAGATTGTAGTATTGAACTTTTGCCAGGAGTAAAACTCCCAAAACCAAAACTGTACTCGATGACACTGCGGGAACTAGAAGAGCTGCGATTATTTAATGATAAAAATTTGGAACGTGGTTTCATCCAACCTGCTAGGCCCCGGGTGGCGGCTCCAGTGTTGTTTTGGGAGAAGAAAGATGGCTCCTTACGCTTGGTAGTGGACTACCGAAATCTCAACGCAATTTCGGTGGAGAACGTGTACCCCCTCCCCCTGATGAAGGACATGTTGGGCCACCTGGCTAAAGGAAAATTTTTTTTGAAACTTGACCTGAGAGAAGCATACTACCGAATCCAAATTAAAGAAGGGGATGAATGGAAGACTGCTTTTAACTGTCCGATGGGTTGTTTCCAGTTCAACGTCTTGCCATTTGGCCTACAGGGGGCACCTGCAGTATTCATGCAAATGATAAATCAAGTATTGCAAGAACATTTATACAAGGGAGTGTTAGTTTATCTTGATGATATTCTTATCTACACGGAGACTCGTGATGAGCATGTAAAACTAGTGTGGTCAGTCCTGGAAAAACTTCGAGCGGTTCAATTGTATGCCAAGCTGTCCAAATGTGAATTTCACCAGGAGAAAATTGACTATTTAGGCTATCACATATCATTTGATGGCATAGAAATGGATCCGGGGAAGGTGCGTGCTGTCTTGGAATGGGCCCCTCCCCGTACTAGGAAACAACTGCAAAGTTTCTTGGGGTTTGCCAACTTTTACCGCCAATTTATTCCTGCATTTGCGAAGATCGCAATGCCTATTACAAATCTCCTTAGAACCAAAGGGGAAGTGAAACCAAAGCCTAGTAAACCACTGGAGTGGTCCATGGAGTGTCAAGCTGCTTTTGAAAAACTGAAACGTCTGTTTGCTGCCGAGCCAGTACTCAAGCAGCCAGACATGGATGTTCCTTTTGTAATCCAAGCTGATGCGAGTGACGTAGCCGTCAGAGCGGTATTAGTACAAGTAAACGAGACGGGGTCTCTGCAACCATGTGCATATACCTCCCATAAGCTAACTGAAACCGAGAGAAGATAGGCCATTTGGGAAAAAGAAGCTTTTGCAGTTCAATGGGCTCTATTAACCTGGAGGCATTTCCTAGAAGGGGCCAAACACCCTTTTGAGGTGTGGACAGATCATAAAAATTTGGAGGCTCTGAAAACGCCTCGGAAACTGTCTCCCAAGCAAGTTTGCTGGATGCAGCACTTTAAACGTTTTAATTTTTCATTAAAGTACATTCCTGGGGGAAAGAACTTCATGGCAGATGCTTTGTCTAGATTACCTCAGTATAATAGTGCTCGCCAAGAAGTGGTATGGCTTATTATCTCAACCAAACAGTTGGCAGCTCCAATGGTTACCAGAACCCAGAAGAAAAAGGAAATTGATTTGTCAAATGATTTATTTGCACAATTAAAAGAAGCTCTAGAGCTTGATGATTGGTTCCTAACCCACTCAAATAACTGTACAATTAGAGATGGATTGGCCTGGATGGGGGCTAAATTATATGTACCGACAAAGCTGAGAAACCAAATTTTACATCAAGCTCATGATTCTAAAGCTGCTGGGCATTTTGGATTCGTGAAGACCCTACACTTGGTCAAAAGGCAATTTTGGTGGCCCACGTTGAAAAAGGACATTGAGACTTACGTTGTTAGCTGTCCTGTCTGTGCCTCGGCCAAGCGGCCGCCTGGTAAACCAGCAGGCTTATTGCAGAATGTGGCTAGACCAACTGCTCCATGGAAGGAAATCTCCATGGATTTTATAGTGGAATTACCTGATAGTGGAGGAAATACAGTTATTTGGGTAGTAACAGATCTGTTTTCCAAACAAGTACATTTTATACCCTGTGCGAAGATCCCGTCAGCGAAAACGTTGGCTAAGTTGTTTATTCTGGATATCTACAGGTTACGTGGAGTTCCTGAATGCATAATCTCAGATAGGGGCATCCAGTTCACCTCAAATTTCTGGAAAGAGTTCCTGAAATTATTAGGCTCCACCCAGGGTTTAAGCTCCACCCACCATCCACAAACCAATGGGGCCTGCGAAAGAACTAATTCGGTATTGGAACAGTATCTGAGATGTTACATTAATTATCAGCAGGATGATTGGGCTGACTTACTGCCATTCGCTGAGGTGGCATATAACAATTTGGTACATAGCAGTACTGGATTTACTCCATTTAAAGTGGCTTCGGGACAAGACTTTGTACCCATACCCGAGCTTCCACAGGAGAAACCTAACATTTCCTCGTTAGATGAATGGATAAAACAGTTCCAGCTAACTTGGCCATTAGATGATGCTCATCAAGCTCATAAAAAATTTGCAGATAAAAAGAGAAATCCACAAAAACCATATCAAGTTGGTGACAAGGTCTTTTTATAAACCAGATATTTGCAGACCACACAAAAGTCGAAAAAACTTGGACATAAGTATGTAGGACCTTTCCCAATTGAACGAGTTGTGGACCCTGTGGCAGTCCAATTGAAATTGCCAAAAACCCTCCGACGGATCCATCCTGTTTTCCATGTTAGTTTATTAAAACCTGAACATACTTCTGATTTAACTCAAGTAGATCCCCCCGTACCATTACTTATTGAAGGTGAACAACATTTTAAAGTTAAAGAAATTTTGGATTCTTGGAAAAAGAGAGGTCAAATCCAATATTTGGTTGCTTGGAAGCATTTTCCTTCTTCCCAGTCTGAATGGGTAAATGAGAGAGATGTTAGAGCTCCCAAGCTCATGAAGGCATTTCACACTAAGTATTCTGATAAACCCTGAACCTTAATGCTGCTGTTACATGTATATATTA
The DNA here is from genome assembly GCA_023653725.1 of Bungarus multicinctus. NCBI lineage: Eukaryota > Metazoa > Chordata > Lepidosauria > Squamata > Elapidae > Bungarus > Bungarus multicinctus. The sequence goes on from CM042835.1 coordinate 28,856,658, forward strand.
TGTAATCTTTTGTTCTTATATTTTCTTTTTTAGGACTAATGTCTCTTTTTCAGGAGGGCCGAATGTCAGCCTTCAAGATTTTCTTCCTTTGCTTCTCTTCTTTTGCTTTGCATCTTTCGGCTGTCATAAGTAATGGGGGGAGGGAGTGGGCCATGATTATTATGGGAAGCGAGCTGGAGTTGTTAGGAAACAAAACTGTATAAGTTGGGGGGGGAATCTTGCTTAGGTTTTTATTCTATGCTATGCGCAACTGCAACTCTTTATCAAATTATGCCAAGGTCAACGGACAGAGGCCTCATCACCACCTGAAGATGCCCACATGATGTTATGCACAACTTTTAATTGGAGGAGCGAATTGAACTATTAGGGGTGGGAACGTTGCCATCACTTTGTATATGTGTTTTATGCGCTCATTTTCTCAGATTCAGAATTCTTTTGTTGCTACCACTTGATTTCCAGTAAAAGATATCTTTTCTCTAACAAATGGAGTCTAAGTATTTCTTTCTTGGATTTTGAATGGAGCATCATCTGACACTTAATATAAGACCGTAATAGTGTTCGGTCAGATCCGGAGTGAATGGTCCTCCAAATACTCTCCAAGCATCTGTTCTGGCGCTTCATCTCCCACAGCTCCTCGGAAAACCAAGGGGCCGAGTGAGATCAGCGCCAGGTCAGAGGCTGCAAGGGCACGACCCAATCAAGGCCCCCAGCTGCCACCCTTTCCCAGGTGGCTACCAGGTCCTCAACCGAGTTGTGTGGTCGAATGTCGGGACACAGCCCAAATTCCATCGGGAACCTATCTGGATCCATCAGGCGCCTGGGGTGGAACCATCGTATTTGGTCCGCCTCCCTGCGGCGGGGGGGAGTGGCCTGGAACTCCAGCCTAAGGAGTGAATGACCCGACCATGACAGGGGCTCAATAACAACGTCCCCTATACCGAGATCATCCTGCCACTGTCCAGAGACAAAAACCAGATCCAGGATGTGATCTGCAGTGTGAGTGGGGCTCCCAATTAATTGGGTCAGGCCCAAGCCTGTCATGGAAGCCACGAACTCCTGAGCAACCCCCGGGGCCCCGCCAGCCAATGGCAGGTTGAAGTCCCCCAAGACCATCAGTCTGGAGGTCTCAACTGCCAAGCTGGCTATGACCTCGAGGAGCTCAGGCAGGGCCGACGTCACATAGCAGGGAGCCAAGTATGTGATCAAAAGGCCCATCTGAACTCTGGAGCCACACTTCACAAAGAGGGATTCACATCCGGTCGTCTGAGGAACAGTGGATTCCCTAGGATCTAGATCCTCCCGAATAACCACTGCAACTCCCCCGCCCTTCCCCTGGGCCCTCAGTCGATGAAAAACCCGAAACCCGGCTGGGCACATCTCCACCAGGGGAACAGCCCTCTCCTCTCCCAGCCAGGTCTTGGTAATGCCCGCCAGGTCAACTCCCCCTTCCATAATAAGATCGTCAACAAGGGGGGCTTTATTAACTACAGACCTGGTGTTGCATAACATCAGCATGAATCATCCCAGGTCAATTATTTAAAACAAATCATTTAAAACAAATTATTGACAAATCAATCCTGCTTTGGCATATCCTGGCCACTCACTCCTGGTATTATTGCCTCTTGGACCAGATAAAGCCTCCTTAAAAGCTAACTTAAATAAAAGAGGTGGGATTTAGATTTACACAAGGACAGGGCCAAAATCTTTTGCCCCTATTACTGGGAGTCCTTGACTTAGAAATGCTCGTTTAGCAACCATTCAAAATTATAATAGCTCTGAAAAATGGGATGTGTGACCTTGCATTTATGACTGCCACAGCATCCCTGTGAACACTTGATCTAAATTTGGGCACTTGGCACCTTATGAGGATTGCAGCATCCCACGGTCATGTAATCACCCTTTAAAACAGCCCTTTAAAATCTCATTTTCAGATTTCACTAAAAACCGACACATTGATTTCTTCTGCTGCCTTCACTTTTTTTTCTAAGTAAAATTATTTGCAATTGTGGATGTCTTCTCTTAGTATGGAATACAATTAATTGTCAGGGTTCTGGCAATTACCCTAATTAAATCATGAGCCTCAAGCCAAGCTTCAAAAGAATCCAAAAGATTTATTAGGAGCAATGTGTCGGCATTGACCCATATGAAGCCAACGCTGCCATATTTAATTTATGGTCATCTGTGACCCTGTTTCCCCTCCCCCTGGGTGTGTCATCAATCACATTCTCCAATGAAGGATTTTCAAAGGCAGAAGATCCGGTAGCCTAGGCTATAATCTTTGTAAAATAAGCCTGGAATGCACTTCTGGTTTTAATTGCCATACTTCTCCTTCAGGTTCCCCGCTCCCCCCGCTTATGGCAACTCGAAAACAGGTAAAGGAATGTTTTACGAGTTGTCACTAACATTTGTTCTTAATTACTTAAAATCTGCATTTCTGAAATTGAAGGTATATAGATTATTTATGTTATTGTTGTTGTTCTTGCTGTTAATCTTTGTGTCAGGTTTCCAAGTGATGAAATCCATTTAAAAATAAAAATACAAAGTCCATCTTCAAAAAAGATTTCTTTTATTTAGGAAAGCATCAAATTGGCAAAGTCTATGGTAATTCTGGATCTGACACAACCTGGAATTACCCCACAATATTACAAGTTAGAAACAATCCCCAAAAGCCACATTCTCCAATAGAAATAATTCAATGTTGCTTGATGTCATAAATCTCCGCCTCAAGGGGCCCAAGCTAGGACAGCTTGTTTCCCACGGGAAGGAAGATCACCTAGCCAAAACACTCTCTATCTCCACTCCCCCCCACTTAGGAATGTGGCGAGCCTGAAACCTTTCCTCCATGACTGCCACAGAGAAAGTAAGGAAAAGAATATATATTAAGCCTAACTAAAATGGCTACACATATGTCCATTTTGGGCTTGACAGGTTGTCCTCCCTTATTCGGAAAAAAATCCCTGCAACAACATAAAATACACAAAGATTGAAATTAGGTTAAACACAATCATACAATGCACATTTTAACCTCCTCTGCCACCTACAGAATTCGGTTTTGGCTTGTGTGGATATTTTTCATGGAATTTCCCAACCAATCTATCAGCATTTACTTTCCAGCTATTAACCCAAGTTGCTTGTGAAATTGGATAGCCTTTTCAATAAATTAAATATTGTAACTTCCCCCTGAAAATCCTAGAATCCAAAATGTTCTTAACTTTGTAATGTTCATGCCCTGCAATAACCAAAGGCTTTGGGGGTGCATGTTCTGCTGGCCTCAAGGAAGAATCAACAACCGGCTTTAATAAACTACTATGTAACACTGGATGTATCTTCCCCAACAACCTAGGAGATTTAGTTTTACAGTTAGTGGGTTTATTACTTTAATTATCTGAAAAGGCCCTATAAATTTTGTTCTTAATTTTCTAGAAGGTAAATGTAACTTTAAGTATTAGTTGACAAATAAACTTTATCCCCCACTTTAAATTGTGGTGCTGGGAATGGTGTTTGTCAGCTTGTATTTTCTGGATTTGTGCTGCCTTATTCAAAGCCTTTTTTGTGTTTTCCCAAGAGTCTTCAATTGCATCCATCCACTCAGTTACTGACATGGATAGGAGGCTCTTGGCAATTCAGGCATGGGAACAAACTCCATCCCAGTATTGATTTGAAAAGGTGTTAACCCAGTACTACTATGTACAGCATTATTATAAGCAACCTCTGCAAACGGCAGCAAATCAGCCTAGTTGGTTTGTTGATAATTTACATAACATCTCAAATATTGTCCAATAATTTGGTTAGTTTTCTCAGCCGGTCCGCTGGTCTGTATGTAGAAACCTGAACTCAGACCTTGAGAGGATCCAATTGCTTGTATGAATTCCCTCCAGAATTTTGCAGTAAACTGAACCTATTTTGCCTGTCCTGTACAAATACTGTACAAAGGCAGATAGATAACTCCACAAAGCATCCATACAAAGCCTCTTTCATTGGTTCATCAGACACCCCCATCAACTCACAGTTATTACGAGGTTTTTCTTAATGTCCAATCCTTTGCATATCTGTCTTTATGGGTAAAAAGATGGTTATCTCTTTCATCCCATATCGTAGAGGCAGCGGGTAGCTGTTACCATGAGGCTGTGTGTTCAGGGAAGAGTGAAGAAACCTCCCCCAACCCACCAAGTGTCAATTCAGTGACCAATCAGGGTTACAGATGTGACCACATGATATGTACTACATTTCCCAGGATACCTTAACTACATTTACCATGATGCATTCCTTTAAGGGGACAGCTCTCAATTCCTAACTAACTATTTCAAATCCCATTAACTCTAAACTGTTTGGACAGCACAGAACCCTTCTATCTAAAATGATTCTGCAAGGAACTCCATGCAATCTGTATCATGAAAAATGCAAGTTTACTTGCAGTCCCATCAAACATGGTTTTAAAAGGTGTTGGAGCGTTCCTACGCGGACCTGGTTGCGGTGGGGGAGGTGGGGGGGAGCAGAGCTGCAGCCTGGGCTGGCCTCATTTGAGCTTGTTCCCGAACCCATCCTCTGCCTGGATAAAATGCCCATTCCAGGAGGATTTGATCAGCTGGAGGAAAACAAGGTGGGGGGAGAGGTCGTTCCTCAATGGATTCTTCGTGGACTCCCCCTCCTACTCACCCCTCTGTGTTCCACTCTCAGAGGTGAACGATATATTAGTGGAAGTTCTCCCAAAGCGGTAGATTGCCCTCTTCTGGGAGGAGAATATTCTCCCAACAACTGGGTTAAACTGAAATTTGAGGGGCTGGAAGCTCTTGTTTCACGATCTCTCCATGTGAGAATTTGCCTCCTTTGCCGGCCCCTGCCTTCACGAATGATCACAAGCTGTTCCAGCTGGTCAGGTAGATCCTAGAAACGTTTGGCTGCTCACTGCCATTTTTTATTGCCATTCAGCCGGCTCATTGTGGTCTTCCATAGGTCCTATGGGTCCTGTTGCAGCTCTCCACTCTAAGATAATGGCTTGAGACTCCCTGGCTGCTGTTAACGGCCAATCGATGAGTGGATCAGGAAAGGTTGCTTGGCCAAGCAGATCTCTTTCCATCCTCCGATCTCATCCTGACCTAACCTTACAGCAACATGCCCACTCCCGTATGCTACGCACAGAACTCAAAAATCATCTAGACAATAGAGAGAAGGACCTGTACATTGATTACTGTGCAGACTGTATCAAAAGAAAGTCACACAACCCACAACTCAGCATCCAACCCTACTTCAACCAATCCACCATCACCCAAGACTAGGCATGCATGCCCCCAACTACCTCAATTCAAACTACAACTGGCCTTAAATTCAAGCTACTCAATGCAAGAAACTGTCAGGCTACGGAACTTCTTCTCATTCAAACAATAAGAATCAACTTCTGATAACCAAACTTATCAAAAGGAATCCTTTATTGAGATGAGTCAGTCTAGTAGGAATTCAAAGCAGCGTCTGAGGTCCCTCAGGCATACAGTGATAGATAAGGGAGTTTAGAATCCCCCCCCCATCCCAATGTTTACTTAGGGAAACAAAAGCCAATATGTTAATTCCCCTCCCAGCCCCTCTGGGAGGGGATCCTTCCCTTTTTGGAAGGTTTTTTCTCATGTAGCTTTCCCAAGACGTACCTAACTTCCTCCCCCACCCCCTTTTTAGAACGGACTGTTTTTGGAGATTTCCCAGAGCACTTCACTGTGGAGTTTTATGGACCCCTCATCTCCTGGCCGTGCCACTCCGAGGTGTTAGGTTCTGGCCATCTGGCTTCTCCCCCCCCCATTGTATCATGTATGGGTGTGCATATTCGATATAAGGTTAAATATATTCAGGTTACATCAAGAAAGGATTTCTTTATCAGTTCCCCCCCCCCCCCTTTTCTTCTTCCTCTGAAGAAATGACAGATACACGGATCTGACATCCTGCCCTCCTTTAAAAAACAGATGGGTCTACCTGGAAAAACAAAAATCATGCGTTACATGTGCAGTTCAGGACGGTTTATCAGGGTATTTTAGGTGGAACTTTCGTAGTAATGTGGGTGCTTTTACATGTCTTTTGGCTACCCACTCATTTTCTGAGGAAGGAAGGTGTTTCCAAGCTACTAAATATTGTGTGGATCCACGGTAAGTGCGTGAATCAAGGATGTCTTTAATTTCAAAATGTTGTTCCCCATGTATCATGATGGGGGTTGGGGGTGTGGGAAGGGGGGGTCTGAGGTTTGAAGTGATCTCCGGTTTGAGCAAGCTACAGTGAAATACTGGATGAATCTGCCTAAAAATTTTTGGAAGATGAAGCTCTACCGTCACGGGGTTGATAATTCTGGAGATGGGGAATGGTCCAATGAATTTTGGTCCTAATTTCTTAGAAGGTTGTAATGATTTTAAGAATTTTGTGGACAAATATACACGGTCTCCAATCTTGAAAGGGTTAGGTTCACAGCGTTTTTTGTCTGCTTGAGTTTTGTAAACTGCTCTAGCTTCCTGTAGAGATAATCTTACCACTGGCCACATGGCTTGTAAATTATCCATCCACTCCTTAAGGGAGGGGATTTCAGGTTCTTTGGTGGGTAGTTCCGGCATGGGGTTGAATTCTTGGCCCGTTGCTACGTGGAATGGGGTGAACCCTGTGCTACTATGGACTGAGTTATTGTATGCTACCTCTGCAAAAGGAAGAAGGTCAGTCCAATTGTCCTGCTGGTGATTAATAAAACATCTTAAATATTGTTCTAATACACAATTCACTCTCTCTGATGCTCCATCCGTATGGGGATGGTTCGAAGACGATAATCCCTGGGTGGAGCCTAATAGGTTTAAAAACGCCCGCCAAAATTTGGATGTGAACTGAACACCCCTATCTGAGATAATTCGTTGTGGGGCTCCATGAAGGCGATAAATGTGTATTAGGAACATCTTTGCCAATGATCTGGCAGTTGGGATCTTTTGGCATGGAATAAAATGAACCTGTTTGGAAAAAAGATCAGTTACAACCCAAATGACAGTATTCCCAGCACTTTCGGGAAGTTCCACTATAAAGTCCATAGAGATCTCTTTCCAGGGAGCAGAAGGGTCTGCTACTGTTTGTAAAAGTCCAGGATATTTTCCTTGTCTTCTCTTTGCAGCAGCACAGATGGGGCAGCTCGCAACATAGTTTTCAATGTCCTTTTTGAGGGACGGCCTCCAAAATTGTCTTTTGATGAGGTGCAGGGTTTTTACCAAACCAAAGTGTCCTGCTATTTTGGAGTCGTGGCAGCGTTTCATGAGTTCCATTCTCTGGCTTGCAGGGACATAAAGCTTGTTTTCTACCCAAGCCAGTCCATCTTTGAGTAAGCACGTGTTTCTGTTAGCCTGGAACCAATCATCTTTAAGTAGTGCCTCCTTAAATATTGACGTCGTTGTGTCTTCAGTCAGGGATGATTTTTTTTTCTCTTGTGCCCGGGTGAGTACCTTGGCTGCTAGTTGGGTCGGTTGGATCATCGGTTTTATAACTTCAATCTTTTTGCTGTTGTATTGGGGTTTCCTGGACAGTGCATCTGCTAAGAAATTCTTTCTCCCAGGAAAATATTTGAGAGTGAAATTAAAACGTTCAAAATATCGAGCCCACCTTGCTTGTTTTTCGGAGAGTTTCCGTGGATTTCTCAGAGCTTCCAGATTTTTGTGATCAGTCCATACTTCAAAGGGGATTTGGTTTCCTTCCAGGAAATGTCTCCATGTGAGCATTGCCCACCGCACAGCATATGCCTCTTTCTCCCATACGGCCCATCTTTGCTCGGTTTCCGTCAGTTTCTTAGATGTATAAGCACATGGTTGTAATTGTCCACTTTCATTCTTTTGGAGGAGGACTGCCCCAACTGCAACATCACTGGCGTCTGCTTGGATGACAAAAGGTTGTTCGGGATCTGGGTGCTTAAGGATCGGTTCTGCTGCGAACAGGTGTTTGAGTTTCTCGAATGCTGCTTGGCATTCCATTGTCCAGATGAGGGGTTGCCTAGGCTTGGGTTTCCCCCCCCCTTCGTTCTTAGCAAGTTTGTGATAGGGAGGGCGATGTTTGCAAAAGCTGGAATGAATTGGCGATAAAAATTTGCAAACCCCAGAAAACTTTGCAATTGTTTGCGTGTGTGCGGTGGATCCCAGTCCAATATAGCTTTAACTTTCTGTGGGTCCATCTCTATTCCCTCATGGGATATTCTGTACCCCAAATAGTCAATTTTCTCTTGGTGGAACTCACATTTGGAGAGTTTTGCATATAGTTTAGCGTCTAAGAGTTTTGTGAGGATTGCACGGAGTAGCTTGATGTGTTCTTCCATCGTTTCCGTGTAGATTAAAATATCATCAAGATAAACTAAAACCCCTTTAAATAAAAATTCATGAAGGGTTTCATTGATCAATTGCATAAACACTGCAGGCGCTCCTTGCAGTCCAAAAGGGAGCACCTTAAATTGGTAGCATCCCAATGGTGTGTTAAAAGCTGTCTTCCATTCATCCCCTTCCTTTATTCTGGTGCGGTAATATGCTTCCCGTAGGTCTAACTTTGAAAAAATTTTCCTTTCGAGAGGTGGGCTAACATGTCCTTCATGAGGGGGAGTGGATACATATTCTCTATGCAAATTGCGTTCATTTTTTGGTAATTAACGCAAAGACGGCTAGAGCCATCTTTCTTTTCATGGAATAGCACTGGGGCAGCTATTTTTGGTAGGGCGGATTCGATGAAACCCCGTTTTAAGTTTTTATCGATAAATGCTCTGAGTTCTTTCAGTTCTCTGGGAGACATGCAGTACATTTGTGGTTTTGGGAGTTTAGCCCCTGGTAGGATTTCGATAGCGCAGTCTGTGTCTCGATGAGGTGGGAGTTCATCACAAGCTTCCTCACTAAATGCTTGGGCCAGATCCTGGTACTCATGGGGGATCTTAATGGGTTTCACAGACTGTCCGGTCATGGCTGATTCTCTGTTCTCTTCCCCATTCTTTATCCTTTCCTCTGAGCTTTTTGCAAATATTACATCTCTCTGGAATTTTATGGTTCCTGTCCTCCAATTTATTTTTGGATTCCATTTCTGTAGCCATGTGAGACCCAGAACTAGTGGCTCTTCCATCCCTGGGGCTACAATGAATGTGAGCGTCTCCCTGTGTTTTCCTAGTCTTATTTTCAATGGTTCTGTGGTAAACCTGGCTGGCTCCCCCCCCCGCTATGGTTCCATCTAATTGGCAGAAAGCGATGGGATTTTCCATTTCTTTCAGTTGGATTCCCAATTTATCTGCAAGGGAGGGTTTGATTAGGCATCGAGTGCATCCCGAGTCCAGCAACGCTGTAACTTCCTCCCCCTTCCCTTGGCTGGGGATAAACAGTCTCAGGGGTAGGGTGATTGGTTCAATTGGATTGCTTACCAGCGGGTCATCCTCTGGATCACTTTCGGACTGGCTCAGGTCCCCTCGGAGCGTTTGGGATTCTTCCTCAGGTTTGGGAGGGGGTCGGAATCCCACATCTACTCGGCCCCTCAGGCCAGTCTCCTTCCCTCAAGGGCTGGATGTTGTGGGTTTCCTCCCTGATGGGTGGTCTAGCTTTCTGGCAGGAGTCTTCGAGTGGCATTCTGCTGCGCGGTGTCCCTCCTTTCCACACTTAAAGCAACCAGGCGTTCTTAGAGTCATGGTGGATTGGGGTTTGAAAACTTCCCGTTTCCCCAGGGGTGGGGATCTTTTCCAAAACTTACCAGCAAGGTGCCGGTTCCGAGTCATGTCTATCTCTGCCTCCTCTGCCATCATGTACCATTCATGCAAGAGGTTTGGGGCCCCACGGGCCAGGCAAGCAGCGTATAGATTATCATTTAGTCCATCTTTGAACCAGCAGACTAAGATATCCTCTGGCCAATCTACCCGGCCGGCCAGGTCACGAAATTCCTCGGTGTATTCTGCTACCGGGCGACGACCTTGTTTCACGACTCTGATGCGGTCCCGGGCTTTTCTATTGGCAAGCGGGTCCTCGAAACGGTGGCGTAAGGCTGTCATAAAGCGATCTAAGTTTCTTAATTCTGGGGAATTGACGTTGTGGAGCGTTACCATCCATCTGGCTGCCGCCCCTTCAAGAGCTAGGGTGACAATTCGCACCCGGGACCCTTGGGTTGGTAAATCCTGTCCATATTCTTGCATGTAGGTGAGCACTTGTGCCAGGAAAAATCCCAATTTCTGGGGGTCTCCATCGAATTTTACCCCCAAGGGCGGGACCTTCCTCTGTAATTGTATGTTTCTGGGTTGGCCAGGGTTAATTCCCTGATCCGGGGCGTTTAAGGGTCGGGTACCTGGTGTGGCTGCTGGTTCTTCAGCTTGTCCCTCTTCCCGCTCAATCTCCACTGAATCCGGGGTGGCGGCTCAGGGTTCTCTCACCTTCTGGTTCCCTCGCTCTCCTGCGTTGTCGTCTTTGTGCATCCGCCATGTCGAGGTTCTCCAGGGCTTCCCTCACTAGGCGATTGATGTACCGTCTCATTCGGTCATCGGCCGGTGGCTCCTCATCCCATTCTTCCTGATTCGATAGGGCCTCTAGCTCCAATTTCCACACGGGTTTGAGATTTCCTCGGGTGAGGGTTACTCCCCTGGTTCTTCCATTCCAGGTGTCTCTCTTTCCTACACCTATAGACCACCGGGGCTTGGTGGAGGATTCACAGGCAGCCTCGCTGTCTTCGATGGGGCACATCGAGTCAGTATCTGGCTGGATAACTGTTGACGTTTCTCCCCAGCATTCGGCTCCCCCTTGCTCCTTGCTGTATTCAGACATTTTTTTTTTTTTTCTCTTGCAGGATCCCCTCGGTAGAGTGAATAGTTTAAAAAAAAAAATCCTCTCCGGGTTGACCTCTATTGCAGACGCTGCTTTATGTCAGGCTACGGAACTTCTTCTCATTCAAACAATAAGAATGAACTTCTGATAACCAAACTTATCAAAAGGAATCCTTTATTGAGATGAGACAGTCCAGTAGGAATTCAAAGCAGCGTCTGAGGTCCCTCAGGCATACAGTGATAGATAAGGGAGTTTAGAATCCCCCCCCCACACCCCAATGTTTACTTAGGGAAACAAAAGCCAATATGTTAATTCCCCTCCCAGCCCCTCTGGGAGGGGATCCTTCCCTTTTTGGAAGGTTTTTTCTCATGTAGCTTTCCCAAGACGTACCTAACTTCCTCCCCCACCCCCTTTTTAGAACGGACTGTTTTTGGAGATTTCTCAGAGCACTTCACTGTGGAGTTTTATGGACCCCTCATCTCCTGGCCGTGCCACTCCGAGGTGTTAGGTTCTGGCCATCTGGCTTCTCTCCCCCCCATTGTATCATGTATGGGTGTGCATATTCGATATAAGGTTAAATATATTCAGGTTACATCAAGAAAGGATTTCTTTATCAGTTCCCCCCCCCCCTTTTTCTTCTTCCTCTGAAGAAATGACAGATACACGGATCTGACAGAAACCTTGTAAATAAAATGCCTGAATTTCTCCTCTTCCTAAATACGGCTAAATTCGACATCATATTTGTCTGTGAAACATGGCTCAACACATTTCATCCTGACTCCATTACCTCAGTAAGAGACTATCATGTTTACCGATTCGATCGTGAAATCCGTAGAGGAGGTGGTGTTGCTATTTTCTATAAAAAGTCCTTACATCTAAAAAACATCCAAGTTACCCAGAAGCTTGCTCTTCCTGAAACCATTATCTGTGAACTACCTTAAATATCACATTTCAGTTCTTACTATATTACAGAGCCCCTGATTATGACATCGAACATGTAAACAAGCTAAATACACTACTAACATGGGCAGCATCCTGCCCAAACACTTTTATCTTTCTTGGTGACTTCAATCTACTTCATATTAACTGGACCCTAAACAAATGTACAACTGAACCCATACATGCAATCTTCTACAATGCTGTAACAAATCTGGGACTGGAACAACTAGCAACCAACAATACTAGGCTTAATAACTGCCTTGATCTCATCTTTTGCAATAGTTTGAATTCAATTTACGGAATACAAATTAAAGAACCCTTTTCCAACAGTGACCACAACATGATTGACTTTTGTCTCAACATACGTCCACACAAAATCATCACAATGACAAAATCCCTAATTATAATTTCAAAAAAGGCAACTATGATCTTATAATCAACGATCTCTCTTCCTTTGATTGGCAATCTCTATTCCCTGGATGCAATACTGTTGAAGAGCATTACAACATATTCTTACTAGAAATCTAAAGAGTCATCAAACTATATGTACCAATAACAACTCCCAAAACCAGGAAAAACAGACTACCCATAACAATAAGGAAGCTTCAATCCAAAAAGAGATCACTTTGGTGAAAAAACAAATCTGGTCATGCTGCCAACTTCAAAAGCCGATACAAAAATCTATGCCACCAGATAAAAACTGAATGCACAAACTATCACATTAAACAAGAGGAAAACCTTCTATGCACAAATTCCACCCGTGCTTTCTACAATTAAAAAACTAAAAGACTTAAGGTCCATCCCACCCTTGAAAGAACCTAATGGCAAAGACTGCAACGACGACACCATCAAAGCAAACCTCTTTAACACATTCTTTGGCTCAGTATTTGTAAACAGCAATGGATCAAGCCTACTATTTCCTAATCAAACCACAGACAACTACAATGATCTAATACATGTCGATTTTACAGAAGACAATGTTGAAAAAGCACTACGCAATCTAAAACCATCTCTATCTATTGGACCGGATGGAATATGTGCCTACTTCTTAAAAAAAAGCTATCCACTGCCATAGCAGAACCTCTAAGCATAATCTTTGAAAAATCTTTCAGGACCAGCTCCTTGCCAAAACTATGGTCACAAGCCATGGTCATCCCCATCTTCAAAAAGGGAGACCTCAGCTGAGTTGAAAATTACAGACCAATCTCTTTATGCAGCGTCACCTGTAAAGTCATGGAATCAATTATTAACCAATCCATTATCCTCCACTTAGAGACAAACAACCTACTCTCTAATAAACAATTTGGTTTCAGAAAAAAACTATAATCTGCAACTCTTACACTGCAAAAACATATGAACTACACAACTCGATCAGGGCAAAGCAATAGATGCAATCTACATAGACTTCACAATGAGGCAGTTTATTTCAGGTGATGGAAGCTCCCCAGGGGCAGTCAACTGAGGCAATTAAATGGTTAACCCGGCAAATCATGAGACATGGAAACAGGGTTTTCCTCGAGATGAAATGCCCCGAACCGAAGTCCAAAGCACTCTTTTATTTAGAAAAAGCAAGGTTATAGAATTCTCAGCCAAGCAATAATAACACAAAGTCAGTTCATTAAAATCAGTTCATTCCGTTACTTCTTTGTTCCAGATAAGACCACATTCCTGGCTCTACATGAAGCAAACTCCCTGTTCCAGCAGCCAAGGTCAGGTTGCGCGTACATTGAGCATCATTAATTAGAACAATTAATCCCACATCTCCCCCTTTTCTATTTCATAACCATCACGAGCATAATAAGTAGTAACATGTATTTCTTGCGTTTGTTGAAATAAACCTCTTACCATGGCTATCAAAGAAGGCAAGCACTGAATACAGCAACAGACACTTAACAAAGCAACCAGTATCAAGATGATCGATATAGCCATCCTTCGGATCCAAGACCCATCCGGCAGCCAGGACCACATGGCTCCCCATATGTCTACGGTACCAGAACCAGTCCCTACCAAAGGATTCTGAGCAATCAAATTTTCCATGGCGTCAATAGTAAGGGTTAGATTAGGGCCGTGATCAGTCACATAAGTACAACAAACAGCACCTACCAAAGCACAGACTCCTCCTTTAGATGCTAAAAGGTAATCCAAAGCATAACGGTTCTGTAGAGAGACCAATCTGATCTGTTGAAGCTCTTCATTGATATCTTTTAAAGCTTTGATAGTCAGATTAAACATTTGTGTAGTCCAATTATTCAATAGGTGTAAATCTCGATAATTCATAGCCACCCCCAAACTAGGAAACAAACTTCTGGCTAGTTGAGTTGACCAGCTACCCCCCATTGTTAAACCGGAATCTAGGTCGTCGGTTCCTCGTTTATTGTGGACACGTAACCCTGTCGGGAGTGTGTCCCGAACCCAAATAGCAGGTGCAAGCCAACCAAGCGTACAAGTGCCATACCAACCACTCGGAATGACAGCATATGCATTGTGCCCACATAACCACCAAACTTCTCCCACAAATAAGGGGAGACTACGGTTCTCTACAGCAGAAGCATTTGCTTGCTCAATAATCATACCAATTATCTGACACATAGAAGAAGGCATAAATTTGCTAGTAAAACAATGAGTAGCCTTAGCATTTACCGGGTGTTCGTTGGTTGGGTCAATAAGGTCTCCTTTAGCACAAGTTAAATTGTGTTGAACACAATTTCTGTCCGGGGTGCAATTAAATACCGTCCGTCGGCATTGAAAGTCTGAATTCATGTCAGTCCATCCAGACGTGTAAAGATTCTTTGCATTAATGATTATTGTCCGTCTACATCGAGGATAGTCCCCCAGAAAGATCCCACCTGTCTGGTTCACTATTTTAAAACAAACATCCGCTTCTTCCTGGAGACGGGGACTAAGAGCAGTCACCGACTTGTGGAAAGGGTCGTCCGACAGTAAATCTGCAAAAGTTCCTTTAAAGGTTGCATGGGAGGCTATTGAAGTCAGATTCAAAGGGACACCTTCCAAGACTAATCCGCCATGACCTCCTGTTGGTAAATGCAAACAAATCCAGCAGTTCGTTCTGTTAAGCATAGAAGCCATCTGAGCTGCATCATTTACCAATGTGTTCTGCTCCCAAACTCCCAGGTCCGCTCTCTTGTTCGGACCTCCGAGGTTGCTGGTCACACATATATGGACGAATGCAGCGACCAGGCACCTACCGAACACCATTTTCATTTTCCACTGCAGCATATCCGCGGCCCCACGTAATAAGTTTAAATGGGCCGCACCACGTAGGGTCTGGGAGAAACCGAGCCCAGACCAGAGGGCGATTTTCTGTAGAAGAAACAGAAGAAGGGAAAAACCGGTCTGCCGCTGTAGCTGGAGGCGAGCCGGTGGGAGTTAGAAAATTTAAAGAATATAAAGCAATATTGAGAGTGTCTTGTATACCCGGAAGTCCCGGGGAATTCCCCCTTTGTTGTTGTTTAAATTTTTCGAGCATGCGTTTTAAAGTGCCATTTGCTCGCTCGCAAATAGCCTGTCCTTGTGAGTTATAGGGAATGCCAAATTTATGACAAATTGACCAACGATCACAAAATTGAGCAAAGTTAGAACTAGTATAGGCAGGACCATTATCTGTTTTTAGTTCCTTAGGTGGCCCTGAGGAGGCAAAAGTGCGGAGACAATGATTAATGACATGCTTAACAGTCTCCCCCCTTTGTGGGGTAGCCATAATAAACCCAGAAAATGTGTCAATACTAACATGTAGATATTTCCATGGGGCAAAGGAGGGATACTGCGTGACATCCATTTGCCAAAGGGCATTACGGTGCAAACCCCTAGGGTTTACTCCCATGGGTATAGCTGTAGCAATTTTACTACAGGTAGGACATTGCTGGACAATTGCAGCAGCTTCTGTAGCTGAGAGGCCAAATTGTTTGATAAGGGCTTTTGCCCCTTGATGGAAGTAAGAATGGCTGTCCCACGGAGTTGTTTTAGATAAATGTAAGTGCTCCACGCGTGTGGAGGCATCAGCTCGCTGGTTTCCTTCAGCAAGGATTCCAGGAAGATGGGAATGACTACGCATATGCCCAACAAAATAAGGACATTTACGCTGTTCTAAGATTTGCTGATATGATAAGAAAAGAGCAAGTAGCCCTTCCTCCGTTCCTGGGGATACATATGCCCCTGTGAGGCATATAGTTAAGTTGTAAACATATTGACTATCCACAATTAGATTAAATGGCGTGTCAGGAAAAGTTTGAAAAGCCAACATAGCAGCGGCCAATTCTGCTCGTTGAGCTGATTTTTGAGGGGGGGGTAATTTTCGTATGCCACTTCTCGTTTAGTTTCCATACGCACGCACCATATGTTTTTCCTCCATCCACAAATAAGGTCAAAGCATCTGGGAGAGGAAAAGAGCAGCGAACTTCTGCCAAAATTATATGTGTATTGGTGACAATGGACAATCTATGATCTGATGGTAAATGATAAGCAAAAGTGCCTTGCCAATTTGCTAAAGACAATTGAAGTAGCTCAGAGGTAGCCAAGAGTTGTTCCCATAAGTGAAGCCGAAAAGGAACATAAATAATAAAGGCTGCAGAATAGCCTTACAGTCTGCATTAGCATTTTCTACGGCTAATTTTTGGAGTAATTCTGCAGCCGCCATATCATTATCTACCGATCTTTCAATTGCAGTTTTCAATTTAGTAATAAAATCCTGATATGGCTCAGCATTTCCCTGCTTGATGGTAACAAAACTGCGAATGGAACTACCTCCAGCCTCATCTACTTTAGTAAACGCAGCCAACACACAAAGGTTAATCATAGGGAAGACTTGATCTGCCAGATTATCTCGTTGTGACTCAACCGTGTTGAATTGACCTGCGCCATATAACTGATCAGGTGTAACCTGTCCTGTCCCTCTGGCTAATGCCTGCTGCCGATACTGAAAATCCCAAACAATATACTGACCAGAGGACAAAATCATTCTGGCTAAAGCTTTCCAATCCTCTGGTATCATCATTCGACCAAATGCCAAAGCTTCCAGCAAAGCAGTTGTATATTTACTTTTTAACCCATAATCTTTTACTGCTGTGGTAATTTCCCTGAGAGTTCTTAATTCTAAAGGACGCCAAACACGTTCCTGATTCCCTACTCCATCCATTTCTACAACAACAGGAAAAGCTGAGACCGGAAGGTTGATTAATTCCTCCGGAGACAGCTCCCCATTCTCCATTGCCTTTTCAAATCCAGCATCCACCGCATTTTTCACTCCACGAGGGGCTAGCGAAGGCTCGCTAAGAGCAGGGGCAGAAGGAGGGAGCAGCAGCCCATGATTACGAACCACTGTGGTATCAGCTGGCTGAACAAGAACCGGCTGATAAGGAGGTGGGTGAATGACAGGATCAGGAGGGGGTTGTAACAAAGGATTATTTTGAATTTGCAGTGCCTCAATCAAAGAACGCCATGTACAGAGTATGGGTGCAGGGGCGCGAGGCGCATTATGCAAATCCTCGCCTATCTTCCTCCATGTAGACACTTTTGTGCTGCCTGACAAAGGGTAATATGACATATGTTCCCATACATATTTCAAAAGTTCTTTGATCTCTTTTCCCTTAACTTGCCGGGCTTTCCCAGCTGAGTTAAACTGAAAGTAATTTCGCTTAACTATCTCTTTCAATTCCCTGACGTGCTCTTCTTGAGCCTGAGATAGATCATTCCCCATACTTACGATGAATCAGACGCGGTCCAGCCGTGTACCTGATGAAAGCGCTTAAGCCAATGCCTGGCGAAGGATGGGGACAAAGCGGACGTATCCCTTAAGAATCACGTCGGGGGTCACCACTTGAGGCAATTAAATGGTTAACCCGGCAAATCATGAGACATGGAAACAGGGTTTTCCTCGAGATGAAATGCCCCGAACCGAAGTCCAAAGCACTCTTTTATTTAGAAAAAGCAAGGTTACAGAATTCTCAGCCAAGCAATAATAACACAAAGTCAGTTCATTAAAATCAGTTCATTCCGTTACTTCTTTGTTCCAGATAAGACCACATTCCTGGCTCTACATGAAGCAAACTCCCTGTTCCAGCAGCCAAGGTCAGGTTGCGCGTACATTGAGCATCATTAATTAGAACAATTAATCCCACAGTCAACAGCCACTTCGATCGGCCAGTAAAAGCGGCCTCAGGGTGAGCACCCATGCACACTCTCCTCGCCACGAGGCTGCTTCTATTGGCCGATCGAAGCTCCCTGAAGGAAGAGTCTCCAGCTGTTTCGGGGCGAGGCGTGGCTGCCCATGGGGCGCTCCTGAGTGGAGCACCCACGCACACTCCCCTTGCCATTAGACAGTTTATTTCAGATGATGGAAGCTCCCCGGGGCGGTCACCAGCCACTTCGATCGGCTTTTCCTATAAAAGCAATAGAAGCTCCACGAGGCTGCTTCTACTGGCCGATCGAAGTGGCTGGTGACTCTGCCTTCGGGGAGCTTCTATCACCTGATGTTCGATTGGGGTATTCTAGCCTAGGTTACCTGCAGGGCGCTCTTAAGGCAAGTTTTCTCCCCCCTGCCCCCCTCCCCTTCCCCCCATTTCTCTTCACCTCGTGTACCGTAGTTCTAACGAACGATGTGAGAAATGGCAGGGAAACGCATGGTTTAAGTAACCCTAAATTTTAGGGGCGGGGCTTAATTTCACCTCATGTCTAGAAATTATGCTGTGCCTTCCTATTGGTGGAAGCCGTATTGTTGGAGAAACACGGTAGATACAAACTCAAGGTTAACCGCACCAAACTTGACTGCAGAAAATATGACTTCAGCAACAGAGTGGTCAATGGCTGGAATACTCTACCTGACTCTGTGGTTTCTTCCCCAAACCCCAAAACTTTAACCTAAAATTACTATTGACTTCACTCCCTTCCTAAGTGGCCTGTAGGGGGGGTGCATATGCGCACCAATCGTGCCTACCATCCCTGTCCTATTGTTTCTTTTTATTTTTCTTATAACTATCTATCTCATGTATTCAAAACTATATTTATTCTTATACCTGTATCTTGTAAGCAATTGACAAATCAAATAAATACTAAAATACATTCTGGTGCCCCTGGATCCCATCCTTCTGCCATCTTCCCTGAGTCTTTACTTTACCCAAAACGCCAGGTAAGTAGCTAGGGCTCAGGACCCTGAATAAGAACTCCTCTCCAGGATTATGGTTTTTGTGAGATCCAGAATAATTTCCGGTTTCCAAGTGATGAAATCCATTTAAAAATAAAAATACAAAGTCCATCTTCAAAAAAGATTTCTTTTATTTAGGAAAGCATCAAATTGGCAAAGTCTATGGTAATTCTGGATCTGACACAACCTGGAATTATCCCACAATATTACAAGTTAGAAACAACCCTCAAAAGTCACATTCTCCAATAGAAATAATTCAACGTTGCTTGATGTCATAAATCTCTATCTCAAGGGGCCCAAGCTAGGACAGCTCATTTTCCTCAGGAAGGAAGATCACCTAGCCAAAACACTCTCTTTATCTCCACTCCTTCCCCGTTAGTAATGTGGTGAGCCTGAAACCTTTCCTCCATGACTGCCACAGAGAAAGTAAGGAAAAGAATATATATTAAGCCTAACTAAAATGGCTACACGTATGTCCATTTTGGGCTTGACACTTTGGTGAGATTCACAGCCTTTGGGGCTGGTTGGTAGCTCAACAGCTCGAGTCCTAATCAAGGACCTAGGAACTGTTCAGATAGCGTTGGAGGAAATAAACTGTTCCAAGTAGGGTGGTTTTTTGTAGAATCAGGGTATTCAAGTCTGATAAACTCAGAATTTCCAAATAGCTTCTTATTGATTGATTGGTGTGCTGATGGCCAGCTGTTAAGTTGTTTCCTTGTGCATCCAAGTCCTCAGCTCCTAAGTACCTGATAAACTAGTGGTAAATCAGCACTCCAGTTGCCCGACAAGGGGCTTGTTTCCCAGGGTTCAATAATTTTCCTGGCTATCTTTGTACCTGCTAGGCCAACAATCTTAGTAGCTGTGAAATTGAATGTATGCCTTTGTTCATTGCAACAAGAGGCTATCAATGAATTTGGCTCTTCTCATCTGACCAGTCACTTATGTTCTTGCAATGTGGGGGTTAGCCCTCCCTGTCTGCCCTATATAGTCACTGAGGTAATCCATGCTAAAATTCATTGTGTTTTTCCACTGCAATTTTATTGTATGATACATTAACTTTTTAAGGGTTAAAAGTTTAGATGTTTCAGTTTTAGAATTTAGATGTTCATTCATAAAGGCAGCTAACCTGAGATGGTCCACTGGTGCCCACTTTATAGGAAACACCCACAGGTCCTCTCTGTACAGCTAATCCTTCCTAGGGGAGAGAGAGAGACAAGGGAGAGAGGAGCACACCAGCCTTTAAAAGGGCAAAAACAAGAGTGTAAGAAAGAATATCATATGACTGTCTAACTAGTTTTTTTTTCTTGTGGGGCACTCTGGTTTCATAAAAATAGGTATTTATTTTACTTGCGTTCACACTGAGAAAAATAAAGATGTTCTTGAAACCAACTATGAAAGAGCACTGAAAAGATAAACCTCACAGTAATGTGGTTCTTACCCTTAGGGGAAACCAGACAGTAGAGAAATTTTTTTTCTCCGTAATTTGGTTTGCTCCAGCTAGATCATAACTGAAATCAAAATATGGCTGCTATTATTCCCCCCACCCCCCCGATGCTTTTGGCATCAGCCTGCTGAGTTTTATAGCATCCAAAGCTTCCACACCAGTCAACCTCCACTTGGTAAAGTCATAATGTGCCTTAATATGTTCATTCTGATATAATTTGCAGTCCCTGTTTTTTAAATATCTGCTCTGTAATAATGTTTAATTTCAAGGGTCACCCCGCCAAAGAGTATATTAAAGCTTATAAAACTCATTTTCAAAGCTCAAATATCAAACTGTGATCAGGTTAGAAGGGCAGCATCTATGAATATTTCATCTTTTATGATGCTGATAATAAGAAGTTGACAGGAACATATTATTACCATGAGGGAACTGCTCATTTCAGCCCAGACTTCAGGGGCTCTAGTGGGTGTTACTCAATAAAGCAATTCTGATAAGAAAACCAAGTTTAGGGACTCGCCATTGTGTCACATTTGATGGTAATGAATAATAGATGGAACTGAAGCCAGTATGGCTGATGGGGGGAAAACATGTTTAAGTTTTAGTGGGCACTCAAACTAGACATTGAGCACAGCTTAGTAGATTCAACATGAATTGGGCACACCTAGAAGCTAGCCAGACCTGATCACCTGAATTTGGATACTTTTAATAGCTTAAAAGTCCTTGGCTATTACCTTAGCCACCACACATCTCCATTTTGTAAGGGGTCTGTTTTCTCAGATCACATGGCACTTCCCTATTTCATACAATGCCTCTCCCTAAACTAGACAGGTACATTACTGAATACCAATAAGAGGGAATACTGGTAGCTCAGGGTTGAAATGAGGGGGTCCTTGGTACTCTCTGAGCTAGATTATTTTCTTGCAAATGTTTCCTTACCCAAACTAAATCATCAAGATATTACAGAATCCTTCAAGTTGAACTTACACATTGGATATACCAGTGTTTTTACACTACTCAGCTTTGAATAATCCTAGTAGTAACCAGACAATGGCTGTTTTGAAGCAAAAGCTCCCCCAATAAGCTCCTGGCCATTTTGTATCTATTGCTATTTAAACAATTGTTCCGTTATAGGGATGACCACAGAAGTTAGTATCATCAGGCCTTCTCAGTCAAGGCAAAACTAGTTTGAGTTTCTTTCTAATATTTTCTTCCTGTCCAGAATTTGAATGGTTGCTTTGCTAACCTCTGCTGCATAGTTGCAATGCACACAGTCATCTCTGTGGTTCTTTACAGTTGAGGAATGCCATGGCTTCAATCCACTTTTCCAGAAAGAATTTTGAGTCTAGGAAGATCCCTTCTAAAAATGAAATCTTGTTGCTCTTAAAAACGTTTACTCTGATTGCTCTGGAAGCAGATCTTACCCATCATCATTCTATACACCATCTTCCTAGCTAGGCTCAGCCCTCCCTCTTGCAGCTCTAGAAAACCTGGAGTCAGGGTATGAGTTGCAGGGGATAAGCTATTCTCTTTTGGGCTGACAACTTCTCTAGATCCTCTGACAAGCCCTGGAATTCAGCTGCATGATGAGAGATGACTCCCCTATTCTTCCTCTTGATCTTCAAACTGAGTTTCACCTTCCCTTCCTGGCTGTCCCTGCATTCTACCTTGCCATTTTTGTACACCCCAAATAAATAGAGCTAGTAGAGCCTCCCTGTGTTCCATTTGTCTGCTCTGTGCCCCCCACCCCCACAACAGACAAACTAGAGCTCTGCCCAACCTGAGATGTCCAACTCTCTTGGAATAGGGGCAGTTCACCTTGAGCATTGCAGATGAAGTGGGCCCACAAATGTCAGGGGGTGCCTGTCGGTTGCATTCTCACACCATCTCCCTGACTCTGAATAGCCTTTTCATTGAATCAGGTATTCCAAACATTTCCCCATAAATGTATCTGTAATTCAGAATATCCAGCCTTCACTTCATACTCTTCCTCCCCATCCACCAAGCAGGGGGAGATGGAGCTTTTCTGAAACATAAGGAATATTCTAAGAAAACTACAGACTAATCAGCCTGACATCAATACCTGGGAAGATCCCGGAAAAGATAATTAAGCAACGGATCTGTGAACATCTAGAAACAAGCAAAGCTATTACTAGAAGCCAACATGGGTTTTCAAAAACAGATCATGCCAGACAAACCTTATTGCATTCTTTGACAAACTGACAAAATTAGTGGACCAGCAAAATGCTGCAGACATAGTACACTTGGACTTCAGCAAGGGCATTTGACATAGCCTACTTCTTGGTAAAATAGAACAATGTGGAATGTACAGTATCAGCACCAGATGGATTCATAGCTGGCTGACTAACTGCACTCAATATGTAATCCTCAATGGTACATCAACATATTACCCAAAACAATAAGGAAGCTTCAATCCAAAAAGAAATCACTTTGGCGAAAAAACAAATCTGGTCACATTGCCAACTTCAAAAGCCTATACAAAAATTTATGCACCAGATAAAAACTGAATGCACCAATTATCACATTAAACAAGAAGAAAACCTTCTACGCACCAAGTCCACCCGTGCTTTCTACGATTTTATAAACAACAAACTAAAAGACTCAAGGTCCATCCCACCCCTGAAAGGACCTAATGATAAAGACTGCAACGACGACACTATTAAAGCCAACCTCTTTAACACATGCTTTAGCTCACTATTTGTGAACAGCAATGGATCATGCCCAGTATTTCCTAGTTGAACCACAGACAACTACAATGATCTAATACATATCGATTTTACAGAAGACAATGTTGAAAAAGCACTACGCAATCTAAAACCATCTCTATCTATTGGACCGGATGGAATATGTGCCTACTTCTTAAAAAAAAGCTATCCACTGCCATAGCAGAACCTCTAAGCATAATCTTTGAAAAATCTTTCAGGACCAGCTCCTTGCCAAAACTATGGTCACAAGCCACGGTCATCCCCATCTTCAAAAAGGGAGACCTCAGCTGAGTTGAAAATTACAGACCAATCTCTTTATGCAGCGTCACCTGTAAAGTCATGGAATCAATTATCAACCAAACAAACAACCTACTTTCTAATAAACAATTTGGTTTTAGGAAAAAACTATCATGTAATCTGCAACTCTTACATTGCAAAAACATATGGACTACATAACTCGATCAGGGCAAAGCAATAGACGCAATCTACATAGACTTCTGCAAAGCCTTTGATTCAGTGGTACACAACAAACTACTCCTAAAACTAAAATCTTATAATCTCTGGACACCTGCATAACTGGATAGAAGCATTTCTGTCAAACAGACAACAAATGGTCAAAATTGAGAGTGTCCTATCAAATTCGGTACCTGTCAACAGTAGTGTCCCCCAAGGCAGTGTTCTAGGACCAACTTTTTTCATACTCTACATAAATGACCTCTGTGATCATATCAAGAGCAACTGCATTCTCTTCGCTGATGATGTAAAGCTATTCAACACCACAGGGAATACCACTACCCTTCAAAAAGACCTTGACTATGTATCAGAATGGTCAAACAAATGGCAACTTCAAATCTCAACAAATAAATGTTCTGTCCTACATATTGGCAAAAAACATCAGAAAATAAAATACAGGCTGAATAGTCAAGACCTTGTTGATGATCCAAACTCTGTAAAGGACCTTGGAGTACTCATCTCAAATGATCTAAGTGCTAGAGCCCACTGTAACTACATAGCCAAAAAGGCATTAAGAGTTGTTAATCTAATCCTTCTTCTCTGGTAATATCATACTACTAACTAGAGCATACAAAACATTTGCTAGACCAATACTCAATACAGCTCATCAGTCTGGAACCCACATTACGTATCTGATATTAACACAGTTGAGAAAGTCCAGAAATATTTTACAAGAGTTCTTCACTCATCTACTTGTAAAATACCTTATGCCAGAATTTCAAGTCTAGACTTGAAAGGCGGTGTAGTTCTAGGTTTTCTAGGTCTAGAATTTCAAGACTTGAAATTCTAGACCTAGAAAACCTAGAACTACACCGCCTTCGGTCTGATCTAAGTATAGTATATAAAATCATGCATTGCAATGTCCTACCTGTCAATGAATACTTCAGCTTCAACCATAACAACACTAGAGCAAACAATAGATACAAACTCAAGGTTAATCGCACCAAACTTGATTGCAGGAAATATGACTTCAGCAACAGAGTGGTCAATGTCTGGAATATTCTATCTGACTCTGTGGTTTCTTCCCCAAACCCCAAAAACTTTCACCTTAGACTGTCTACTATTGACCTCACCCCTTTCCTAAGAGGTCTGCAGGGGGCGTGCATAAGCGCACTAACGTGCCTACCGTCCCTGTCCTATTGTTTCTTTTTTATTTTTCTTATATGTATTCATGTATTCATAACTATGTTTTACTTATACCTATTATCTTGTAAGCAATTGACAAATAAATAAATAAATAAATAAATAAATAAATAAATAAATAAATAAATAAATAAATAAATAAAATAAAGCATGCAGCGGGATACCTCAAGGCCCTGTCTTGGATCCAGTACTCTTCAACACAAATGATGTAGATGAGGGGAAAGAAGGGGAACTCATCAAATTTGCAGTTAATGCAACTTTGGGTGGAATAGCAACACTTTAGAAGGTAGTGTCAGACCTGCCCAGTCTGATCCCCCAGGGAAGTGAAACTCTTGACTCGATTTGATTGACATGAAAGGTACTTTTACTGAGAGATGCTGATTGCAGTAGAGTCAGTTGGAACCTGAAGTTCTCATGCATCCCTGTAAAATTGACTCCTTGGTTGCCCCATCCTCCCACCTCTGAGTCCATTGGTGTGCAGCCAATCCAGCACAGCTGAGATGTTTTTGGGAAGTGCTGAGGTGCTTAGGCTGCTGAAATTCCACTCTCAGGATAAACAGCCTTGAAGATGCCGGCATGGATCGATATCCAAAATGCTGGAAATAAGAAGGGATTTCCTGTGGAACCGCAGGCCTCCCAGAGTTGTGGTTGCTTGACAATCAGGATGGTGTAAAGTGTCCTGCCTTGGGTAGTGTTTGGACTAAAAGGCCCTCGAGGTCTCTCCTCATCCTTTGATTCTCTTCTAGATCATTCCAAGACCATTCTTGCCACAGGGACAGGCTGAGCCACAGTCCTCTGCCCTCTGTTTGCACCCCACCTTAGTGTTTTCTGTTTCTGGGTAAGAAATGTATCCCATTGGCTGTCAGGCTCGCAGAGGGCGGGGCCTCAGCTTCTTGGTAGGCTCTGTCTGCTCCCCAGGCTTGTTTGAGTGCTGGCTGGTGGAACCTTCCCAGGTGCCCCGGGGTGGGATGGGTAGAGGGCTAATCCTACCTTTACTAGGTAGAATGGACTGGCTCAGGCCCTAAAGGCCCATTGACAAAGGCGGTGTGTGTGTGTGTGCGCCTAGTTTCTGCCTTTTCCATATTTCCTAGGATATTTCATATTTCTCTAGGGGAAAGGGGGCGGGTTTAATTTCCAACCACTGGAAATATCACCAAGTGATCTTATAGTGTAAGAAGTGTTGCTGTCCCCAGAATTAGATCTTTCTTAAACCATAAAACCTTTTGTTTTGTGAAATGGGAGCCTAAGGGATCAGATGCGAAGGTTGTAGTTTTTCTAAAAAAATGTGTCCAAATCCTATTTTTCAAAGTTAATTGTGGAACTTGCTCATGTTTTGTTTCTCTTCTCTTGGCTTTGGTAGCATGAGAAAAATTGCCAGAGGAACCAGAACCTGACACTTGGAGGGTTTTTAAAAGATGAATTAGACACGTCCTTTTTTCTTCTTGATTATTCTAACCAAGAGTTTGATCCCCAACCTCAAAGCGGTCAGAGAGAGGTGACTTCAGGCAGGCACAAGAATAGCCCCTTTGTCTCCGCTTTGCCTCTCTTCAGCCCAGTTGAACTGGAAACGTTTGCTCTCCGGAGTAGAGCTAGGACACTGCCATCCTTCAGAGAAC
This sequence comes from Bungarus multicinctus, assembly GCA_023653725.1. Classification (NCBI taxonomy): domain Eukaryota; kingdom Metazoa; phylum Chordata; class Lepidosauria; order Squamata; family Elapidae; genus Bungarus; species Bungarus multicinctus. The sequence continues at coordinate 28,882,958 of CM042835.1, forward strand.
ACCGACCTGCCTCTGGGACAGTCAAAACAAATCTCACCTGACAGGTACATGAGGGTCTAACGTAAGAGTTCTCCATGCAGAGCTTGTGCACTGAAGTTCCTTTAGCATTTGGCATCTCAAGTGGGCAATGCTTGTCTGTATGGATTTCTGTAGCCTCTACCCAAGAAGGGAGGGTGAGGTTCTGCTTCTGGAGTTGTGCCAGGTCTGGAAGCCGATATTTTAACCTTCCAAGATCAGTTGTCATATCTTCAAAGGGTAAGGAGATGGAAGATGACTTGACTCCAGTACCTTTCCTCAAATAGGCCAAGAGGGAAAATGTTTCAGTTATTGGTTTATTGGTTTATTTGTTTATTCTTTTTTTTTTACATTGCCCAACTCCAAAATGACTCTCAGTAAGTTTAAGAAGCACAAAAACAATTATATACAGTATATAAAAAGACATGATCACCTAAATGAAAGAAATTTTAAAAAACCCTTTTCATATCCGTGCCAACCTAAAGGGTTCACTAAATATCCTAACCAAAGGCTGAAAGGAAGAGCCAAGTTTTTAGGGCTCACTTGAAGGCAGGTAGGTTGGAGGCTCTATAGAAATCTCTAAGGAATACTTCTTCTGAAAGTCAGGAGTTGGGGCAGAAAGGGTCCACTTCCTGGGTCCTGCTAGAAGGTGACACTTGCTTGACCAACCAACCAGGTCTGAAAAGGAACACCTCTGTCTGACTGCAGGGGACAGGCAGTCATTCCAAATCACAGATAGTTCCTCGGACAGCCAAGGCAAAGCATGTAAGAAATAACCAGCACCTGGTAGCTTCCTGGTAAGTGCGACACTCACAAAACAGAGGAACTGCTTGGCTTCTGGACTAGTTCTAACTTCTGAGATGATTTCAAGGGCATGGGTATCTGTGAAGAGAATCACATTGTCCAGACATAAATGCAACTGGCACAAAACTTATGCAAAGGCCTTCCTAGCCACCTCTCTTCAAGCACTCCCAGAGTGACCCCAGAACCGGGAGGATCGAGCATCCAGAGTCATTGTGCCTTGCTAAGAAGAATGTGCTTGAGTCTATTCTTCTTCCCCATTCACAGACTGAGAAAGAAGACTCTAAGGAGAAAGGTTCCTGCCTCAGCCCTAAAGAAAAGAAGAAGCATGTGTATTGTGGAATTGTGGAATCCCTATCAAAAGGGGGTAACAATCTGTTTACATGCTACTTTCTCAAGAGAAGTGTGCTGTTTTTCTGGGAAATATATTCGGGATGTGACAGAATGGTTTCAAAGACTCTTTAAGCCCACTCACAAATGTTCCAGTTTCATGGAAATAAATGACACAGGAAGGCATATCTTTTTTCACTTCGTTATGATGAAAGATGAACTTAGACTTCTATACCTCTTCATAATACTTTGCAGCCTTGCTGAGCAGTTTATAGAGTCAGCATCTTGCCCCCAACAATCTGGGTTCTAATTTTATCAATTCCATCTAGGAAGGATGGAAGGCTGAGTCAACCTTGAGCCTGTGAGGATTGAACTCCAGGCTGTGGACAGGATTTGACTGCAATATTGCATTCTAACTGCTGTGTCACCCAGGCTCCTAATAATCTATGAGTTACTGTTTTTCTCCTGAAGTACCATACTTTTATCAAGCTTCATCTTACAGAATACATATTAAAACAGTTGAAAAGGACATTGGAGGTTTTCAACTCAACTCAAAGGAGACCCTATACCATTCCAAACAAATGGCTGTCCAGTCTCTTCTTAAAAGTCTCCAGTGATGAAGCACCCACAACTTCTAGAGGCAAACCGTTCCATTAGTTAATTGTTCTATCAGGAAATCTCTTTAAAAATTTAAAATCTTTAAAATTTAATTCTAGGTTGGCTTCCTCTTTATTAGCTTGCATCCACCACTTCCTGTACTGCCTTCTGATGCTTTGGCAATCCTTTCTTCTATGTGACAGCTCTCAGGTATGGGAAAACTGCTGTCAACCCTAGCTCTTCTCTTCATGAGAAGATACCTGCCTATTCTTTCAATCATTCATCATTTGGTTTAGCCTCTTAACCCCTTATCATCTTTGTTGCTCTTCTCTCCACTCTTTCTAGAATCTCAGCATCTTTTTTGTATTGTGGTGACCAGAATTGGACTCAGTATCCCAAGTGTGATTTTTTCAGTGCAGTACAAAGTATTACTATCATTTCACATGATCTTGAAACTATCCTCTGTTGATGCAGCATAGGACTGCATTAGCCTTTTTGGAAGCTGCATCACATTGCTGGTTCACACTTAAGTGGTGATGTACTAGGATATCTAGATGTGATGACCCAGGGTGGGGTACGAAACAAACACAGTCACAGAAAACAGATGAAGCCCCTTTTATTCCTTCACTTTGCTTCCAAGCTCCGAATATTCTTGACAGAAGCAAAAAAATGCCCACACAAACAATTACAAAAAGAAAGGGAAAAAGCAACACAAAACAGGCAAGATAAGGGCTGGAGGAAGTCCACAGATAACACACCCTGGGAAGGATGCCAAACTCAGAGAGGAACCATCAACTAGAGATATTTCCATGCTTTGTTTCCAACGTTCGCCCGTACACAAGTCCGTACTCTTATTCAGTTGTCACAGCTGCAGCCCATGAAGAGGACCAAGGTCCTCTCCTCCCCAGTAGACCACATCTCTCCCTTATCCTCTCCTCCCTGCATGCCCTAGGATGGATAGGGGATGGGCCTGGGTCCTCCTCTCAGCTGGTCTCTGTCCTTCCCTAGCCTCTTCCACAACCTCCGGAGCCACACTTCCACTCGCTGTCGGCTGTTCTTCCTCTCCCTCGGAGTCAGTCTGCAGGTTCCCGGGCCTTATTTCTCCTTTATTTAAAAATAGTTAGCACATTTGTCTCTTCCTGTTTTTTTCACAAATAAATAGCTCAATCAATAATATCCTGCCCATAAGTTTGCATGTATTCTTCTCTTTCTTCCTCAGCTGTAGAGTTCAGTAAAAAAGACAGAAAGTTATTTGGTGCTTTTTTGAAATCTTTCACATTTCTATTAAAAAATAATATGGATCTTTGGTGTACAATGGAACAAAGTCGTTCCAGATTTCTAGCACCTCAACCTCCGGGGGAATGAAGAGTGTCAGATGATGCTTAATACCTTTTGGGTTCATACTCAATATGCTTATGATTCACCTCAAGTTCCAAAATGGCTGAAGTTTTTGATACGAAAGCAGAGGTATGCTTCATTTTTTAAATCTTTTCAATCTAAGACAAAAAGAGCTGCAAGAATGACAGATCCAAGAAATGACAATAAATGTTTTAAAGGAAACTTTAAAGATCTACACAGGCTGGAAAACAAGGTGGAGAACCAAAGAGTTAACTATAAAACATTTTGCCTCAAAAACTTGTCCAATTTAATTTTTAAAACCTTCCAGGGAAAATGAAACTGTCTGGTATCTTAGATTATTTTACTCTAGGAGGTTTCATAATAGACATCAAACTAGATTACTTGTGACAGAAACTTTCTGAGTTCTCCAGTACTGATTCATATTCAGTACCCTGTAACTATCAGGTTTCAAGGGAAGATATTTTTTGGTTATTATTACTGAATTTATATCTTGCCTTTCTGTTTATTCCAAATATAAAAATACTAATGCAATTAAATCAAAACTAAAATAATTATAATAAAAATGATACCAATTGAAGAGAACAAAATTATGAACAGTTAAAAAAATTACAAAAGAGAGGTGCCTCTTAGAATAAGAGAATGGGAGCCACAGACATCTTCTTGGGGGGTGAATTCAAAAGGGCTTCTCCTGTTAATCAGGGGTGGGGGTGGGGGGTGGCCAAATTCATCATGTGAAAGGCAGACCTTCAAATAATCAAGCTCTAAATTATTCAGACCCTTAAATGTTAGTGCCAGTACCTTAAATGTTGCCTGACAACCAGCATACTGTAGATCTTTCTCTACAGACATTGTAGGAGTTCTGGGTCTTGTACTGGTCAGGAGTCTGTGTTTGGGAGAAGGGCCCTCTCACAAACATGCAAGCATACACATACTTTCCATGCTTTAAATTTAGAATTTAGAGGTACTCACCTTCCTTCCAAGCAGCCTTTGAGTTCAACACTCAAAACCCCTTTAAAACCTTTGTTCCAAATGGCCAAGGTCCAGGAAAACTCACCCACAGACACAGTGGGTCTGTTTGCCAGCAAGGGAATCTAACCTGGGCCTGGTCCATTAGTTAGGTTAGCTTGCAGTTCCATCTGCTTGGTGCCAATTGTTGGAGGAAAAATCCTTCTGGGTTCAGTTCCAAGTGGGGAAAAAGACACTGAAAACATGCTGTTTGGAAGGTTTAATGGTGGACAGGACCACATGGCCTGGAGCTTCAGTGTGAAAAGGAAGGATGATCACATGCTTCAAGGTGAAGGAAGAGATCAAGAAAAAAGGGCTGAGGTGCTGAGAGTGCCTGGGTTTTATAACCTTTGTTGGGATTTGAATTGGAGCTGGTGTTCTGATTGGTTGTCAGACTCCCATGGGGCCATGCAGGGGCAACTCTGCAGGCTGTCCTGAATTCCATGTTTGGTTAAGACTTGCTGGATGATGATGCACTGAAAAGGGTTTTTGGCAATTTCTATAGCTTTACCTGAATATCTTTGTTATGTAAAGCATTCTGGCCCAGGCCTTAATGGCCCACCCATTAACAAAGGTGGGGGTGAAGGGCGGATCTGGCATCGCAGCGGTATGATGGGCAATCTTGATCCTCCAAGATCGCCGTCGATATCTCAGCTGCTGGACGGTCCCCATGGACCTAAACTGTCCCGTAGAGATGGTGAACTATAAGGGCATGTCCTGCTGATCCCAGGGACATCGCAAAGTCCCTGGTTGATCCAGAAAAAGCCCTTTTTCCGGCAGCAGAGAGGCAGCCATTCAAGCTGCTGAAGCTGGGACAGCTCCGGAATGGAGTAACCAACAATACTAGACTTAACAACTGCCTTGATCTCATCTTCTGCAATAGTTTGAATGCAATTTACGGAATACAAATTAAAGAGCCCTTTCCAACAGTGACCACGACATGACTGACTTTTGTCTCAACATACGTCCATACAAAAATAATCAAAACGATAGAATCACCAATTACAACTTCAAAAAAGGCAACTATGATCTTATAGACAACGATCTCTCATCTCTTGATTGGTAATTTCTATTCACTGCATGCAATTCTGTTGAAGACCATTACAACATATTTTTACTTGAAGTCAAAAGAGTAATCAAACTACCGTGTTTCTCCAACAATACGTCCCCCCAATAGGAAGACCCAGCATGTTTTATAGGCATAGAATTAAATTAAGCCCCTCCCCCTAAACTTAGGCTATTATAAAACTTTTGAAATGGGGGGAAGGGTGGGACTTGCCGTTAGGAGTGCCCGTAGGCACTCACGACTCACCACCAGCTGCTCCTAACAGGCAATCATGGCGGAGTGCGGAGAGCTCCCTACTCCTGCCAAGCACCTTTGCTTTCAGACCTGAGACCTTCGGTGCCTGCCGCTGTTGCTTTCCCTTCTGCCCATGCCGCCGCCGTGCAATCTACATAGACTTTCATTCAGTAGTATATGACAAACTACTATTAAAACTAAAATCTTATGGTATCTCTGGACACCTGCATAACTGGATAGAGGCATTCCTGTCAAACAGACAAAAAATGGTCAAAATTGGGAGCATCCCATCAAATTCTGTACCTGTCAACAGTGGTGTCCCCCAAGGCAGTGTTCTAAGACCAACTCTCTTCATACTCTACATAAATGACCTCTGCGATCATATTAAGAGTAACTGCGTTCTCTTCACTAATGATGTAAAGCTATTCAACATCACAGAGAATACTGCTACCCTTCAAAAAGACCTTGTCTATGTATCAGAATGGTCAAACAAATGGCAACTTCAAATCTCAACAAATAACAACAACAACAACAACAATAATAATAATAATTATTATTATTATTATTTACATACCGCTCCTCTCCCGAAGGACTCGGAGCGGTGCACAGCCATACAATTAAAACATTAAATATATAAAAGTTAAAACTAAATTAAATTAAAGGCCCTGGCTGAAAACAATTAAAACCCCTCCCTTAAACCCTAAAATTTGATATAAAAATTAAAATACCCAAATCTAAAATCAGCCCAAGCCGGCCTGGTCAAAGAGTCAGGTTTTCAAGGCATGCCTGAAGGTCCCCAGGTCCGTGGCTGTACATAACTCCGGAGGCAACCCATTCCAGAGGGCAGACGCCCCCACAGAGAAGGCCCTATTCCTCGGGGTCACCAGCTGGCACATAGATGCCAACGGGACCCGCAAGAGACCCTCCCTGTAGGAGCGCACCGGACGGTGAGAGGAAAATGGCAGAATGCGGTCTTGTAAATATCCTGGTCCGATGCCATGGAGCACTTTAAAAGTTAACACTAATATCTTAAAGCACATCCGAGAGGCCACTGGCAACCAATGCAGCTCGCACAGGAGGGGCGTCACATGAGAGAACCTTGACGCCCCCATAACCACCCGCACGGCCGCATTCTGTACCAGTTGAAGCCTCCAGATGCTCCCATGAAACGCCCCCCTGGAGACGGCCGTAATGTGGTCTTCCAAAAACAGCTGTACATCCAGGAGGACACCCAGATTGCGAGCCCTCTCTGAAGGGGGCAAAATCTCACCCCCAATAGCCAGCGATGGAACTATCTGGCTATATCGGGACGCCGGAAACCACAGCCACTCAGTCTTGGAAGGGCTGAGTCGGAGCCTGTTCCCGCCCATCCAGTTCCACACAGCCTCCAGACAACGGGACATGACCTCCATGGCAACGTTGGGGTGGCTTGGGGTGGAGATGTACAGCTGAGTATCATCAGCGTACAGATGACACTTCACCCCAAAGCCATGGATGATCTCCCCCAGCGGCTTCACATAAATGTTGAACAAGAGAGGAGAGAGGACCGACCCCTGAGGCACCCCACAATCGAGGGGCCTAGAGGTGGACCTCTCCCCCCCGCCAACACAAATTGCAGATGGTCGGAGAGGAAGGAGACGAACCACCGCAACACGGTGCTCCCAACCCCCCCAACGGCCGCAATAGGATACTATGGTCAATAGTATCAAAAGCTGCTGATAGGTCTAATAGGACCAGGACAGAGGAATAACCCCTGTCACGGGCCCTCCAGAGATCATCAACCAATGCGACCAATGCTGTTTCAGTACTATGTCCAGGCCTGAAGCCCGATTGGAAGGGATCCAGGTACATATCTTCATCCAGGTACTGGGGAAGCTGACCTGCCACCACACTCTCAACAACCTTCGCCACAAAGGGAAGGTTGGAGACAGGACGATAGTTGTTCAAAAGAGTTGGGTCCAGGGAGGGCTTCTTAAGGAGGGGTCGCACCGCTGCCGTTTTCAAGGCAGTGGGCAGCGAGCCCTCCATCAAAGAGGCGTTAACAATTCTCTGAAGCCAACTCCGTATCACCTCTCTGGTGGTAGAAACCAGCCAGGAGGGGCAAGGGTCCAGTAAACATGTGGTGGCATTCAGCCGCCCCAGCAACGTGTCTATACCCTCGGCGGTCACAGGGTCGAACTCGTCCCAGATAACCGTCTCAAGACTCACCACGGTCACCTCCCCCAGGACCTCCCAACTAGAGTCCAACCCGGCCCGAATCTGAGTGATTTTATCGTGCAGAAATCGTGAAAACTCCTCCGCCCTTCCCTGCAAGAGATCCTCCCACGCTCCTGGCCCAAGCAGGGAGAGGGTTACTCTAAACAGGGTGGCGGGTCAATTTTCTGCCGATGCAATAAGGGCGGAGAAGTGAGAACGCTTCGCCGCCTCTATCGCTACTAGGTAGGTCCTAATATAGGACCTAACCTGTGTTCGGTCGGACTCGGCACGACTGGCCCTCCAGACGTCTTTTCTGGCATTTCACCTCCCTCAGCTCCTCTGAAAAACCACGGAGCCGAGTGAGATCTCTGCCGGGTCAGAGGTCGCAAAGGCACAACTCGGTCCAGAGCCTCGGCAGCCAGCCTATCTCAGGTGGCTACCAAGTCTGTGGCCGAGTTATGAGCCAGAGTTTCAGGTAATGGCCCAAGCTCCATCTGGAACCGTTCAGGATCTATCAGGTGCCTGGGGCGGAGCCATCTTCTCGGCTCCGCCTCCCTGCGGTGTGGATTGGCGGTACAGAAGTCTAGTCTAAGGAGAGAATGATCAGACCATGACAAAGGTTTAACAGCTATATCCCCTAGCCGATCATTCAACCACTGTCCAGAGACGAAAATCAGGTTCAGGTGTGTCCCTCCGTGTGAGTGGGTTCAGAAACTAATTGGGTCAGGTCCAAGGCCATCATGGAGGCCAAGAGCTCTCAGGCCACCCCAGAGGATTCACCGAGTGAAGGCAGGTTGAAGTCACCCATAACTAACAGTCTGGGTGTCTCCACCGCTAGCTCGACTATTACCCCGAGGAGCCCGGGCAGGGCCGATGATACGCAGGAAGCCAGGTACGTTATCAAGAAACCCATCTGCTCACCCTGACCCCACTTCACAAAGAGGGACTCACAGCCAGCCATCTGAGGTACAGTGGCCTCCCTAGGACAGAGATCTTCCCTAATAATTACCGCCACACCACCACCCCTACCCTGAGCCCTTGTCCGATGAAATGCCTGGAAACCTGGTGGGCACATTGTTCCCAGGGGGAGACCCCCCTCTGGGCCCAACCAGGTTTCAGTGACCCCTGCCAGGTCCACGCCCTCATCCTGAATCAGATCAAAAATCAGGGGGGGCCTTATTTATTACGGACCTGGCATTGCATAACATCAGCCAGGTGCTCAGGGCCTGAGGCTCTGCACAACCAGGCCTGCAAGATGGGTTGAGAGGGTCGGAGCGTGTTACCGCTTGGAGATAGCGGGCACGTGATCCCCTAACCTGATATGGCCCTCTACCTCCGCCATATCTGCCCCTCCCACTTACGGTGCCAATAAGGTCCACCCTCGGTCGTTCTGACCCTGGTCGCCTCCACAACCCCCGATCCCCCGGGTCCCCCCAGGCGTGCTCACTGGCTTGGCTGACCCCAAATCTCCAACCCACTAATCCCACTAAAAATCTATCCCTCACCCTCCTCCCCACCTCCCTCCCCAGACCCGTAGCATCCCTCCCTAACCCCATTAAAATCAAAAAATAAAAGAAACCAATTGAGTACCCCTCCCCCTCCCCAAGCGTTTTGTAGAATGGCCATGCCATTCTAAATGCTCTGTCTTACATATTGGCAAAAAAAAAAAAAAAAAATCAGAAAATAAAATACAAGTTGAATAGACAAGACCTTGTTGATGATCCAAACTCTGTAAAGGACCTTGGAATACTCATCTCTAATGATCTGACCCACTGTAATTACATAGCCAAAAAGGCATTATGTGTTGTTAACCTAATCCTATGTAGCTTTTTCTCTGGTAATATCACACTACTAACTAGAGCATACAAAACATTTGCTAGACCAATACTCGAATACAACTCATTAGTCTGGTACCTGCATTATGTATCTGATATTAACACAGTTGAGAAAGTCCAGAAATATTTCACAAGAAGAGTTCTTCACTCCTCTAATCATTGCAGAATACCTTATGTCACCAGACTTGAAATTCTAGATCTAGAAAACCTAGAACTACACCGCCTTCAGTCCAATCTAAGTATAGTATATAAAATCGTACATTACAATGTCCTACCTGTCAATGAATACTTCAGCTTCAACCATAACAATTCAAGAGCACACAATACATATAAACTCAAGGTAAACTACACCAAACTGATTGCAGGAAATACGACTTCAGCAACAGAGTGGTCAATGTTTGGAATACTCTACCTGACTCTGTGGATTCTTCGCCAAACCCCCAAAACTTTAACTTTAGACTGTCTACTATTGACCTCACCCCTTTCCTAAGAAGTCTGTAGGAGGCATGCATAAGTGCACCAACGTGTCTACAGTCCCTGTCCTATTGTTTCTTTTTATTTTTCTTATATGTATCCATTTCATGTATTCATAATTACGTTTATACTTATACCTATAATCTTGTAAGTGATTAACAAATCAAATAAAAATAAATAAATAAATAAATAAGAATCAGAGGAACCTGAGACTTGTGGTTTCGTCACTGGCCTTTGAGCTTTGGGGTTTTCTGGAATCTGCCCTCCAAAAGCACATTTTCTAAGCGCTGCTATCTGCGCGTGTTTGAGGCCATTGAAACCTGGGTATAGCAATTTGAGTAAGTCATCTTACTTGTTATCTGGTGACTTAGTTACCAGATACTTGATTAACTGAATAGACAACAGTGGGTAATAGGTTCTTCTTAGTTTATTCTTCCATATCCCACTTACATTGTCTGAGGTTCTTCCTGTCTGAACTGTATGCCATAATCATTGAAATGGGAGGGGAGAAGATTCTCTCTATCCTTTTCCCATCTTGTCATGAATGAGTCATTTTTTTGATCAGAGAAGAGGCAATTTACATTTATTGTTGACTGGAAACCCCTTATGGGCTTTTTGCATTAAACAAACAAACAAACAAAAAACTACAACCAATTTTGGTCACCATACTAGAAAAAAGATATTGAGACTTTGGAAAAAGTTCAGAGAAGAGTAACTAAGGCCTGGAAACTAAACTATATGAAGAATGGTTGCAGGATTTGGCTCTGGCTAGTCTAAAGAAGAGAAGGATGAGGAGTGACCTGATAGCAGCATTCCAGTATTTGAGGGGCTGCCACAAAGAAGAGGAAGGGGTCAAATCATTCTCTAAAGCACCAGAGGGCAGGACAAGAAACAATGGTTGGAAACTAATCAAAGAGAGGAACAACCTGGGATTAAGGAGAAACTTCCTCACAGTGAGGACAATTAACCAGTGGAGCAGCTTCCCTCCAGAAGCCTCGTAGGCGCTCCATCACTGGAGGCTTTTAAGAAGAGACCAGACAATCACTTGTCTGAAATTGTATAGGTTCTCCTGCTTGAGCAGGGGGATGGACTAGAACAGTGGTCACCAACCAGTGAGCCGGGGATCACTGGTGGTCCATGAGAAACTTTTGGTGGTCCGCAGAGAAATGTCACCCCAAAGCACCCCCCAAAGCAATTAATCCAGGCTGCACGGGAACACAAAGTTGTGCTGCCCAGATGGCCTGTGGGAACACAAGACTTGTGTCACTTGCATTGCAAACAACACGAGGTAGTGAGGGGAGGGGGGAAAGGGCGGGGGGGAACTTGCCCCACTTGCCCCACATGCCTGGCCTGGCCACTGGGCTGCTTCTTTCCACTTCTTTCTTCTTCTGCTTTTGGCTGCATGCAAGGAAAGCAGCAAAAATCTTTCTTTCTCTCCCCCAAACTCCACCAGAAATAAGTCTTTGGGACCCTGCAAGGCCTCCTGCTCCAAGAGGCTGCGCTGGTGTGACAAGTCTCACAAAGACTCATTTCTGGTGGAGTTTGGGGGAGAGAAAGAAAGACTTCTGCTGCACCTGCTGCTTTCCTTGCATGAAGCCAAAAGTCTCTCTCCCCCCCCCCACTGCCCCCTGAGAACAGAGCTGGAGACAGTATCCTGCGATCCCAAATAAAAAACAATTGATCAGTAGGAAAACAGGGTGGGGTATTTTCCTGCAGACTTATTTTGGGATTTTCCCAGGATCTCTGATCCACGGGATTTAAAATTATGAGTTTGGTGATCCCTGAGGTCCAAAAGGTTGGCGACTCCTGGATTTCCAACTCTTTTATTCTATTCTATTATATTCTATTGTAAGTTATTGTATTCCTATTTCTATTCTATTCTTTATGATTTTGATGATAAGAGAGGACGGATTATAGAAAGAGAATTATAATGTAACCATAGAGTAAGAGGTGAATTTATAATTGTTATGTTATGGATCCAGGTTACCTGAAGAACTGTCACCCCCCCACCCCCAGTGGAATTAACCCATCCTATCCACTCTGGCAGATGAGACATGTTGTGGACTCTGTTAGTAAAGGAATTTGAGCTGGTGGGGTCCGGGAAAAGAGCCTTTCCTGCTATGGCACCCACCCTCTGGCACATTGTGCCCCCTGATGTGAGATCTGCACCCACCCTTTTGGCTTTCTGGAACAGCCTGAAGACCTAACTCTGCCAACTGGCCTGGGACACCAATGGAAGGATGGCATCTTGGAGGGAGTTAATGGAACAGACAGGCCCCCACCATCTCCCTGTGTGCACTTTGCTCCCTTCCTCTCCATCTTGGTCAATTCAACCTTAACTGAATTTTAAATATATGGTTCTTATTTGTTGGTTTAACGTTTTATATGGTATTTTATTGAATGACTGTAAGCCACCTGGAGCCGCCTTGGTGAGACCGACAGAATTAAAGTTTAACAAATAAATATATAAAAATGAAAGGGTCACCTAACACATAGGAGGCTAAACCCCAGGGAAAAAAAATACAGGTTTTAGCAAAAATTCTGAGGTAATGAGCCATGCTTTGGCTTAAAGTTTTGCTTCTGCAAAAAGAGCAGTGTGGGATCCAAGAAGTTACAAGTACCTCTTTGTGGGGGGAAAGGTGCCGTGGTCGGCCCTTCCTTAAGAGGCCACCTTTGAACTCTGGCTTTGGAGAACGTTTATCCCCACCTCCCACTAGGAGACGTGCCTTCTAAGGGCAGGAGCCCTTTGGAGCATTCTCCCTTCAAAGTGGAGGATGACCCTGACCCAGCTGCCCTTCTGTAAGGCTTTGAGGACTTGGCTTTGTGCCCAGGCCTGGATCCCTGAGTGTGTGAAGGGCCCAGTTTCCTGGCTATATTGACATCGATGATGACCATTTTTCCTCACCTGCCATATATTTTAATTTTTGTACTATACTATAAGTATTTTAATTGATTTTATGATTGTCCCAAAAGTGTTTTTTTAAGAGGCAACTGTTTTTCTTTGAAGACGTTTCGCTTCTCATTCAGGAGCTTCTTCAGCTCTGAGCGCTTGAAAAACACCTTTGGGTCAACCATGATCTGGATGACAGAGAATTCCCATGATTTGAGGGTTGTTCATTGCCCAGAATCAGTGGTTTGAACTGGGCAACTATAGAAAATAAATAAATAAACACACACTTATATATTTTCCTTTTCTAGAGAAGCTTCTTATTGAGAGTGTGGATCTCCCTCTGCAGAAAACTCTGGGTGAAGCAGATTACCTGGAATCTTCTCGATTCAGGCTGAGCTACAATATTGAGAGAGCATTGCCCACCCTTGTGAATTGGTTTTGGAGGGGTCAGGATGGGGTGGCTCTTCTGTGTCAGCTGAGCTACTTCATCATAAGGTTACATTAACAGAATCTTGCAAGTTTGAAAGTACATTTTTGTCCAGTCACTTTTACAATCCAAGAAGTTAGGCAGGCTCTCTTCGGAGACATTTACCCCTTCCACATTTGTTGCTGTGAGCTAAACTCTTATCCAACCCTTCCCCTGAGGCTTTGGCTCTTCTTCTCTCCTACAAACCTTTGCAATAAATAGGAATGTCTGGCTGTCCATCCTGGCCTAACCCTTTCATCTTTCCACTGAGATCAGATGCTGGGACCCTAGAAAGCATGCAGAGAAGAGCAACACACATGGTGATGGGTCTGGAGGCTAACCATAAGATGAATGGTAGAAGGAATTAGGTATGTCTAGTGTAATGAAGAGAAGGACTGGGGGTGACGTGATAGTCTTCCAGTTCTTGAGGGGTTGTCACAGAAAAGAGTGGGTCAATCTATTGTCCAAAGTACCTGAGGGCAGGACAAGAAGTCGTGTGTGGAAGCTTGTTAAAGAGAGATCCAACCTAAAAATAAGAAGGAATTTCCTGACAGAACAATTAATTAATTAATGGAACAGCTTGCCTTCTGGGTTGCGGTTGCTCCATCATTGGTGGTTTTCAAAAACAGACTGGAAACGATTTGATTGGAATGGTATAAGATCTTCTGCCTTGAGCAGGGGGTTGGATTAGAAGACCTTTGAGGTCCCTTCCAGCCCTATGATTCTATGTTCTCTTGAAATTGCACTATTACTGTTTTAAATTAGAATCTATAACAGAAGGTTCTTTTTCTCTCTCCCTCCCTCTCTTCTATCTAACTATCACCTATCTTTCAGAGGAAGACAAGGAGCTAGGTCTGAAGGAGCAGAATAGTGTCTACATATACAATATATGTATACAGAACTTTGCCAGTATGGATGAGTGATGAGTGTTGTTGTTTGCATTTAAGAGCACTTGGGTCAAGCACTTGCCTCAGCTGTTTAGGGCAGTAGCTATGCTCCATCCTCAATTAACTTGTCTGGTCACTGGACTGGCCTAGACATAGTTTTGTTCCCTCAGACCTAGCTACAGGAATGAGCAGGTTTGTCCTTCCCTGAAGGAAAATCCCACCACTCCTGATGGCAGAGACTGATGGCAGAGGCTGATGACCAATGGGACACAGAATGGCTCTGGCTGTTTCATTGGGAGTCTGGAGTCCAAAGTCTGGGCAGGGAGAGTCCCTAGGGCTGGGGTGTTGAACTCAAGGCCCAAGGGCCAGATCTGCCCATAGGGTGCTTAGATCCGGCCTGTGCTGCCTCTGCCAGTACAAACAGACCCTCCTGAGTTCCATTTTCACTGGCAGAAGGTTGCAGGAGGCCCTTGTGGCCAAAACCGGAGCTCTGGAACCGGTTTTTGCTAGCAGAATGCCTGGGGCGCCACAGGCACCCCTGACACGAGTGATGCCGAGCTGGCCACACCCACCCTGGCCACGCCCCCTGCCCCCCTCCCCCTGAGGCCAAACACAACCCTGATGCGGCTCTCAATGACACCGAGTTTGACACCCTTTCTGCCCCAGGGCAAAGTGAATTAAGCTGTATATTATGGGCCTCACTTCTTTTTAAAAAAAATATTTATGACTAAGGTAACATGACTGAGGTAACAAGCCGGGGGTGGGGTGGGGGTGGAAGGACAGCATTTTACAGATTAACATAGGCCAGCTGCTTAGTTCACAAAATTCCTTTCCCCACCCAGTCAGGGATCTTTGGGGGGGTGGGGGTGGAAAGTGGCATTGGTTCCAGTGGAGGTGTACACTGCCACCAGTGGTGCTATTCTACCGGTTCAGCCCGGTTCTGGCGTGCCGGTAGCGCTGAAGATCAGCAGAGACCGAACTGGTTCTCTCTGAGGAGCTGCTGTTGGGCCCTCTGCTTGCCTGGGCTCCCATACTGACTGTTTTTCCCTGCTTTTGGAGCACAACTGCTTTGCACTGCACAGCCGATTGCAGCGCATTGACTGTTGAAGCTGTAGGGATTGCAGGAGGCGAGTAGGAAAGCCTCTGCGTGTGCGCAAAACGTGCCCACCAAGCCATGCCCACCAAACTAGTCGTAAACCATTTGAAACCCAACACTGACTGCCACCCCTGTTTGACCCCCACAGAGGGAGGAGGGATTTTGCAAAGCAAGTGGCTGATCTGGAGGGAGGTTTTAGGCTCTGACATAAATACCTGCCATAGAGTCAGTGAAGGTTTGGTGCCCCCAAATGCTATGGTGCTACTGTGAATACTCCATAAGCCCCTTGCTCAAGCCCCTTGCTGAAATGTGTGCAGCTGAAGCCACCTACCCATGGCTCCTGGTCTCGCCCTCCCACCTCTTCCCAAAGGCCCGGTGTTGAGTGCGATATTTGGGCCAACAGTTGAGCACTGGCTGGCTCCTGATTCAGCAAAATGCCAGAATGCTGACCTTGCCTTGTCAGTGTCATCACTGTCACCAATCACCACAATTCTATCAGCTGCCTTGAGAGTTTAAGTAAGCAGAAAGGTGAACATAAATCAAATCTGAACAAATAAAACATGACCAGACCCCCAAATTGTGCTGTGATGTCTCTTTCTGCTCAGGAGAACTATAGACATTCTTGAGTTTGCCTCCTCGTAGAAAGGGAGGATGGCCCTGGACGCGCAGATACTTTTGAGATCTGGATTGTTCCTCCTGATGATGTTATTCACTGTATTATTCAGATTAGGTTTATCCTATTAAGTTTTGCTGTGTTGGGCTACTCAGTTATTTCATTGGGAATATGTGTAGTTAGCTGCCTGGGCATATTTTAATAAGTCAAGACTGTACCAGGATCGGACGGTTGGAAGGGGTTGCAGGTCTTCCACTCCAGTCCAGACTCAGGGCTTGGAAACCTCCAGCAATGAAGTCTCCCTGACTCCAAATCAGCTGTTCCACTCCTTCCTAGCCCCCATCAGGAAATCCCTCTGCCTGGTGTCTCAAGCTTGGATCTCTCTCTCTCTCCTCCCTGCTAGTTCTTGCCACACCTTGAAGCACTAAGGGAGCGAATTCCACCTCCTCTTCCCTGGAACACCATTTTAACTAACCCCCCCCCCCCCCCCGCAAGCGTTTGTTCTCGGATTTAGCCTGCAAGACCCTCCCTGTCTTGGGTTGTTCTTCTCGGCAGCTTTCCAGTTGCTCAACATCCTCCGAAATTGTAGGGCTCCACAAAAGAAGCGATCAGATTTGGCATGGCTAACCCTTTAGTGCCATTAGCTCCCTCTTGTTGGGAACTATGGGCACCTTTGTCTCTTCTTTGTCTCCTCTTTTCCCCGCCTGCATTGCGTTACTGAGGAAGCAATTGCCTCACCAGGCAGGAAATTTGGCTGACGACCTTGATTTTTTCCAGTGAGCAGTCCTAAATCTCCCGATTGCTTTTGCTCTGCTTCTGTGAGAAGAGGCCAGTAATATGCACCCATGTAAATGTTGTGAAGCTTTTAATTAATGTTTGTAAAGAGCTTCATGTGTGCACAGCATTTTCCAGGACTATTCATAAGATTACAGACACAAAGTAATATTAATTTCAATTGCATCAGAGTATTTCCCAAAGTACCAAGAGAATACTTAATACCATGGGAACTCTGGAAGGCCTAGAGGCACCTAGAATAATACAGAAAGATTTCATTTTTCGTTATTCCATTAACCTTACTTCAATAGAGACTGTTAGAACCTGGTTCGGAGCATATTTACAAGCAGTCAACTATATCCTCCTCAGACCTGAATGGAGTTGCTTTTCATATGGCTGCAATCATTGTATTATTTGACATGGTCAGGCACTCTGTATCATTTAGGCCTTCACAAAACAACTTGGCACTGCCACCAGGGATGCCAAGGTGAACGATTCTTCATCAGCAAAGAAGTTGGTTTCTGAACTGTTCCATACAAAATAATATGTAATAATGTGGTCTCCTGTAATATGTATTATGATAAAGTGATAAATAGTTTGTAGGCTAAATTGTATGATGAATGGTTGAGGGAATTAGGTATCCCTAGCCTGTTGAAGAGGAGGATTAGGGGTGACATGATAGCAGCCTTCCAGTCCCAGAGCAGAGGCGGTCCATTTACTTCTCCAAAGCACCAGAGAGCAAGACAAGAACTGATGGGTGGAAGCTTGTTAAAGGCAGATCCAATCTAGGAGAAATTTTCTGACACTGAAAACAATTAATTAATGGAACAGCTTATATCCCAGAGTTGTGTGTGCTTCATCACTGGAAGCTTTCAAAAATAGACTGGACAACCTGGGATGGTGTAAGGCTGTTGCCTTGAGCGGGGGGGAGGGGGGGACGACGACTAGAAGATCTTCGAGGTCTCTTCCAGCCCTAGGATGCTGTGATTTTATGAATGTAGGGCCCATGTTACTCTGCCAGGCTGCTCTGCAAATCTGGGGAAGGGGGCTTCACCTGATTTAACAGAAGCAAAGAGCTTTGTGGAAGATTTGCACAACCTTCATTTCTCTGTCAGGATGTCTGTTTCCAAATCCAGTTTGTGTCGCCAAGTTTTGAGATTATTCTCAGGCACTCTATCCCTCAAAGTCAAGATTGCAGGTATTTGGTAGGGGTTTGAATATTATGTATAGATTTTGTTTTTTTTGCATAGCATCGTCTCTTTTTATTTTTAAACTGCCACGAATGGAAACATTTTGCCTTTTAACAGTTGCACAAAACTGGGAGGGGATATATTGATTATTTCTCACGCCAAAGTTAGGGAGAATTCAACGGGGGTGGTTGTAATCAGCCTCTGTCAAAGTGTTTGGATTCTCCAGCCCTCCAAAGGAAGCCGAGCAGGAGGAGTCGGACTCTTTTCGGGAGGGCAAAGGGAGGGAAAGGCCTCCCCTCCCTTTGCTCGCTCCAGAGACCCTGCGCCTGCATTCAAAGCAGCGCTGCCCCTTCGGGGCCCTCCCTGAGAGAGACTCCCTTAGGCGACCCACCTTGGGATGTCTAAGGATGCGCGGTGGCTGCCCCCTTTGGTTCGAGGGGGGCGGGGGGCCTTTCGGCGGGCCCTTCCTGCCCGAGGGGGGCCACCTGCCCCTCCCCTGTGGGGAGCGAGCCCCGCCCTTTGGGGCCCACACAGGGAGGAGCGGGGCGCGATCCTGCCGTCGCAGTGCTCCAGGCGCGGAGGGGGGCTGGCTGGCAGGGGGGCCCTGGGGCGGGGCGGGGGCTCCGTGGAGCGGGACTTTCGGCGGCTGCTACTAGGCGTTACCGCTCCGGCCGAGAATCCTGGGCATTGTAGTTCTCAGCGTGCCATTGGCACGCGGGTCCCCGAAAGGCTCCCTGGGGCCTCCGGCGGGATTCGGGTGGCGGAGGGCGCGGGCAAGCTTCCCAAGCAGCGCTGGCATTTCCCGGGGCCCTGTCAGACCGCCCTCGGAGCCCTCCCCTGCCACCACTCCCCCGGCACCCGCGGGGCCTTTCGCCGAGCCAGCAGCAGCTCTGCGTCCTCCTCCTGCCAGCGGCGCCCGCCGGAGCCAGCGCCGGATTGTGCGCCTGCCCGCCCGCCTGCCTCCAGCCGCGCTCGCCTCTCCGAGGAGGCTGCTGAGTTCCCGGCCTGGGCGTCTCTCCACCTCCGCCGGCCAGGCAGCCCGCGGCGCTCGCCCCTATGCCTATGCCCGCCTCCCCGAAGCCGAGCTCCGGTTCTCTCGCTGCCGCTTGAAGGCAAACCCAGCCGGGGGCGCTGCCTCTGGTGGGCCGCTCCGAGCTGGCCTTGCCCACTTGCCAGAGAGGCCGGCCGGCCGCTCCTGGACTGGGGAAGCAGCCGACGGGGGTCGCCGAGGCGGGCAAAACGGCTCCTCCGGAATGAGGCTGAATCAGAAACATCACTGCAGTGGATGATGGGTCCGCTGCCAAAGGGCTGATCTGCCACAGCGGGCCCTCCCTGGCTCTGGACCGCGATCCCTGCAGCTGCAGCGGGGAAAGAGCAGCTCAGAACTCGCCCTCTTTGAGCCTGGCCGGAGGGCTACCCCCCCTCCCCCGCAGCCCCTGGGCCCCTTGCAGTGGGGGCCATGGGCGTCTCCCCCCCTCCTGACGTGGCTTGTCCTGAAGGCTCGGAAGGCCCGTAATCATCGGGCTTAGTACCCTTCATCTTGGCCCGTGAAGCAGATAAAAGTCAGCCGCCAACATTATTCAGGGCAGCGATTGGAGGCTCACCCGACCACAGCAGAGCCCGAGTCTGAGGTCTGACTAAGGAAACGGCCATTCAAGGCTCTCTTGTGAAATGGAAGAGGGATTCCTCCCGGGGTTCTTCAAACATTTGCCCAAAGGAAACCTCCTTCAGTTGCTTTGCCCTGCGGATTTCCTGTATGGTCCCAGGGAGCCACTCTTTCCCCAGTGGCTAAAAGCCACCTCAGTCAAGGCTGCTGCTGCTGCTGTTTCTGGGGGCTGTTCAGAAGCCACTTACAGTTGAGGGAGGAACATGCATTGGGGGTCCGTGAGGAACTTCAGGCTGGGGAGGGCACCTTTTGCATCCATTGGGGAGGAAGAAAGGAGACAGACCTACATAGTGGAGCTGTCAGTTTAAGGTTTGATCATGTGCCTCTCCTCATTGCCAAGGACTGGTTCTTTTCCATAGACATGTCACCAGTATCCAGATGCTTCAGAAGAGAAGATTCCTGTGGGGCTTGATGGACATGGATTACTTGTTTTAGTGTAGAGTAGGGGTCGCCAACCTTTTGGACCTCAGGGACCACCAAACTTATAATTTTAAATCCCATGGACCACTAATATGAATTTTGACTGATGGTGACTTGCTGACGTTGGTGGGAAAGTTGGTCCCATATTCCAGAGCTGCAGTAGTCACATCCCGGAGCAGCTACTCCTCCACCTGGGTGCACCGGCCTGCCATGGACTGGAGGAGTTGCTCTGAGATGACCAAAGGGCCAGTCCTGTGACTACTGCAGCTCTGGAATATGGGACCGACTTTCTCACCATCAGCAAGCCACCCTGGGGCGGATTTCCCTCCTCTGCCGTTGGTCTTACCTTCCAGTTCCAGCTCATGTGGCTCTACTCATGGGGCTCCCTGCGGGGAGCATCCGGAGACTCCAACTGGTGCAGAATGCGGCCGCGCGGGTGATCATGGGGGCGTCACGTAGCGCCCACGTGACGCCTCTCCTGCGCGAGCTGCATTGGACTGCCAGTGGCTTTCCGGGTTCGCTTTAAGGTTCTGATTCTGACCTTTAGGGCGATCCATGGCATTGGACCAGGTTACCTACAGGACCGCATCCTACCGGTGATCTCCAGCAGACCAGTGCGAGCACACAGGGAAGGCCTTCTCCGGGTTCCGTCGGCTACCATGTGCCGCCTGGCGGTCCCAAGGGGTAGGGCCTTCTCTGTGGCGGCCCCTGCCCTCTGGAATACTCTGCCACCGGAACTGCGTACCGTCATGGACCTGAGGTCCTTCAGGCGCGCGCTGAAGACCTGGCTTTTCGAGCAGGCCGGCCTGGGCTGAGAGAGGGTTTTAATGTGTCTCCATTAATTTTAATTAGGGGGTTTTAAGGGGGTGGGGTGGGCTTTTTATTCGGCCTAATCTAATTTAATCTTTTTCTTAACTTTTGTATTGTTGGGGTTTTTAGATTGGCTGTACACCGCCCTGAGTCCCTAGGGAGAAGGGCGGTATAAAAGTTAAATAAATAAATAAATAAATACTCAAGGTTTGCGCTCGGCTGAAGGGTGAGGAAGCCACAAGTGGGCAGGTCTTGTGGCTGGTGCAGCCTTGTGTTCCTGTACAGCCTGGATTAATTGCTTTGGGAGAGTGCTTTGAGGGGGACATTTCTCTGAGGACCACCAAAATTTTCTCGCAGACCACCAGTGGTCCCTGGCCCACTGGTTGGCGACCATTGGTGTAGAGGATAGTTAATAGATACTTGCCCTGTTATCTGGGAATAGTTTGATCCTGTTGCTCCCAAAGAAGTGGACAGGATCCTTGGGAGGATGTGCCCAAGTTCCTGTGTTTTGGACCTGTGCTCCCCCTGGTTTCTGAAAGCTTCCCAGGAGGTGACAGGCAGGTGGACTCTGGTGGTGATTAACACTTCCCTACAGGAGCGGGCGGTGCCCCAGCACTTTAAGGAGGCTGTAGTCTGCCCTCTTCTTAAGAAGCCGGATCGGTGGATTCCAGCCTGTTGGATAATTTTTGACCTGTCTCCAATCTTCCCTTTTTGGGGAAGGTGGTTGAGAAGGTGGTTGCACAGCAGCTCCAGAGGTTTCTGGATGAAACGGATTATCTCAATCCCTACCAGTCAGGATTCAGGCCTGGATTTGGGACAAAAACGTCATTGGTTGCATTTTTGGATGATTTCTGGTGGGAGCCATCCATCCTTGCTCTACTTGACCCCTCAGCAGCTTTTGATATCATTGACCATGGGATCCTCCTGGGGCAGCTTCAGGGGATGGGAGTGGGAGGCCTTGTGCTGTCTTGGTTCACTTCCTTCCTCTGCGGCCACTCTCAGTCAGTGTTGGTAGGAGGGGAGAGATCCAGCCCTCGCCCACTGCTTTACGGGGTACTGCAGGGCTTGGTACTCTCTCCACTCCTGTTCAACATTTATATGAAGCTGCTAGG
Organism: Bungarus multicinctus; assembly: GCA_023653725.1. Classification (NCBI taxonomy): domain Eukaryota; kingdom Metazoa; phylum Chordata; class Lepidosauria; order Squamata; family Elapidae; genus Bungarus; species Bungarus multicinctus. The sequence continues at coordinate 28,904,794 of CM042835.1, forward strand.
TGAGATCATCCCTCACCATGGACTGAGGTATCACCAATATGCTGATGATACTCAGCTGTATGTCTCGATCCCGTGGTGAGTTAAGTGTTGCTGTGTCCTCCCTCTCGCAGTACCTGGAGGCTGTTAGGGGCTGGATGGGGAGTAACGGGTTGAAACTAAATCCTGGAAAGACCGAGTGGCTCTAGGTTTGGGGTTCTTTGGCTCATGGAGAATTGCCATCTTTGGTCTTGGAATGGGGTGGCACTACTCCCATGCATAATCTGTGGGTTCTCCTGGACTCGTGACTCCTGCTAGAAAAGGAGGTGGCAGTCGTGGCCAGGAGGGCCTTTGTGCAACTGCGAGTTGTGTGTCAATAACACCCTTTCCTGGATGAGCAGTCCCTACTCACATGCCCTGGTCATTTCCCATCTTGATTATTGCAATGCACTCTATACATGGGGCTGCCCTTGAAGAACATTTGGAAGCTGCAGTTGGAACAAAATGCAGTGGCCCGCATGGTTTTGTGCAGACTGCGGTGTGCACATGAGTCACCTTTCCTGCAGGAGCTGCATTGGTTGCAGATTTGCTTGCGGGTGCAATTCAAGGTGCTGGTTGTCCTCTTTAAAGTCCTTCACGGCTTGGGATCAGGTGATCTGAGGGATAACCGTCTCTTGCTGGTCACATCTACCTGACCCATTAGAGCGGGGAGGCAAGGAATGCTGTGGGTCCCATCCCCTAAGAAGATACACCTAGCGAGACCCAGAAGGAAGGGCCTTCTCCGTGGTGACTCCCTCTCTGGAACATCATCCCCCCAGAGATTAGAGATTAGCCCCACTCTAATACTCTCCCAGAAGGCACTGAAGAAGACCTGGTTCTGCCAGCGGGCCTGGGGAACCCAGAGTGGGATGGAGCCCATTAAGTGGCTGGTATGACTGTATGTTGTCACCGGGGTGGGGTGAAGGGGTTATTATTTTGTTATTTTTATTGCTTTTATATTGTGCTTTTATGTCCTGTAAGCCACCTTGAGTCACCTTGCATGAGTAGGCAGCAGTATAAATTTCCAAATAAATAAATATATGTATGTATATAAATAAGAATATTTGTAGCTCAGGGTTGAAGTGAAGGGTCCTTGGTTCTTTCTGAGCTTGATTGTTTTCTTGCAGATGTTTCATTACTAGCACTGCTGATGTTACCTAGTTTGGGCAATGAAACATCTGCAAGAAAACAACCAAGCTCAGAGAGAACCGAGGACCCCTCAGGGTAATTAATGTCCATGCAGAGGAAACTTTGTTGCGAGGCAACAAAGTTTATTGGAGAGCAAAAAGAGTTTTACTTCTTTAGTGTGTGTGAAAACAAAACAAAAAAAATCACAAGTATTCCAAGAAAATCCTGCATGATCGGGCAATTAGCAAGCTTTGTTATGACATACCAACTTAGAAATTACAAGCCTTAAGTTTCAGTCTAACCGCAATATATGCATAGCTTTACCCAGAGTGCAGCCGGGGAGGGATCAGAGAGGAAGATGCTACATTCCTTCTGGGGTGACATCTTCCTGTTTGGGTTATGGTTCATGTGTCAACCTGTGACATATATATGATTAAAAGGGTTTACTCTGAAAGTATTCCCCCATTATATTTGCATGCGTAGAGAATGGTGAAAAACATCTTCAGGGCGTTTGCCACACAGGATAGAACAGAGGATCTTCCCAAAGTGTTCTTTACCTTTTGAACTCTCGCCTTGAGTCAGGTTAATCCTCAAGAACTTCTCCCGGAGTTCGTTCGTATGTGGGGCCTCCCTTAGGGCTTTGCCTATGAACAGTTTCCTTTCAGGGGGCTACCCGGGAGGTGTGTGTGATAGGCAGAGTCATCCCTGCTTCCGGCCTTCCTTTTCATCCAAAGCCAGCAGGTAAGAAGGCTGAAAAACTGCACCAAAGGTAGTTTTTCAAAAGGCAACGGGACTTTCTTGTTTTTTTCCTGGAAGACGTTTTGCTTCTCACCCAAGAAGCTTCTTCAGTTTTGAGTTCTTCAAGTCAGAATTGAAGAAGCTTCTTGGATGAGAAGCAAAATGTCTTCCAGGAAAAAACAAGAAAGTCCCGTTGCCTTTTGAAAAAGCACCGCAGGGCAACCACGATTGAGACTCTCCACAGACACTGATAAACTGCATTTTTGAAAAGTGGCCTGAGAGAGTTTAGGCAAACCAGCCATTGGAAGAGAGTCAGCACCATCTAGGCGTGGAAGAATCCTTGGAAGCTCTGCTGACTAGAGGCCTCCATGCAGAAGCATCCTCACCAGAGGGTTATCGAGCTACTTCTGGGCCATCTCCAGGGATCCTCATTCTTCCCATTGGGTTAAGCAGCTTCACTGTCCAGTTAATTTACCTCGGTAACTTTTCAGTAGATAAACCCCCATAAAACCCACCAAGACAGCTGGCAGCAGCCCAGTTATGGTACCTGTCTTATCATCTATCTACCTTTCCTGTCAAACATAAATCATATTTCTGCCCACAAGGCATGGGATCCCACAGAGTGCGGGATTAGTGCCAGGCACTCTTGGGTTTCAAGGAACACCCCTGTCTCTCTGAAACAGGTTGCTGATGAGGGGATGAGTGGCTGAAATAATGGTGCCCCCCTTCCAGCCCCATGGCTCCTCTGCAGCCGTGAAAAAGTGGCCTCCTTTGGAACGAAGGAGCTCCTTGGAAGAGAGGGTCTGTTCATAGATACTAATCAACGGTAAGACGGACTGATGTCTTCTTGCAAAAGCAAATACTGTATACTTCCCAGAAGTGAGCTTCTGGTAGTTGGTGATTTAGAGTCGTGGAAAAATAGGTCCATGAATGGGCCACTGATAGCTCTGCTGACCGTAGGCTGACTTACCTGTCAGACATCATTGTCTTGGGGAGGAACCAATGGGGCTATGGCTTAAGGAAATACAGTCTTCTCTGAGAAAAAAAGATGGTTTGGGCAAATGTGAAAATTAAGATCACCAAATAGCATCCCTCAAAATGATATTTCTTCCATGCACATGTTCTATTGGGTAGAAACTTAGAAACCATAGTATCAAGACGTTATAGAAGAGAGAGGTGAAAATGGTTGGTGCTTATGGCAGAACAACTTGAAAATGTCCCTGGGGTGAAAGTTGATAGGAAATGAGGTTTAAGTCCTCCAGTATTTGACAGGCTGTCCCAGAGGAGAGGGAGACAACCTATTACCAAATGGACAAGAAGCAACAAAGGGAAACTTACCAGGGGTGGGATTCAAATTTTTAACAACCGGTTCTGTGGACATGGCTTGTTGGTCATGTTATTGGCTGGGCATGGCCAACTCAAAATCACTCACATCGAAGCACGCATCTCCTCACCTGGGCTCTCATGACTGTGGGGATGCTGCAACAGTCGTAAGTGTGAAAAATGGCCATCAGTCACTCTTTTCAGTGCCATTATAACTTTGAATGGTCCCTCCACACAAGCAAAATACCAGCAAAGGAGGGGGGAAAAACTCCAGAGAAATTTCTGAGACAGGAAGTCTAGTCCTGCCAAGAATGTAATAAGGGTTAACGGAGAGGCAGTTTCTGTAAGCAACACTAGAATGTTTCCTTCCTTACAGGATTAGGCCAGTGATTTCTTTAACAACCGGTTCTCCGAACTGCTTAGAATGTTAACAACTGGTTCTAGCGAATAGGTGCGAACTGGTAGAATCCCACCCCTGAAACTTACCAAAGACAGATCCAAGCAAGAATTGAGACATTTCCTAACAGAACAATTAACCAGTGGAATGGTTTGCCTTCAGAAATTTTGGGTGCTGCATCACTGGAGGCTTTTTAAAAAAGATTGGATACCCATTTATCTGGAAAGGTATTGGGCCTCCTGCTTGAGCAGGGAGTTGGACTAGAAGACCTCCAAGGTCCCTTCCAACTTTGTTATTCTGTTTCTGTTTATCTGCTGAGAAAAAATAATCCATAGAAGGTGAAAGTGAAAATTATTCTCATTCATATAGTATATAGCACAGACCTAAGAAGTCAGTAGAACATTGCACAAGTGTTGGATTTACACTGGGGAGACTTAAATTCAAGGATCCAGAGCTCACCAGGTGAATAGCTTCATCTGAGAGCTGGGGAGACCAAATGCTAGGAGTGAGCATTATTACAGAAAGTATTACACAAATATAATCTAATTAAGAGAAAGAATGACATGTCTACTGCCTTATAAGCTTATTGGGTACAATAGATATTTTGGCGAGCCTGGTTTGTTAGTTTGTTTTTGCAGTTAAAGGTTTTGTAATGATAATCCCTGCACTGATGCTTCAATTCTGGGTCTTAATGAGACCGTGTTGTGCCAATTGCTGTGGTGCTATGAAAGAATTCCTCATCCTCTTTCTCATAGCACAGCAGTGCTGTCAAATTTCAACTCTGTCTCCACTGTCAGAATGTAAAGAACCCACCCTGCACAAATTTTCAATATCAAAAGATCAATAATGTAATTCACATATTGTGAAATGCCAGACTTGATAGCAATTTTCCTCCACTTTGACCACTTAAGGCATGGCTGGCTGGGGAATTCTGGGAGTTGAAATCGACACATCTTCAAATAACCAAAGTTGAGAAACTCTGCCTTAGAGTGATCCACCAATTGTCCTTAATTAGTTCATCAATCTTTTTAACGCGAAATGTGTTGGTTGCTGTTACAGTTCCTCTATTTCACTCTTGATCATGCAAATCAGCTCTTCCTACTTCACAATTTTTACACTTCATGGCACAGCAATGAACATTACTTACATCAACACAGACATTGGTGTAAATAATCTGCATTTGGTGGTGAATTTCAATTGGAAGAACTCCTTCAAAAGGCAGGCAAGAGCTTAAAATTCACTGATGATTCATTGCAGGGTCTCATTTCATGAACAATAGCAACACAACCTTTTCTTAAACAATATGAAAGAATAAATACTAAAGAACATGGCAGAACTTTTAGCACATAAGTACTGCTCTCTTGTGGAGAGCCACAGAGATGACTTTGAAAAGTTACACAGTGACAATTACAGGCCAGGAGTTAAGGCCAGGAAACAAAACATAAAGAAACTCAAGCCAACTTGATTTAAGTACAGGTAGTCCTTGACTTATGACCACAATTAAACTAAAAAATTCTATTGCTAAGTGAGACATTTGTTAAGTGAGTTTTGCCCCATTTTACAACCTTTCTTGCCACAGTTATTAGGTGAATCACTGTAGTTGTTAAATTAGTAACACGGTTGTTAAGTGAATCTGAATTCCCCATTGACTTTGCTTATTAGATAGTCAAAAAAGGTGACCACATGAATCTGGGACATTGCAACTGTCAAAAATACATGCCCAGTTGCAAGCATCCAAATTTTGATCACGTGAACATGGGGATGCTGCAACAGGCATAAGTGTGAAAAAGTGACTTTTTTCAGTGGTATTGTAACTTTGAATAGTCACTAAAGAAATGGTTGTAAGTTGAGAAGCACCTGTTCTTGTAAATGTGCTTTAAAATGTTGTGAAATATCTTGTGTTTTAAATGATATGGGCATGAAAGAAGAGCAGCACACCAGAATTTCTTCAAAACCGCCTGCTTTCATAGATTGTTTCTCCTGAGTAGAAGTTAGGTCCTAGCTTGATTCTACTTGCTCACTCAAAATTAATCTGTATTCCTTACAGTTCTGAAATAGTAAACCATGCTTTGAGGAATCCTCCAAGACAGAGAAGGCATACAAGAAAATCTGACCCTGGGCAGATGACCACATTTTCTTTCTCCCTCCCTCCCTCCCTCCCTCCTTCCTTCCTTCCTTCCTTCCTTCCTTCCTTCCTTCCTTCCTTCCTTCCTTCCTTCCTTCCTTCCTTCCTTCCTTCCTTCCTTCCTTCCTTCCTTCCTTCCCTCCTTCCTTCCTTCCTTCAACCATCCTTCTCACAAACACCTAATATGGGTGGCATATAGAACAACAACAGTTACAAACTTCCTAACAATCTAAAAACAATTAAAAATAAATAAACATATAACCTAAACATGTAAAATATATAAAACCCAGTAAAGTGAAAGAACAGTCATAGCAAAGCCAGTTGTGTGCACAAGGTTCACAAGAGTATGTAGGAAAAACACCCATGCTGATATTTATTTTGCCACCCAAAAACTTTCCTATGCCCTTTCGTGCTAGATAGGCAGATGCTGGAATATTTATAGCATGTGTTAAAACAACTGCAGGGATGGTGTTGATTACCCCAGATCCACCCTCCATGGAGTGAGTGAGCACCTGGGAGCTTCCCTGGGATATGCAAATCCAGGTGAATGTCTCCCTGCTGCTGCCTGGGAGCGGCTGGGTTGACGGCCCCGCAGATGACTCTGCCTTGCTCATGAATTATGCAGCCTCCACTTATTTATTCTTCAGCTGTGCCTGGAGGCCCTTCAGCTTTGTGTTAAATGTAAAAACAAAGGCACTACAGAGAGCCGACACAACCCCCAGTGAGAATACACAATAGCAATGGAGGAGGAGGAGGAGGAGAGCACTTCCTAGACAGCCATGTTAAACACCCTGGACCATCGGAAGGTGGGAGGATAGGGATTCAGCCAGGGATGAATTCTGCTTCCTCAAAGAAATGTATTCAACTGACTTTTTTTATTGATTGTTTGATTTGATTTCTACAGCCCCCACAAGTGACTGGGGAGGGGGAAACATACATCATAAGTCCCTTAATGCAGCTCAGAGCAGGAAAAAAATGGGAAAGGGAAGCCCATAATGTGGCATTCATGACACTCATGTGGCAATCAGTTTGACATCAATACCTGGGAGAATCCTGGAAAAGATGATTAAGCAGCATATTTGTGAGCATCTTGAAGTGAACAAGGCGATTACTGAAAGCCAGCATGGGTTTGTTAAAAAGAGATCATGTCACACAAACCTTATTGCCTTCTTTGATAAAGTGACTAAATTAGTGGATTGAGGAAATGCTGCGGATATAGTATACTTGGACTTTAGTAAGGCATTTGACAAAGTAGACCATAGTCTATTCTTGGTAAGATAGAAAAATATGGAATAGGCAGTACCATCATTAGATGGATCCACAGTTGGCTGATCGACCACACTCAGCTGCAGTCCTCAATGGAGCTACATCTGGGTGGAGGAAAGCATGCAGAGGGGTACTTCAAAGTTTCTGCCTAGTGTTCTTCAACATCTTCACAAACAATCTAGTTGAAGGGATAGAAGGGAAACTCAGCAAATTTGCAGATGACACCAAGCTAGGGGGAACTGCCAATATTTTGGAAGATAAAGATTCAGAAGGATCTTGATAGATTTGAGCATTCAACTCTATTCAACAAGTTGCAATTCAGTGGTGAGAAAAATAAGGTCCTCTAATTAGTCAGGAAAAACCAAATGCATAGGTATGGAATAGGAGGTATTTGGCTCAACAGTAGTAACTGTAAGAAAATTGTAGATATCCTAGTGGTCCGCCACTTAACTATGAGTGGGCAGTACACTGCAGCTACCAAAAAGGCCACTGCAGTCCTAGGCTGCATCAACAGAGGGACAGCATCAAGACAGAGAAGTGATTGTACCCTTCTATACTGCACTAGTGAAGCAATATTTGGAATACTGTGTCCAATTTTGATGACCACGGTACAAAAAAGATGTTGAGACCCTAAAAAGAATGCGGAGAAGAATAACAAAGATGATAAGGGGTTTGGAGGCTAAACCATACAATGAACGGCTAAATATACTAGGTATGTTTAGCCTAATGAAGAGAAGGCTCAGGGGAGGCATTATACCAGTCTTCCAGTACTTGGAAGAACTTTAGAGAAGAGCAGTAGCAGTAGTACTAAGACATATATACCACTTCAAAGTGCTTTATAGCCCTCTCTAAGTGATTTAGTCAGGGTATGTCTATTTCCCCCAACAATTAGGGTCCTTATTTTATTGACTCAGAAGGATGGAAAGCTGAGCCAGTCAGGATTGAACTGCTGGCAGTTGGCAGAATTAGCTTGCAATACGACATTCTAACCACTGTGCCACCACGGCTTACAGCTATCCATTTATTCTCCATAGCTACTGAGGGCAGGACAAGAAGCAATGGGTGGAAGTTCATCAGAGGAAGATACAAACTGAAAATAATCAATGGAGCAGTTTGCCCCCCAAGAATTGTGCATGCTCCACCACTGAAGGTTTTCAAGAAAAGATTGGACAACCATTTGTGCAAAGAAATTGTCAACAGGTTTGGGGAGGGCTTCGAAGGGGGCTTCAGTGCAGTGCACTTCTTCAGGACATGTGCCCTGATTGCAGCTGCCAACAAGTAATTGCCATTTCCCAATGTTACTTAATTGCTGCTGAGTCTTCTTCTGTATGGCCTCATTCTCTGAGTACAGAGACTTACAGTGGAATGTGAGTGGGTGGCACTCAAGTTAATACACAAGTTTTAATGGGTGTACCTATGCTTACGTGTGGTCAGATCCGAATATTGGGCTCCCATGAGTCCCTGAACTATTAACTGGTCACAGCAGTTGCATTTGCTCAAGAGTGAGGTAAAGCAGTTGACTAGTTCCTGGTTCAGGGTTTTGTGCAAGCGCCATATTTCTGAGCCCATCACTCAGGGCCAGTGAGGTTCTCTCAGGATGTCCTGAGTCAGGGAGAAGTCAATACAAGAATTCCTTTATGCAGAAGACACAGAAAGCAGGGAGATTGTCCCCAACTAACCCTAATTGGTGCAGCGTTATCTAGGGGAAGATAGAGAAGGAACCAAACAAGGAACAAGGAACCAAAATAATTTTATAACTATATGTGGATTGATGAAATATGACCAGAAGGATTTTTCTAAACTGCTAAAAATCTCAATTTTGCAGTCTTCAGCTTCTCTAAAGCTGGGAAGGAGCATTTCTGGGGGTCATTTTTGAACCCAAGTGCTGGTTTGCAGAAGGCCACCCTGTCTAAACTGTAAGCCTCCAGGTTACTCCTAGTTGGTAGTAACGGGGCAGAGGCTTTTAACAGATTAACAGAGCTGGAAGGCACCTTGTAGGTCAGGAGCATCAAACTCAAAGCCTGCGGGCTGGATTGTACCCACAGAGTGCTTAGATCTCACCTGCAGGGCCAGCCTGGAAATGGCAAAGGACCGGTCCGCGGTGCCTCTGCTCTGCTGGGCAAAAATGGGGTGAGTGGGGGCCCACAGGAGCCCCCCCATGGGCCCAATTTTCAGCCTGGACAGCCTCCTGCAGCCCCTTGCTGGCCAAAACGGGGTGCAAGAGGGCTGACAGGGGGCTGCAGGAGGGCATCTGTTCCATTTGCCCGGCCTGTGGAGGAAAAACTACAACGTTGATCCAGTCCTCCAAGAACTCCAGTTTGACATCCCTGTTGTAGGTCATCTATTCCAACCAGCCCCCGCCCAAGCAGGAGACCCTGCCCTCTTTCTGGCAGAAGACAGTCCACTCTTTCTTCGAAAGCCTCCAGTGACGAAGCTCCCACAACTTCTGAAGGCAGCTTCTCTTCCATCGCTTTTGGGATCTCTGCTGCCACCTGTGTAACCCCTGTATATACTATTCCTGACTACATCAGATTTGCTGAGGCAATCAAACAATTTACTGAATGAAACAGTGACGGATGATCAGCAAAGGACAACCCTTCTTTGCTTAGATGAGGAAAAATCCCGGTTTTTATGATGCAGTCTGGCCAACTGCGTTCCTTATAATTCTCACAAGGAGGTGAGAACAACCTAGACAACCTAGAACTAAGCCACCTTTGGTCCGACCGAAGCGTAGTACATAAAATTATCTATTGCAATGTTCTACCTGACAATGACCCAGCAGTTAAAGACCCTGAGCTTACCGGCTGGAAAACTGACAGCCTAGGTTTGAGACCCGAGTGCTGTGCAAAAGGGGGAGCTCCCATTACTTGCCTGCCCACCTAGCAGTCTGAAAAAATGTAAATGCAAATGGATAAATAGGTACCACTTTGGTGGGAAGAAAATGCTCTATGCGCCTTGGCACATAGTCTTGATAGCCACATGACCAAGGAAATGTCTTCGGACAATGCTGGCTCCCTCAGCTAAGAAACAGAGATGAGCACTTCTCCCTAGAGTCAGAATCAACTGGACAGAGGAAATCAGAATAGAGCTGGAAGGGACTTTGGAGGTCTTCTAGTCCAGCCCCCTATTCAAGCAGGGTATCTTATGCCATTTCAGAACAGTGACTGTCCAGTCTGTTCTTTACCTTCATAAGCGCTTGTACCCTAACCTATTGCTGTGAAATGGAGTCCAAAGAAACCTCATTTTTGAAAGGGCTATGCTATGTTCGTGTCTCTGCCGAAAGCAAGGGAAGAAGTCTAATGCTATATTTGTTCTTTTTTCCCCATGTTTACCCAGCTTTAATGATCAAGATAATTTTAATCCACCTTTGAACCCAAAAGATATTAAACTGACATCTTGTCATGCCCCTGGTGGAGACTGACTCTGAGGAAGAGGAGGAACAGCCAACAGGGAGTGGAAGTGTGGCTCCAGAGGTGGTGGAGGAGGCTGGGGAAGGGCAGAGGCCGGCTGAGCAGTCAGAGGACCCAGGCCCATCCCCTATCCATCATAGGGCACGCAGGGAGGAGAGGATCGGGGGTAAAATGTGGTCTACTTTGGAGGAGAGGGCCATGATCCTCTTCATGGATTGCAGGTGGGAGATTTGCATAAGAGTTTGGACTTGCGTGCTAAGAGACGCTGGAGATAAATTAGTGTTTTATTCCTAAAGAAGATTTATCTTGGTTGGCATTCTTCCAATGGACTGTCCCTGGTTATCTTCCTGAAGTTGGCAATTATCTATCCTGGTCTGTCGTGGAACTTTATTCAACGCAGTTTGTCTTTGGTTTTTGCTTTGTTATTGGCTCTTTGAATTTGAACTGTGTTTCTTTCCTTTGAAATGTTATTTTGAAAATAGTTGACTCCTCCACTGTGAACAATTAAAAGTGAAGCCAAGTTGAAGGCATTAAAGGACTTTTTGTTACATTTTAGGTTTTGTTATATTTCTGAGATACTCTGGGTTCATCACACATCTGCTAGCATGCTATTTTATTTTTTAATTGAAGAAACAAAAATACAGAGTTAAATAGAAGAATACATTGGGTACAAAAAACAAAGGAAATGGAGAATATTGTTTATTTGTATTCTGCCTATTTATATAATCTTTTTTGTAGGTTCTTATCTAGCTCATAAAACAGCTTAGTCCCAACCCTTAATATCAGCACTCTTTGTAGTCTCATTTACAATCATCATTAGTGACTATCAAGCATCTACCATCTCCCTTGATGAAATACTTGACATTTCTCGCATTGGCTGAGAGCTCAAAAACAGAGACAGCTCTGTGGTCCCACGCTTCTGCAGAGTCATTTGCAAAAATGAATTAAGCAAATGTAAATTCATTTATACTATAAATTCACGGAATACAAATTAAACAACCCTTTTCCAACAGTTTAGTTTAGTTTATTAGATTTTAATACCGCCCCCTCTCCCAAAAAAGGGACTCGGGGCGGTGTACAGCCAGATAAAACAGAAACACAGTATAAAGTTATAAGGTTAAAAACATTTTAAAATGATTAAATTAGTGGCCGAATATAAAATCAACAAGTATAAAAACTGATAAAAATTTTAAAATACCAAACCCTACAAATTATTACTGGGCCAGGCCGGCCTGTTGAAAAAACAGGGTCTTTACTGCGTGCAGGAAGGTCTGAATGTCAGTGATGGCCCGTATCTCCGGAGGCAAGTCGTTCCAAAGGGAGGGAGCCCCCACAGAGAAGGCCCGCACCCTCGGGGCCGCCAACCGGCATCGCCTAGCCGGCGGAACTACAAGGAGGCCAATCCTGTGGGAGCGCACTGGGCGGCGGGAGGCCGTTGGTGGCAGCAGGCGGTCCCGTAACTACCCAGGTCCCAAGCCATGGAGCGCTTTAAAGATGATCACTACCACCTTGAATCGGATCCGGAAGGCCACAGGAAGTCAATGCAGCACGCGCAGGAGCAGTGTAACATGTTACAACTTATTCTTACTAGAAATCAAAGGAGCCATCAAACTATATGTACCAATAACAACTCCCCAAACCAGGAAAAACAGATTACCCATAACAATAAGGAAGCTTCAGTCCAAAAAGAGATCACTTTGGCGAAAAAACAAATCTGGTCACGTTGCCAACTTCAAAAGCCGATACAAAAATCTATGCCACCAGATAAAAACTGAATGCACTAATTATCACATTAAACAAGAGGAAAACCTTCTATGCACAGTTCCACTCATGCTTTCTACAATTTTGTAAACAACAAACTAAAAGACTCAAGGTCCATCCCACCCCTGAAAGAACCTAGTGGCAAAGACTGCAAAGATGACATGATCAAAGCCAACCTCTTTAACACATTCTTTAGCTCAGTATTTGTAAACAGCAATGGATCAAGCCCAGTACTTCCTAGTCGAACCACAGACAACTACAATGATCTAATACATAATAATTTTCAGAAGATATTGTTGAAAAAGCACTGCGTAATCTAAAACCATCTCTATCTATTGGACTAGACGGAATATGTGCCTACTTCTTAAAAAAGCTATCCATTGCCATAGCCGAACCTCTAAGCATAATCTTTGAAAAATTTTTCAGGACGAGCTTCTTGCCAAATCTATGGTCACAAGCCACGGTCATCCCCATCTTCAAAAAGGGAGACCCCAACCGAGTTGAAAATTACAGACCAATCTCCTTATGCTGCGTCACCTATAAAGTAATGGAATCAATTATTAACCAATTATTAATCCATTATCCTCCACTTAGAGACAAACAACCTACTTTCTAATAAACAATTTGGTTTCAGAAAAAAACTATCCTGTAATCAGCAACTCTTACACTGAAAAAACATATGGATTACACAACTCGATCAGGGCAAAGCAATAGGCACAATCTACATAGAATTCTGTAAAGCCTTTGATTCAGTGGTACACAACAAACTACTCCTAAAACTAAAATCTTATGGTATCTCTGGACACCTGCATAACTGGATAGAAGCATTCTTATCAAACAGACAACAAATGGTCAAAATTGGGAGTGTCCTATCAAATTCTGTCAACAGTGGTATCCCCCAAGGTAGTGTTTTAGGACCAACTCTCTTCACACTCTACATAAATGGCCTCTGTGATCATATTAAGAGCAACTGCATTCTCTTCGCTAATGATCCAAAGCTATTCAACACCACAGACAATACCACAACCCTCCAAAAAGATCTTGACCATGTATCAAAATGGTCAATCAAATGGCAACTTCAAACTCAACAAATAAATGCTCTGTCTTACATGTTGGCAAAAAAAAAATCAGAAAATAAAATACAAGCTAAATAGTCAAGATCTTGTTGAGGATCCAAACTTTGTCAAGGACTTTGGAGTACTCATCTTAATTGATCTAAGTGCTAGAGCCCACTGTAACTACATAGCCAAAAAGGCATTAAGAGTTGTTAATCTAATCCTTTGTAGTTTCTTCTCTGGTAATATCACACTAAAAACTAGAGCATACAAAACATTTGCTAGACCTGAATACAGCTCATCAGTCTGGAACCCATATCATGTATCTGATATTAACACAATTGAAAAAGTCCAGAAATATTTCACAAGAAGAGTTCTCCGCTCCTCTACTCATTGCAGAATACCTTATGCCACCAGACTTGAAACTCTAGACCTAAAAAACCTAGAACTATGCCACCTCCGGTCCGATCTAAATATAGTATATAAAATCATACATTGCAATGTCTTACCTGCAAATGAATACTTCAGCTTCAATCATAACAATACAAGAGCACACAATAGATACAAATTCAAGGTTAACCGCACCAAACTTGACTGCAGAAAATACGACTTCAGCAACAGAGTGGTCAATGTTTGGAATATTCTACCTGACTGTGGTTTCTTCCCCAAATCCCAAAAACTTTAACCTTAGACTGTCTACTATTGATGTCACCCCCTTCCTAAGAGGTCTGTAGGGGGCGTGCATATGCGCACCAATCATGCCTACCGTCCCTGTCCTATTGTTTCTTTTTATTTTTCTTATAAGTATCTATCTCATGTATTCAAAACTATATTTGTTCCTATACCTGTATCTTGTAAGCGATTGACAAATCAAATAAATACTAAAAATACTAAATACAATCTCCCTTCCCCTAGAGAAGAGCTCCTCCCTGCTGCCTAAAGAGTAAAAGGCGGCTGAGAGCCAGCTGTTCAAGGATTGGTTCTCAGCACTCACAGGAATATCTTCTCCTACCTAGAATGTGTAAGGTAGTAGTTTGTACCCAAAGTAGAGTTTCAGAAGTACCAAGACTAGTACCTTAAATCGGGCCCAGAAGCCGCCTGAAAACCAGTGTAGCTCCAGAAAGTAGTCTCTGCCTGGAACCAGCTAGAGCTACATTCTGGGTCATTGTCAAGGGCAGTCCAATTTACAGCAAATTACAGTAATCTAATTAAGAGATGACAAGGACACAGATTCAGCACATCCTGGGAAAGGGGCACAGCTGGCAGACCGGTTAGAGCTGCCCAAAGATTACCTAGCCAGTTTCCACCGCAGGTCCATGAACACCCCAATTGTGCACCAGCTCTTTCAGGGGGAGTGGAATTCCATTTCCAGCAATAGGTGGATTCTCCATAGGAATAACTCCATCCTGCTGGCATTCAGCCTGAATCTCTTCTGCCCATCTAGTCCTCAAGACTTCCAGATACGCAATCAGGAATTCCAATGAATACCTGCTTGACTTGGGTAGTGATTATCATCAGACAACTATTGATATTGCAGCATTAATCAATAAATGTCCTCTCATGTTTTGATATGAAATAATCTACCTCAGGGGTCTCCAAACTTGACAATTTTAAGACTTGTGGACTTCAACTCCACGGCTGACTGAGGAATTCTGGAAGTTGAAGACCACAAATCTTAAAGTTGCCAAGTTTGGAGATTCCTGGTCTGTCTAATAGCATAGCCTCATCTTCCCCAATAACAGCAATTGGAATTGCCTATTAGGGAAAGAAGAAAACCACACCAGAATGGTGCCTCCAATTCATAGTTCTTGCCAACAGTATAAAAGAATGTACAGCTGATGGTTTACAGCACTGTTGAGAAATCTAACATGATGATAAGAGATCCTATCACATCTCCATCCAAGTCCTACCACAGGCTAGTTGGACTCAGTTTCATTCCCAGCCTGAAATGGATCCCTACAATCTGTTTTATCCAAGATTCTCTGTAGTTGGAGCTCAATCCCTTCCTCAGCCTTGTCATCAAGGATGGATTGCTTGGAGACTAATCTTTATCTAAGACAGGAGATAAATGAGGAGATGGCCTTTGGAGAATGGGATGCATTCTGCTCATTCACGGCATGTGAAATCACCTATTCTCCAAAGATATATTCACAAATACCCATACTATCATGCCTTCAATGTTGCATGTGTCACCCAAGAGGGTTAAGGTCTGGTTTACATTTAGATAAGACTACCTCTGATGACTTTCTGGGGCATCCCTGGCTTAAAAGGGTCGACATAAGCTTTTACCCGTACCATCTTCTTAGCACCCAGGTCAGAGTGAGCAGTTTTGTTCACAAAGTGCTTAGTGCTCACAATGGCTGCAAGGAAATGTCTGGATCTCAGAGGAGACATCGCCCTACATAGCACTGGTGGCTGGTACTCCGCAGAGATCATGTGTGGAGAAATAGGGCACTTCACTACTTTACCACCATGATGTAAGCCTGAACTTGGGACCCCATCTCTTCAGCCATCTCAACTCCTTGCCTTTTGCCACAATCCCTCCAGGCATCTCCTTAGGCACAGCATCTTCAAAGGTTCCTTGGTAAAGGAGGCCACAGTGGAATTTGCAGGCTTCAAATGATAAGGGACAAGAAAAGAACCACTTTTGAGCCGTGGTATTTCCTCTAAGGCAAGCTAGTTTCTGAAAAGGAGACATGTTGCAAGATATAGCCAGACTGACTAGTTGAGATGTGCTGATGAACTTGTAATAGGTTGGCTAGTCAGCTTGATGCTGATACCAATAAAAAGTGGCATAGATAATTAATTAATCAAACCCTCAGTTTGTAAGCGCTTAGAAAGGACAGGCCTGCTAGGCAGGAGTCAGAATGGATTTATCACAAACAATGCGCACAAAACCATTTTTTTGTTGATAGAGTGACCAGATTAGCTGTCATGGGAATATGCTGGATATGGGATCCCTAGACTATGCATTCCATAGATGTTACAGTGGAGAAGGTGGCAGTATAAGAACTGGACTTTGCTACCAGGCTGCAGGGGAACGAACAGCTGTCTTCAAGTATATCAAAATCTGTCATGCAGAATTATCTACTGTAGTTGTTCATAATATAAGAAACAGTGGATTTAAATTCCAAGCAAGTAGGTTTTGTTGACAATCAAGAAGAATTTCTTTCCTTTGCTAGAGGAGACACTCTCTATAATAGAGAATTCCTGCATTACACAGACTTTTGGACTTGACTATCTCCAAGGTCATTTTCATAAGTTCCATCCTATCATCATCACCACCACTAAGTGCAACTCCTTGTTTATGGAGGAATCCAAACTCAAGCATCCAGGACAAATAGTCGTTCCATGCTGTACTGAAACACATGTAGGGAAGGAGACCCTATGACCACTCTGGGTCATTGGTTTCACTGACATGGCGATTAGGACACTCTGTCAGGCTACAGAACACGTATCTGACACACCCTTTTCTGCCATTCATCTGGAATCTACATACTTTCCCATATCTTAAATGCTGCTGTGGGAGGTCATCAGTTGCTTCCAGGTAAGGTTTCATCAAGATGTTGATGACACCCAGCTATACATCACTGAGAATCAAACTGACGAGACTTTGGAATTCCTTGTTGAGGGACTATTGGAATCTGCATGGCCAAGATGTCTGTCTGTTCAGCAACAGTGTGACAGTGGGATGGCTCTAAATGTGGTTCCTAAAAGAGCAACCACACAATTTAGGATCCACCTTAATCAGCAGGAGAAGGGAAGCTGTAACCAGAGTCTTTGCCCAGCTGTGACTACAGCTCCAGTTGCAACCCTTCTTTATAATGGGAGGCTCTGGCAACATTCACCCATAGCATAATTGGATTGGATTATTACAAGGTGTTTTTCCTGGGGCAGCCCTTGAGGACTACTCAGAACTGCAGTTGGTGCACAAAACAGCAGCCCACATGCTGATTACAATTCACCAGTTCAGCAGTGTAATACTTATTGTCAGACCTGCCCCTGTCTACTCTTTCAGGAAAGCAAGACTTGTGACTCCATTCAGTTGAAGTGAAGGAGCTTTTGCTGAAAGAAACTGGTTGCAGCAAAGTCAGGCAGAAACTGGCATTCCCATGCAAAATACAAAGCTATTCTTTCAAATTCCCAATCCCTCCCCACATGACCAGACCCCTGGCCAGCCAACCAGATGCTGGTACGATGTTTTGAGAAATGGAGCTGTCAGACTGGTAACATTCCATTCACAGGGTAAAGGGCCTTGAAGATCCTGGTACAAGCCGGTTTGGTCTCCTTCCATTGTCACTCCTCCATCCCTATTTCCCATGTTTGAAGTTACAGCAATAGCACCCACTAAACCTCCCTCCTCGCATCCCCCTCCTGCTCTAATGCCAAGGCACCAGCAAAGCGCCAAGCCAGTGATGGTGGATCTGCTATGCTGCCCCGCTGAACACAGGCATTAGGCTTGCAGAACAAAAAATAATAAAAGGGAGCGAGAAAGAGAGAAATACAAAGCAATTCAGTAACTATGTTACTTAGTTTTATCGTGATACTAATTGTGGAATCATTTTAGAAGTCTAGCAGCTTTAACATGGTACCGGTCAACCCATTTGATTTTAGAAGGGGGAAAGGCTTTCCATATGATAAAGTACTGTATCTTCCCTCAATGCTTACAGGAATCCAGAATGTCTGTAATTTCAAAGTGTTGCTCACTTTCGATCATGAGGGGTTAGGGTTTGGCAGAGAGTTTGGCAGAGAGTTGGATGGCTCATAGCTTTTTCAGTATAGCCCTCACTAGTTTTATGTGCTCCACCATCATTTCAGCGTAAATTAATGTCACTCAAGTACACAAGCACCCCTTTGTAGAGGTGCTCATGTAACACCTCGTTTATCAATTGCATGAAGATGGTGGGGGTGCCTAGGTGTGGTGGCCTAGAGGTGGAGCTCTCGCCTCACAATCAGGAGGCTGTGAGTTCGATCCCAGGTAGAGGCTAATATTTGCTCCTGCTTGAGCAGGGGGTTGGACTAGATGACTTCCAAGGTCCCTTCCAACTTTGTTATTCTATTCTATTCTATTCTATTCTATTCTATTCTATTCTATTCTATTCTATTCTAGGCCAAAGGGGAGAACTCTAAATTGAAAGCATCCCAGAGGTCAGTTAAAAGCCATTTTTCATTCATCCCCTTCCTTAATCCTAATATGGCAATATGTGTCCCACAGGTCCAGTTCCTGGGGGGTGGGTGCTTTAGACGAGGCCTTCCCTGCAGCTTTTGGCTTCCTCCCGCTTGCTGCCTGGAGCCAACATTGTGTGCACAGTCCCCACAGTAGAGGCAATACCCTCTCTGGGTTGACCACAATTGCTGATTCCACCTAGTGTCAGACCTGCCCCAGTTTGCTCTCTCAGGAAAGCAAGACTCGTGACTCCATTGAGTTGAAGCAAAGGAATTTTTACTGAAAGAAACTGGTTGCAATAAAGTCAGGCAGAATCTGGTGTTCCTGCGCAAAATAAAAGTTAAACTTTTCACTTTCCACCCCCTCCATGGGTGGGATTCTATTAGTTCGCACCTATTCGCTAGAACCGGTTGTTAACATTCTAAGCAGTTCGGAGAACCGGTTGTTAGAAGAAATTACTGGCCTAATCCTGTAAGGGAGGCAGGAAGGAAACATTCTGGTGTTGCTTACAGAAACTGCCTCTCCATTGACCCTTATTACATTCTTGGCAGGACTAGACTTCCTGTCTCAGGAACATCTCTGGAGTTTTTTCCCTTCCTTTGCTGATACTTTGCTTGTGTGGAGTGACCATTCAAAGTTACAATGGCACTGAAAAAAATGACATGACCATTTTTCACACTTATGACTGTTGCAGCATTCCCACAGTCATGAGAGCCCAGGTGAGGAGATGCGTGCCTCGATGTGAGTGATTTTGAGTTGGCCACACCCAGCCAATAACATGACCACCAAGCCATGTCTACCCAGTCACATGACCATCAAGCCATGCCCACCATCTAAGCCATGCTTAAAAATTTGAATCCCACCCCTGACTCCCTCCAACCATGACCAGTCCCCTCCCTGCTCTCCTGGCCAGCCAATGAAATGCTAGTAAGATGTTTTGAGAAATTCTGAAGTGTCAAACTGATAACACTCAATTCAAATGGCCTTGAAGATCCTGGTACAAGTTGCTTTGGTGATTTGGTCTTCTTCCCTTGTCATTCCCCCCTTCCTATTTTCCACATTTGAAGTTGTAGCAATAGCACCCAATAAATCCCAATCCTGCCTCCCTCCCTCTTCCTGCTCTAATAGCAGGGCAACAGCAAGGTGCCAAGCTGTTGACAGTGGACCTGACACCTATACTATGGTTGCTGCACTCACTTCATTAGGTCTCTCCGTATGATTCAAGGTGCTATTTTAATCTAGGAAGCTCTGCAGGGAACAAATGCAGGCCACCTGATGATCTTTCTTTCAAGCTGGCCCTCACAGCCCTGTGGTTCTGCTTGGGAAGGATTTCCCGTGAGTGGAATGTAGGAAGAGAAAGGATCCTGAAGCAGTGGAGAACCATTTACTGCCCAAATGTTCTAGAATTGGCTGAGGGATTCTGGGAGTAGAAGTCCACAAGACTTAAAGTTGCTAAGTTTGGAGAGCACTGTTCTAGAAGAAGAAGAATAGAAGAATATAACTTTATTATGGTCATAGACCAGCTATTCTGTCCTGTACAAAGGCAGATAGATAAACTCCACAAAGCATCCATACAAAATCTTTTTATTGGTTCATCAGGCATCTTCAATAACTCACAGTTATGATGAGATTCTTCTTAATGTCCAATCCTTTGTATATCTGTCTTTCTAGGTAAAAAGATGGTTATCTCTTATCCCTTTCATCCCATATCATAGAAGCAGGAGGTAGAGATGCTACCATAAGGGTGTGTTCAGGCAAGAGTGAAGAAACCTCCCCCAACCCACCAAGTGTCAATTCAGTGACCAATCAGGGTTACAGATGCGGCCACATGACATGATCTACATTTCCCAGGATACCTTAACTACACACCAGCAATACATATCACTATTTACAAAATATTAAAAAAAATAGGGGGTTAATACAGAAGTTTGAAAGGGAGGGGAGAGGGTGCAACCCTGATGTACCCCTTTTTGTACCCTTACTGGGCCGGTTAAAGTCCCTGCGCTGGTCTAGAAGTTCCCTTCTTTGGTTATTTCCAGAGAACCATCAGAACCTGGTGGTTCTGAACAGAATGCAGGATCCAGAATGAGAAAGTTGGAAGGGACCTCGGGGGCTCTTCTAGTCCTGAAGCAGGAGACCCTAGAGTTGGGACAGCCAATCTGCAATTTTTGCCATTTGTTTGGCAATTTGCTTTCTTAATTTTTTTATTGCTTGTAATTAGTATTAATGTGATTTTATGGTTTCACTGTTTTATGACAGGGGTTTGTGATTCAGCTAGACATAAGCAATTCTGGCAGCATACAGGATATAGAAAATTGAAAACCAATAAACTGGCCAGTACCTTTCTGTCTTCCACCATGTTATGATCTTGCTCTTAATAGTTACCATTTTTCCAAAGATTTAAAGAGTGTTATATCCGTATGCGCATGCACACAAACGCACAAACAGATACAAACATGCCCATATACAAAGACACACAACACAGTCTTTCCCTCTGAAGGGTAAACATTCCAATTGCTTATATTTCTCTGTACAAAACTTAGTGCTCATGCGTGATCATTCCCAATGACTTCTCTGGACCTGTTTTGGTATTCACACATCCCTCTTAAAATCCTGCACCCACAACTGGACCCTGGACTTGAAGAGAGGCGAATTAAGTGAACCGATTCCTTCACGTGATTTGGAAACTCTATTTCTGTAAACTAAATCTAATACTGTGTTTGCTGTTAATTTTTTGCAGCCACATTGCATTCCTGATTCAGATTCGCCTTAGAAATCACTTGTTATAAACTGCTCGGAGTTGCTTTTGGTGAGATGGGAGCCTCTATTAATTAGAGAGAGAAATAAATGAAGAAAAGTAGCTGTTGCTTCAAAGACCTCAGCAGAGGGCAGCACACATCTAACTTTGGCCGAGGACAGGAGCTGAACAAGGCGAACTGTGGCTAGGAACAGGACAGAGTGGCCAGCCTTCCAGGACTGGCCAGGCAAACGTTGTCCTGGATGAGAGTCCCTCCCACTCCCACAGCAGGGCCAAGGGGGCAACGTGGATTGCAAACATCAGTGGCTGAGAGCTGCAATTCAGGGTCCCCTCCCAATGCTCCGTCTGCTGCCAGACAAGCATCCTGCATTCAGATATTTATATCTGGCTATTTAATATCCCCACCCCACCCCAGTAGCTAACTTTGGATGCATCTCTCTTAAATTTCATCATGTTATTTTCAGTTGCTTGTCTAACTCTAACATATAACCAATAAGGTTAACCGGATGATTGCTAATTGAAACTTATCTACCATATCACTGTTTTGACTTTTATTTTTGCCTTCTGGGCCATTTGCAACCCCACCCAATTTTGTGTCGCCTAAAAAATCTGCTGAGCATTCCTTCTAATCCAAGTAAGTTATTTCTTCCTGTTATTTATTTAATTATTTATTTAAACTCATTGGTTGCCCAACTCCAGTGGATTCTGGGCAGCACACAAAACTAGAGAAAACATAAAAGTGTCTAAAATAAACCATTAAATCAAACAGCCCAGCCTAAAATAATCTAATAGGCAACACAATTGACAAAACAAAATGGGCCATTGAACAAATACCCATCCCCGGGATGAAAGGGATTAAAGCCAGATTTTCCAAACTTTTGAGATCCTCAGGAGAGGGGAGGGGATGCAACAGAGAAGCCAGGCTTCCCAGATCCCACAAGATGATGGTGTCTTGCAGCTTCCAGGAGACCCGAAGGACACCCTCTCTGCCAGAAGGTATCGGGCAGGCAAAAACGATTGGCGACAAGCAGCCTCTCCAAGCCTTCTGCCATACAGGGCTTCATAGGTAATACAGCACCTTGAATTGCACTCAAATCTAATTGTTGCCCAATGCAGCTTGCTTAGCAGTGGGGATGCAGGAATACCAGGAAGGGCCTGTTAGACTGCTGGGGCCACTGAATTTTGTAGCTTCCAAGTAGTCTTCAAAGCAGCCCCATGTAATCTAGATATGAGATGAGCACGGCATAAATGACTATCTGAAGGGCCTCCCAATAGCTGGCTAGTTGTGCAAACATTTCTATATTGCCTGTTGTCAAGTGCAGAAAATCAGGAGTCCAGGCAGTTGAAAAGAATATGGTTTTTTGTACATTAATGCTGTCTACAAGAATCTGAACTATTAACAGTCAAAGCAAACTGGTGGTAGGTAAGAGTGAATGGAATTCAAGGAGGGTTGGGCTTAGACCTCTTGTGAGGGCAAAGGGCCTTGAGATTGATGGCGTGTTTGATCCCTCCCTCGGGCTCACCCTGGTCATCTCCTACATCTATTTCAAAAGTTCCAGAACACCGAAAAATCACCCACATAACCAAAATTCACAGAAACCAAACTGCCAAGGCAACCTGGGTCTATCAACTGTCCTCAGAACCAGCAATCACAATAGCACTTAGACTTATATACTGCTTCACAGGGCTTTACAGCCCCCTCTAAGCAGTTTACAGAGTTCGCCTCTTGTCCCCAACAATCTGGGTTCTTGAAAGGATGGGAGGCTGAATCAACCATGAGCTGGTGAGAATCAAACTGCTGTACTGCAGCCAGCAGAGGTCACCTGCAGTGCTGCATTCTAACTGTTATGTATTAGCATACTCACCTGTGATTGGTTGGTCAGGGGCAGCGGGAGATTTGAAGAGCTGTCACTGGCCGAAAGCCACAAGCAGCCCGACTATAAAAAAGGCTGCCACGGTTTCTCCGACGCTCAGTCCTGGAAGAGAATAAACAATGGAGAAAATCAACTGAGTCTCTGAGTTTCATTCCCGTGACACAACACTGGCGATGAAGGTGGGATACTGAGACAAAGGAACCCAGTTGAGCATGTGGCAACAAAGACTGATTGAGACGAAATGGCCGGAAACAACTCGCCACCTGCACCATTCAATCCCGCAACCGAAGACTGGCAATCGTACATCGACTGATTCCTCATGTTCCTAGAAGGAAGTGGCCTCCATGAAGTATCCGAAAATAGGAAGAGAGCCGTTTTTCTCACCCATTCCAGTCCCGCAGTATTCAAAATGGCCAAAGCATTAGCAGCACCTACCGATGTAAAAACAATGGCTTGGCGGGACTTAGAGAAAATACTGAGAACTCACTACACACCACCCATTTTATGCCTCATCAAAAGATACGAATTTTATCAGCGCGACCAAAAAGAAGGCGAGAGCATCAGGGAATTTGTTGCAACACTGAAGGACATTGGCGGAGCGTGCGAATTCCTAAACATGGATGAAGCCATGAGAGACCAAGTGGTCCTGGGGTTAAGGGACCTTACACTGCAGGGCCGATTACTAACAAAGCCCAAAATAACGCTAAAAAAAGCGATAGAGAAAGCCACCGGGGCCGAAGCCGCACAGAAATCGGCAGCTACCATGTGGAAAATGAACAAGCTGCCAACGGAAACCCCAAAAAACACCACCACAATACACCACGAGGACATCGAGTCCCCGTTGGAAGACAAGGAGGAAGAAGAAGAGGCAAATCAACTCCAGTCGGAAAAGGGCAGACGGGATCGGAATGAAAAAAGGGCAGAATTTCATTGTGCCGGTTGCGAGGGGAACAATCTATGTTCCGAATGCCATTTCCTAGATGTGATTTGCAGATATTGTGAACAGTGGGGACATATAGCTAGGGCATGCCGAACAAGAAAAAACTATGGCCCTAGACAAAGGTGGAACACACACCTCCTGGGAGAGGGAGAAGCAAACAGGGAGCCGTTGGAGTCAAGAGAACAGAAACAGGTGAGGAAAGGAGACAAATAATAGAAGAGAGGAAACACACCAAATGGTGACCATCGGACACTCCAATACAACCAATGCCAAAAAGGTACATGTCCAAGTCACTAGAGCCATGCCAGATGGAAGGCTCATATTTATCAATGGTATCATGGGATACCATAAAAGGACTGATACCGGATATAAGCAAGGGAGAACTTGAGAGACAAACACTAACACTGAAAGACTACCAGGGAAACAGAATTCCCGTAGTAGGTACTGGACAATTCAAAGTTAAATTCAAAAAATACACTGAAGTTCTTCCATTAACAATAGTTGACTGAGATCGACCCAGCCTATTGGGACTCAAATGGTTTACACCATTAGGAATTGAAATAACAGGAATAGACAGCATCACCGAAACAGACTGGGAAGAGGACCTGATGAAAGAATTCCAGGATGTGTTCAACGGAGAACTGGGCAAGTACTGGGGGTCCCCTATTTCCTTTAATCTAAACCCAAATATAGCTCCTATAAGATTAAAGGCGAGGCGAGTCCCTTTCACGCTAAAACCAACAATGGATGAACAATTAGATAAGCTTATCGCACAAGGGGTCTTTAGAACCAACAGACCATGCAAAGTGGGAAATCCCAATTGTTACCCCAATTAAACCAGATGGGTTTAAATCTGTGGGGACTACAAAGCAACCCTTAACCATGCGCTGGAACAAAGCGCATATCCGGTTCCGGTGGTACAGCACCTATTACATTCTATAGGGGGAGGTAAAATCTTCGCAAAACTAGACCTTGCACAAACATTCCAACAGTTACCAGTTGACCCCGAAACAGTGGAAGGCCAAACAATCGTGACACACAGGTGGGCATTCAAATGCAACAGACTGCAATTCGGTGTTAGCGTTGCCCCAGGGGTATTCCAGAGCTTAATGGAACGCCTATTGCAAGGGATAAAGGAGGTGGTACCATACTTTGATGATGTATTGGTATCAGCCAAGGACAAAGGACAACTGAAAGACCGCCTAAGGGAAGTCTTAAGCAAATTTAAAGAGGTGGGACTAAAAGTAAAAAAGGAGAAGTGCCAATTAGCCACCGACAAAGTTGAATTTCTGGGATACCTAATAGACAAGGAAGGGATCCATCCCACAGAAAACAAAGTCAGAGCAATCGAAGAAGCACCCAAACCCAACAATAAAACAGACTTGCAAGCTTTCTTGGGACTTATTAACTTTTACAATGTATTCTTGCCACAGAAAGCAACAATAGCAGAAGCACTGCACAGGTTGCTTGACAAGAAAGCTACCTGGGCCTGGGGGCAACAGGAAGAAACGGCATTCCAGGAAATAAAAAACTTGCTCACATCAGACTGCGTGCTAATATATTACAGCGAGACACTTCCAATAACACTAACATGCGATGCATCACCATTCAGCGTTGGTGCTATACTCAGCCATGTATTACCAGATGGAAGAGAAGCACCCATCGCATTCTATTCCAAAACTCTGTCTAAACTGGAGCGAACTACAGCCAACTGAACAAAGAAGCATTGGCCACCATAACCGGAATAAAACGTTTCCACAAATACGTCTATGGAAGAACTTTCTCACTTGTCACAGACCATAAGCCACTCCTGGGGATCATCGCAGGAAGCAAAGCTACACCTAACATACTGTCACCATGAATGACGAGGTGGTCCGAATTCCTGGCTGCCTACAACTTAATCTACCGACCAGGAAAGAACATAACGCATGCTGAAGCTCTGAGCCGTTGCCCACTACCCGGCATAGAAGACGATCCAGCACCAACAATATCAATCCTTCAAATCGAGACGTTAGCAAACCTACCCATAATGGCAGCAGACATTGCTAAGGAAACTGCGAGAGACAGAAACCTGGCACGGATTTTAAATTGGGTAAAGGATGGCCAGAAACTGAAAGTGACGAGACCGCCAAACCATTTCGAAATAGACAAACAGAACTATAGATTTTAAAGGGGTGTATACTATGGGGGGATAGGGTAGTCATACTGAACATTTTAAGGAAACAAATACTTGAATTGTTACATGAGGGTCACCCGGGTATTGTCAGAATGAAATCCCTGGCAAGGAGTTATGTATGGTGGCCAGAGATGGATAAAGACATAGGGGACTGGGTAGCAACATGCAAATGCTGCCAGGAATCTAGGCCAACACCCCCCCGCTGCACCTATACACGAATGGGAAACACCTAGGGGATCATGGTCAAGACTACACATTGATTTTGCAGGACCAACTAAAGGACACACATTCTTAATAGTCGTAGAGGCTTACTCCAATTGGCTAGAGGTAAACATCATGCACTCCGCCACAACAGAAGCTGTCATTAGACAACTCAGAAAACTCTTTGCACATGGATTGCTGGACCCAATTGTATCTGACAATGAACCACAATTCATGGCAATAACATTTGAGGGGTTCCTAGCAGAACAGGGGATAAGGCATGCACTGACAGCTCTGGGGCATCCAGCCACAAACGGACAGGCGGAACGCCTGGTCCATTACATGAAGGAAACACTACAAAAGCTGGGACCTGGGGATATACAAGAAAAGATAGACAAACTACTAAGTATCCAACACATGACACCCAGTACCACAACAAATAAAAGCCCAGCAGAATTATTACTGGGGAGGAAACTAAGATCACACCTAAACAGACTACACCCCACATATAGCCCAGAAAAGCCAGCAGACTCCTCCAGTAATTGCCGCACATTCAAAACATTGGACCCAGTATATGCAAAAAAAATCTCATGGGGGAACCACTGTGGATACCAGCAACAATGACCTAAATAACTGGGCCCCAATCATACAGGGTAGACACTGAGGACGGAGGAACTGGAGGAGGCACATAGACCAACTCAGATCTAGGGCCACACAGAGAAGCACAAACAAACACGGAGAAGAGGAGGGAGACCCCTCAAGCAAAAACAATCCAACCAGAAAAAAGGGGGGAGACCCTCAAATACAAGCAGAACAGGAAGGGGAGACCCTCCACAAACAAAAAAATTAACAAAACAAACCCTAACAACTACGCAACAACCATTACTAACATTAGCCCCGGTCGGAATTCGCAAACACATACCTGAGACTGAGGAAGAAGACAGTTCGGGGAGACTGGAACAGGCCTTGAAGAACCATCGGGAAGCAACTCCTGGTGGGAGCAGCCAAACCAATTCAACCAGCAAGAAAAGTCCTGGCAGGAGCGGCATGGCTGACTCTACCTTCCAGGAGGTTCCAGGGAGACGGACAGGAGAAACAGCAACTCTGTCCAAACAGGCCAGAGGCGAACCCACGACTGAGCTGCGCAGGTCCAGTAGAACCCATAAGAGCCCCACCTACCTACCTTGTTTTCTGACAAGCAAGGGCAGAGGTGGGGGTGGATGGGTCTCTACCTGTATCCCAGGGGTAGAAATTCCCTGGCATGGAGGCTGCCACCCTGGAGGCTGTCCTGGGGCCTGTCCTCTTCTTCTTTTTTAATAAAGAATTTTTATTTTTTAAACAAACATACACAAACAAAACATAAAATTAATCTTTCTCTTGTAATCTTCAAATTTCTAACTCCTGTTTCTCTTATTTAACCAATGATAGGACAGATCCCATACCTCAAAATATTCAGTGTCTTCCTTTTCTTTAATTTCAAATGTTAGTTTATTCATTTCTGCACATTCTACAATTTTTGTTATTATCTTTTCTTCTGCAGGAATCTCCTCACTCTTCCAATGTTGTGCGAACAGATTCTGGCCACTGTTAACACATGTACTATTAAATATGCATGGCTTTTACTATATTTATCCAGTATGATGCCCAACAGGAATATTTCTGGTTTTAAATCTGTATGTTTCCTTATCATTTTTTCCAGCCAGGTGTGTATTTTAGTCCAGTATTTTTTTGCTTTTGAACATGTCCACCACATGTGATAATATGTGCCGAGGATTTGGTTGCCCTTCCAGCACATGGCAGACATATCCTTAAACATTCTGGCTAATCTTGCTGGTGGGAAGTGCCATCTATAAAACATTTTGTATACATTTTCTTTATATGTAGTAGACAATGTCAAGTTATAGTTTCTGTCCCACAGTTTTAGCCATTTGTCCAATTCTATGGAATACCCAAATTTTTAGCCCATGCTATCATCGTTTCTTTTACATGCTCCTCTTCCATTCTAATAGTCAATAAGTAGTTATAAAATTTTTTAATCAGTTTATCCTCTGATCCTGTTAGAATTTGATCCAATTCCGATGGTTCTTTATAGATACCATATGTTTTGGTATCTATAAAGTATCTTTATGGTATCTAGATTATATATGTGCATGCGGCCACATGTTAAATTTATCCCTTCGTTATTCAATTCCTGTTTGTTTTTCAATTCCCCCTTCTCATTTAGAATATCTTTATATCTTATAATTTTTCCTGTGTCCATCACATTTGGGTATATTAGTGTGGAGAGCCAGACTGGTATTTTCAAGTAGTGTTTTTCCTTGATTTTTGCCCATACTGAGAGTAGGGCATTCCTAATATAGTGTCCCTGAAAGTATTTATGTGCTTTATATTTCTCATACCATAGAAAGACATGCCACCCCAGTTGTAAGTCATGTCCCTCCAGTACAAGTAATCATCTTATGTTGCAGAGTTATCCATTCTTTTAGCCAGGTAAGGGCAGCTCCTTGATAGTATAGTTCCCTCGTTTATTCTCTTTCTTGTAGGTTCTCATTTTCTCTGGAAGCTCCATGAAACTTCTGCTGTACTGTCCCTTTTGGTTCAATCAATCTCGGTCCTCTTTTATCTAATGGAAGGAGGCCTTGTTACTCCTAGTTTTGGATTATTTTTCTTCATACATAGAAAGTCAAGAAAGCTAAGGCCCAGAATAATCTATCACTAGCAATCAATGCCAACAATAACTATTTTTTTTCAAAAGTAAGGAGGAAGAAGAAAGTCAAGGAAACGATAAGGTTCACTAATGGGAGCAGATGTTAAGGAAGTGACCAACTCCAGAGAGAAAGGGGACTGCTTAATTCCAAAGCTATAAAGCTCTTCCAAGGAGGGGAGAGGGCAACCAATGATCTTCTGGGCAATGACATTAACCCTCTGGAGTGCTTTCCTATCTGTGGAAAGGACTGATAGAATTTAGGGAGCACTGCTTTTAAATCAGCTTGATTAAAGTCCCCCGCTATGATATGCACAGCATCAGGATACTTATTCTGCTGATTACTAACAATGTTATACAAGAATCCCAAAGCTATTGTAGTATTGGCACCAGGTGGGATATAGACTGCAGTAATCAAAACCACGCTGAATTCCTGTGGAAGATATATGGGTCTACATTTAAGAGTCATATATTCCAGGTCCACGGAGGAACAGCTGTCCACAGTCTTTGTATTAATACACCAGCTTTTGTTCACATAAAGGCTTAAACCTCCCCCTTTGCTCTTGCCAGAATCTCTACTCTTGTCCTGCCAGTGAGCTAAGTAGCCTTCCAGCTTAACAGCTGCATCTGGAATGAGTGAATGAAGCCAAGTTTCTGTGATTAGCAAAACACAGCTGTTCTTGATGAATTTAGTCTTTGCAATCTGTAGCCTTAATTCATCCATTTTGTTAGTCAGAGATCTTGCATTGGTAAGAAATATACACTTGGAATTGAAGGCTTGTGTGGAAACTTACTGAGTCTAAAGAAAACCCTACCATGGCATCCTCTCTTCCTCTTTCTGTTCCTCTTTCTCCACCTCTTCCTCCTTCCTACAGGGATAGTGATCCATGGCTCCCCCAGGGTCATAGCTGCCTCCTTCGGTATGTTATGAGAATGTATAAAATTGTCCGTAATAGCCTTTTCACATTTCAGTCCAATTTTGTAGCAAGGCTTGCCAACTATAGATGACCCTTGACTCATAGGATTCAATCAAGGAAAGAATTCAAAACACACACAGAATCATACATACCACACACAGCATTACTAGAAGCCAGCATTAATTTGTTAAAAACAAATCATGCCAGAAAAAAAATTTGCTTTCTTTGATAAAGGAACTAAATCAGTGGACCAGTGAAATGCTGTAAACATAATATACTTGGACTTCAGTAATGCATTTTGACAAAGTAGAACCATTGTCAATTTCTTGATAAAATAAAACAATAAGACAGTACTACCACTGGATGGATTCATAATTGGATGGCCAACTGCTTTCAGTGGATAGTCCTTAATGGAACTACATCTACAGTACATGGAGGAAAGAATGCAGCGGGGTAACATAAAGGTTAGGTTTTGAGTCCAGTACTCTTCAAAATCTTCATCAGCAATCTAGATGAGAGAGTAGAAGAGGAGCTCATCAAATTTGCAAATGATGCAAAGCTGGGAGGAACTACTAACACTTTCAAGTTTGGCTCAAGACCCAGAAAGATCTTGACAGAGTTGAACATCTATGTAACAAGATGCACTTCAGTGGGGAGAAAAGTAAGATCCTTTACTTAAGGCAGGAAAAACCAAATGCACAGATATAGAATAGGACAGGGGTGTCAAACTGGTGGCCCGCGAGTTGGATATGTCCCGTGCAGGCCACGCCCACCCCAGCTCCACGAATGGGAAAAACGTTGCAAAATGTCACTTGGCGGTAACATGACGCCACAAATTTGATACCCATGGAATAGGAGGTACCTGACTCAACAATAGTAACCATGAGGGGGATCTATGTGTCCAGTGGATTCCTCTTAAGGATGATCCAACTGTGTGCTGCAGCCGCCAACAAACCCAATGCAGTTTTAGGCTGCATCAATAGAGGGATAGCCTCAGGATCACAAGAAGTGATACTGCACGGGTGACACCGAGATACTGCATCTAGTTCTGGTTACCATGATACAAAAAAAGATGTCGACACCCTGGAAAGATTGCACAGAGGTGCAGCAAAGATGATAGAAGGGTCCGAAGGTTAAATCATATGATGAATAGTTGAGGAGCTAGTATGTCTAGCCTGCTGAAGAGAAGGACAGGGGGGCATGATAACTGTCTTCCAGTCCTTGAGAAGTCATCACAGGGAAAGGGGGATTCACTTATTCTCCAAAGCATCAGAGGGCAGAAGAAGAAGTGAGGGTGGAAGATGATGAAGGAAAAGGAGAAGTTTTCTGACAATGAAAACGATTAACGAGTGAAATATCTTGCTTCCTGTAGTTGTAAATGCTCCAAAATAGACTGGACAACCCTTTGACCAGGATGGTGTAAGGCTCCTGTCTTGACCAGGGGATCGGACTAGAAGACCTCTGAGGTCTTTTCCAGCCCGGTGAGTCTATATTTTGTTGTAGGCTGTATGAAAAACGTGATCAGCAAGCAAACAATAAGCGGAGGAGGAGACATGTGGCTGAAATGGGGGAAGCAATCTTTCGGTACCATATTCTATAAAATGTACAATGCCAAAGGATTTCCTTTTAGATGCTCCACTGGCAGAGGCGATAAATCCTAGATGGATGGCAATATCTGCCCTGTAACCACACTTATGATGAACGCTGTATTTTTTTATTAAAAATAATAATAAAGTGATATAATTTAAATGGATAATCTTAGACAATTCCCACAGACAGAAAAATAGTTGCTGTCCATCATATCAGTCAAATTATGTGGCTAAATAAGCATGGTGTCCAGTGAAATAATTAGGGAGTGTTCACTGCAGGGCCACTGATCCTTTTTAAAGGTTTCCCTAAGACCCGGGACTTGACTAGCATGAGTGCGAGGTAACTAGGTGGTTTCTTCCACAGGCGGGCCTTGCTGTGAGGCACCTCCTTCGCTGCCAGTGAGACGGATGCCTCCATTCCAGAGCATTTCCATTTATCTTGGCTACACTGATGAGAAAATCTTGAGTAGATATCATTCCATTTACATGATTTATGCAAAGTGTATTAAATGTTCTTGGGGTGTTTAATCAATGTGCTGGGAGGGAGAATTATTTACTGCCTGGCTATGCCCAGTCAGCACAAGACAGAAGGGAGGGACCAGCCGAAAGGGCAGAAGGAGACCAGAGGCCTAAAGCAACCAATTGAGGCTTTGCATGTTGACAATGAAGGTGATTCTTTTTTGCCCCAATGAACAAAAAAATAAAGGCATCACCCTGAAGAGACATGGGGTGTTGCAGTGTAAGTAAACAGAAAATAGATTTTCTTGGCATTTCATGATATGGAAAGCCCACTGGGCACACAGTGAGACAAATGAAGCGCCTTCTGGGAGTTTACTTACGGTAGATCACCAATGGATTTAGCTCAGGTTTCTATAGCACATGGCCAAGGTCTTTGGATGTGAGGGATCCCGAGATGCACCCTTTCTGCTAGATATCATCTCAGAGAGAGATTGACCAGTATAAATCTGGTTTTACTGTCTGTATTAGGTTGATACTGATCAGGAGTTTTAAACTGATTTTAATGGTCTATTTTTTTTTTAAAAAAAGCATCTTTATACATCTTTCTAACATGCAAAAGATCTATAATCAGGTTTCTTCCAATGTAGACCCCCAAGAAACATATTTAGATTCAAATTTCCCCGATGTAATTCTTACATTAATATTATAGATAGTTCCTTTAAGCACAAACTCTTGCATAAACGCAACCTATCTTTTTCCTATTCAACTTTCAGAAGTCCATGTGCTTCTTCATCTATTTCTTTGGTGGATTTGAGTTCTGATCAGAGGAAAACAAACACTATTTATTGTTGCTGCACTGATGTCCATGATGGTAAGTTTTTGCAAATCTGCCCCCATAAAAAAGTACGACTTAGTTGTTTAACCTCTCCAATGGAGCCTGACATTTTCCCACCTTTGCATCCTCCCCACCAACTTTTCTTTGCCGTTCCTTAAAGCAACTGTCACTTTCTCCTTCAAATGATTGATCTGATTTGCTATTTGATACAAATGAACAGTAATGAAAAGAATTCCTTCTCCTCCTCCTCCGTTTCCTTCAAAGGTCCTATATCCAGATATGAGAATCTCCCGGTTTCCCTCGTTTTATATGAACCAGACAGAACCAACAGGAAAGAGGCACCAAGCAATCACCTAATGGGAACTTCTCAGGCCCTGGAAAAGCCATTCAGCCCTGGCCAAGCTTACCCGCAAGAGAATCCTGGGACCTGGCTCTCCCTGCAAAGACTGGGCCAGGCTACAAGGCTTATCCACGCGTTTGGAGTCATTTTGCAGTCCCTTCCCCTGGTTTGGCTGTCTTTATTTCTGATTTAATTTGTTATATTGTCCCATTGCTTTTTAACATTTCTTTTTTTAAAAAAGGATTTTTAAAATTTTTATTCAGAAAGTTAAAATACAAATTCCAATATAAACAAACAAACAAACAAACACAATAACAAGCAATAAACCCAAACAAAAATAGACCAATCATTTTTTAAAAGATGTGCATTGAAAAGGGCAAAAGAAAAAACACACACATATATTTTCCCTCCCCTTGATTGCTGATAAATATATTGCAACAATGTTAGTTTCTCCCTCTTGCGAAGCAGTTCCACAACCTCTACATCTATTTACAACCAACATCGCTAAACTTCAAAGTGTTTCTTAACATTTCTAAGCTGCCCAGAGTTAGTGTGAAAATGCTCATTTATTGCTAAATTTTGTTTAATAATGACTTGTGAATAATATAATTTGATATATTGCATATATATATGTGTGTGTGGGTATGCATATATATATACTAAACATACATACATACATACATATATGTACACACTAAACTATATACTAAAGTGTGTGTGTGTATTTGTGTGTGTGTGTGTGTGTATGTACCTGGATTAACTGCCAAAATTAGAAACATATGTAGAGTTGTATCACTGGCAGGATTACAAGCAGCATTAAAGTCTGTTGTATTTGGATTTTAGATTGTGAGTAAATCTACATATTTTTCCAGAGAAGATAGTTTGTTGCAAAGCCATCAAGCTTTCAGTCCCTATGAAAGCATCATAATATTGGACGGCAGACAAGATCCAGATTAGCCTATTGTAGGATATTCTATGTATAAACATTTAGCTAATAAGCGAATGATTTGTAGACAATTTGTGATGCAATTGAAAAGCTATTGCCTTTAAACAAAATAAATATTGCAATGTAATATATTATGAAAATACAAAAGGGAGGTCATCAGAAACAAGAGAGATGGAAAGTTGGATAAAGAAATTAATTGAAAGAGAATTAAAAATAAAACATTTTGAATCAGAGGCAGTGAGAGTAACAAGCTATAGGGGCATAACATCCACTTTCAATGGTCACACTGCATTCTGTGTTTGGGATCTGTTCTGGTTCTTTGCTTTGTTTATAGGGCTGTCTAAATTATATAAAACAACTTGGCTAACAAACAAATGCATTACAACTCTAATATATCACTGATATACAACAGGAAGAAGCAGTCCCACAAAATATATTTATTTAATTTATGTGATTAGAATTTATATACTTTATATAGTTCCAGCACAAACTATTTCTTATGCCAAAGAATGTTATTGAATACAAAATAGTCGTAAACCAAGACTGCCCATGTTAATATGGTTTAACCACTGGAATAAAAACCATGATTTAGTGAAGGAATGCTTTCCTAAAAATGGACATAGGATAAAGTCAGCAGGCTACAAATGGGCATTGGGTGACTCAATGACATGGCTGTTCTCTTGGAGTGCTGCTTGATCCTTAGCCAGAGAGAGAAGGCTGGTGGGAGAGAGTTGGGAGGATGCCAAGCTGAGGTGATAAATGGAGAACAGAGTTCAGTTACCAGAACACAAGATGAGTGAAATCCTTCCCTCTCCAGCCTTTTGCATTAATTTCACTGTAAATATGGCTCACACGGATACACAGCCATCTCTGGAACTCAGGTAAACCTGAACCTTTATGAGTTTCTTAGTTTTTCAGTAACTGAACTATTTTATCAGAAGTTCCTCAGTTCTTGTGCATCTGCTGAACTGGTTCCAGTTTAGCCTTTTGGGTGAAGTTTGATAACAGGAAAGGGAAGAGAGATGACCACAAAGGAACTATGTGTTCTGACATTGGTCCCCATCTCTCCTAATACTCTTTGCTATTTCTGGAGGGCTTTCCAGATCTTGAAATATACATTCTTTCATTAAGATGACAATCCAGAGTTATCTGTTTCCTAGCTGAATGAAGGGAAAACTTTGCTCACTTCACATTTTCTCCTTCCTTGTGAGAAAAAGGTTCCCAGTATTTCAGCCACTGTCATCAGTTGTCCTAAGCACTGATGATCCTATTAACATGACCTCATTAGTTTCAGCATCTAAACACATAAGCTAGTAGTACAGCAGGAGCTAATCATGCTAATTGTAACCTAACATTTGCATATTCATCAGCCCCGCTCGCTTTATGAACAGGGAAAAAACACCATGTGTCTTTAATATTTTTAAGTGGGTCACTTTCAGGGTTGTATCTGCTTTAAATAAATTACCATGTTGTTGGATGTCCTTGCCATAGAACCATTTTGTGCCACTGCTGAGTCCTCACAATACATCGTTTCCTAATCCACAGCCAAACACACAGCCAAGCAAGACTTGTTCCAGTGCAGCTGGAATTTCAGCCGTGCAAAGACAAAGGTGGGCAGAAATCTGGGAGGTGAGGAGGAAGCAATTTCATGCCTACCTGGATTTCACTTCCTGAGATCTGTTGGATGAGGAAGAAACTGGCAGATGACATTTTTCCAGTCAGAGCAGACAGGTGGGCCCAGATCACCTGGCTGACCAGGAAGTAGCTGCCCACTAAGGAGCGAGCTGCTCTGGGGAGAGAGTGACTCCTTCTCTGCAAACTCCATGCTTGAGCATCCAAGGGACATCTTGATTTGGGAGGAGTTCCCACTGAAGCCAAACTTCATTTTCCTGCATGTCATGTTTTAGGGCTATACAAGGGCTGTGGTTGTTGTTGTTGTTCAGCTGTTAACTCATGCCTGACTCTTCACAACCCTATGGACCACACAGCACACCAGGCCCTCCTGTTCTCCACTGTCTCACAGAGTCTGTCCAAATTCATGTTCATTGCATTGATGATGCTGTCTAACTATCTCATCCTCTGCTGTACTCTCCTCCTTTTGCCTTCCATCTTTCCCAGCCTCGGAGTCTTTTCCACGGAGTCCTCTCTCCTCATTAGGTGGCCAAAGTATTTGAGCTTCAGCTTCAGTATCTGTCTTACAAAAAACGGTCAGAGTTGGTTTCCTAGACTGTGTTTTAGCTTCTTACAAATCTGAAGGTTCAGTATATAGAACTTGGTGAACACATTTTCCTTTCAATATTTTTTGTCAAGAAAACTGTTTCCAGAAAATTAGAAGAACAGTTCTTGTCTTCTGCTTAATTTGTACCAAGATCACAAACATGCAGTACAGGTG
Organism: Bungarus multicinctus; assembly: GCA_023653725.1. Lineage (NCBI taxonomy): Eukaryota > Metazoa > Chordata > Lepidosauria > Squamata > Elapidae > Bungarus > Bungarus multicinctus. The sequence continues at coordinate 28,941,310 of CM042835.1, forward strand.
CTCCTTGCTTAATGACACTAGTTCAGCAACCATTCAAACATGTGACCATGTGGTGCTCATGATGGCTCTATGAAGTGACAATGTTTGATGTTCTAGTGTTGGAGACTCCTGTGGTCATGATTTGCAACCTTCTTTGCCAGCTTCTGACCAGTGAAACCAACAGAGAGGCCAGCAGGAGGTCATAAATGGTGACATGTGACATCCCCCACTTAACAACTGACCCTGATTTGCTTATCAATGGCAACAGGAAGTGCTGGAATATGCAGTGCAGTCACGTGAAAAGTTAGACTTTACAACTCAGCCACTTAATGGTCCCCTTCTGGTCCCCACTGCCAGCATTAACCAAAGATTACAGGGCTAAATGTGAAATAGTCAAACTTGAACTTTCAGGATCACCAGAGTGAAGGGTCACAGGTGCTCTCTACCCCACCTAATATTTGACCCCCTTCTGTTGTTGCCCCTTGAATGAATGATGAACCCCAATTGCTTCATTGCTCTTTTTTTAAAGTCTGTTGATTTCTCCAGGCACCAGGGTCTTCTCCAATGATATATGATTTTTCATTGTGGGTCTAATTTTATTTGTTTGTTCATTTCTTTCTTTCTTAGGGCTTCCAGTGAGCAATCTCTTTATACTTCATCTAATTTTGAATAATTTCTTCTGGAAATCTGAGCTATCTTCCTTAGAGATTCAAATATTCTGTGTTTGAGAGTTCTGACAGCGAGAAACTAACTGGCACCAGGACTGGTGAAGCAGGCCTTTCAATTATGACAGAAAAACATATTTACATTTAATCTATCAACCAGGTATCCAAAACCTATTTTGCATCCTAGCAAGAGTATGTGTTCTGCGCATATCTCCCTGGAAAGAAAAGCAGAGGATTAGTGCAGGAATCAGATTAGTAATCACTCAGAGAAAGAAATCTTCAATCTCTGTCTCACCACCTCCCCTTATGGTCAGTAGGAAGATGAAGTATTTCTTGCTCCTGTAAAACAAGATAGTCTTTGAAAGAATTTCAGGTTTGGAATCTTCCCCAATTGGCTGGGATAGAAGGGGAATGACTCACAAGATTGTGTTACGATTGTCCTGATCTGGTCTACCAAAGGGCTGGCCATAGGTTGGAGGAGAGGCAGGGTGGTGCTGGACAATAGTCCTTTTAATGAGGTCCAGATCACCCACAGAAAAATTCAGATTGTAAGTGACTTGATCTCTTATCCAACCCAGACTTGATCTGAAGGCTTGATTCATCCTGGGTGGTCAGCAGATCATGAGGTTCTGAAATGTCAGTGCCACCAAATCCTGCTTACAACTTTTTCAACAATTTTCTCCCACAATTGAAAGACACGATTGTAGTTTCACAGGCACATATTGCAACTGGGGAAACATCAGCCTAGGCCAGGCCTGTACCACTTCTAGAGGGCAAAGGACCAAAGGAGTACCTTAAAAGTGAATGCTGGACACAAAGGGGTGCACCAACCAATAGTTGGGCAGCCACTGTAGATCTGGCAGAGTTCGTGAGGCACTGAAGACATCAGGCAGCAGGTCCATCAGGCTGGGAGAACCAAAGGGGCAAGTGCAGATCCTTTCTGGACAGAGCACCCTGGATGGCAGAGAATTCATTATTTTTTAAAGAAATGTTGGTAGGTCATAGAAGCTGCCTGGTGGGCTGTATGTTGCACAGGCCTGGCTTAGATATCACATTTTATCATTGTTACTGTCAGTTTGTTTCTGCATATTAATATTTTGTCCAACTTTCTCATAGCCTTTCAATTTTATGACCAATGTCTACATCTTTGTAAATTTCTGATCCTAAGGGTCAAGATCTATTACTACTTCATCTTCTCCATTTGCTTGTTATTTTATTTATTTATTTATTAATTCGATTTATATACCGCCCCTCTCTCCCCAAAGGGACTCGGGGCGGTGAACAGCCAATAAAATACATATACAGAACACATATAAAGCATACAGCATGATAATATTAAAATTTAAAAAATTGAATATAATATGGCTCTAATTAAAAATATAAACAAGAGTTAAAAGAGATTAAAACCAGGTTAAAATTTAAAAGACCCCTAGGCCAGTCAAAAATAGGTGAGTTTTAAGTAACCGACGGAAGGCCATGAGATCAGGGGCGGCCCTTACCTCCGAGGGTAATTCATTCCAAAGAGGGGGTGCTCCCAATGAGAAGGCCCGTGCCCTCGGGGTCGCCAGCCGTCCAGCCGGCGGCACCCCGAGGAGACCGACTCTATGGGAGCGTACCGGTCGGTGGGAAGCCGATGGTGGCAGGAGACGGTCTCGCAAGTATCCCGGTCCCGAGCCATGGAGCGCTTTAAAGATAGTGACCAAGACTTTGAAGCGCACCCGGAGGGCCACCGGGAGCCAATGTAGCGCGTGCAGAAGTGGCATAACATGGGAGCCCCTAGGAGCTCCCATTACCACCCTCGCAGCTGCATTCTGCACCAACTGGAGCCTCCGGATGCTCTTCAAAGGCAGCCCCATGTAGAGAGCATTGGCATAGTCTAGGCGGGAGGTCACCAGGGCGGAGGTGACCGTGCGAAGCGCATCCCGATCCAGAAAGGGCCGCAACTGGTAGATCCTACGGACCTGGCCAAAAGCCCCCCTGGCGACGGCCGCCACGTGGTCTTCCAATGACAGCCGCACATCCAGGAATTCCCCTCCCCCACAGCCAGCGATGGAACCAGCTGGCTGTACCGGGGTGCTGGGAAGCACAGCCACTCAGTCTTAGATGGGTTGAGCTGAAGCCTGTTCCGCCCCATCCAACACCGCACAGCCTCCAGGCACCGGGTCATCACTTCGACGGCTTCATCAGGGTGGCCCGGGGTAGAAATGTACAGCTGAGTATCATCAACGTACTGATGGAACACTACCCCAAAGCCACGGATGACCTCACCTAGCGGCTTCATATAAATGTTGAACAGAAGGGGCGAGAGCACCGACCCCTGAGGCACCCCTCAAGCCAGGGGCCTCAGGGCCGACCTCTGTCCCCTGCCAACACAAATTGCGAGCGGTCAGAGAGGAAGGAGGAGAACCACCGCACAACGGTGCCTCCCACTCCCAACCCCTCCAGCCGCTGCAATAGGATACTGTGGTCGACAGTATCAAAAGCCGCCAAGAGATCTAAGAGGACCAGGACAGAGGAACAACCTCTGTCACGGGCCCTTCAGAGATCATCCACCAATGCGACCAACGCCGTCTCTGTGCTGTGCCCAGGCCTGAAGCCCGATTGGCGTGGATCCAAATAGACAGCTTCATCCAGGTGCTGGGGAAACTGTTGTGCCACCACACTCTCAACAACCTTCGCCATAAAACGAAGGTTGAAGATGGGACGATAATTAGATAACAGAGTTGGGTCCAGGGACGGTTTCTTGAGGAGGGGTCTCACCACCGCCTCTTTCAAGGCGGGGGGTAGATATCCCTCACTCAAGGAAGCGTTAATAATACCCTGAAACCAACCTCGTGTCACCTCCCGGGTGGCCAACACCAGCCAGGAGGGACACGGGTCCAATAAACATGTGGTCGCATTCAGTCCCCGCAGCAACCTGTCCACGTCTTCGGGGGTCACAGGATCAAACTCATCCCAAATGACGGTTTCAAGTTCCGCCCCCGATCCCCCACCCAGAGCCGCCCATTCAGAGTCCAACCCATCCCGGATCTGAGCGATTTTATTCACCAGGAACTTTGAAAAATCCTCAGCCTGTCCCTGCAAGGGGTCCTCCCACGCTCCCACTTCCAAGAGGGAGTGGGTCACTCTAAACAGGGCGGCCAGGCGGTTTCCTGCGGACGCAATAAGGGTGGAAAAGTAAAGACACCTTGCCACCCTTATCGCCACTAAATAGGTCTTGATATAAGACCGTAAAAGTGTTCGGTCGGGTCCGGAGCGAGTAGTCCTCCAAATACTCTCCAGGCATCTTTTCCGGCGCTTCATCTCCCTCAGCTCCCCGGAAAACCAGGGGGCCGAGCGAGAGCGGCGCCAGGTCAGAGGCCGCAAGGGCACGATCCGGTCCAGGGCCCCAGCCGCCACCCTTTCCCAGGTGGCGACCAGGTCCCCCACCGAGTCGTGAGTTCGAATGTCGGGATATGGCCCAAGCTCCATCAGGAACCTATCTGGATCCATCAGGCGCCTGGGGCAGTACCAAGGTATTTGGTCCGCCTCCCTGCGATGGGGAGGAGCGGCCTGGAAGTCCAGCCTAAGGAGTGAATGATCTGACCATGACAAGGGTTCAACAGAAACATCCCCAACACCCAGATCATCCTGCCACTGTCCAGAGACAAAAAACAGATCCAGGATGTGACCCCCAATGTGAGTGGGGTCCCTAATTAACTGGGTCTGGCCCAAGGCTGTCATGGAAGCCAAGAACTCCTGGGCAATCCCCGAGGCCCCACCGGCCGAAGGCAGGTTGAGATCCCCCATGACCATCAGCCTGGGGGTCTCAACTGCCAGACCGGCAATGACCTCGAGGACCTCAGGCAGGGCCGATGTCACATAGCAGGGAGCCAGGTATGTGATCAAAAGGCCCATCTGAACCCCGGAACCACACTTAACAAAAAGGGACTCACATCTGGCCGTCTGAGGAACGGTGGATTCCCTAGGATCCAGATCCTCCCGAAAGTTATGACTTTGCATTGCCTGTTGACATAATTGTGTGTGTGTGTGTGTGTGTGTGTGTGTGTCTGTGTGTGTTAGTATTGAGCAGTAGGGTAATTTTGCACTCTTTTCTTCCATTTTCAATAAAAGTGATCTTAGCTCCTCCTTGCTTCCAACCATAAACACAGCACTAGCAACCTATCTGATGGCTTGATGTTTCTCCCAGGAACTTTCTTCTTTCTATTCATTACAGCCCCAATTTCTCATCATAGATTCTGCATATAAGTTACATAAAGCAGGTGGCACAAACTCTGACATACTATTTTCTCAATTTTGAACTAATTAGTTGCTATATAGTCTGTTTCTTCCTGGTCCTCATATGAATTCTGAGATAAGATGGCCCAGTGGAGTCATGTTTTCAAGCATTATTTATAATATCTTGTGACTCACCCAAGCTGAAGCCATCAACAGAGTAAAAGTGGACAGCTTTTTTTGGAAATGTCTGTGCCTTTTTGCTTCTCCATTAGCAACATGTGTCAGGAGCCGTTGCCTCTTCTGAATCCAGGTTTACCTCTGGCAGTTCTCTTTCCAAGTATTTTTTGAAGCCTGCCTTGAAATGTATTGAGTGTTCCTTTTATAGCAGGTGAGGTGAGTGCTTAGCAGTTTCAGCATTCTTCTGTGTTTCCGTTTTGGCATTGAAATAAAAATATTTCCCAGTCTCTTGGCCTCTGCTGTTTCCCATACCTGCTTACAAATGACCAATAGAAATTTAATGGCATCAAGTTGGCAAGATTTTGCACAATTCTGTTACTATTTCATCCATCCCTGTAGCTTAGTAATGTTTTCCAGAACTTGCTTCTTTGCTGCACGGTGGCTTCCTACTACTCATTGTTGGGTTCACGATGGAGTTCTCTTGGCTAACCGTTCTGGAGGACTACAACTTGCTTTCTCTTGGTGAGGGAGCTGAACCAGCTTCAGAGTTTATGGTCACCCTGGCAACCCTGAAGCAACCCAGATCACCGGTCCAGGGGATCACACACTTTGATATAGTTTGTATTACACAGTGATCTGAACACAAGGAACAATAACACTTGTCCATTGTTGTAGTCAGATCCATTTCTCATTGCTTTGGAAATTATGGTTCTGCTCTACCCTCAAGAAAGTTGTGCTTATTTGATCATTCCAGGTTTCTGATGGAACTACTTGATCTTCAGAGGGGACTTGGGATTTAGTAATACTAAATACTAATGCTAAATATCTCCTGTCTTGTTTGTCTCAAATGAAGGAATGACAACAGACGTGCTCTTGGGTGAAGAAACCAGGAGTGGAATGATCAAATAAACACAACTTTATGCAGAAAGTCAAAGAATGAGTCCATGTTCTTTGGTGAATGACTTATTCTCCAAGGCACCTGAGGAAAAGAAGTAATAGATAGAAATTTATTGAAGGGAAATCCAGCCTAGAACTAAGCAGAAACTTCTTGACAGTGAGAACAATTAATCAGTGTCAAGGCCTGCCTTCAGAAGTTGGGAGTGCCGCATCACTTGGGGTTTTTAAGAAAAGACTGGACAGCCACCTGTCAGAAATGAAATAGAATCTCCTGTTTGAGCAGGGGTTGGACTAGAAGACCTCAGAGGTCCCTTCCAATTCTGTTATTTTATGACTTCTATGATGTCTATCTCAAAGTTTCATTTAAACATGGATATAGCAACTGCTTTGATTGGTTTGGCTCCCTAGTTGGTCTTAATAATAATCAACTATCTTGTTATTATTGCACTATGCATGCCCTTGTAAATGCTTGATATGAGGGATCAATTTTGTTTCCTTTGCCAAGGGACCGTTAAATTCTAGCTGTGCCAGAATATAGAAAGAGCCTCAAAGTGGTGAGCTGTGAACATTGGGAAAGTCATTTCTCTATTCTTGCTCATAGAAACATTTGAATAGACACAGAGATGTCTTCATAAGCACCGTTCTATGCATCCAGCTCATCCCTTCAACAAAGTGTCAGCTTCATATAAAGACAAGAGGCACACAAATAATGTATTTCAAACGTAAGCTGAAAAGTGTTTATATGGTCAGAGTGTCCAAAGGCTTCACTGTCTCCTGCCGCCTAGGAGAAAATGCCCTTGAAGGTCTTCTCTGAATAAGCCCTGGGGGAGACTGTATTTGGTCCAGCAATGGCTCCTTGCTTGCTCCTAGCAAAGCCCAGTGGCCATTTTATTTGGGAGAAGATCCAAAGCTGTTCTTCCCGTCCTGTCCTTCACTGTTCTTGCCTTTGGGTCATGCATGTCGGTGGTGATTGGATCCATTTGGCATCACTTCTACCTGTGGACTGTTGCTGTCTCTGCTCTGTGTGCAGCGTGTTGCTTCTGCAGGACATGGACTCAATGTGCTTCCTATTTGTCTTCTACCGTGATCTTTTCAAAGCAGATCTAGGAGATGTTGACTTGATCCTGAGGATAAAGGTTGATCATGGCAGCTGTGAACTCAATGCAGCATAGCTCCAGGAACTCTTAATTCCAGCAAAGCCAGGCTCCACTGCTAAACATAGGCTCACAGTAGTCCAGAAAGTTGGGATCCAGCTCAAAATCACAGTTTCCTCTCCATTGGAAACATTTCCCATCCTGGGTTTTGTATTGGCCCTTAGCAAGAGGATGCAGCAAAGTATCTGTCCACATAATGGGACAAAACAACCCACCCTGTCAACTTCAAATGTTCGTATAATAGTTCCAAGAGGGCTTTTTGTTCTCTGTTTATATATTTCCCTTTTTGTTTTCTCCAGTAAGCGAACTTCAGAGGACCCTTTGCAACACTCACACTCCCTTGCTTGTAAGGAAGCGAAAGGCCCGAGGATGAATCATGGGAAAGCATCCTGTGGCAAGGGGGGTCTCTTAATGAGGACCACCCTTGGCTTTCAGCATGCACCTAGTGCAAAAGCATGTCTGCCCGAGGGCGGGAGAGGGCTTTGTTGGGCTGGAAAACTGTTTGTGAGACACAATGGCAGAGGGGAGAGAGCCAGACACCAGGCCTTTGTGTGCAAATTTCCCAGCGGAATGAAACTGCTTTCTACAAGTTAATTAAACAGGTTTGTAGTTCAGAGCCTGCCTAATGAGCTATAGTTCTTCATGAATGAGAGGCTTGTCTCCAGCTATGAGGCAAAAGTCCAAAATATGTCAACAGCAATTACTGGGGGGCCAGCCAGTTCAACATCTGATCCAAATTGGAGGGGCAAGAAAAGCAAGCATGAAGGCCGTTGCCTTGAATTTCCCCAATGGGAGCCCAAGATGAGATGTGGCCAGGATGTTTGGGGGGGGGGGGGGGGGCGGTGTTCAAGCCAATAGTGAAAAGTGGATTTATTACTTTATATCTTGCCATTCCTCAAGGAAATCAAGCCAACATACAAATCACGCACCGTTCCTGGTGTGTGTGTGTGTGTGTGTGTGTGCGCGTGTTCATCATTGTGTGTTGTGGATCATTAGTGCCACAAATTCTTCTGGAATGGGGCACATGGCATCAATCAGAAAGAAATTACAAGAAATCCGGTGCTTCCTTAATTGGAAGATGCTTCCCATGGGTTACAATATGCTCTGGAGATGTTCTTGCAGACTTCTGTTTCAGGTATTAGCACACAAATACCCCATAATTGCATAGACATGCATGAAGATTATCTAGTTTTCATGTTTTATGAATGATTCATCAGCATGAAAAAACATATTGTATTTGATAAATAATTCATTATTTTTCCTATTTACTTAACTCATCATTACCAGCCGTGCAATTTAGTCATTACAAGTAACTTCCTCTTAGATGGTATGAAAATGGCAATCGCTGGTGACCCTGGTTTAATTAGGGCTTATTTAGATTATCATTTGGAGGAAGGGAGGAACAGAAGTGTTTCTTGTCCATTGCAAGTCATCCGCTAGAGGTATCATCTTCTGGCTGGGAAATCATATTGTCCAACTGGTAATATCGTGATTCTGGTAAAACACCATCCTTGTATCCCCCAAAATCTTAACAAGTTTCATGTAAAAAGTAAGGTAGTCATATTCAGGAGAGACAGGGGACATCCAGGTTCAAATGTTATTAGATAATTGTGTCATAGACATTTGTCCTGTGTCACAGGGTATGGATAAAATGGAGGTTGATGTATTCTACATCCAGGAATTAAGACAGATACAAATGTAAATAGGGTAGTAATGAAATTAGCTAAGCTGTTGCATATTGTCTTTGAGAAAGCTGGTGAAGCGTGGGGCAATTGAAGAAAAAGAAATATTGCCCCTTTCCTCAAAAAGAGGACAAATAAAAATTCCATTATATGCAGACCAGTCAGCCTGACAATGATTTCTTGGAAAATTCTAGATCACAAAAAGATTGACTTGTAAATTCCTTGAAAATAGTCCAGGACGTACCAGAAGTCAGTGTGGATTTATCAAGAACATCTTGTTGAGCTAACATTTGTTTTTGATCACATAACCTTAGTGGATTGAGGCAATCCTGTAGTCATGAGTTCCTAATAAAGCATCTGAAAAGATATGCTTTGTAGGAAGCTAGTTAAGTGAGGGCTGGAAGGCCTGACAATTAACTAGATACAAGGCTGGCCTGAAAAATTACTCCCATCTGATTTGTAATCAAAGTGGAGGGGGCTATCCATGGGGCGCCACCGGATCTGTCCCAAGTCCTCAGTATTTTATTAACAATTTAGATGAAGATCCCAAGGAAATACTTGTTTTTTATTTATTTATTTATTAACATATTTATATACCGCCCTTCTCCCGAAGGACTCAGGGCAGTGTACAGCCAACTATAAAACATTCCACATTATAAAAGTTAATACCCACTTGATAGAATCGGAGAGGGAGGTAGCTAATGTCCTAAGGACAGAAATAAAATTGGAATAAAATATATAGGAAAATAAAATAAAATATATTAACACTCTCGCAAGAAATAAAATTGACGGGTTGAGAAAGTGGACTGAAAGCAACAGAACGATACTTAACAAAGACAAATACTAGGGCCCATCAGTGAAGAAACAGACGTGAAACGCACAAGATGGGGAAAGATCTAGCTTGGGAACAATACTTCTCAAAAAGGACTTGAAACAGGAGCTTATTACAAGCTGAGAATCAGACACTACTTTAACATGACTCAAAAGAAGAAGCAGAACTATGATTTCCAAATCATCAGACTGAGTAATTCCACTTCATTCTGATTTGGTCAGACATCATCTGTTGAAAAGGATTCAGAGAAATTGGTATAACTTAAAATAAGACTTTTGGGGACTAGAAATTGAAATTTCTGGAGGAAATAGGACATGTTTGATAGTACTCTTCAAATACCTAAAAAGCTGTAATGCTGAAGAAGACCAAGGTCTTTTTTACCTTTTCCCAGGATTCAGGAGATGAAATAATGTAGCTAGGCACACATGGCAGATTCAAACTGAATGACAGGAAAAATACTGACAAGAAGACCAGTCTCCAAGACACACTGATGTCTTTAAAGGATTAGCTTAGTCTCTGAGCTGCTTTTATCTGCATTCCTGAACTTGGCAAAGGGTTGGTCTCCGTGGCCTAATTTTTGGTCATTCTGGTTTCTCTTTCATAATCCTGTGAGAGTAAAATATCCAGTTTTCTCTGGTCAGCATTCTTGAAAGGCTTTATTTTAATCCTCTGTCAGTGTATATGTTTGTCTGTGTGTCTGTATGTGTGTCTTTGTGCATTTGGGGATGAGTAAAGACACATTGGTACACAAGCATTGGTTAAAAAAAAGATGTACAAACAAAATTGAGATGGTTTGGTCTGTGGGTGAGAAAGCAAAGACGTTGACCTTGGAATAAATAAGAAAAATACTATGCCTGTAGTCAAAATAACTGGCAGCTGATTCTCAAATCAAAACTCCACTTTTATTCACTAGGTTTCTCTCGATGCAGCCTGTAGGCTTTTGCTGCATCTATCCATGAGGAACAAAGCGGCCTATCTAGTCATGCTCCTTACCCCAGAGTAAATGCCATGGGTTTCAGCAACAACTCTATATATATAGCAACTCTCTCTATATAACAACTCTATGCCTCCTAAAAACTTCCATGCAGCATTTCAGTTTTGAAGGCAAAAAAAGTCTGTGGGGGCATCCATGCAACACCTGTTAGTGTTCTTCAAGAATAAGAAGCTTCTTATACTTTCAAAACAGTGCACAGTGTTCAAAAGGGCTTCAAGCAGGTCAGCACATTCCACTGGGAGAGGATGAAGCCTATGTCACTGTTGGACCAAGTCCTGTCTCCGTTTGCCTCATCCTCAGTTAAACTGATGACACAATCACATTCAGGAACTGATCTGAAATATGATGAAAAGGGGATGTTATAAATTTTATATAGAGGAACAAAACCAAGAGTAAGGCACACAAACACACATTTATATTAATTATAAAGTTAAGTTTAAAATTAAAATAAAATTAAGCTAACTAGGGGGCACTTTAATAATGGAGGAATACCAAGTAAAAAGTGGTGCAATTTAAAAAGTGTCACTAAACAACATTTTAAAATGGATTCAAAGAGAGACATTTAGGAATGAAAACAAGAACAATGAACAAAAGTAAGTCATTTGCTCACGGCTTGAGGAAGAAACCAGCCTCTTGTGGAAGTTGTGCAATCTAATAATGGCATCCATCTCGTTTCTATGGTCTTGCCACATAGAGAGAAGATTGCAATAATAGACTTAGGTGGGCAAAGTTGGGATCACACACAGGAACAAAGCAACAAGAAGCAATGGCAGCAAAGGCTCCCCCTCCTCCCATGGGATATGCTTCAAAGCATATGACTGATTTGTAACCCATTAACATTAACAATGACTACGAATAGAAACTTAAGCATGTGATAAAATATAGCACTGAAAAGTAAATTACACCATGGATCTGGCACTTAGTCCCCAAAAGAGAGCCTGCTTAGACAAACTGACCCTGCCTATTTACTGGTGGTCAGAGAGCAAACTTTCTGCTCTAATCCCAATTAGATCATTATTTCGCCCTTTTGCCGTCACAAGAGCCCAAGACCTGCTAGACGTTTAATCCTCATGAAGGTGTCCTCACCGGTTCTTGCCTAGGCCTAAAAACTAAGCAACGCTGGGGGTGGAGGGGGAAAGAGAGGGGGCAGAGATATAAAAAGTGCCCAATGAAAGCAGCTCCTTGGTGAGTCGAATTTGGGGTTCAGGGTGGCAGATTGGGGGAGGACTCTAGGGGCTGTAAGTAAGTAACAGGGGCTGTTTTAACAGCACTGAACTTCTTTATTTCAGCCCTGATGCTTCTTTTAGTGCCTTCAACAACAGTGATTGGTCTCATTCGAGACAACGATGAATCTGCATACAGACTGGAGGTTATACAACTTGCCTCGTGGTGTAACTGGAACAATCTGGAACTGAACTCACTCAAAACTGTAGAAATGGTGGTAGACTTTAGAAGAAACCGTCCCATACTACCACCTCTTACAATACTAGACAACACAGTATCAACAGTAGAGACCTTCAAATTTCTAGGTTCTACTATATCACATGACCTAAAATGGACACCTAACATCAAAAACATCATCAAAAAAGCCCAACAAAGAATGTTCTTTCTGCACCAACTCAGAAAGCTCAAACTGCCCAAGGAGCTGCTGATACAGTCCTACAGGGGAATTATTGAGTCTATCATCTGCACCTCTGTAACTGTCTGGTTTGGTTCTGCAACCCAAATTTGGAGGCTCTAAAAATGCCTCAGAAACTGTCTCCCAAGCATGTTCGCTGGGCGCAGTACTTTAAACGTTTTAATTTTTCATTAAAGTACATTCCTGGGGGAAAGAACTTCATGGCAGATGCTTTGTCTAGATTACCTCAGTATAATAGTGCTCGCCAAGAAGTGGTGCGGCCTATTATCCCAACCAAACAGTTGGCAGCTCCAATGGTGACCAGAACTCAGAAGAAAAAAGAAATTGATTTGTCTAACGATTTATCTGCACAATTAAAAGAAGCTCTAAAACTTGATGATTGGTTCCTAACCCACTCAAATAACTGTACAGTTAGAGGTGGATTGGCCTGGGTGGGGGCCAAATTATATGTACAGACAAAGCTGAGAAACCAAATATTACATCAAGCTCATGATTCTAAAGCTGCTGGACATTTTGGATTCGTGAAGACCCTGCACTTGGTCAAAAGGAAATTTTAGTGGCCCACATTAAAAAAGGACATTGAAACTTATGTTGCTAGCTGCCCTATCTGTGCCTTGGCCAAGCAACCACCTGGTAAACCAGCAGGCTTATTGCAGAATGTGGCTAGACCAACTGCTCCATGGAAGGAAATCTCCATGGATTTTATAGTGGAATTACCTGAAAGTGGAGGAAATACAGTTATTTGGTAGTAACAGATCTGTTTTCCAAACAGGTACATTTCATACCCTGTGCGAAGATCCCGTCAGCAAAAACGTTGGCTAAATTGTTTATTCTGCATATCTAGAGGTTACATGGAGTTCCTGAATGCATAATCTCAGGTAGGGGCGTCCACTTTACCTCAAATTTCTGGAAGGAGTTCCTGAAATTATTAGGCTCTGCCCAGGGTTTAAGCTCCGCCCACCACCCACAAACCAATGGGGCTTGTGAGAGAACTAACTCAGTATTGGAACAGTATCTTAGATGTTACATTCATTATCAGCAGGATGATTGGGCTGACTTACTGCCATTCGCTGAGGTGGCGTATAACAATTCGGTACATAGCAGCACTGGATTTACTCCATTTAAAGTGGCTTCGGGACAAGACTTTGTACCCATACCCGAGCTCCCACAGGAGAAACCTAACATTTCCTCATTAGATGAATGGATAAAACAGTTCCAGCTAACTTGGCCATTAGATTTATTTATTTATTTATTTATTTAATTAAACTTTTATACCGCTCCCTCTCCCAAAAAGGGACTCGGGGCGGTGTACAGCCTACTAAAAACACATAATAAATACTCAATAAATACAATTAAAATAAATTAAACCAAATTGATCCGGCTGTCTAACCCAAAAATAGAGTTAAAAGTTAAAAACTAATAAAACCCCGATTAAAATTAAGTTAAAAAACTAAAATACAGTTACTGGGCCAGGCCAGCCTGTTGAAAAAATAGGGTTTTCACTGCGCGCCGGAAGGTCAGAATATCCGTCATAGCCGTCATAGCATCATAGATGATGCTCATCAAGCTCATAAAAAATTTGCAGATAAAAAGAGAAATCCACAAAAACCATATCAAGTTGGTGACAAGGTCTTTTTATAAACCAGATATTTGCAGACCACACAAAAGTCGAAAAAGTTTGGACCTAAGTATGTAGGACCTTTCCCAATTGAACGAGTTGTGAACCCTGTGGCAGTCCAATTGAAATTGCCTAAAACCCTCCGACGGATCCATCCTGTTTTCCATGTTAGTTTATTAAAACCTGAACATACATCTGATTTAAGGCCGACTCAAGTAGATCCCCCCTACCATTACTTATTGAAGGTGAACAACATTTTGAAGTTAAAGAAATTTTGAATTCTAGAAAAAAGAGAGGTCGAATCCAATATTTGGTTGCTTGGAAGCATTTTCCTTCTTCCCAGTCGGAATGGGTGAATGAAAAGGATGTTAGAGCTCCCAAGCTCGTTAAAGCGTTTCGCACTAAGTTTCCTGATAAACCCTGAACCATAATGTTGCTGTTACATGTATATGTTCTATAATCTTCTGTTCTTATCTTTTTTAGGACTAACGCCTCTTTTGCAGGAGGGCCGAATATCAGCCTTCAAGATTTTCTTCCTTTGCTTCTCTTCCTTTGCTTTGCATCTTTGCATCTTTCGGCTGTCATAAGTAATGGGGGGAGGGAGAGGGCATTGTTATGGGAAGCGAGTTGGAGCGGTTACAAAACGAAATTGTATAAGTTGAGGGAGGGGAGAGTCTTGCTTAGGTTTCTATTCTATGCTATGCGCAACCGCATCTCTTTATCAAAATATGCCAAGGTCAACGGACAGAGGCCTCATCACCACCTGAAGATGCCCACATGATGCTATGCACAACTTTTAATTGGAGGAGCGAATTGAACTATTGGGGGTGGGAATGTTGCCATCACTTTGTATATGTGATTTACGTGCTCATTTTCTCAGATTCAGAATTCTTTTGTTGCTACCACTTGATTTCCAGTAAAAGATATCTTTTCTCTAACAAATGGAGTCTAAGTATTTCTTTCCTGGATTTTGAATGGAGCACCAGCTGACATTGACAGACACAGACTTCAGAGGATAATTAGGACTGCAGAAAAAACAATTACTACCCATCTGCCTTCAGTTGAGGACCTGTATACTGCACGAGTCAAAAAGAGGGCTGTGAAAATATTTACAGACCCCTCACATCCTGGACATAAACTGTTTCAACTCCTTCCCTCAAGATGACGCTATAGAGCACTGCACTTCAGAACAACTAGACACAATGACGTTTTTTTCTCGAAAGCCATCACTCTACTAAACAAATAATTCTCTCAACACTGTTCAATTATTTACAAAGTGTACAGTACTATTACTGTTAATCTTCTCATCACTCCTTATCACCCATCCCACTTGTGATTGTAGGACTGTAACTTTGTTGCTTGTATCCTTACGATTTATATTGACTGTTTTCTAGCATGATTTGATTGTTGATTGTACCCTATAACTATCGTTATGATTCTTGATCCTTAACGAATGTACCTTTTCTTTTATGGACACTGAGAGTATTTACACCAAGACAAATTCCTTGTGTATCCAATCACACTTGGCCAATAAAGTATTTTATTCTATTCTATTCTTCCTGCTTTGGCATCATCCTGCAGGTGCTAAATTAGCTGGCAAGAGAAACATTTCAGAAACCGTATTTTCTACAAATACTTAAATATTCTCACAAATACAAATGTATACAAATACACACATGTGCAGAGGAATTGGGATCAATTGGGATCATTTGAGCATTTCAAAGGCGTGACATGTCCTGCTAACCCAACGCTCTTCCAAAAGCAGAATCTGCCTTTTACTGTAGTTAGTGCAGAGCTCAAGTTCTGATCCAGAAAGAAGGGATCAGTTTTACCTGAAAAAAACCATCAAGAGCTAGCAACCTAAAGCATCCTAATTCCCAAATACATATAACTCATAGTATAAAAATTTGATATGTCCTCCACATTATAGAGTAACAATAATAAATAATACAAAAATGAATTTGATAAATATGTCCTCCACCTCAACACCAAAAATATTGAACTCCAAAGTATGGGAAGCCCCCTCCCTCGAAGAATGAAACATTTTGGGAAATATAAAAAAGGCAGAATATTATATTTCCCTAAAGAAGAAATGGAGAAACCCGTTTTTAGAAGCAGGAAGCAGCCCCCACTTTTTCTCAGCAGCCCACAGCAGATGCCAACACTTAAGAGATAAAGAGTTTATTGAAAGAGGAAGACAAGTATCTAGATAGCTCTATTCACAATCAAAGCAAATCCTGCAGGCAGAAATCCATTCAAGGCAGGCTATTTCTAAACTCCCTGCAGCAAAGTCTTAACAAAGGCAGAATGGTAGGATTAGAACAGAGGTGGGATTCAGCAGGTTCTGACCAGTTCTGGAGAACTGGTAGTGTAAATTTTGAGTAATTCGGAGAACTGGCCAATATCACCTCTGAGTGGAGATTTTACAGTATCCTTCCCCTGCCATGCCCACCAAGCCACGCCCACTAAGCCACGCCCACAGAACCGGTAGTAAAAAAATTTGAATCCCACTACTGGATTAGAAGCAGCCCCCTCACCCAAGATCCAAAGCAGGACGAAAGCCATTAAGCCACAATGGGAATTGCCCAACACCCTTTCAGAACGCAAGCCCCTTCATGCTACCGCCCACCCCCCCAGAGCAGCCCAAACTAGCTCAGGTAAACAATAAGCCAGAGACTGATCGGATTAGCTCAGACAAGCACTTAGGATTTGCATTTCCTCTTTTGCCTATAGAGCCAGCTATGACCCCTACACAGTAGTGGGCTGCTGGATGGTCGGCAAGGCTCAGATGAACCCCTAGCTGTGGTCTCTGGCTGGGACCGTTCACCCACCCATCCTTGTGCTATGCTTTCCTTCACTACCTAACTTTCCCCCTGATCAGGCTGCCCAGGGGAGTTTCCTGCCGTTCTGCTGTACTCATTGGAGCTGCCAGTATGAATCCCCAAAGCAAGTGCCTGCGTGCTCATGACCAGCGAGCCCCTTGTCAAGGAAAGTGCAGCCCACCCCTGTCCCTACAAGACAGAAACAATAAGAAAAATTATGGCATGTGCAGAATCTGATAGGTTAGCTTTAGAAATAAAAGATAGAGTCTAAATATTATACAACATGGAATAAATTTTATAAATGGTTATATAATAGAAGACAAGGTCAAAATACTAGTAGTTAGGATTAGATTAATTAGTAATTAATATTTTAATAAAGAGATTATAAATGATGAAATAAAATGTATTCATGTATAACAAGGATAAGTTGGGTGTACTGTGTTGTATTCGCATAATTAAAATTAAAAATAAATTTAAAAAATATTAAAGGACATATTCTTGCACAGGTACAGGAAGCTTCAATGCAAAGAGTTAGAGTTAGAGTTTATTTAATTTATATACCGCCCCCTCTCCCAGATTGGGACTTGGGGCGGTGCACAGCCCAACTAAAAACAGTACAATACCAGATATAAAATTTAAAAACAGATTAAAATGGATTAAATCTATGGCTGAGAATTAAGACAACAATAAAATAATAAAAACAGGGTAAAAAATAACAAAAATTAAAATCTTCTAATATTACTGGGCCAGACCGGCTAGTTGATAAAGATAAGTCTTCAATTCGGAAGGTTCGTAGGTCAGGGATAGTCCACATCTCCGGGGGTAACTCATTCCAAAGGGAGGGGGCACCCAAAGAGAAGGCCCATACCCTTGGGGCCGCCAGGGAGGCCCATCCTGTGAGAGCGCACAGGCTGGCGGGAGGCCGATGGTGGCAGAAGGCGGTCCTGTAAGTACCTGGGTCCCAAGCCATGGAGCGCTTTAAAGATGATCACCAACACCTTGAGTCGCACCCGGAAAGCTACCGGAAGCCAATGCAGCTTGTGCAGGAGTAGTGTAACATGGGAGCTCCGAGAAGCCCCCAGAATCACCCGCGCAGCCGCATTCTGCATCAGCTGGAGCCTCTGGATGCTCTTCAAGGGGAGCCCCATGTAGAGAGCATTGCAATAGTCTAGACGGGAAATGACGAGGGCAGAAGCCCAAAGAAGATATAATCCCACCCCCCAACTCTCAACTCCATTTTGGCAGCTGCACCAGAACCCTGGGCTTGGTGGTTCTGCTTCACCTTTGAACTCTCTTTCCCATCAGGCTCCATGGTTCCAGTGTCTTTCTCCCAGCTTGGAACTGAATCAGATAGATTATTTCTTCCAACAAGAGGACACAGGACCAATAGTGAGACACCATGCTTGATACTCCTTTGCAACTGGATGAAGACCCTTTTTTTTATTTTTTGGGGATAGATTCTAAGCTAGCTACTGTATTTACTCGACTGCCATGCCATCCAAGCACCATGAGCTGCAGATAGTCCTTGATGAATGAAGGCCTCCAATCTTGTCCACTTTAAGACTTGTGAACTTCAACTCTGGCTGAGTGTGACGTGAGATGATGGTCGCCATTTGCAACCTCCTGCCAGCTTCTCCATAATAGACTCCATAGACTTTGCTCATTGGAAGCTGGAAAATGGGGATCATCACGCATCTCTCAGGCACTGCGGCAGCTGTGAATTTTGGGGACTAGTTACAACAACTTACAACAACTAACTAACTTGCAACATCTTACAACAGTTTGTTTAGTGACCGTTCAAAGTCACAGCGGCACTGAAAAAAGTCACTTGTGACAGTTTTCCACACTTATGGCAGTTAGATTGCCCCTCCCCAAAGTCACATGACCAATTCTCAGCCGCTTGGCCACTGGCAGGTGTTCATGATGGTCGCACGGCCTCACCTTCTGGAAACTTCTGACAAGCAGTGGAGAGTCAGATTCATTTAACAGTGGTGGGTACCAACTTAACAACTGCAGTGATTCACTTAACAATGGTGGCAAGAAAGGTCGCAAAATGGGGCAAACTGTTTTTCTTAGCAACATAACTTTTTGGCTCAATTGTGGCCATACATTGAGAACTGCTTCTGGTCGTTCAGGACTATTGTAAGTTTAAAAGTTGCTGAATGAGTGGTCATTAAACGAGGAGCACCTGCAGTATGCAAATCAGCACTGATGTGCGGAATGTGGAAGTGAAGCAGGAAAGGGGCTTCCTCCTACGAAGGGGTGTGTGTTCTGTGTGGGACCCATCAGCAGCTCCTCTGCTTTTCCTCTCTTCTCACATAATAATAGCGTCATCATTGCAGAGAAAAACACAATAGACTTCTAGCAACCTCCTGTCCTGCCCACCCATTGGGGCAGTGGTTTGCTATATTCCAATTATTTTTAAGCATTGGTATAAGGGGTGATTTTATAATTACGATTTATTTTCTCCCCCACCACAACTGTGAATTTGTGGCAGCCTGAACTCACTATGTAATCACCAGCCTATGTAAATAAAAAAGTGCTCATTTCTCATTTTATTTGCCTGTGTTGTCCAGTATTTCTTCAGCTAAATGTGTGCTTATTCTGAGTTTTACTATAGGATCCACACTGAATCTTTCAAAGAAACCCAGGCACAGAAAACCAGTTTTCTGCATACAATGAATTTATTGATAGATTTATCCCATTAGCTGTATTTACCTGTCAGTCCTAACAACACTAATGAGCTGTTTTTCAAGGACTAATGAGAATTGTGACGGCTCATGGGTGTTTCCAGTGGCGCTGCTGAGCACCACTGATTGTGTACGGAAACTGGGCTTGGGCCCTTTAGGATGCTAATAGCACTCTCAGAGGTGCCTTAATGGCATTGCAGCCGAATGGGGATAATTCTTGCCTGTCACCCAGCCATTTGCAAAGCTTCTAGTGAGCCAGAGGAGAGGGAGGGGGAGGGGAGGGGAGGCTGTAGGCACATTGTGCCTTCACTCCATCCCCCACTTAGTCATGTGTGGTGGGGTATTTTTTACTCTGAAAGGAAACCCTTGGAAAATAAATCACTCTTTTCTTACTGCCCCTAGATCTTCTTTCTTGCTGTTCAGGTTGGTGGGGGTGGAGGAAAGTCAGGCTACCTTGGAGTGAAGAACAAGACAATGCTGTCCTGCCTTTTCCTACCTCACTGCCCATCCCTGGGCCTCTCTTATCCCTCCATCACTGAGAGTCAGGCGGCAGGTAAATTAAGAGTATTAAGGTTGATCTCAGTCAGCCAGATGATTAGATGGGGTTTGGCAATTACCCACAAGCTGAGCGAATGAACCTTCAACCTCACTGGGCACTTTTATCAATCTGTGGAGTCCTTCCCAAGGACTTGGGGTAAGCAGATGTTGTTGCTTGATAGTGTTAAAGGGATCATCACAGGATAGTAAGCTTTATTATTATAATGTACACAACATTGTGAAATCACAACTCAGAGGTGGTATTCAGCAGGCTCTGACCAGTTCTGGAGAACCGGTAGAGGAAATTTTGACTGGCCCTGCCTCCATCTATTCTCTGCCTCTTGAGTCCCAGCTAATTGGCTGGGTCTTCTTTGGTCGCCCTGCACAGAAGAACGGAGCTGGAAAGCAGGTTAGTGGGGTAGGGAGGGAATGGAGATTTTGCAGTAACTTTCCCTTGCCGTGCTCACCAAGCCACGCCCACAGAAGCAGTAGTAAAAAAATTTGAATCCTACCACTGTCACAACTGCCAGTACTTTAGCTGGTTTCAACTTGGAAATAAGAAGAAAATTTCGGACAGGGAGAACAATCAACCAATGGAAGAGAAGTTGCCTTTGGAAGTTGTGGGAGCTTCATCGCTGGAGACTTTCCAGAAGAGACTGGGCTGCCCTTGGTCAGAAATGTGGTAGAGCAGGGATGTCAAACTCAATTTCATTGAGGGCCGCAACAGGGCTGTGGTTGATCTTGGGGGGCCAGATGGATGTGGCTGACTGGGTGGGCGTGGCTAATTTGATGCCACTCCCCAAACTCTAGCATGTTTCCTCTTTGCAATGGATAGACCAGGATGGCCCTGTGGGCCAGATCCAACCACATCACGGGCCAGATCCAGCCTGCGGGACTTGAGTTTAACACCCTTGGTATAGGGTATCCTGCTTGGGCAGGGGGTTGGATTAGTTGATCTACAAAGTCCCTTCCAACTTTGTTGATCTGTTAATTTGGTTTTGGCCTTATTTGCATCAAATTCTTCCCAAGAATCTGGGATGTATGTGCAGATCCAAGCAGTGTGGCCTTTTAAAACTGACAACCGATGGAGATTTTGTCAATGCAGATTTTCTAAGTGATGTTGAAGATTTTTGGGTATGTCTATGGAGATTCTCAGTGGTTCCTATGTTTTGGTATGCCAGTAACCACTGGAATCACCACAGACAGTTTATGCAATCTTTCAATTTTGATTTTCAGATCTTGATTTATTCTATTAGAATTCTTTTCATTTTTTCTGCTATCTCCTGGTATTTCCAGGTCAATTATCCACATTTTCTTCTTTTCAAACACAGTTACATCTGGGGTGTTCTGAATGAAGATTTTATCACTTTTATTTGGAAATCTACAATATTTTAACCTGCTCGTTTTCAACTGCTTTCTCAACTTTATGTTGAGATTTTTTTATTATTGGCAGATGATAATTTTTACAGGTGTCAAATGAATAATTTTGATGAGTGTCATTGTTTATAATTAGTTTGTGTGATTTTCTTGCATGAACTGAAGATAAGATCTACTGTTTTTTCTGCTTTTTTGCAGATCTGTACTCTAAGTCAATTAATGTTTTTCCAGTTTTGGTCTTTTGCATTAGTTCGGTTAGCCTTTTCTTGTTAATGTTCCAATTGTAAGCCATTAACTAGGTTTTATCTTTATTCACTTTCTCCTCAACTTTTTGTAGAAATTGGCCATATAATGCTTTTCCTTGTATGTTCATGTTTTATTACATTATTTGCTTCTTTTCCCTATACATTTTTTAAAAAGTTTTTTATTTTTACACCTTTAAGTGAGCAAAGTGATTCCAGGTTACAACATTTATACATAGTCATAATTGCATTTTCAACTTTCTTACCTAATATCACATCAAATCATTATCTATTCCACTAATCTTTAAATCAGTTCTCACTTCATATTTCAATTCATTAACAATATCAAAAACATTTCATCCTCACATATATTTTCAATTCTTTATCCCCTATTATTTCCATTTTCAGCTTACCACCTATTTTATTTTACATTATTCATTATTATCTTCATTAATTTTTTCAGAGCCAATATATAATAAACAGTCAAAAAAGAGTAAGATTAAAATAAAACTAACATATTCAGGATCCACATGGTATATCCCCCAATCTGCAATAAATGTTATATTTATTCCAGAGATATTCATATAACCATTCCGTGTTTTTTCTTTGTTTCCACTTAACCAAAGTCTACCTATAAAATTTTAGTAAGTTTTCATTCCCCTTTTTTTAATCATAATATATCACTCTCATTACACATACTTTACATTCCAATATAGTCCCTTCTGATTTATCATATTCTTTATTTTCTCATATCCCTTATATAATCAATTACATACACTAAAGAAAAAGAAAAAAAAACCCAGAAAATTAACTTTCCTTTTTTGTTTTTGTTCGTCAGACAAACACAATACACAAGCCTGATGATGGCAGATGAGATTCTGCTGAAACGCCACTACAACTTTAAAAGCACAACTATAATGACGTGGGAAAATATTGGAACAAAGGGCGGGTTTCCAAATGGTTGGTAAGCGGGAGGTATCATCTAGTTTATTCATGCTGTGTGGGCGTTTTTCTATCTCTATGGCTTCTCTGATTATTCTGTTGTTGAAGTGTTCGGTTTTGGCGATAGTTTTGGTAAAAAACAAGATGATACCTCCCGCCTACCAACCATTTGGAAACCCGCCCTCATTAACAAACGAGTACCTAACATGAAGAATAACACCAGACCCACACCCATGAAGGCCACACAAGATGCTACCACCACACTTCCACGTAGAAAGCAGATTCACATCCACACAGAAGATGAAACACGACCACGGACCAGAAGCCGTACCACAGCTGCACCACTACCTGCTTCAACCCCCCCCAACCCATACATGAAGGGAACTGACGCCCACCATGAAGATGTGGCATGACCACGAATGTGAAGCCAAACAGCAGGATCACAGCTCACCATCTCAAATCCCCCAGTAACTAAGACTAATCTGAGCACATCTAAGCCCCCACCTGAACAGAACACACCCCCAGCCAATCAGAACACAGCCAACCCCCCAACCAATCAGAACACAGCCAAGCCCCCACCCAATCAAGCCACCCCCACTGACAGTTAAAACGAAGAAACAACTGCAAGCTCACATTACTCCGAGAAGCACAAAGCCAAAGACACAAGCCTGAAGATGATGAATGAGACTTCATTGAAACGTCGCCTAGATACTTCCAATTTTATGTGGGAGAAAACCCGAATTACCAAAGATCCACACATATATATATATATATATATATATACGCAGTCTTGGTGCGTTCGGATCTTTTCCCGTGTAAGATTGAGACTATCTGGGCAACGTTTTGCCGAGATCTCACTCGCCATCTTCAGGCTGGTGCTTTTGGCTTTGTGCTTGTGCGTGATCTGAGCTGCTGTCTCCCTATATATACTGGTGAGGGAGGTTGGTTGTCACCAACCTCTAACCTCTCTATATATGCAGATCTTATCTCTAGCCAAGATAGTCTCAATCTTACACGGGAAAAGACCTGAACACGCCAAGACCTGCATACCTGTACCCATGAAAATCTACGAAAACACACAAACACACACACACACACACACACATATATATATATATACACAAATATACACACACACACATATATATACATATATATATATATATATATATACATACATGCATGCATATGTATATATAAAAGGAAGGATAACAATAAAACTCTCTTAATTTCTCTCACTCTGTCTTCATTTGTCTCGTATATAATTATATAATAATCTTAAGGCTATTCCCAATAAATTTTAAACTTCAAATCTCCCCAATCTACATATATTTCTAGTAAGAAATACCAAAATGCATTTCCATGTGGTATCCCCTCTTCATATTATCTTTAAACCTTATTTCTAAATCTTTTGGCCTTCTCATTTCTTTTTATTTTAGCCAGCTTTCTCTTTTTGGGCCTTTCTTCTTTACTCCTCTTTTTGCCTCTAGTATTGTTTTTATTTTCATCTGCCAATCACTTATTTCCCTCCCCCTTTCCTGTTTTTTCTTTTGAAATGTCTTCTTGTACATTTTTCTTCTTCTTTTATTTGATCTTGGGAGTATTTTCTCTTTTATTTTTTACATCCATCATCAATGTCTTAATTTGGATTCCTTTTATGTCTTTTGGCAATGTCCCTTGCTCTCTGCGCTCTTTTAAGCTGCTTTCCTCTTCCTTTGTTCTTCTATGAACGGCATCGCCATTAATTTTTCTGCCAATGTGTCCAATAATTCCATTCTTTCCTTTAACATTCCTCTCACAGTTTGCAGTTCTGACTTGAATTCTTTGCTTGTTTCTTCCATTTTTAAAATCAGTTGAGTTAGTCTTTATTTTATTAAAAGTCAGAGTCTTTTATTTTAATCCTTGCCAAAACTCTCCGTTTGCCACAATTCCTTTTATTAATCCTTCTGTCTCCTTGTCAAAATCAACACCAAACAGTCCCAAGATATTACCTTCATTTGTCCTTTTGCTGCAATTCCCCTTTTTTGTAATGCTTCCGGGGTTCTTGTTATGATATAGTCTTTTATTTCATTTTATTTCTCATTCACACATTTATAAGACCACTAATTTTCCATGGAATCATAGGAGAGAAAGTGCCTTTAACCATTTAACCATCGCTTACACTTTTCAAAATTATTTTTTCTCTTTTCAATTATATTAGCGCTAATTTTCAACCATTAGCTCTTTTAAATATAATCGATTCCAGGCAAGTCCAGCATTCTATCCAAGGCCTAATTAGTACCAGTTTCTATATCTTATTCCAACTTTAGTCTCTAATTCCATTGTAATTCTTTTATAATTCGGTTTTTTATTTACTTTGTATTTTCCTCTTATTTTCCATTCACCGCTATTGTACTCTTAAGCGAGGGCTCTTTCTTTCAGTTTTTCAGGGTTGTTGAAAAATAAAGTCCAGATTCTTTTGTCTGGTTACATGCCACTCATCACTTCACTGCTCCAGCACACACTTAGGTTTCGGAAGCTTCCCGTCTTCAGGGCAGCCAATAAAACTGCCACTACCTCCTGTCTTCAAGGGGAGTATACCTAGCCAGGGAAGGGAGATGTGTCTCCCCTCAACCCACCTGGTGGTCTCCCCCTCTTTCCCCACCCCTCTGAGTGGGTCAGATGGATCCGGTCCCGTTGGGACCCTCCAACAGGATCAGCACAGATCGGAGCTGCGCACGATTGCAGTCTTTGGTCCGTATTTGACGGACGTGCCACCAGAAGCCATTCCCTGTACATATTTGTTAATAATTTTATTAAGCTTATCAAGATATAAGTACAAAGAAAATAAAAATAGTGGGAAAATGGGAGAAGGAATGGGAAAGAGAAAGAAGGGCAGGATAAAGGGAGGGGGTGGAGAAAGAAAAGCATTGATTTTTGACTCTTTTTTAGCACAGTAGAATAAATTGGTAACATTTTAACCTTTTTACTTTTAAATACTTAATATGTCATAGCCATTTTTGTAATAACAAACTTATGAAATCAACAAACCCAAAGTCAATGTTTCATTTTTTTCTAATATCAAGCACAAAACCCGAAAGTGGTTTTGAAGTGGGAACAAAGTTGAATATGTTCTTTTCTTTGATTAGAAATAGAATCATAAGGCTGGAAGGAGACCTTATTCCATCCTAGAATAAGGGATGGGTTGTCCAATCTTTTCTTGAAAACTTTCAGTGATGGAGTCCCCACAACTCCAGCAAGCAAGCTGCTCCACTGTGTAATAGTTCTCACTGTCAATCCAGTCCCAAAGGTGGTTTTTTAACTGGCAATTGGACTTTCTTTGTTTTTTCTTGAAAATGTTTCACTTCTCATCCAAGAAGCTTCCTCAGCTGAAGTTCATGAACAGTCCATTGCATCAAGAATGGATTATTACAACATGGTCTGTAGGAGTCTGAAAATGACCCAGATTTTTGGGGACTATGCACTGTCTACCAATAAGCTGGGGAATAAAATGTTGGTAATAATTAGTACAACTCTTTATGGATCAGCACTCTGGTATCTCCAGGATCAACTTGGTTAGATAGAATTGATCCCTACAATTTATTCATGTTCAGATTTTATAAAAATTTCTCTACTCCTACAGTGATTTGTAAAGCTCTCTCCTTTGTGCTTTTTCGCATTAAAGACAACTTATTTTTACTTAGCTAACTCTTGAAGGGGAAATTATTATGACTGTGGTTTTTGTAATTTTATTTATAGTTTTATAACCATTCATTTATTTCTTTCATTGCTTTTTCTCATTTTAACATATTGTCATCCATCCAGAATCTAATGAGTTGAGCAGGCTACAAAAATCTATGAAATGGAGGGTGGAGCTGGGGTCGCAGCGGTATGACGCGTGATCTTTATCCTCCAAGATTGCCATTGATATCTCCACTTCTGGATGGTCCCACCAGACCTAAACCGTCCTGTAGAGACAGTGACTGATAAGGGCATGTCCTGCTGATCCCAGGGACATTGCAAAGTCCCTGGTTGATCCAGGAAAAGCCCTTTTTGCTGATGTCGGAGAGGCAGCCTTTCAAGCTGCTGAAGCTGGGACAGCTCCGGAATGGAAGAGATCGAAGAAAGTGTGTCAGTTTGGTGAGATGAACTTTTACTTATTGGTTTTTGAAGAGAACACCCTAAAAGACTTACAGTGGAATTAAAAGTGAAGAGAAAAGAGCTTAAGCAGCGAGATTAAGCTAGTTAAATTGAAGTTTCCCCCCCTCCCTTTTTATTGGAACTTGGATTTTGTCAAAGCTTCTCAATTTTAAACTGGACTGGTCTTTTTAATTTTTTTTACTTTTTTAAACAATTCTCTTGAAAATCTGCTTTGATTAAGACTTCTTTCTGATTTGAGATTTATTTATTTTTTAAAAAAAGAAAAGATTTTACTTTTTTTTCTGTTCCTGGCTTTGGATACATGAGGGAAAGTGAAAGTGAAGAAAAATAAGTAGCACTGCCATTTAGAGGCTTGGATATATTGTTTTCTTTTTTCTCTTACTTGTTTGTGTATTCGTGTTTTACTCAAGGACTCTGAGCTTTGCACTGAAAGAGATAATGGGATGAGCATAGGAGATTATTTATACAGGTGCTCACCTGTGAAACTGTAGATAGCTGGAGTCTGGAGTTGAAGTTGAAAGAAAGAAGATTGAAGTGACCTTGAAAATACTGGAAGTGGAAAGTCTGAGCTGATTTACCAAAGAGCCTTGGATATTTAGTGGCAGTGGCTTGCCTTTTATTAGAATTGTTTGTTATTTCCTACTTTCTTTTTTTTACTTCCCCTCTAGTTGGATTTTTATGTTTGGATTTTAACCTTCTAACCCAGGAACTAGAATATAAATTTTTCTTTTGCTTTCTTTCTTTTTATTAAGAGAAATACATAGACTATTATTTTTTAATTTTTTCCTCCTTCTCATTATCCTCCTTTTTTGTCAAAAAAAGATACTTTTTATCCTTTTTTCCATATCTTCCCCCTTTTTTGCATATTACTGCAACTAATTGGATTAAGGTATACAAGTGCCTGAAGATTTTTCTCCTTTTTAATTTTTTGGAGTGGCAGCTGTTTGCTTTTGATCTTTTTCCCTCCTTTTTTTCTTTCTCCTTTTTCTACAGCTAAGTATTGCAAGATGAGCAGAAAGACAACAGCCCCAGCTTCTTCAATATCAATAGCCTCCTCTTCACCATCTGGAGGACAATGATCAATACAGACAATGCTATAACAGGAGAAAGAGAAAAAAGTGACATTGCAGATGATTATGCAAGGAATCCAGAAGACTGAAAAGAGAATAGAGAATATTGAGCAAAGAACTGAAAAGATAGATAAGAAAATAGAGAATATTCAACAGCATATATTACACTTATACCAAAGGAAGATAAAGACCCGCAGCAAGTTAAAAATTATAGACCTATATCCCTATTAAATTCAGATCATAAAATTTTTGCTTCAATCCTGGCAGAAAGACTGAAAAGATACTTAAATAATTTCATTCACACTGATCAAAATGGATTTCTGCCAAAGAGACAAATCAAAGACAATATGAGAATAATTCTGGATACTTTGGAATACTATGAGGCACATCCTGAAAAACAAATGGCCTTGATGTTTTTAGATGCACAAATAGCCTTTGACAATGTGAGTTGGTGACTCATGTTACTGCAATTGATACAAATGGGCTTTGGTAAAAAATTTAACCAAGCCATTGAAATGATATATCATAAACAAACTGCAAAAGTTATGGTAAATGGAAAATTAACAGAATCCATAGATATAAGAAAAGGGACTAGACAAGGTTGTCCATGTTGCCTCTGCTATTTGTGTTAACATTGGAAGTGTTGAATAGGAATAGTAGAGAAGAAAAAGAAATAAAAGGAATGAAAATCAAAAAGGAAGAGTATAAATTGCAAGCCTTTGCAGATGACCTGGTATTCATATTAGAGGATCCATTGGAAACAGCACCTAAATTAATAGAAAAGATAGAAGAATATGGAAAAGTAGCAGGTTTGAAAATAAATAAAGATAAAACAAAATATTAACAAAGAATAAGTTAGCAAGACGAAAGAAAGAGTTGGAAGAAGTTTTAGAAATACAAGTCACAAATAAGGTTAAGTATTTAGGGATATACATTACATCAAGATGTAGCATATTGAAGGAGGATAACAACCTTAAACTCAAACAGCAGATAGCAACAGATTTGACAAAATGGGAAAACTTACAACTATCATTGATTGGGAGAATATCTACAATTAAGATGAATGTATTGCCTAGAATTTTATATTTATTCCAGACAATTCCAATTTGATTAGAGAAAGAGTTTTTTGAAGACTTAAATAGAATTGTGCTGAAATATATTTGGCAGGGTAAGAAAGTGAGAATAAAACTTAAACTGTTACAACATGAGGAGGGTTTGCCTTGTCCAACAGGGGTTTTTATTACCAGGTGACAATCTGATGTGGATAAAGGAATGGATAACATTAAGGAACAGTAGACTATTGAATTTAGAAGGGCATGACTTGCTGCTGGGATGGCATGCTTTCCTCTGGTATAAGGGAACTAAAACACAGAGGTATTTTAGAAGACATTACATTCGAGAGGCACTGTTTTTGAATTGGGAGAAGATAAAAAGACAGTACTACTTGAAAATTCCATTATGGATATCTACCATTGAAGCTTTTTCTTATCCAATAATATATAAAAAGGAACAAACAGTTAGATATGGTGAGATATTGAATAAAAAGGGTGAACTTAAATCTATGCAAGTGTTGGAAGAACAAGATGTAAAAATGAATTGGTTTTCATATTTGCAAATACAATCTAGATTTGATAAATATTTTAAAACAGAAGGTATCTATGATAAGTTGACTGATTTAGATAAAATTTTGATGGGTACTGATGAAAAGGTAATTAAAAACTTTATGGATATTTATTAGAATTTAAACTGGAGCAGGAACAGGTTAAAGAAATGATGATTGCTTGGATGAAAATTTTGGATATGGGATTGATTTAGAGAAATGGCAAAAATTGTGATCTCAAAATTATAAAATGACAATGTCAACTGCATATAAAGAAAATTTGTATAAGATATTTTACAGGTGGCATATACCCCCGACGAGAATCATGAGAATGTTTAAGAACAAATCGGATAAATGTTGGAAGTGTCATCAGATACCTGGTTCATATTACCATATGTGGTGGACATGCTCAGATGCAAAAAGATATTGGATTAAAATCTATACATGGTTGGAAAAAATGATAAAACAACACATAGACTTTAAACCAGAGATTTTTTTATTGGGAATTATACTGGAAATATACAATAAAGAGCTGAAATATTTGATTGTAAATGTTTTAACAGCAGCTAGAATTATATTTGCTAAGAATTGGAAAAATGAAAAAAATACCTATGCAGGAGGAAGTTATTAAGAAAATTATGGACTGTGCTGAAATGAGTAAATTGACATTTGAAATTAGAGAGCAAGAAGATAAACAATTTTATATGATATGGGATTTGTTTTATCAATGGTTGGATAAAAAGACATGGTAATGTAATAGACTAGATAATTTTGTAATATAAGTTTAATAGATTGATATAAAATATAATATAGACATATATGAACCATTGGATGAAAGTACAATATTAATTTCAAAATAAAATTTGGAATATCTTGTATAAAATGATGGAATAAATAGTTTAGTCATGGATGATTAATAACTGATAAATATATAAACATATGTTAGTTTGACAATGTGAAAATTCATATAAACTGTGAATAATAAAAGATTTGTAACCAACTGACACACTGTATGTATAAAAAATGGAAGATATTTTTATGTTTTGTTTGTATGTTTGTCTTAAAAAATAAAAACTTTTATTTAAAAAAATCTATGAAATAAATAAGCGAATGGTAGATGGGGTGAGGATTGTCTCATGATGTGAGGTTTGGTGGGGGGGAGTGAGGCGGGTGCACAAGAGCGAGAGGCCACCAGTTCATGAACATCAAGGCAATGTATTAATTTTATGTCATGTATGGTTTTTAGGATCTTTGTGGTTATATTGTAAATTGGCAGGAATCTTTGGGGAGACCTACACTACATAAATGCTGCAAGTAAGAAACAAATAGGCAAATGTCAAGTCTATTTCCTTATTTTGGTCTGTTACTGTAATTACACACTTTTTAGAAAAATTGCTTTTTTTAAGCTTTGAGACTTTGGCCAGAATTCTTCAATCTGCTCAGATGGTTCCCTGATAATATTTAGCATTTTTGTTAAATGCACATCCAGTCACAAAATCTGTGGGTTCAGGAAGACCATTGGTACACCATAACATGCAAATCCAGCATTTTCACTTACAAGCCTGTGCACAGATACAGCTACTTCACAGTGCATAAGCAAAAAGCATCACAGCAAGATGTTACTTAAAACTACTATCTGGAATTTCCTAGCACCATTTGCCCTGTAATCTGCAGCCCCTTGTGCATCATTTTTATCTCTCTTAAAAGGAAGAATTCTCTGCAATGAGGCTGGGATTAATTAGCTTCTCTGCCAATGTTATAAAACCAAGAGATGACTGAGTATCAAGGTCTGAGAATCCTGTTCCTAGAGGTTAGTTGATTAGCTGATTATGACTCATTTACAATATCTGCATGGAATTTTCTTATAATTTTTAAAATCCATTGAAACAAAGTTTGTCTCTGAATTTTAATCTTCCTGTCCTTTTGGTATTTTCTTACTGAACTGCAGCCCTGTCTACTCATTATTTCTCAGGGAAATTTTCCATTTGCACACTCGCATAATACTGAGGGGTGGGGCATATATTGTGGCTTTGGCCTTTTAGATAGCCAAGTCAAGAAGTTCTGAAGACAGTAGGAGCAGCAACTTGAAAAATATAGCATGACAACAGCCAAGAGATCAACGATCTATTTGCAGCTATATCTCCAAGCATATTTTACTCCATAAAAGAGTAAAAGTCCCAAGTCCTTCTGAAAATTTATTTATTTATTTATTTATAACACATTTATATACCGCCCTTCTCCCGAAGGACTCAGGGTGGTGTACAGCCAACTATAACACATTACACTTTACAAAAGTTAAAAGAAAATTAAATATATTAAGGCTGACACTAAAATTTATACCCAACCCCAATAAATTACAATACAAACCCCAAATTTAAAACCCCAACATTTAAAACCTCAATGTCTAAAATTACACTTTAAAACTCTCATTTAAAATCAGCCCAGGCTGGCCTGCTCAAAGAGCCAAGTTTTCAGCGCACGTCTGAATGCTCTCAAGTCGGCGGTCTTACATAGCTCAGGCGGCAACCCATTCCAGAGGGTGGGTGCCCCCACAGAGAAGGCCCTGTTCCTCGGGGTCACCAGGCAGCACATAGATGCCATCAGGACCCGAAGGAGGCCCTCCCTGTGGGAGCGCACAGGTCGTGGGAGACTACCGGCAGAATGCGGTCTTGCAAATAGTCTGGTCCAATGCCATGGATGGCTTTAAAGGTCAAAACCAGAACCTTGAAGCAAACCCAGAAGGCCACCGGCAACCAATGAAGCTCGTGCACGAGAGGCGTCACATGGGAGTTTCTTGACACCCCCATAACAACCCGCGCGACCGCATTTTGCACCAGTTGAAGCCTCCAGGTGCTCCCCACAGGGAGCCCCATGTAGAGGGCGTTACAGTAATCCAGGCGGGAGGTGACCAGAGCATGAGTGACCGTGCGTAAGGTGTCCTGATCCAGAAAGGGCCGCAACTGGCGAATCAGGCGAACCTGATAAAATGCCCCCCTGGAGACGGCCGTAATGTGATCTTCTAAAGACAGCCGTGCATCCAGGAAGATGCCTAGATTGCGAGCCCTCTCTGTGGGGGTTAAGATCTCTCCCCCAATAGCCAGCGACGGAGTCAGCTGACTATATCGGGGCGCTGGAAACCACAGCCACTCAGTCTTGGAAGGGTTGAGCTGAAGCCTGTTTCCACCCATCCAAATCCGCACGGCCTCCAGGCACCGGGACATAGCCTCCACAGCATCGTTGGGGTGGTTTGGGGTGGAGATGTAAAGCTGAGTATCATCAGCATAGAGATGACACTGCACCCCAAAACCATGAATGATCTCCCCCAATGGCTTCACATAAATGTTGAACAAAAGAGGGGAGAGGACCGACCCCAGAGGCACCCCACAAATGAGGGGCCTAGGGGTGGACCTCTCCCCCCCCGTCAACACAAATTGCGAGCGGTTAGAGAGGAAGGAGGAGAATCACCGTAAGACGGTTCCTCCAATTCCTAACCCCTCCAACCGCCGCAATAAGATACTATGGTTGATAGTATCAAAAACCGCCGAGAGATCTAACAGGACCAGGACAGAGGAATAACCCCTGTCACGGGCCCTCCAGAGATCATCAATCAACGTGACCAATGCTGTTTCGGTACTATGCCCGGGCCTGAAGCCCGATTGGAAAGGATCAAGGTAAGTCGCTTCCTCCAGGTACTGAGGGAGCTGACGCGCCACCACACTCTCAACAACCTTCGCCACAAAGGGAAGGTTGGAGACTGGACGATAGTTATTTAAAACAGCCGGGTCCAAGGCAGGCTTCTTGAGGAGGGGTCACACCACTGCCATTTTCAAGGCAGTAGGAAGCGATCCCTCTCTCAACGAAGCGTTGACAATCCCCTGGAGCCAGCCTCGTGTCACCTCCCTGGAGGTCGAAACCAACCAGGAGGGGCACAGGTCCAACAGACATATGGTGGTCTTCAGCCTCCCCAGCAACCTGTCCACACCCTCAGCGGTCACAGGGTCAAACTCCTCCCAGATAACAGTCTCAAGACTTGCCCCAGACACCTCCCCTGGGACCATCCAACTGGAGTCCAGCCCGCCCCAAATCTGAGCGATTTTATCGTACAGAAATCAGGAAAACTCCTCTGCCCTGCCCTGCAAGAGGTCCTCCCGCGCTCTCGGCTCAAGCAGGGAGCGGGTCACTCTAAACAGAGTGGCAGGCCAATTTTCTGCTGACGCAATAAGGGCGGAGAAATGCGAACGTTTCGCCGCCTCTATCGCCACAAGGTAAGTCCTAATATGGGACCTCACCTGTGTCTGGTTGGACTCGGCACGACTAGCCTTCCAAACACTCTCCAGATGTCTTTTCCAGCTAGTCATCTCCCTCAGCTCCTCCGTAAACGACGGAGCTGGATGGGATCTGTGCCGGGTCAGATGTCGCAAAGGCATAACTCGATCCAGAGCCTCAGCGGCCAATCTGTCCCAGGTGGCCACCAAGTCTCCGGCCGAGTTATGAGCCAGAGTCTCAGGAAATGGCCCAAGCTCCATCTGGAATCGCTCAGGGTCCATCAGGCGCCTGGGGCGGAACCATCTGCACGGCTCCGCCTCCTTGCGATGGTGGCAGCACAGAAGTCAAGCCTAAGAAGAGAATGATTAGACCATGACAAGGGTTTTATTACTAAAACTACAGTCATTCAACCACTGACCAGAGACAAAAATCAGGTCCAGCGTGTGTCCCCCCATGTGAGTGGGGCCAGAAGCTAATTGGGTCAGGTCAATGGCCGTCATGGAAGCCATGAACTCCCGAGCCACCCCAGAGGTTTCACCGAGCGAAGGCAGGTTGAAATCCCTCATGACTAAAAGCCTAGGGGTCTCAACCGCCAGCCCGGCTATCACCTCGAGGAGCCCGGGCAGGGCCTATGATACGTGGCAGGGAGCCAGGTACATTATCAAAGGGCCCATCTGAACCCCCTGAACCCACTTCACAAAGAGAGACTCACAACCAGCCATCTGAGGAACAGTAGCCTCCCTAGGACAAAGAACTTCTCTAATAATTACCGCCACCCCACCTCCCCTTCCCTGAGACCTTGGCTGATGAAATGCTTGAAAACCTGATGGGCACATCTGAATGAATGTGGAGTGAGTGGATTGACTCTGTTTGAGTTTGAATCAAAATTCTGAGAATCAAAAACAATACCATGTAATTCAAATTCATGATAGTAGATTTGAGTTACTTCAAGATGTGAGATTCGATTAAAATAATTATTATTCCACAGGCTACAATGGGGAAAACATTTTTTGGTCAAGAAGATGAAAAGCAGCCAGTCACTTCTCTTTGAAAGGAAGAATAGCAGGAAAAAAATACACCAGGAAAAAAGGGTTTTGCTAAAGATACATACAAATGTCTTACTACAACTAAAGCTCCAAACTCTCAAAAGTGCTTCAGAAATTAAGTGCACATTCACCAAATCAATTGCTAGGCCTGGCATGGCAATGTGAATGGTCAGTGATGTTGCTTTAGAGCAGGGCTCTCTAAACTTGGCAATTTTAAGACTTGTGAACTTCAACTATTCCCCATGCTGGCTGTTCCCTCACACCTCTCAATTCCCATCCCAGTGGTCTCCAGTGTAAAACTGAAATAACAACACTCACAAGACATGCCAGGGAAGCTGCAAAGTGTTCCAAAAGGCCACTATCCCATTCCAAGCCACCAGCTTTTATTGAACCTATCTATCATTTATCTATCTACCCCCCCTGTCCCTCCCTCCCTCTCTCCTATCAAATATTATAGACACCCATCTCATGGATGTAATTCTGGATGTCATACAATAAAACAAAAGAAATCTGAGCCTTCAAGGCTGTATATACAATGTGGCCATTTCATGGGTTCCCTGTTTCCACTGGATCCCAGAGCCTGTGGACAGCACCACATTTAAAGGGTTTAAAACTGTTTCTGGTTTTTCTTTGAAGATGTTTTGCTTCTCATCCAAGAAGCTTCTTTACTCTGACTGGATGATGGGAAATGGAAGGATTTATGCTCTTTGCAGACAGCTGGTCATTTGCATCCTTTTAGTGGGTTATTAAGGTCACCTGGAGGTTCATCAGGGTCATCAGGGTCACCTGAATGGTGCAAATTGGTATCCTTCCCCCTCTGTTGAGAGAGAGCTGTTGACATATTACTACTTCATGTGATCTTGATTGAATCCCTCTGTTAATGCAACTTAGCATTGTTTTTTTGGGCTGCCGCTGCACATTGTTGGCTCATATTTAACTGGTTGTCCACTAAGACTCCAAGATCCCTCTCCCAGTTACTGCTATTAAGCCTGGTTTCACCCAGTCTATATGCATACTTTCAGTTTTTCTTGCCTAAGTGTAAGACTTTACATTTCTCTTCATTGAATTTTATTTTGTTAGTTAGGGTCCAGTGTTCAAGTCTGTCAAGATCCATCTGGATCTTGAGCCTATTATCTGGGGTGTTGGCTATTCCTGCCAACTTAGCATGATCTGAAAATTTGATAAGTTCCCCCTCATTTAAGTAGTTTATGAAGTTATTAAAGAGTCCTAGGCCTAAGATGGAACCTTGTGGCACCCCACTGCTTACTTTTTTCCATGTAGTACCATTAAGGATGACTCATTGAGTATGGTTTGTCAGCCAGTTGTGAATCCATCTGGTGGTGATTCTATCTATCCCACATTTTTCTAGTTTACCAAGAAGTAGGTTGTGGTCTACTTTGTCAAATGCTTTGCTGAAGTTTAAGTATACTATGTCCACAGCATTTCCCTGGTCTACTAATTTAGTCACTCTGTCAAAGAATGAACTAGGATTTATTTGGCATGATCTCTTTTTAACAAACCCATGCTGGCTTTTGGTTATAACTTTTATTTGTTTCTAGATGTTCACAGATGTTTTTTTTTTAATTGTTTTTTCCAGTAATCTTCCCAGGTATTGATGTTAGGCTGATTGGTCTGTAGTTTCCTTGGTTGGTTTTTTTGAAGATGAGAACCATGTCAGCTCTTTTCCAATCCTCAGGTAATTCCCCAATGTTCCAGGATTTTTGAAAGACGTGGTACAATGGTTCTGAGATAACATCTACAAATTCCTTCAGAACTCCGGGGTGTAATCCATCAGGTCCCAGGGATTTATATTCACCAAGGTCAGATGGGTATTCTCATTTTCTTGGTTAATTTAATTTTTATTTCTAGCCTGTCTTTTGCATTTAGGTTTTTGGTACTTTGGGCTACAGTTTATTTTTTGCATGAAGACTGATTTCTACTGCCTGTAACTTCCTTGCCATCTTCTCTCTTTAGTGGACTGACTGTTTCCTTGACTTTTTTCTTGTTATTTATATGTTGAAAGAAACTTTTATTATCTTTGATTTTTGTTGCATTGTTCTGTTGAAAGAAATATCCTTCTGGGTTCAGTTCCAAGTGGAGAAAAAGACACTGAAAACATGGAGGCTGCTTGGAAGTTTTAATGGTGTACAGGACCACATGGCCTGGAGCTCCAGAGAACTCTGATCACATACTTCAAGATGAGAAGCAGAGGTGGTATTCAGCAGGTTCTGACCAGTTCTGGAGAACCGGTAGCGAAAATTTTGAGTAGTTCAGAGAACCAGCAAATATCACCTCTGACTGGAGATTTTACAGTACCCTTCCCCTACCACATCCACCAAGCCACACCCACAGAACCGGTAGTAAAAAAATTGAATCTCACCACTAGTGAGAAGGTCAAGAAAAAAGGACTGAGGTACTGAGAGTGCTGGGTTTTATACCCTCTGTTGGGATTTGAATTGGAGCTTATATTCTAATTGGTTGTCAGACTCCCAGGGGCAACTCTGTAGGCTGTCCTGAGTTCCAGGCTTGGTCTAGCCTTGCTAGGCAATTATGCCCTTAAAAGGGCTTTTGGCAATTTCTATAGTTTTACCCGGAGTTCCTTCTTATGTAAAGTATTCTGGCCCAGGCCTTCATGGCCCACCCATTAACAAAGGGGGGGTGAATTTCTGCTTCTGAGGTGAGTTTCTGCTTCTTGAGTTTCTACTCTTCTTAGGGGAAATATTCTCCCTTTTAAATATTTCCTAGGCTGTTTCAATTTTCTAGGAGAGGGATGGGTGCTAACTTCCTACCGTTCATTTTGAGCCTTTCTTTCTTGACTTCATCTTTGCAGATTTGGCCTGTCTTCTGATAATCAATCTTAGTTATGTGTCCCTTTCCATTTTTTGTATTTGTTCTTTTTGTCTTTAGGTTTATCAGCGTGATCTTTGTGCAACCATGCTGGTTTCTTCTCAGATCTCTTGTTTTTTTCTTTTTCTTTTTTAGTGGTATTATGTTGGCCTGGCTTCTATGATCATATTTTTCAGTGTTTCCCATGCTTCTTAAATTATTTTCCCTTTTAGGATTTTCATCCATGGGATTTTGTTTTGGCCCTGACTTTGTTAAAATCAGCTCTTTTAAACTTTAAGACACTAATTGGATTACTTGTCTTTGCATTAGGTTGAATTCCAGTATGACATGGTCACTCTCGCACAAGGTTTTGGCAACTTCAATTCCGTCTATCATTTCTTCTCTGTTAGTAAGAATTATGTCCAGTATAGCTTTTCATCTAGTTCCCTCCTCTACCTTTTGGATGACAAAGTGTTCAGCTAAGTTGGTTAGGAATTTGTTCGATCTCCCACCTGCTCTCTCTTAGCTTTCCTTCCTTCCTTCTGTTGGAAGAAATGTCCATCTGAGTTTAGTTCCAAGTGGGAAGAAAGACACTAGAAACATGGTGACTGATTAGAAGGATGGTTTAATGGTGACAATAGGACCACATGTTTTTGAGGTCCTGGGCAAAAAAAAGAGCAGATTTATACCCGCAATTGGGCTTTGAACTTGCTTCCAATTCCTGTGGCAAGAAATGTATCCTGATTGGTTGTCAGGCTGCCATGGGACCATGCAGGGGTAACTTTGTAGGTTGTCTTGAGTCCCAGGCTTAGTTTATTTATTTATTTTATTTTTATTTATTTTATTTTATTTTATTTGGTTTGTCAATTGCTTATAAGATAATAGGTATAAGTAAAAACATAGTTATGAATACATGGATACATATAAGAAAAATAAAAGAAACAATAGGACAGGGACGGTAGGCACGTTGGTGCGTTTATGCATGCTCCCTACAGGCCTCTTAGGAAAGGGGTGAGGTCAATAGTAGGCAGTCTATGGTTAAAGATTTTGGGGTTGGGAAAGAAACCACAGAGTCAGGTAGAGTATTCCAGACATTGACCACTCTGTTGCTGAAGTCCTATTTCCTGCAATCAAGTCTGATGAAATTAACCTTGAGTTTGTATCTATTGTTTGCTCTTGTATTGTTATGATTGAAGCTGAAGTATTCGTTGACAGTTGAATCTTGCTGGGTGATGTAATGAAGGGGCTTTGGGCAATTCTTATTATGGCTAATGATCCTATCACCCTGGAGCTAAACGTTTTTTGTCTTGTAGATAGGATGGCACAGTCTTTCTGGGGCTATTAACAAAGGTGGGGGCTGCTTTCCAAGAACAGGTTTCTCCTTTTCTCATCCAGGGAGGTATAATATTCTGCCTTTTTAAGATTTCCTAGAATATTTCATTTTTCTAGGAGAAGGATGGGTGTTAACTATCTACATTACCTTCCTCCCTCCCTTCTTCCCTCCCTCCTTCTCTTTCTCTTTCTTTTTCTTTCTCTCTCTCTTTCTCTCTCTCCTTTTCCTTTACCTCTCCTTCCATATTTACTTCCTTCCTTGAAATGGCATTCAGACAGAGGTTCCGAGGTTGATCAGGGGCTGCTAATTCTTGAAAAACCATTTTCTATGGTGGTCTTTATGTCCATGAAAGAAGTAACATCTTCTCATGTCTCAAAGGGCTGGATAAACAAGAGAGGACAACAGGCTGCACCCAAGCATTAGTGAGGCCTTTCTGACAGAAATCCCAGCTGGAAAGGAGGAAGGTGTCCCTGCCGGGGAAGCAGAGATGGTCCAACTGGGATCCTGCAATGCGTTTGAGCCCCTGCTCCCAGACTTTGGGCTGCCACTGTCCGTCTGCTCAACTCCCCATCAGGAATGGAAAATTTTCCTACGAGTTGCCTGAAGAGATTCTCTGAGCAGGAATTGCAGGTGTCCTCTGCCATTTGGTTGCTTTGTGTGGGAGAAATATTAACAGGACAAAAACTGCCTTCACAACATGTACCTTTATTCATTAGGGGAATGTTCATGGACTGTGGTTGAGGCTTAATTACTTGTTAATGATGTTTCACACTTACCCTGTTGCTTTTCATTTAGGAAGGAGTCTGATCAAAGGGTGCCTTGAGCATTTTGCTATGAAACCTGTAAATTGGCCTTTTTGGCAAAGACAGTTTGCTGTCCTCCAGGGCATATTTAGAAGTCAAAGTACCACCAGGATCTGACATGCTAATAGGCTGAAAGAAAGACTGTGCCGCAGAGGTAATTGCTGAGATGCCAGCAATATTTTGTTGAAATCTACTACTTTTCTACAATTGTGTTTTATGTTTTTGAAGCTAACTTTGATCCCAGTCCCTCCTTTTACACCAAATACTTCCTGGAAGATTTCAAAGAGACTTTGGGGTTGCTGTTCTTTTCCCGCAAAGGACAAAAGCCCACCCTGAAGACCTCACAACTTCTGTCTCTTTAGGAAGAGAAGAAAGGAGCAGCCCTTGAGGGATACAGATCTAAAGAGCAGGTTGGATGGAGGGGCTACCTGCAAGATACCAAGAAGAGAATCTCCATTTTCTTTTTGTCCAACAAAATAAAAAGTAAAAAAAATACATCAATATGTTACACAGACTTAGAGAGAGGAACAACCAATTACAAATATAAAGAACAGACTGGAATAGCTGAAGAATACCCAGTAAGTGCAGGCAATTTAAGATCAATTTAAGTTTTATTCTGCAATTTAATTTCCATTTTAATCTTGCACTGAAGAGAACCATGATTTTTTTAAGGATTTAAAGGATTGTAAAAATATTTTCTAAAGTAGTAGATAGACATATAACTAGATAATTCATTGAAACTGTTTTGGTGGTTCCTTTTCAGAGTTAATGAACATAGCAGATGACCTATCCAGTTATCTTTTATACTGTGGGAATAAATATCCATCTGGTTCAATTCCAACCCAGGAGAAAGACACTGGAAACATGGAGGCTGATTGGAAAGATGGTTTAATGATGAAGCAGAGCCACATGGGTGGTTCTGGTGCAGCTGACCACATGGAGTTGAGAGTGAGGAGTTTTTATACCTTCTCTTGGGCTTTGAACTTGGGCTTCCTTTTCCTTTGCAAGAACATGTGTTCTGTTGGCTATTGTCAGACTCCCATGGGGCCATGGAGGGGTTATGTAGGGGTCATAGCTGGCTACAATACAAAGCACAAATCTTAGGTGTTTGTCTGAGCTAAGCTTGTTTAAAGTTTCTGAGGGTGATGCAATGAAGGGGCTTGTTTCTGAAAGGGTGTTGGGTAATTTCTATTGTGGCTTAATTGCTATTTCCTGTGTTGGATCTTGAGTGATGGCTATTTGCTTATGAATAGAGCTGTCTAGATACTTGGCTTCTTTCAATAAGCTCTTTCTCTCTTAAGTGCTGACATCTGCTGTGGGCTATTAAGAAAAGGTGGAGGCTGCTCTCTCTCTTTAAAAAAACATGTTTCTCCATTTCTCATTTAGGGAAATATAATATTCTGCCTTTTTAATATTTCTCAAAATATTTTATTATTCTAGGAGAGGAGTCGGTGCTAACTTTCTACAATAGCTACCACTGCATTCAATGTACTGAATTTATTTATTATATTTTTATACTGCCTTTATTATGTTATAAGTAATTCAAGACAGGGAACATACCTGATAGGCTTTCCTCCTCCTATTTTCTTCACAACAACCACCTTGTGAGGTGAGTTGGGCTGAGAGAGAGGAACTGGCCGAAAGTTACCCAACTGGCTTTCGTGCCTGAGGAGGGATAAGCCTCCCATCTGAAAACAGATCAATTACAACATCTAGTTTTGTTTCATATTGCAACCAGTCTTGGCTCCTGTGTGACCAGATAGAGACTGCATTGCTGCTCAGATCGAATTGAAATGCTGCCACTCCTAAGGGGGCTCAAAGTGGCCAGAACAACCAAGGAGGGCAGCAGGAAGAATCCAGCAGCGCCTGGCTGAGCAGGGCCTGTCTTTCGGTAGCCATCAGCCTCTCAGTGGGTGAGGGTCCTTTGCTCCCCCTCCTTCTGAGGTCCCTGTGAGAGTCTAGGTTGAAATCAGTGAAAAAGAAACCTTAAAAAGAGAGTCCTCCCAGGCCCTTTGCAGAGATGCCTTGTTGAAATGGCATTCCTTTTGGTAGACAA
Source organism: Bungarus multicinctus (assembly GCA_023653725.1). Taxonomy (NCBI): domain Eukaryota; kingdom Metazoa; phylum Chordata; class Lepidosauria; order Squamata; family Elapidae; genus Bungarus; species Bungarus multicinctus. Next base: position 28,982,915 of record CM042835.1, read on the forward strand.
GCAGATATATAAATTTATTTGATAAATAACATAAAGACAGCATTTTTTTACTTCTCAAATTTCTACATCATCCAACTTATCTAAGTGATGCTTCAGTCTCTCGGGGAACAAACTCCAACCTATTTTCCAAAGCAGCAGAAGGCAAAACAAGAAGCAATGGATGGAAATTAATCAAGGAGAGAAGCAACCTGGAATTGAGGATAAACTTCCCAACAGTGGGAACAATTAACCAGTGGAACAGCTTCCCTCCAGAAGCCTCATGGGCGCTCCATCACTGGAGGTTTTTAAGAGACTGGACAGCCACTGGTCCGAAATGGTATAGTATCTCCTGCTTGAGCAGGGGCTGGACTAGAACAGTGGTTCCCAAACTTTTTCAATCCACTGCCCCCTTGGTGCTACAAACTCATCCTCAGTGCCTCCCACCCAAGGGTGGGATTCAAATTTGTGGGTGTGACTTGCTGGTCACATAACTGGGTAGGTGTGGTTTGGTGGTTATGTGTCTTTTTCCCCACTTGGAACTGAACCCAGAAGGATATTTCTTTCAACAATCAACAATTCCTTGTCTGGCTTACAGGCACTTTAGAGCTTGACCCCTTCCTCCCTGTATCAGCCCCTCAAATATTGGAAGACTGCTATCATGTCTCCCCTGGTCCTTCTCTTTACTAGACCAGCCAAGCCCAGTTCCTGCAACCGTTCGTTGTATGTTTTAGCCTCCAGTCCCCTAATCATCCTGGTTGCTCTTCTCTTACATCTTTTTTATAATGTGGTGACCAAAAGTGGATGCAGTACTCTAGGTGTGGTCTTACTAAGGCTTTATAGAGTGGTATTAGTACCACCCTTGATCTCAATTGTATTCCTCTGTTAATGCAATTTAGGATTGCATTAGCTTTTTTGGCTGCTGCTGCACACTGCTGGCTCATATTTAGCTGGTTGTCCACTAAGACTCCAAGATCCCTCTCACATTTACTGCTATTGAGCCTGGTTTCACCCAGTCTATATGTGTCCTTTTGGTTTTTCAAGTGTAGGACTTTACTTTTCTCTACATTGAATTTAATTTTGTTAGTTAGGGCCCTGTGTTCAAGTCTGTCAAGATCCATCTGGATCTTGAGCCTGTCTTCTTGGGTGTTAGCTATTCCTGCCAGCTTAGTATCATCTGCAAATTTGGTAAGTTCCCCTTCTATTCCCTCATCTAAGTCGTTAATGAAGATATTGAAAAGTACTGGGCCTAAGACGGAACCTTGTGGCACCCCACTGCTTACTTCCCTCCATGTAGACTTAGACCCACTAAGAACTACTCGTTGAGTATGGTTTGCCAGCCAGTTGCGAGTCCATCTAGTGGTGGTGCTATCTATTCCACCTTTTTCTAGATTACTAAGAAGTAGGTTGTGATCTACTTTGTTGAATGCCTTGCTGAAATCTAAATATATTGTTGAAAGAAATATCCTTCTGGGTTCAGTTCCAAGTTGGGGAAAAAGACACTGGAAACATGGAGGCTGCTTGGAAGGCTTAATGGTGTACAAGGCCACATGGCCTGGAGCTCCAGAGAAGAATGATCACATGCTTCAAGGTGAGAAGAGAAGGGGGGAAAAAAGGGGTGAGGTGCTGAGAGTGCCTGGGTTTTATACCCTCTGTTGGGATTTGAATTGGAGCTTGTATTCTAATTGGTTGTCAGGCTCCCAGGGGCAACTCTGTAGGCTGTCCTGAGTTCCAGGCTTGGTCTAGCCTTGCTGGACGATTATGCCCTTAAAAGGGCTTTTGGCAATTTCTATAGTTTTACCCAGAGTTCCTTCTTATGTAAAGTATTCTGGCCCAGGCCTTCATGGCCCACCCATTAACAAAGGTGGGGGTGACATTCTGCTTCTGGGATGAGTTTCTGCTTCTTGAGTTTCTACTTTTTTTACGGGAAATATTCTGCCTTTTTAATATTTCCTAGGCTATTTCAAATTTCTAGGAGAGGGATGGGTGCTAACTTCTTACAATATTATGTCCACAATATTTTGCTGGTTTAGTAATTTAGTCACTGTGTTGAAGAATGAAGTAAATTTGGTTTGGCATGATCTGTTCTTAACAAACCCGTGCTGACTGCTAGTTATCACTCTACTTGTCTCTAGATATTGGCAGATCTGTTCTTTTATTATCTTTTTCAGTATCTTCCTGGATATTGATGTTAGGCTGATTGGTCTATTTCTTTATTTTATGTTGCTGAATTGTATTAACATGTGTGTCCCTTCTTGTGCACAACCCAGAAGCTTTTGTGATTCTTTGCAACAAAAATTACCGACCTCTGGCTTTGCTCTACTTTTCCAACATTTCGCCACTGTCGCGTTCTAGGTGCCGGCCCTGCAGGTCCATCTCACTGAGCCCGCTACACCGGAGGGACATGCCCAGGCAATTCCGAGCGGAGCAGTGCATCAAGTCAATGGAGTGAGCCTGAGAGAGGGAAAGATAGAGAGAGAAAAGAAAGAGAGAGAGAAAGAGAGAAGGAAGAAAAGAAAGAGAAAAGGGAAAGAAAGAAAAAGGGACAGACAAAGAAGGGGGGATGGAAGGGAAGGACAGGAAGAAAAAGAAACAAAGGAGGAGGGAGGGAGGAGAAAGATAATGAGATATCTATTCTAGTCCAATCACCTGCTCCAGCAGGGTTAGAAGGGAGTGTGTGTGTGTGTGTGTGTGTTCTTGTAATTTACCAGTATATTTTGGTTTTGCCTTCTTCAGAATTGGCACTGTAATATATTGGGGAAAAGTAATTTTTAGGGTGAAGATCTGGTCCAATGGATCCTGTTTAAAGGCTCAACAAAATGTGAGAGCTTCCTGATAGTCTTGACCATGTTTTGTCCACAAAACTTTTAATAGAAGCCAAAGAGGTTTCAATGTGTTGGCAAAGATGTTTCAATGTGGAAAAGAGCCTCAATCTAAACTAGGCCTCATTTCAATCTGATGTATCAGGTCTCTCTCTCTCTCTCTCTCCCTCCCTCCCTCTCAGATTGGCTTTGCTCTACTTTCCCGATGTGCCTGCGGGGCCGGTGCTTCGAACGTGGATGGATGGATAGAGAGAGAGAGACAGAGACAGGTAGATAGGTTTGTCATTGCATTCTACAAATACAATGAAATTTGAAAGCTACTCCAGCACAGTGCCCCAAACATCACATCACAATCACACTACAAAGTATTTAAAATTAAAATAATTAAAATAATAAAAATTAAAAACCTAGTCTAAAACCTATCTAAAACATATAGTAAATTAGATAGAAAAGAAACTGTTTCTCAGTCTATTAGTCCTCATTTCAAGACACCTATAATGCCTCCCTGATGGTAACAGTTTGAAATATGAATGTCCAGGATGAGAACGGTCTGTGGAGATTTTTAATGCTCTAGAGAGGAGCCTGGTCTTCGCAATCTCTTCCAAAGAAGAAAGAGAACAACCGATGATTTTTTGTGTTGTGTTTATAACTCTCTGGAGCATCTTCTTATCCACTACAGAGCATCCAGCATACCACACCATTACACAGTATGCCAAAATGCTCTTGATGGTAGAATGGTAAAAAGTAATCAGCAACTTCTCACTCAGACCACTCTTTTTCAGCATCCTCAGAAAGTGGGCCTTCTTTGCAGTGGCCATAATGTGGACTGACCAAGTAAGATTGTCAGAAATTGAGTTCCTAGAAATTTAAAACTATGAACTCTTTTCATACAGTCTCCATTGATATATAGTGGGAGAGGCTCTGCTTTGCATCTTCTGAAGTCTATAATCAATTATTTGGTCTTTTTGATGTTCAGGGCGAGGTTATGATTCTTGCACCACAAGACCAGTCTGAGGACTTCTGACCTATAGGCCATATCATCTTCTCCTGATATGAGTCCCACCAATGTCAGACAGACAGACAGACAGACAGACTGCAATAGTGACAGCACTTTGGGAAAGTAGACCAAAGCCAGAGTGGCTTTGCTCTACTTTCCCAATATGCTGCCGCCTCTGAGTTCAACACGCTGGCTCCGCAGGCTCACCTCATTGAGCCCCTTGCATTGCTCTGGTGCAATAGTCAATGGAGTGAGCCTGCGGAGCTGGCTCCTCAAATGCCCTCCTGCTGCCTCTTAGCACCCCCCTAAAGCATCCCACCGCCCCCAGGGGGCAGTACCGCCCACTTTGGGAACCACTGGACTAGAAGGTCCCTTCCAACTCTGTACTCTGTTATTCCTGACAGCTGACCTGGGAGAGCTCCAGTGAACTGTTTTGATGACCTCTCTGGCATCTTCTTTCCCAGGCAGCTGCCGGGACCAACCATCTGATAGTAACTGGGCCACACACTACTGTGGCTCTTTCATCCAGCAGCAGGTTGGGAATACTTGGGCCTCCCCATTTCTGCTTAGCCTCCCATTTCAAATTCAATCGTATTGCATAGTTCTTGATTTCAGTACCTTGGGAAAGAGGATGGAGGAAGTCAGCTGCTGCTTCTCTCAGCCATCATCTTCTCAGGATTGTATGTGTTTATTAAATTTGTATGTCACCCATCTGGCTGTTGAGCGACATGGGCAGCTTGGATGACAAAAAAGATGGTTAGATTTTTGTTATCTATGAATATTCTCAACCACCCTGATTGTCCCAAAGGTGCTATTGGAAGAAAAATCCTTCTGGGTTCAGTTCCAAGTGGGGAAGAAAGACACTGGAGACATGGAGGCTGTTTGGAAAGATGGTTTAATGGTGGACAGGACCACATGCCTTGGGTGAAGAAAGAAGGGCAGAGATGCTGAGAGTCCCTGGGTTCTATGCCTTCTGTTGGGATTTGAATCTGAGCTTGTATTCTGATTGGTTGTCAGACTCCCATGGGACCATGCAGGGGCAACTCTGTAGGCTGTCCTGAATCCCAGGCTTGGTTGAACCTTGCTGGGTGATGATGTAATGAAAGGGCTTTGGGCAATTCCTATTATAACTTTACCTGGAGTAGATCTTTGTTATGTAAAATAGACTGGCCTAGGTCAGAGTAAGGTGAGGGGGAGCTGAGTTTTTGCCTCTCTGAGTTTCTACTTTTCTTTTTTAGAGGAAATATTCTGCCTTTTTAGTATATCCTAAAATATTTCATTTTCCTAGGAGAGGGATGGGTGCTAACTTCCAACAGTGCTTTTTCTATAAGGCAACTGGACAACCTTGGTTTTTTCCCCTTTGAAAATGTTTCACTTCTTATCCAAGAAGCTTCTTCAGTGCTGAAGCTTCTTGGATGAGGAGCACTTTGGGGACTTTAATTTGTTGTTCAATTGCTAAGTTGTGTCCGATTCCTTGTGACACCATGAATCACAACATGCCACATCCCCTCGTCCTCCTCTGTCTCCTGGACTCCACCCAAACTTTGGCTCTCTGTGTCAATGACCATCCCATTCTCTATCATCTCATTCTTCTTTTGCCTTCAACCTTTCCCAACACGAGGGCCTTTTCCAATGAGTCCTCTCTTCTCATTTGGTGGCCAAAGTATTTGAGCTTCAGCTTCAGAATCTGTCCTTCCAAAGAACAGTCAGGGTTGATTTCCTTATGGTTGGGCTAATCAGATGCAAAAGCCCTGGGGGCACATCAGTAGCTGTGTAGGAATGAAATGTGCCCACCCGCCACGCAATTCTTATCTCAATGGGAAGCCCTGGCTCCAGCCCTCCCCCAGTGTCTTCTCTCTACCCTCTGCAGATGATGCCAGCATGCAATCTGTATCCCAAAGTGGGCTTTTCAGATGCCCAGCTGTAACAGTCTCCTTTTGCTCCAAAGAAATATTAGAAATTAATTATTTTATAACAAAGCTTCTAATTTTTATCCCTCCCCCCCATTTTACTTTTCTTATGACTGGAAAATTAATGATAGTGCTGTGGAGCAAGATAAGAGCTTTGAATATCTCGGTATTCACTTCCAACCTTCTATTTCTTAGAGCCACCAAATTAGTGAGCTCTCAACAATTGCACAAAAAGCTTCCCATGCAATTATCAGATTTGCCAACCATAAAGGCAATAATTATGCCTGCAGCAATTAAACCATTTAAAGCTAAGGTCTTCAGTCACAGCTATATGGCACTCAACCTATCCACCTTGGAAACCATTCAATTCAAATTTTTGAAAGCTGTTCCCACATTCCTTGATCAACTATACATGTATTTCTCTGCAGCAACATGGCTGTATTTCCCTTGGGACTGCTGAGTTTTTGCTGACTTAAATGGGAATGAAAACACACCAAAAATGCAGTGAATTCTTGGCCCAGCTTACATTCTCCAACAGTCACATGTTTTCCTTAACAAAACAAATAAGATTCTGATTTGTTGAACATGGATTGTCCTCTTCTTAGGTACAAATACAGCCATGGAAAAGCTCAAGTGTGCGTTTACATTGGCATGAATAGATTATCTGCCATCAGTTTTGACAACAAAATTTTACAATATTCCCTGTTCTTATATGTCTTTTATACTGATTGTTATATCTTTTTATATAATTGTTTTATATATTATTTTATTGGGTTGTTGTATGCTGCCCAGAGTTGCCTTTTGTGAGATTGTGGCCATACAAATGTGATTAATAAATAAACAACTTCCTGCCAGGATCACCCCAGCCTGTGCTGAGACACCAAACTGAGTCGGGACACCCATGACTGAATTCTCTGGCATCTTGAACTTATTATCAAAGCTCTCTTTATCAGGCTTTTTCTCCCATCGTCATTTGGTCCATGGATCAGCTGCTGCAAGACCAAAGGGATAGAATCATCCAAGAAGTCCCCAAAATATTAGCTGCAGCCATGGCTATCACAGGCCTGGGGCTTTTAGCCATAATGATCTAAGTCTGGGATTTTGCTTTTCTATTCGCTATTCTATTCCTTGAACCACTTTGTTTCTTTTATTAATCTGTATAGTAATTTGCCAACCACAACCATTGTTATTCATGATGGACGTGACTCACAGCATGTTGGGTCTCCAGTATGTATGTCGGCTATAAAATTCATCTGCTTGCTTGCATTTTTTCTCTCTCATTCCAGAATGCAGGACACAAAATAATGGCTTTAAGTTATAGCAAAGGAGAAATCAATTGAACGGAACTTTGTAATAGTACTGTGGAAGTAGTAGGACAATATACCCCAGGATCCAAACAGCTGGTGAACCTGGAACATGAGATATCAGAAGGAGGATATCTTCAGATAGAGTTATAAAGTGGGCAGCAGAGCAACACATGAAACATACTGTAGGAAGTTAGCACCCACCCCTCTCTTAGAAAATTGAAATAGCCTAGGAAATATTTAAAAGGCAGAATATTATATCTCCTTGGATGAGAAAATGTTGATAACTTATAATGGATCTTAGCCAAAATAAACTTCCAAACTATTTGCAGTCAGAATCATTCTTATATTGTAGAAAAATCAAACCAATTCACATCCATACTCTCCTCCAGATACCACTCCTCCCGGAGGTAAAACAATCTGTTTAAAACCAAAACTGAGCATACTTGATAACAGGTGGGAGGGGAATAAGCAGTGATGCATTATGGGACTTGTATGCTTAACCAGTTCGACATTTTACCTTAACAATTCCCCTTCTAAGGTCAAACTGATTAATCATTGAGGAAACATTAACATAGATATTACCATATAACATTTATATATTTATACACAGTTTCTTTGTCAGGTAAGAGTGTTGTTTTGGGGGAAGAGGTTTGGTCAAAATATCTGCAGTTTGTTCCTTAGTCTCACAGTGTATAGCTTTTATGAATCCAATTTCTGACAATTGTCTCACATGTTTGTACTTTATATCGATGTACCTTGATCTGTGGCCTACAGCATCGGCGTTGGATATATCTATTGCTGCTTTATTATCCTCCTGAATGATTATGGGATATGAAGGTTCTTTCCAAATGTCCATTAGTAAATCGTCAAACCAAATTAGGTTATTTGCGGCCTTTGATAAACAAACAAATTCAGCTTCTGCAGTCGAAATTGATACAAGTTTTTGTTTTCCGGTATACCAGTGGATGGGACTATCATTCAGAAAAATAACATACCCTGAGGTACTCTTTCGTGTCTTAACATCTCCAGCCCAATCGGCATCTGCGTAACATGAAAATCTAGGGGTGCTCGATATGTTTGGATTAAGTGACAAAACTGCATCAGCGGTGTGTTTCAAATTATCTCAATAATCTTTTGATCGCATTACAATGGTATATTTTTGGGTTATTCACATGTCTTGAAAGTAAGTTGACTGATAGTGCTATGTCCGGTCTAGTCCAATTGGCTATATAAAGTAATGAACCAATTGTAGATCGATAGATTGTATTGTCTTTAAATACCTCATCATCATTAAACATATTCTTTAGAAAGTCAGTTTGCATATGATGGTTTTGCATCAGACATATTGCATTTCTCCAGTAATTCTAATATCTTTTCCTTTTGTGATAGTATAAAACCATTACTTGATTCGGTAATCTGAACTCCTAAATATTTATCGACTTTTCCCAAACATTTCAATGAAAAGTGTTTTTGAAGTTCCTTGGCGAATTGGTCACATTTAAATTTGCTTTTACATATGTATAATATATCATCCACATAGACAAGTACCTTTTCATATGTACCTTGTTCCCTTTTAATAAATACACATTTGTCAGCTGATGTGGCAGTGAAACCTATTAGTCTTAAAGTTTTGGAAAAACAATCGTACCATCTCTTACCTGATTGTCGCAGACCATAGAGACTCTTATTGAGTAGCCAGGTTTGTCCTTCATTACAGTCAATTCCTGGTGGTGCTCTGACATATAATTCCTTATCTAGTGGTGCGTGTAGGTATGCTGTTTGTACATCGAATTGGTATACGTGTTCATTTAGAATTGAGGCAATGGCTAAGGCTGTCTTAACACTCTCTGCCCTCACTGTAGGTGAATAAGTGTCTATGTAATCGTCTGGAAATTTTTGTGAGAAACCTTGTGCCACCAGTCTCGCTTTGTACAGATTTTTGTTATCCTCTAAGGGTTTTATTTTGTATACCCGCTTAGTACCGATAATTTTTTTGTTCTCTGGGACCTTTGAGGGGGTATATACTTCTAGTTTTTTAATACTTTCTATCTCCTTCTGCATAGCCTCTTTCCATTTTAACTGTTCATTTGGTGGGAGTGTGTGTATGTCATTATAATTTTTGGGTGTAGTTATGGTGGTATCAATTGACATCACATAGTCCCTTAAGGCATTTGGGATTTTGCCCTTATTAGATCTTAGTGATCTCCTGGGTATGTTTTCGATTGGGATATTGTTTTCCAATGAGTCATCTGAGCTGTACTCATCTATACCTTTGGTTTTGAGTATGTGATGATCTTTTTTCCATGCCTAACCTTAATGCTATTTCTGTTGGATTTTGTTTTTGTAGTGTGTGTGTGAAGTTGTGTTTGTTTCTGATCAGTTTTGAATGTATCCTTGTCAATTATTATTTCATTTGAGTGTATCTTACTCCAGTTTGTGTTTTCATGGAAATTTGCTGATCTCGATATGGTTATCTTGTGATTTCTATCCATGAATCTGTAAGCTTTGGTTTTTGATTCATAAGCAACAAATTTGAGTTTTTTTGATATATTGTCTCCTTTTCGTCTGAGTTGCTTGGGTATGTGTACATCGGCAGTTACTCCAAAAACATGAAGATGTGCTAGTGTGGGCTTCTGATTGTACATTATTTCATATGGGGTTTTCTGTACCACACTTGACCATATTCTATTAAGGGTATAGTTTGAATATAAGACGGCCTGTCCCCAATATGAAAAGTTTAATCCGGCACCTTCTAATATGCATCTAACCATAGTTTGTAATACGCCATTCCTGCGTTCAGCTACACCATTTTGAAATACAGAAAATAGCGAAGTTGTAAAGTGTATTAAACCATGTTTATTAATCCAGTCACTGAATTCTTTGGAAAGAAATTCAGAACCGCGGTCTGTCATGATCTGTTTGATTTTAATGTTGTGTTGGATTTCTACCCTCTTATAGAACTCTTTAAACTTGGTGAATGTTTCCCCTTTGTGTTTGAGGGTGTATACGAAACCTGTATCTACTATGGTCATCGACAATTGTGAGAAAATATTTTTTGTGGCCAATAGAGGGCTTCAAGGGGCCCACTAGATCCATGTGTACCAACTGAAAAATGTGCGTGGTGTTCCTTTCTGATTTTTTTGGTCGAGGTTTTTCTTTTGACTTTAAACTCCTACAAATGGAACACTCTAAATAATTTTCACAATTGTTTACTTTGAGTCCTTCAGAACAATTCAACATCTTTTTAACAACGGGAAAACCAATGTGCCCCAACTTTCTATGCAAAATATGTGCACAATTATTATGTAAAGGTTTACCAATTGAAACATGCTTTGAGTCATTCGTTTTGATTACAACATTTTCAACACTTACATCGTTAATGTCATTATCACTTTCCCCTTCTATTTCCCCATCACTTGTGTCACTGTCGACATTGTCATCCTTTTCCCTCTCTTTCTTCCCATCCTTAACACTATCATTAGATAAATTGGCTATGACTTGTGCTGTGGTATTCATCGTGGGTATAAAGTAAGATAACCCACTGGCCACTATAACTTCCCCTACTTCCTTGCCATCATTGGTAAGTTTGACGGTGTCACTCTTAAATAACACCTCGATTTTGGTACCCTTGCTTAATTTAATTACAGATAGGACGTTATATGGTATTTCAGGTATGAACAGAACTTCCTTGATTCTCCCAAGACCTGGGATGTGGACATCCCCTTTCCCAACCACCTGTACGAATTTTTGGTTGGCAACTTTAATGTTAAATGACACCTCATCTAAAAAGATGAACAGTTCTCTATTACAAGATGTATGTGTTGTTGCTCCGGAGTCAATTAACCAACATTGTTCCCTTGTGTTTATATCAAGACTCGGTTCTACATCTCTAATCCCATTCATGGAATCAGTGTCAGTCCTATTGTTCTCCCGACTGGATCCCCTGTTCCTTCTTGGGCTTGGTGATTTTCTATGTCCCAGGTTTACATCGTGTCTTTGGCTACTGGGGTGTCTATCTTGATATCTTTGTTCAGAGCTAGACCTTTCCCTCTGATAACTTGTATAGTAGAGCTGGGGATGCTTAATGGGTTCTCTGCCTTTAAAGGCCTTAGGACAATTTTTCTTAAAGTGGTCTCTCGAACCACATGTATAACACCCTGGTAATGCATTTACTTGTTCCACAAAGTTAACTCCTTTTGCAACTCTGCGTTCCTTATGAAGCAAAATTCGATCTTTTCTGAGATTGTCCTCAGCCACCAGCCTTCCTGATAATGTTTCAAGCGAAATGTTGTCATAATTTAGATTATCCAATTGATTAAGAAAATAGTCCCAGCTAGAGTCGAGGGAATTAATTATGATACTAATAAAACTTTCCTCTGTGATTGTCTCACCCCTTTGTAACAGATCAGATCTCATGGCGTTTAAGTTGAGCAGATGTTCGCTCATGCTTACTCCTGGTCTCAATCTAGCAGAATGAAACTCCCTAGATATTCTACTAGTGGTACTTCTATTTTTGCTATAAAACAGGTTAAATATCTTCTCCCAAATTTCAGAGATGGTGGACCCATTGGGTATGATGTGGTATATGGCTGGTTCGAGGGAACTTAACATCAAGCAAAACGCTCAATGATGAATACAATCTACCTCTATAGACCATGGTTTTTGGGGTGGGTTCAGGATGAGAAAAAGAGCATTTTCCCTCATTAATGCAATCTGAAATTGCTGCGCCCAGTCCATTAGATTATTACCTGTTGCGCATAACTTTGGAAAACCATTGGGTAAGATGTTGAGTATGGTTGGTGTTCAAAAATTTTTGTTGTTGATGTTCTGGGATGTGCGTATATTGGCAGAAGGACATTGGTATGCAAGCTGTAAAGTTTGAAAAACTCACTGTACCTTTTTTCTGTAAGATGACTGGAGCTGACTGTACATGCATGAAGTTCTGAATTTGTGCCATGTTCACTTTATCTTGGTTTCCTGTGGAGGATGTCTCCTGAAGAGTTGTTGCAGAAAGTGAAAGGTTAAAAAATTGCATTGGAGCTGTGGTTTCATTCTTAATTCCTGACTGGGAAGATGTAGTATCCTGAAGCTGTGCTGGATTCAAGAAGTGGTTTCCTGGTGCTGGAAATTCCCCTTTGGAGGCTTGTGCTAGTAAGTAACCTGGAGGCACTAGGACCGCTGCGGAAGCCAGTGAGGTCATCGGGAGTGAGGAGGAAACAGAAATGCCTCTCTGGGTTGTTTGGAGATCGGAGATAACAGCTGAAGACACGCTGAGAGGGATCGTGACTTCTGTGTTCCTTTTAGTCATTTCTAAAGCCTTTTGAATGCTGCTTGAAGGTGCTGGGAGACTGCCTGTGGTTGTTGGGTTGCATGGGGACAACATGGCTGCCTGGAGTTCAGTGCTTGTTCTCTGTGGCTGTCTTGGAGTGGGGGGGTGGGGGTGAATGCAGCTCCAAATGCTGCTCTGAGCGTTTCCATCGCTCTTGATATTTCCTGCTCTGAGGGAGAGTTCCTCTCAGGGCTACCTTTTCTTTTTGTCTCCCCCTTCAAAACTTCTGTAGTGATTGGTTGCCGGTCAGCCATTTTTACTGGTTGTGGCTTTAAATTGTATGGGTTTGAAAATGGCGCCTCCTCATATTTTTCCGCCTCCGGTAAGTTTAAAAAAGGCTGCAAAGGACTTACCGGTTCAGCACTCGCAGTTTCATTTTCTTTCTCTGTTTGCCTTTCCTCAGTTTGAGGTTTGTCTGTATTTTGAAAAAGTCCTCTTAATTCTGCCATCGGGTCCTTGCTGTTTGTTGATATTTCGATGATTCTGAGCAGGGTTGATTTTAAATCTTCATTTCTGGGTGGCGTGAATGGTGGATATGCATCTGGTTGTGGGTCTTCATTTCTATCAGTTGTAGGAGTTATATTTCCTTCGTCCAAAAGGATTCCTATCGCACCCATAGGAGTCATTTGAGCTGCCATCTGTCTGGTGAAGGCTCTTGTATTAATTCTGGATTTTTCTGATCCTGACATATTTTGTTCCTGTTAATTTGGCAACCGACCTCTGCTACCAATTGTTGATAACTTATAATGGATCTTAGCCAAAATAAACTTCCAAACTATTTGCAGTCAGAATCATTCTTTTATTGTAGAAAAATCAAACCAATTCACGTCCATACTCTCCTCCAGATACCACTCCTCCCGGAGGTAAAACAGTCTGTTTAAAACCAAAACTGAGCATGCTTGATAACAGGTGGGAGGGGAATAAGCAGTGATGCATTATGGGACTTGTATGCTTAACCAGTTCAACATTTTACCTTAACAGAAAAGGAGAAACATGTTTTAAAGACAAAGCAGCTTCCTGCAGCTCCCTCCCCCCTGCTTCAGCTCCAGGGTGATGGGATTAAGGATGGCCCTCAGGAAATGATAGGATTACCCATCTCACCACATGTTCTGGGAAGATTGCATTAGCCAGCACTCAGGTGAAGCCATGTGGTCCAGACCAAGCCTACAAAGTTAAGACCCCCGCCCCTGGGAGTCAGACAGCCAATGGGATTCATTTCTTGAACAGGAAACACTAAGGTGGGGCCCAACAGAGGTTATATAAGGGTCTCTCAGCATCTTGGTCAGCCTTTCTTCCCTTCTCTTCTCACCTTGAAGCATGTGATCATCTTTCCTTCTTCTCTGGAGCTCCAGGCCATGTGGTCCTGTCCACCATTAAACCTTCCAAGCAGCCTCCACGTTTCCAGTGTCTTTTTTCCCCACTTGGAACTGAACCCAGAAGGATATTTCTTTCAACAATACAGTAGTAGCTTCACTCAGTCTCCAATCCTATAGAAGATCCTAGATGGAGTTAGAGAAATTGATGAATTGCTCTAATTAGCTAATTTCATCTAGGGTGGTGAAATCATGCAAAGGTAGGTATGGGTGTGAAATCTCTCTTATTTTGATGATCAATATTTCCAATGACTATCTTAGCCTCAGAGAATTTAAAAAATGAAAGATTCAAACATAAGGCCAGAAAGTTTTTTTTAAAGAATTACTTGTGATCGTAAAGATTGAATATTATCATATAAGATGAATCTGTCCAACTACAAAACAGTGGCACTTAAGCCAATAATTAATAGCTCTGAACTGCTTTTTGGCCAGCCTTAGACCATAAAATCATTCAATATATTCCATGAGGCATGCAGTGGTGCTCTGATAAACTTAGTTTGCACCACACAAAGTCATTTAGTGAATTAACATTCTTAGAAATATACTAAATAAATATATATTATTTTAAAACATTGTAGACATGATTGAACAGTGGCCAAACACAGGCATAATGAGATTTACTGTAACTAAAAGAAATGTAAAATTCTGAAATGGGAAAACAGAAAAACAGAAAAGTACAACTCTAGGATTGGGGAGGTCTGGCTTGGCAGTTGCATATGTCAAAAGGATCTTAAACTTTCAGTGGATCATGAGTTAAACCTGGGCTAATAATGCTATGTAGCCGCTTGTCAAGGGAAATGTTTTAACAGGAGCACAGAGTTTAGAACATGAGAAGTCAATATGCCTGACCCCTGTCCTGGGTGTGCCAGTTCTGGGGACCCCAGTCTAAAGAGGACATGGAAGAACTGGATTGGGTAAAAAGAACGCTACCAAAGGGGTGAGGAGAATGGAGACCTTTGGGGAATGGGGAAAGCCACTTAAGTCCACAGAAAAGGTGATCGAGGGGGAACATGACAATAGAAAGGGCTGTCACATAAAGGGATGGAGGGGAATCTCCAGAGGAAAGTTCAGATGATGCCTGAAGTTGATTAATTCAAAGACATTAGCCAAACTTTGAGCGCATGGAAGAGAGTCTGTGAAGTTCCTTTATTAAAAGCCTGGAACACAAGTTGAAGTGAGCAGGTGAATTTGCCAGACTCTCCATTTCTCCCAATCTAGATGCTCCTCACTTTCATTTTTAAAAATTTCTCCTACATTGCTCCATTTTTTAAAATAAAAGGAATAAAATAATCACATCAACTTTTGTTTCATGAAAAGCTGCTCGCTCTGTAAACATGAGAACTCACAAAACACAGAGAGTGTTTTTCTGCCTATTGTCTTTGATTTAAATGGGGTTAAGCTTGTAGGGTGCGAGATATTTTGAAAAAAGGCTATAAGTTGCAGAGAATAAATGGACAAAATAAAATAGCATCATCCCAAACCATCAGTCTCTGACCATTTGGGGGAAAAAGAAATATTGTGCTCAGAAAATGAAAGTTCATAGAAGGGTTAATTTGCAGATAATCTTCAGCAGCAGCTCCAAAGAAAAACCAGAGGGCTTTTTTAATTGTTTCAAATTAAGAACATTAAAAGTTAGGTTCTACATAGAAAACATTTTCCAGTGAAAGGTGCAGCTACATGATTATTTTTCCCAAAATGCACTTACTGTACATTTCTCAGAGCCATCAGCTTTGATTGAAAGCTAATGAAAAACCTGTCCTGCGTCAGTTTCTTCCTTGTATCCATTAAGAATAATTATGGCTGAACAATTTTTGAAGCCTGTAACCTTCGCAAGTGTTGCTAATGGTGTTATAAATTGCTCCTTGTCCAATGACTACAGTTTGGGGTTTAATTCAAAAGCGCTCCGTCAACAGGGCAGATTTGCGTGGTTAATGAGCGCATTTAAAACAACAACCTCCGCTCATGCATCCTAATGTCGATAAGAGGAGGAGGTTCAATAAAGCGGCTTGTCCATAATAATTAGTGGGAACAAATGTTCCAGCTTTGCCCAATGGAGATATTAATGCCCCCCCACTTTTCAGAGGTTCTGACCAAGTTTTCTTCTCTGTTCCGTGCTGACAAAAAGGCATTTTTAAAGGCCAGTGTTCACCACATGGCAGAAATAGCAGAGAATGCTAATGGATGACAGGAGAAATCCTGTCAGTCAACAAGGAAGTCAGCAGTTGTCTTTCAGATAAAATGTAGGAATAACATGGTTTTTTTTTTAAAAAAGGAAGATATTGCGATAATGCACCTGTTCATTTCTCCCCAAAGTACTCAGGTGTCATGATTAAAATTCCAACCATTTGTTCAACATGGTTTGATGGCAGGTTTAAAGCCACCCTCTTGTGTTTGAGAGCAGCAGGTAAAGAGAAGGATTGAGTTGAGAAGATTCTTCCATCATGTCTTCCTTCTCCATGACTAGTGATGGGAGAACAGCATGTTAATTTCTGATGAGCGTCTGACACCTCTTTTGAAAAGAAGGAGAGAGCTATGGGGTTGAACAAGAAATTTAATCCATTAGATTTTTGGACACATTTATTAATCTTGATCCCACCAAATCTATTTTCCCAGAATGCTAGAACGGTTAGAGCTGTGCATTCTAGCTCACCATCAGTGAAGGAGTCCAAATTAAGCTCATTTCCTGTTGTGCACAAGAATTTAGTGCATTTCCTCATTAACACCTTTTATTGTCTTTTAGAGTTACACAACCATTGTTGTGCCAAAACTTCAGTAAAAAGAGGGCTTCAGGATGGCTGGGTAAAGCTATGAAGTTAGTCTAAGTCAGTAGCATAAAATTGGGCACCTGTCAGAGGATAATTACAGTGCCTTGAAAGTGTCAGATTTCAAATGTTAAAGGAACTTGCAGGTGGTCTGGTCCAAACTCCATGTTTATTTTTTTGAAATCCTGGAGAAGAGCTAAATATCAGGCATTGTGTAGAAAGAGGAAGGGCAGTGTGTGGAGAATGATACCTGGAAGCAGATCCCAGAGTGATCAATCTTTAAGGATCTCATTAATATAGGGATTTAACTCTTGCCAGATTAATCATATTAGAAGTTTGGCCTGAGGGTTTCTTTAGTAGATTGTGGAAATACTTATATATAGGTTGTCCTCTTTAACAACCACTTGTTCAACTTAGCACGCCACTGGTACTTACAACCAGATCTTGTACTTATAGCCATTTTAGCATCTTTGTAGTCATATGATTGTAACTTTCAAATTTCCCTGCCAGCTTTTCAAAAGCAAAGTCGGGGGGAAGCCAGTAAGAAGTCAGAAATTGCAAGCATGTGAAGTTCTCACTTAATGACTGCAGTTGCCATTGGTAAGCAATAAGGTCAAACTTATGACTGCATCACTTAAAAACAGAGTTTCCAGTCCCAATTAACATTGTTAAACAAGGACTGCATGTACAGGTGAAACTCGAAAAATTAGAATATCGTGCAAAAGTTCATTTATTTCAGTAATGCAACTTAAAAGGTGAAACTAATATATGAGATAGACTCATTACAGGCAAAGCAAGATAGTTCAAGCTGTGATTTGTCATAATTGTGATAATTATGGCTTACAGCTCATGAAAATCCCAAATCCACAATCTCAGAAAATTAGAATATTACATGCAATCAATAAAACAAGGATTGTACATAGAACAATATCGGACCTCTGAAAAGTATAAGCATGCATATGTACTCAGTACTTGGTTTGGGCCCCTTTTTGCAGCAATTATTGCCTCAATGCGGCGTGGCATGGAAGCTATCAGCCTGTGGCACTGCTGAGGTGGTATGGAAGACCAGGATGCTTCAATAGCAGCTTTCAACTCTTCTGCATTATTCGGTCTCATGTCTCTCATCTTTCTCTTGGTTCAGGTCAGGTGAGTTTGCTGGCCAATCAAGCACACTAATCCCACGGTCATTGAACCAGGTTTTTGGTGCTTTTGGAAGTGTGGGCAGGTGCCAAGTCCTGCTGGAAAATGAAGTCAGCATTCCCATAAAGCTCGTCTGCAGAAGGAAGCATGAAGTGCTCCAAAATCTCCTGATAGACGGCTGCGTTGACCCTGGACTTAATGAAGCACAGTGGACCAACACCAGCAGATGACATGGCTCCCCAAATCAACACAGGCTGTAGAAACTTCACACTAGACTTCAAGCATCTTGCAGTGTGTCCCGCTCCATTCTTCCTCCAGACTCTGGGTTCTTGGTTTCCAAATGAGATACAAAAGTTTCATCAGAAACGAGGACATTGGACCACCGAGCAACAGACCAGTTCTGTTTTTCTTTAGCCCAGGTAAGATGTTTCTGACGTAGTTTGTTGTTCAGGAGTGGCTTGACAAGAGAAATACGACATTTGAAGCCCATGTCCAGGATCTGTCTGTGTGTGGTGGCTCTTGATGCACTGACTCCAGCCTCAGTCCATTCCTTGTGAAAGTCCCAACACTTTTGAATGGCCTTTTCCTGACAATCCTCTCCAGGCTGCGGTCATCCCTGCTGCTTGTGCACCTTTTTCATCCACACTTTTCCCTTCCACATAACTTTCTATTAATGTGCTTTGATACAGCACTTTGGGAACATCTAACTTCTTTTACAATTACCTTTTGAGGCTTTCCCTCCTTATGGAGGGTGTCACTGATGGTTTTCTGCACAACTGTCAGGTCAGCAATCTTTCCCATGATTGTGATTCCTACTGAATCAGACTGAGAGACAATTTAAAGGCCCAGGAACCCTTTGCAGGTGTTATGGCTTAATTAGCTGATTAGAGTGGGACACTTTGAGCCTAGAATATTGAACCTTTTCACAATATTCTAATTTTCTGAGATTGTGGATTTGGAGTTTTCATGAGCTGTAAGCCATAATCATCTCAATTATGACACATCACGGCTTGACCTATCTTGCTCTGCATGTAATATATTAGGTTCACCTTTCAAGTTGCATTACTGAAATAAATGAACTTTTGCACGATATTCTAATTTTTTGAGTTTCACCTGTATCTTAATTTCAGCAAGCATTTGACAAAACACCTTATGACATTCTTATGAGCAAGAGAGTTAAATCACCAAGAACTGAATGGCACGACAATTAATTAGATGCATCATCCTAGAGATGTCAGGTGGAATATCAACTGGCTTTAGCACTGCGCTCTTCAATGTTTAAATTAATGAGATGGTGGTAACATTAGATGATATGGAATAGCAGTGGTACAACATTCAAAAATAATATGCATGATTTTGAGAGGTTATAGAAATGGTCTAAAGTGTCACAGAATGAAATTTAACAAAGCAAAATAGCCAATATTTCACTTAGGAGACAGAAATCAACTGCGTAATCATAAAATGGAACTTGTTAATAATACTTGTGAGAAACATGCATGCATACAAACCCATCAAATGGTTCCTGAGTGGAGTCTGGGATCCTCTCCTTTGGACTAATGCAATGTGATCCACAAGGGGTGCTTTTGAAGATCATTCAGAAGCTTCAGCGGGTACAGAAAGCAGCTGAATAGGTGATAAATTGTGTTTAATTTTGTTGACTATGCATCACATGTAACACCACTATGGTGTGAGCTATACTGGCTACGGGTATGTTTCTGGGTGCAATTAGTCTCTCAAGAACAATTAGGTCTGCAGTAGTGTTGAGGTTCCTGGACATTTGGTGACAAATGGGTTACAGGACTCAGGATTGTTGGCTGAACAGGGTTACTGATAGTGTGAAATTCAAAAAATTTCCCTACCGGCTTTGTGGGCGTGGCTTGGTAGGCGTGGCTTGGTTGGACTCAGTCTCTAAAAGGAAGAAGGTGGCTGGGTGTGGGCGGAGCCAACCAATTCAAATCGTCCCTACCACCACTCCCGAAGTGGTTGAATTTCATCCCTGGCTACTGAAGAAAAGTTGTTTATCAAAAAATGAGAATATTTGTAGCTCAGGGTTAAAATGAGGTGCTCTCCTAGGTGCTCTCTGTGCTTGGTTGTTTTCTTGCAGACACTTCATTTCCCAAACTAGGTAACATCATCAATTCCTGATGCTTGTTGTCATCAATGTTGTAACAAGCCATGTCAGACATCCTAACCTTCCGGCGCGCAGTTAAGACCTTACTGTTTAAACAGGCCGGTCTGGCCAAATAAGGGTCTTTGGGGTTTTTAAATTTTAATAAGGGCTCTTATTTTTAGCTAATGAGACCTAATCATATATTTATTTAATTTTGATTTTAAATTCTGTTTTATCTGTATTATTTTATATGTTTAGTGTGTACACTGCCCCGAGTCCCTTCTTGGGAGAGGGAGCGGTATAGAAATACGAAAAAATAAATAAATAAATAAATGTTACCTAGTTTGGGTCATAAAATATCTGCAAGAAAATAACCAAGCTCAAGAGCACCAAGGAAAGCCCCCCCTCAAAAAAGTTATTTACGTATATATGAGGATTGGAAATAAATTATTATATACCCAAAAATGTGAAGTCACAGTTGGCAGTTCTTTAGCTGGTGTTGGCTTTCATATACCTTAGGTTATTCATAAGAACCTGGGGTGTCTTAATGTATCAGCATCATATATGGGTGGGTGTCAAACTCACTGTGTCACATTGCCATCCCGTGATGTGACATTTTTCCCATTTGCAGAGCTGGGGCGGGCATGGCCTGCGCATGAGGCATCCAGCCTGCAGTCAGCAAGTTTGACACCCCTGACATAGCATATGTGTGGAGCCAAGTAATACGGCCTTTTATAATTGACAGGTAAACATTTTGTCAACATTCAGATTTTCTAAGCATCAGGCAAAATTTCTTGGTATGGCACCCACTGTGGAACCAACATGGCCAATTTATGCCATAGTTTTTCGATTTCAATTTTCAGATTTTGATGCTTTGTGATCTTCTCCAGTTTTTTTTTGTCCTGTTCCACTATCTCCTGGTATTGCCACATCAATTATTCATTCTTTTATACGTAGTTAAAACTGGCTGTTATGAGCCAAGACTGTCAATTTGTATTTGGAAATCCCAGAATATTTTAATCTCTTCATTTGCCTGATGATGTGACAAACCATAATATTATGGTGATAATCTGTCAGCATAATGTATGTGCGATCCAAGCAGCATGGCTTTTTATAATTGACAGATGAAAATTTTATGAATGAACATATTTGCTAAGTGCTACCCAAGTTTTTATAATAATTTGTGGTTGGTTGCCCAGTCAATAATTGTTAACTTTGGGTTGTTATATGCCCAGTACTTGTCTGTTTGAATTCTAAGAAACCACTTTAGTTATTCATTTTCCATGACTTTCTCTATTTTATGATCCCACTAGTTTTTATGTTCAGGCAAATGGTATTTCTTGCAGATCTTCCAATGCATCCTTGATGCTACTTTGCCATGCCATTGCTTGTAGTCAGTTTGTGTGATCTTCTTGCAGCAGCTAACCAGGAAGTCCACTCTTACTTCAGCTTCTCTGAAGAGTTGACGTTTGCTGTCTGTTGCTGTCTTCTCAATTCTGGCTTTCTATGCATTTGCTCTTAAGGCTTGGCTTGGGCAACTAGAATTAGCCCTTGTCTCTAGTTTCAGTTTTCCTCCTCTTACCATTGCCAGGTCTTTTTGTTGCCTGCTTTGCCTGCTAGCTTTTTATGGACTGGCTATGTGATAGTTTGTGTCTCTTTCCTGTTCTTTATTTGGTTTTTCCATTACTCAGCAAGCCTTCATGATATACTGTACTTACTACCTTTAGTGCATCTTCTTTATCATCTTTCACATCATCTTCCAGTTCTCTTTTTACCTTCTTCAACTATCCAGTGTATTTGCAACATTTCACACCCATCTATTTTACTTGGTAAATATGTCAATGTTGCTCCAAGGATGAGGGGCCCGATGCAATGTCATCATTTTTCTTGTCTTTCTATTCAGGGATTTTAGTTCAGTTTGAATCCAGTCCATTATTCTAGTTGTGTATCTAATGATTGGAATTGCCCAGGTGTTAATTGCCATGGTATCTTTTCCTCCATTGGGTTTAAGATCTTCATTCACATGATATATTCACTCCTAACCTTCTTCTTGATTTCAGTGTGCTTGACGTTGTAAGTCTGAAGGATGTCCAGGCATTTGTAGTGATCTTCTTCACCCAGACTCTTGAGGTTATTATTTCCATAGGGCATCTTGATTCCTTCAGTGGTCACTATTTCTCCCTTGTTGATGGTGAGGGTTTTTATGCCAGTTCTGAGGCATCCCTTAGGGAGAAGGTCAATAGCTAGGAGATCACTTCTCCTTGTTGGCTGGCACAGATAAAAAATAAACTTAGCAAGAAGTCCTGCTGAAACTGTCTTCCTTTCCTCTGGATAATTCCATATTTGGAATGCAGGAGAAATGGTAGAGATTAGTGTAGGGAGTTCTCTAAGAGCAGTGCTATTGCAAACATGTTTGCAGGTGCTGCTATTGCTGTTTCCCTAGGAAAAATAACTGGCTTTCTAGCTTTGCAGCTGCCAGTGACAAACAAGACTAGGACCATATAAATTGTCAGAATAGGCTGTGAAATACTAAGGTCAGGGGTTAAATGAACATGGTTGTTTATGAGGACACTGCCTGCATTCATTTGCATTTTAATGTTCTCTCTGTGAGATGAAAAACTATTTTAGGGACAGCTTGTTCAGAAATCCCATTAACTTGTTATTTATGGGACTCCTGACTGCATGACCCTTAACCTTGTTTTGTTAAACATGAATCAGGTGGGTGGCCACATGGCTACTGTTGTTTTGAATTCAATTATTCTTTGTGTGACACTTTTCAAGTTATTATCCTCATAATGCCCAACTTTTTGATCTCCTATTGCCAACCTTGCGATTTCCGTCTGCCTTAAAAGCTGGCAGCTCATTGAAAACATTGAAGCTTCCTGAATTGCCTGAGAGACATTTGAGCAGTGATGCCGCAGCCCTGACCGAAGTTTTCATAGATCATCCAGGAAGAGCTGACCCTCCCAACCCTGATCTGACATCTTCAAGTTATGTGGTTGGTTTCAAAAGCTCCAACCTGATCGTGGAAACGTGACCTGAGCAAAAGGAGTTGGATCTCACTGGGAAGTCTGGAGCAGCTGGGTAATATTGCTGCCAAACAGCTCCACTTACATAGCTCCAAGAACACTTGAACTCTGCTTGGGACTGTCTGCACTGACCCTCTCCATCTCACTTCCTTCTCCCCAAGAATTGATCCAGCTAGAAGACCACAGAACACTCCCTCCAGCTGATCAAAAACGGCCTTGCCACCGGAGGAGGAAAAAGCATTGGGACCTCATGAGTGTATTTATACCTCGTTCTTAATCTGGTCCTTCAGAAACAGTTAGTAAAACATCTGCTTGCATGGCAAGCAAGATGAATGGATAAGACCAAACTGCTGTCAAGCAAACAGCTGTCTTCATGATGACGGCTCTCCTGTCACAGGAGCCTTACCAAAGTGGCTGTCTTTATTCACAGGGCACGGGGCACTTCAAGCAGAGTGTTGGGTGGATTCCCCTAGTTTTCCCTCCCTTCTTTACTAAGTGGCACCAATCCCTCGAAGGCTGGAGCTGGAGGAAGAACTGCAGTTAGCTGTCTATCAACACTTAGTCTGGTTTCCTGAAGCAGTTCTGCATTTGTGTTAAAAAGCAGTCTGAAAGCAGCTGATCACTCTGAGAATTGTGCCATGGAAAAGCAGAGAGAGATTGGTGTCTCTCCCTCCCTCCCTGGCTACCCCCATTAGAAAGCAGCTCTTCTGGCAGAGCCACATCTCTGAGACTCCATGACTGGTGGATTAAGCCACATTTATTTTATGTATTTACTTCATTACTTTTCTAACCTTTATAAGTTACTTTAGGATAGCAAACATATCTAATACTCCCAACACTGACCCTGTGAGGTGGGTTGGCTGAGAGTGACTAGCCTCAAGTCGCCCAGCCAGCTTTCATGCCTAAGACAGGATTAGAACTCGGAACCTCTGAATGATTGGCCCAAAAATCACTCAGTCAGCTTTCATTTCTAAGGCGGAACCAGAACTCGCCATCTCTGAGTTTCTAGGGCTAACTGCTGCCAGTTGGGCAGAGTCCACATGAACTCTGCCACAGGTGGGCTGAGTGGCTGCTAGAGGTATTCAGATTCAATGTGAGCAGCTGGACCAAGCACTCCCATCTTATCATATCACCTCTTATTCTTCTTAGTTCAAGGCTAGAATCATAGAATCAGGAAGCTGGAAGGAACATTGGAGGTCTTCTACTCCAGTGACTCTCAACCATTTCTTCCCCATGGACCCCCTTTAAATACTTTTTGTGGCCACAGACCAGGGCCATGGACCACCAAGACTTAACACAAGACTTAAATCATAACATTTTTTCAAGTCTTCATGGACCACCTGTGATGACATCATGACTCCCCAGGGATCTGCAGATCATGGGTTGAGAACTACTATTCTCCTCCAATTCCTTGCCCAATTTCATCCTGGACAAATAGTTGTCCAATCTTTTCTTAAAAACCTCCAATGGTGGAGCACCCACAACTCCAAGAGGCAAGTTGTTCCACTGATTAACTGTTCTCACTGTCACTCTTTAATTTAATTAAAAATACTTAACTAAATATTAAATTAATTTTAACTAAATATTTAACTAAAATGCTCAATTTTCCAATCTCTTTTTCATTCCAATCCTAATCATTTTATTGTCCTTTCCTAAAAATATATCATTTTTTTAGTTGTTCTTGAGTTATGGCACCTTGAACTAGAACTAAACTCCAGATGAAGTTTGACCAACCAAGAAAAGTGCAACTTCCCATAATTTTAAAGATAATTTTGTTGATTGGCTAAAATTGTGTTTGCAATTTTTGCACCAACATCCACTCTGCTAATTAAGGTTATAATGAAGTATAATTTTATATTTAAATAAATGTATATTTATTCTGCAGATAATTTTCTAGTTTCTTGGTAAGCCAGGTAGTCCCCTTATGATACCTCTGTATTTGTTCAAAATCTGTGCTTTTGATTTTCATTCTGTTATTTCTTTGGCTTCTGAATTCATCACCATAATTTTGAATTCTATTTCTGTCTTCTGGAATGCTACCTGTTCCAGTTGATGTTGTGTCAAAGGCAAATTTGGTAAGCATTTCTCACACCACAGAGCTCACAGGAAGGAGGAATTTACAGTACTGGAAAAGATCACAGGCTGAGCAAAGAGAAAAATATAATCAAAATATTGATAAAATGATATGTAGAAAGAAAGCAACTGGAGTAAAATGGCATAAAAAGGAATGGAAAGAACAATACAAAAATGTGTAATATTTTACTTAAAGAATTGAGCTAGGGTACTCTCACAATCAAATTAAATTAAAATTTTATTTTAATCAAATTAAACAAAAAGGAAATTAGTGCTGCTTTAGAAAAGGAAACAAGAAAGTAAAGTTTTGGAAGAAAGCACAGCATTGAAAAATAATTGGTTGAAACAAAAGAATCAGAGCTTTAAAAAGTGAATAACAGCTGACCTTGAAGAAGAAAAAAGGCTAGAGATTAATTAGTAGTGTGGCATTTGAAAGGACCATAGATTGCAAAGCAGAAGAGGAGACTGGATGAAAGAGTGGGAAGAATGAACAAAACAGAACAAACAATCAGTAAAAAGACGATCAATGTGTCAAGATGTTGTAGGCAATGGATGGTGAAGAACTAAAAGACTACCAGTACTAACTGGCTACTAAAAACTAAAACTAACTACACCCATAACCTATGGTAGTTACCACTGCATCCGTATCCAGGGAAATAATGGGAGACTCAGCCAGGACTCCTGGATTCCTTTTCCACCAAAAGAAGGAATGACATGCAGCAAGGCTTCTGCCTCTCACTTTGGGCTCTAAGACAGGGCAGAGGTCTTAAAATCCCCCCAGCCCTGACATACCAATGAGGCTCTTCCTTCCTGTCTTATTCAGAATATACATGCATGGCCTTGGGAAAGTTCTCTCTGGGGAGCAGCAGCTGAGCCAACCATTCCTACTACTGCAGTTGCCAGGGCGAGGAGCATTTGCCGAGCTACCTCTATGCCATGAATGAGATTTTCCAATATCCTTCTGCCCCTCCCTCTTAAAACACCAGAATTATTCCAAAGGTGTTGCAAACCCTGTATGCAGAATTACTGATCAGCTTATTTCGAGCCGTTCTGTGCTTGCAGAAGGGATGAATGAGGGTTGGGCATTAGTAGTGGCCTTGCCTCAAGAGGCTTTCTATTAATCCTGCTGGTTGGCATCCTATAGATCAAGGCTTCCCAAACTTGGCAACTTTAAGACTTGTGGACTCAACTCCCAGAATTCCTCAGCCAGAAGTCCACAAGTCTTAAAGTTGCCAAGTTTGGGGAGTCCTGATCTATAATAATAGATTTGGGACCTAGATTTGGGTGAGTGTCAGCTCCAAGAGGAAAAAAGGATAATAATAATTGAGCTTACGAGTAGTCCTCGATGAACAGCAGTTCACATAGGGACCATTCAAAGTTACAGTGGCACTTATGATCATTTTTTACACTTACGACCATAGTAGCATCCCCATAATCATATGGTTCAAATCCAGAGGCCTGGCAACTGGTTCAGTTGTAGCATCCCAGGTTCAGGGGATCAGCTTTTGTAACCTTCTGACAACAAAGTCAGATTCACTTCACAACTTTGGGTTACTAGCAACTGCAGTGATTCCCTTAGCAACAGGCAAGAAAAGTTGTAAAATGGGGCAAAACTCACTTAACAGATGTCTCACTTAGCAACATACATTTTGGACTCAATTGTGATCAGAAGTCAAGGACTACCTGTATTTTTGAGCTTATGCAATAAACTCAATAAGTTCAATTGTTTTTTGATCTTTACAGGAACACAAAATCTAATCTTTAACTGTGGTGGGAATTTCCCAGAAAGTTTTTACTTCAATTGGCCTTTTGGGGTTTTGAGTCCACTCATTTTCCTTTGCAGTGTTAGAACCCCTACTACCTTTTGAACCAATTTTTATAAGGCAATCGAACATTCTTCCAGTACTTTTTATAAAATCTTACCATCCTGAAGAGCAAGTAGACTGGAAAAGGAGCAAAAATATTCTTTAAAATCTCTGCAAATGAATGTAACGAATGCAATGGAGATTTAAAAAAACTTAGAAAGAAATGAAGAACACCACTCATATTTCTTCTAAAAATTGTTCTTCCAATTTCCTTTTTAATTCTCTCTTCCCAAATTGCTGAATGGAAACAGCTCTACTCTAAGGTTGCTGGAGCCGTTTGCAATCCCATCTGCAGTTTAAATGCAAGAGGTATAATGATTTAGAAACCAGAAGAATAACTAAAGAGCCCAGCAGTCATTATCTGAAATAATGAGACTTTTTAATGCAAAATCAATGTTTGTTATAATGAAAATACATTCAGCAATTCCTGCTGGGCCAGATGTGCAAATCTTTCTGACTGTAGTAAATGTGACTCCTTATTTTGAACATCCCTGATGAAAATAGTTATCCAAGAGTAAAAATAAAATGTCTGAAATTATTTATGGCTATTGTTACCATATTTTGTGTGGTTCCCTTAAAGAAAAATCTTGCCAAGATTGAATTAAATCACTATTTATGTCATCTTTATTAGTTACCTATCAATAACAGAAAAAAGAAAAAACCGTCAGTGCATTTAATGATTGCCTATCACATATAACTTCTGTAAGTGCACTCTATAGGGACAAACCCTATAGGTTGGTGGAAGAATGCTTGGATTAGAGAAGACTTGTGTCTGGATGAAGGTCAGAAGGAGAAGAAGGCTGTCTTTCATTTCCGCTAGAAGATGTGGGCTTTGATGGGCCCCTAGACAGCTCTGCAGCTTCCCTCAAGGGCTTCTTCCTTCTAGATGTGCCATGCTGGAGCTGTGTCTCTGCAGATCTCACAATTGTCTCCTGGGTAGATCTAGGAATTCATACCTGCTGGAAACCATTTCAGGTTTAGGAATTTGACATTTTAATCAAACTCTTTGTTGGATATGGTTCCAATCCAAGGAAGGAAGGTTTATTTTTTTTAAACAGGGCTATTTGCTAGCTGATGTCTCTTTAGAGCAGTGGTCGCCAACCAGTAGGCTGGGGACCACTGGTAGTCCATGAGAAAATTTTGGTGGTCCGCAGAGAAATGTCACCACCAGAGCACCCCCCAATTAATTCAGGCTGCGTGGGAACACAAGGCTGCGCCACCCACATGGCCCGTGGGAACACAAGACTTACGTCGCTTGCATTGCGAACAACACAAGGTAGTGAAGAGAGTGGGGAAAGAGCGGAGGGAGGAACTTGTCCTACTCGCCCCATGCGCCTTGCCTGGCCACTGGGTTGCTTCTTTCCACTTCTTTCTTCTTCTGCTTTTGGCTGCACACAAGGAAAAGCAGCAAGTCTTTTTTTCTCTCCCCCATACTCTGCCAGAAAGGAGTCTTTGGGACCCTGCAAGGCTTCCTGCTCCAAGAGGCTGTAGTGGCACGACAAGTCTCACAAAGACTCATTTCTGGCAGAGTTTGGGGGAGAGAAAGAAAGACTTCTGCTGCTTCTGCTGCTTTCCTTGCATGTAGCCAAAAGTCTCTCTCTCTCTCTCCCCCTGAGAAAGGAGCTGGAGACGGTATCTTGCGATCCCAAATAAAGAACGATCAATCGGTAGGAAAACGGGGTGGGAAATTTTCCTGCAGACTTTTTTGGGGATTTTCCCAGGGTCTCTGGTCCGCAGGATTTAAAATTATGAGTTTGGTGGTCCCTGAGGTCCAAAAGGTTGGCGACCCCTGGTTTAGAGGAATTCATCACCCCAAGTTTCAAGGCCCCTTAGCCAGTTTCAAAACCACCTTTGCAAACATAAAGTTTCTCTGAGTTACAGAAGCATATGATGAAACAGGAGAAAAAAGACTGTCATACAGAAGGAGGAATGGGTTTATTCTTAATTGTCCTAGAGGGCCGGACTAAAACAATGAAGGAAGATAAACATCTGTGCTAGATTCTCCTTCACTAGAGATCTTCATCCATACACACACTGGTCAAAAGGCTGAACTTCAAAGTCTCTTCCAACTCTATGACTCTTTGATTCAAAACCCTAGAGATGGTGGGCTGCAAAACAGGAAGAGTTTAAGAACTTATCAGAGGCAATCCAGTGTTCCTGACTATCTGACCTGTCAATCATTTTTCATATATGCCCTTACAGAACAAGAGGATGGATTAAATGTCTTCTACATTCTTCCACCTCTGAGGTAAAGTTAGTTAGGCATGACTGACTTACGACAAAACCAAGCTGGTTGCTCTTAATTGTTACATTCTTATGCAAATCTTCAGAAATATGCTATTGATTAATTTGCTCAAACCATTGCCCCATTTAGACATCAAGGGGACAGGTATGATTTCCTGCATTCTCTTTCTCCTTTTTGAAGCCAAGAATGATATTGACTCTCTTCTTCATAATAAGCATATCTGCTGTAATTCATCAAGTCCTGGAGAGTGGCATTCATTTAAATTGGCTCAGGGATGTTTTAGTTCCTGGTCTGCCCACAGCTGCAATGCCTTCCTTCCACCAGTGCCACAAGAATGGGGCTTTTGAGAGATAAAATACAAATTAAGTAGTTTTATCTTTTCACCAAGGCTTGGGACTCTCTTGCCCTCTTTTGCTTGCAGTAGACCAACAGGATCATTCCCTTCCCTTTTGCTCCTCTTAGGTAGTAGCTATTGTTTTGCAATAGTGGGAAATACCTGTAGCTCAGGTGTAGCAGGAGGACGGCAAAGATTCATTCTCTGAACTTGTGGATTGATTTCTGAGCATTTCATTACCGGGCTAGGTAACATCTTCAGTGGAGTTTAGGGGATGTCAGTGTTCTCCTGTTTATAAGGGCTGTTTATAAGGGCTATAAGGTGTGGGTGTGTCAAATGAGGGTCATTGAGAAGTGAACTGCTGGTCTGTGTGGTGGGGGAATTGCATGAGTTTCCCAAAGACCCTGACCTGAAGTAACCTTATCACAAGGTGACCCATCACAAGACTCACACCTGACTCATCACTTGACACACCCACACCTGAAGCCCTTATAAAAGGAACATTGACACCGACATCCCCTCCATTCAGCTGAAGCGATTACCTAGCCTGGTAATGAAATGTTTGGAAGCCAACCCAAGCTTGGAGAATGAATCTTTATCCTCACAGTAGCTGCTCTTGTGCTGAGCACAGCTCATTCTAAACCATGATGTTTCTGGCACTATCACCACAATTTCTGGCGACTGCTTTCTTTAGTTCTATGTCTCTCCTGCTGTCTCCTGCATAGCCCTCCATTTTCTTTTCAGCATTTAATAACATGCTAGGCCAGTGATGGCTGTTGTGTATTGACGGAAATACTCAGGCAGAGACCAGGGCAAGGCTTCAGCTCAAACTTTATTACAAGGAATAAAGGGTTACCGCTACTGCCGCGCTAACACGGCAGCCAGCTGGAGCGGCAACAGCTGATGCCATTTGACAGCCGCCTTTTATAGCCGGCTGTTAAATGGCTCCAGCCAATGGGAGAGGTCCGTGCTTCCCGCTTAAAGCACGGACCTGAGTGAAGACTCAAGTCAATACACAACACTTCTCTCTCCCAGTGAGGAGCATGCGTAGTCCTTCAAGTAAGTTGGGCGCCTGTGTACTCGTCCGGATCTTCTCGGCTCAGTCAAAATTGGTGCCGGGTTGCTATCTTGTGCCTTCTGCGTGTCTTCTAACAACGGTGAGGCTGCTGGATTGTCTGGAGCCGGGTCAGCACCTTGGTCAGCTTCTTCATCAGGTAGGCTGTCGTTCCTGGTGGGCTGGAAACTGATTTCGTCGGATGGTGGGGTTGCTCCTGTATGGGGCCCGTCTAGATGACCTCTGGGTGCCATGCTCCAACGCTTCCTCAGGTGGTCTACGTGGCGCCGCCAGGTCCGTCCATCAGGTAACTGGACTCTATAAGACTTGGGACCAATTACTGCTATCACACGCCCTGGTAACCATAGTGGTTGCCCAGCAAAATTCCTGACAAACACTTTGTTATTTACTAGGAACCCTCTGTCTTGGCTGTTTGACCCAAGGGGAAGCAATGGGGCATAATTTGGGTGCAACCTGTCCAGAGTGGTCCTCAGCCGGCGTTCCATTAATACTTCAGCTGGTGACCTATTTGTGGAGGCACAGGGTGTAGTATGTTGGCTCAACAGGTATTGGGCCAGCTTGGCATGCCAGTTTATGGGACCCAATCTTTGTAGTACCTCCTTGGCAGATCTGACTGCCCTCTCAGCCAGCCCATTGCTGGCAGGATGAAAAGGGGCTACTAATATGTGTCTGATGCCCAAGCTTGCTAGAAACATCTCAAACTCACAGGAGGTAAATTGGGGGCCATTGTCAGATACAATGGAATCAGGAAGGCCATGTGTGGC
This sequence comes from Bungarus multicinctus, assembly GCA_023653725.1. NCBI lineage: Eukaryota > Metazoa > Chordata > Lepidosauria > Squamata > Elapidae > Bungarus > Bungarus multicinctus. Next base: position 29,014,026 of record CM042835.1, read on the forward strand.
GAACATCCTAGTCAGTGCCTTGCTGACTGCTTCCGTAGTGGTGGAGTGCATTAAGGTCAATTCCACCCATTTTGAAAATGAGTCTACTACCACCAGGGAAGTGCGCCCATGGAAGGGGCCTGCCAAGTCTATGTGTATTCTGGACCAGGGGCTGCCTCCCAGGTCCTAGGGGTGGCTGCTGGTGGTAATGCCCTGGTGGCCTGGCATGCCTGGCAAGAATTGACCCAGTTAGAGATTTGGGCATCCATGCCTGGCCACCATACGTAGCTGCGGGCGAGGGTCTTCATTCGCACAATTCCTGGGTGACCCTCATGCAGCACCTTCAGTATTGAGGTTTGCAATTTGTGGGGAATGACTACTCTGGTTCCCCACAGTAAACAGCCTTGCAAGGAGAAAACTTCCTGTTGGCGTAGTTTGTAGGGTAGGAATTCTGAAGGATAAGGGGCCGTAGGCCACCCCCTCCCTACCCAGTCAAGGACTTGGGATATTACCTGGTCCTTGGCCGAATGGGCAGCGATGTCAGCAGCGGTGACCGGTAGCCTGAGCTCGTCGATGAGGAAAACTGTGGTTGCTGGTGCTGGGTCCTTGACTGGAACTGGCAGGGGGCAACGGCTGAGTGCATCAGAATGGCAAAGGTTTTTTCCGGATCGATGGATTAGAGTGTAGGAATACGCAGCCAGAAAAACCGTCCATCTGATCATCCTTGGGGACAAAATCTGGGGAGTTTGTTTAGTGCCGGATAAAATACCTAACAGTGGCTTGTGGTCAGTTATGAGTTCGAAATGATGCCCGTAGAGAAATTCATGGAACTTCTTCACTGAAGCCACTGCAGCCAAGGCCTCCTTGTCAATCTGGCTATAGTTGCGTTCAGTGGAGGATAGTGTCCTGGAAAAGGAAGCTATAGGTGCTTCTGCACCATTAGGCAGTCTGTGGCTCAGAACGGCCCCAATTCCGAAAGGAGAAGCATCGGCTGCTAGAATTAGTGGTAAGTCTTTATTGAATTGGATTAAGACGGCTTTTGACGTTAACAATGACTTGACTCCTTGGAAAGCAATAGTCTCCCTTGGTCCCCAGTGCCATGGTGATTTCTTGTCTAAAAGCCTATGAAGGGGCTCGGCCATAGAAGCTTTATGGGGCAGGAATGAAGCATAGAAATTCAAGAGGCCCAGGAAAGCTTGAAGCTCAGTTTTGTTAGTAGGAGTAGGCGCATCGTGAATGGCCTTGACCTTTAACTCAGTTGGGTGAATACCTTTGGCGTCAATCTTGTAACCTAAGAATTCCACTTGTGGAGTGGCTATGGTGCATTTCTCCCTCTTTAGTTTAAGACCAGATTGTCTAAAACGGTCAAGTACAGTTCTGACCCTTTGTAGTAATTGCTGTTGATTGGTGGCAGATACCAGAATATCATCAAAGTATGACACGATGCCTGGCAACCCTCGCAAAATTCTTTCCATAAGGGACTGGAAGATTCCAGGGGTCACACTAACTCCGAATTGTAGGCGTGTGCATTTGAAAGCCCCTCTGTGAGTTACTATTGTTTGCAGTTCAGCAGTTTCATCATCAACAGGGAACTGTTGATACGCCTGGGACATGTCCAACTTTGCAAAAATGGAGCCAGGCTCAAGGGAATGGAGTAGATGTTGTACCACAGGGACTGGGTACGCGCTGACTTGTAAATATTTGTTTATCGAAGATTTGTAATCAGAGCAGATTCTCAAATTTCCGTCCTTTTTTAGAAGTGTCACTATAGGGGTTTCCAATTTTGAGAAGTCTGTAGGTTGCAGTATGCCCTGCTTAATTAATTTGTCAAGTTCCTTGTCAAGTTTAGGACGAATTGCAAAAGGAACTCTGCGGGGCTTCAAGCGTATTGATACTGCCTGGGAGTCTACCCTGAAGGATATTGGGGTTCCCACGTAGCAGCCTAGGCCCTCGCTGAATACATCAGCATAGTCCCTGAACAGGGATTCAACTTCTGAACTTGCAATGGCGTGGATTCCCCCTATGTGGAGGCCCAGGGCCGGGAACCAGTCTAGTCCCAATAGGCTTGGGAGGACGCCATCCACTATCACTAGAGGCAAGTGACCCTTAAACCCTTGAAAATGGACTAGAAACTTGCCTTTTCCGATGACAGGGATGGCTCTGCCTTGGTAATCCCGAAGCGTTAGATTGCAGGCTGGAATCTTCTGTCTTGATATCCTGGGGAGTAGTTTCTTCAAGGTGTCCCACGAGATGATGGATAATGCAGATCCAGTGTCAACTTCCATTCTGCAGGGTCTACCTTCTATAGAAACAGTGACACTGTTTTTTTGTATCTTAGATTGGTAGCATGTGGAACAGTCCTCAATTTGCCTTGGATATTGAATGAGTTTCTGGGGCCTTTGTGGCTGATTAAAGGTTTTTCCTGCCTGACATATTTTGGCCAAATGGCCCTTCTTTTGACATCTTAAGCATATGGCATTCCTGAATCTGCAGGATGCCTGAGATGGTTGCCCCCACAGCTTATAAACAGGTAGTTTGTAAACGTGGGGTTTGGCTTATACTTTGCCTGAACTCTTTTTGATTTGCGTTGGGCTGTCTGAGGCGGTTTACCTCAGTAGCCTCTTCTGAGCCATTCTCTGTGGAGGCTTCATCGAAATATACTGTTGGATTTTCTAGTCTGCTGGGGTTTCCTTGTATTTCAGCTGCTGAGAGTGCTGATAGCTCAGCAGCCTGGGATTCCTCTATGGCTTGCTTTAAGGTTAGATCCCCTTTAGCCAATAAACGTCTTTGTAATTTGGGATCTCTAACGCCACATACCAGCTGATCTAACAGCATATCATCGAGGTAATCTCTGAACCCGCAATGTAAGGCAGCTGTTCTTAGTGCTGCCATATAGTCACTAATTGTTTCTCCCTGTGACTGAATGCGCCTTCTGAAAGCATGGCGCCTAGTAATTCTGGAAGGTTTAGGGGAGTAATGATTTGAGAGAATGTCTTGCAGTTCCTCCCAGGGAATAGTCCTAATAAATCGTGGGGCCAGTAATGCTGTTGCGGTGTCAAAAACCGTGGCTCCGCAAAAGCTTAGGAAGTAAGATTTTTTCCTATGCTCAGAAATTTCTGACAGGTCTATAGCGTCTAAAAAACAATCAAACCGGTTCCTGTATGATTCCCAAGTCTCTGCCGTCGGTCTGAAAGGCGGGAATGCAGGATTCGAAGTCATCTTCTCTGTCAGCTGTGCTGCTTCTCCTGAGGCGAGTTAGAGACGGCGCTTCGCGAACAGTGACAGCAACTCTGTAGTGATTTCAGCTCTCGGCTAGTGATTTCGCTCTTTCTCTCTTCCTTGCCTGGCTTGCCTTTATTTAGTATCCCGTCCTCGTCGCCAGTGTTGTGGAGCGACGGAAATACTCAGGAAATACCAGGGCAAGGCTTCAGCTCAAACTTTATTACAAGGAATAAAGGGTTACCGCTACTGCCGCGCTAACACGGCAGCCAGCTGGAGCAGCAATAGCTGATGCTGTTTGACAGCCGCCTTTTATAGCTGGCTGTCAAACGGCTCCAGCCAATGGGAGAGGTCCGTGCTTCCCGCTTAAAGCATGGACCTGAGTGAAGACTCAAGTCAATACACAACAATGGAGAACCTTTTTGTTTTGGTGTGCCAAAAGTGCATGTGCTACACCCACAATGCAATGCACACCCTCTGCGCATGCACGTGCAACACTCCCCATCCCGCCCCCTTACCCGCACTGTGCATGCATGCAGTCCCAGCTGATTTTTTGGCCCGCTTGAGGCCATTTTCACCCTCCCAGAGGCTCGACAGAAGCCTGAGGAGCCTCGGGAGGCCAAAAAAGAGGCCTTCCAGAAATACTAGAGGTGCCCGTTTTCAACCTCCAGAGGGTCTCTGGAGCCCAGGGGAGGCCATTTTCACCTTCCTGGAGGCTTGAGGGAAGCCTCTGGAGTCTAGGGAGGCTGAAAACAGGCCCGTTTCGGCACTCCCAGTATTTCTGGAAGGCCCATTTTTTAGCCTCCCGAGGCTTCCCTCGAGCTTCCAGGATGGCAAAAACGGCCTCTCCCAGGCTCCAGAGACCCTTCGGAGGCTGAAAATGGGCACTTCTGGTATTTCTGAAAGGCCCGTTTTTTGGCCTCTCAAGGCTCCCGAGTCTTCCCTTGAGCCTCCGGGAGGGCGAAAACTGCCTCAAACGGGCCAAAAATCAGCTGGGAGGCATGCGTATGTGCAGCGGGTAAGTTTGTTTGGGGCTCACCATTTGTGCAGGATGGGGGGGGGTGTTGTATGTGCATGTGCAGGGGGGGGGGTTGCTACAAGAATATGCAAGAGTGCAATAATAGCAACAGTTAATTATTATTATGACCAAGTTTAGACCCAAAGCAATCAAAGGAGTTTTGTTGTCCATGTTTAAATGAAACATGGAGAAAGAAGATCTTCTAGTCCAACCTGCTGCTCAAGCAGGAGACTGGACCATTCTAGACAAATGGTTGTCCAACCTCTTCTTGAAAACCTCCAGTGTTGGAGCATCCGCAACTTCTGGAGGCAAGGTGTTCCACTGATTAATTGGTCTCACTGTCAGATAATTTCTTTTTAGTTCTAGATTGCATCTCTTTTTAATAAACTTTCATCCATGGCTTGCCTTGCCTTGGTGCTTTGGAGAATAGGTTGATCTCAGAGATAGCCCATCAAGCAGAGGAAGACTGCTATGATTCCATCACTAGTCCTTCTGTTTGCTGGATTCAACATACCCAGTTCCCACAACTGTTCATTGTACAATTTAGCCTCCAGCCCTCTAATCATCTTTGTTGCTCTTCTCTGCACTCTTTCTAGGGCCTCAACATCTTTTTTTCTTTCATGGTGACCAGAACTGAATGCAGTATTCCAAGTGTGATCTTACCAAAGCACTATAAAGCAGGGCTAATACTTCTAGTGATCTTGATACTATTATTCCACTGATGCAGTCTGGGACTGCGTTGGCTTTCTTTGCAGCTGTAGCACACTGCTGACTCACATTAACTGTTCCACTGGGACTCCTAGATTTATTTATTTATTTACAAGATTTATATACCGCCTCCTTTCCCTGCGGGACTCGGGGTGGTGTAAAGCCATTAAAAAACACAATAACAATACAATAATTAAAAACAATTAAAAAGATTAAATATCGTGGCTGAATAATAAAAACGAGATAAGGATTTAAAAATAAGGACTAAAACCAATCAAAACCAAATTTAAAACCCTATAAAACCCAAGGCCAGACCGGCTTGATAAAATAAATGAGTTTTCAACGCGCACCGGAAGGTCAAAAGGTCAGGGATGATCCTCATCTCTGGGGGTAATTCATTCCAGAGGGAGAGTGCCCCCAACGAGAAGGCCCGCACCTTCGGGATCACCAGCCATCCAGCCAGCGGCACCCCTGAGGAGACACACTCTATGGGAGCGCACTGGCCGACAGGAGATCAATGGTGGCAGTAGGTGGTCCCGTAAATACCCAGGTCCCAAGCCATGGAGCGCTTTAAAGATGGTAACTAACACCTTGAAACGCACCCGAAAGACCATTGGGAGCCAATGCAGCTCGCACAAGAGTGGCGTAACATGAGAGCTCCGAGAAGCCCCCAAAACCACCCGCGCGGCCACATTCTGCACCAGCTGGAGCCTTCAGGTGCTCTTCAAGGGGAGCCCCATGTAGAGAGCATTGGCATAGTCTAGGCGGGAGATAACGAGGGCGAATGTGACTGTGCGAAGTGCATCCCGATCCAGAAAGGGCCGCAACTGGTAGATCCTATGGACCTGATAAAAAGCCCCCTTGGCGACGGCCGCTATATGTTCTTCTAATGACAGCCGTATTGCGCGCCCTGTCTGTGGGGGCAAGAATTTCCCCCCACACAGCCAGTGATGGAACTAGCTGGCTGTATTGGGGTGCCGGATAGCACAGCCATTCGGTCTTGGCTGGGTTGAGCTGAAGCTCTCACAATTACTGCTGTTGGGCCAGGTACTACCTATCCTATACCTGTGCATTTGTTTTTTTTTTTCCTGTTTTAGGACCTTACCAGGATACATTGGATCTAATTGGAAGAATATTGGATTCATTCTAATTAATAGAATAACCTGTTAACTTGCTAAAATTATTTATATGCCACAAATTTTGGAAGAGAATATTGCTAATTTTCAATATGTTTAGATGATTTAATTCTGACTTTTACTGTTAGATTTTTTTCAGTGGGAACTCAGTCAAATTAATTTAGATAATTTGGATTTATCACACTCTGTCTTCTCTTTGGAACTCTTGCTATGCTATTTTCTGACTGAGAAGAGGCTGGGCAGAATGAGACTGACACACTCCAATTTGCACTTGTTTAACTACATCTGCATCTTTACCGCTATTTGTTTTTCATATTTATTACTCTCGTCAAAATTCAGGTTTAGCACTCAGGGGCTTGTTGCCAGCAACACTAATGGAGAAGAATAGATGCATTATTTGTAAATAATGTATTATGATTATACAATTTGGGTCTCTTAGCTCTAACCACAACCCATCCAGCCTTACATTATTTATAATTTACACATACCTTCCTAACATCGCTATGTAAATATTTAATGCCGTAAGCAACTTTTTGTTCCCAGATCTTCTGAATTCCACAGATGGCTGTCAAAAGTACAAGTGAAGGGGAGATAAAAGGCAGGTTTGCAGGGGAAGGAGTTGCCTACCACTATGGACTTCAGTGGGATGCAAGCCAAGAAAAGGCCCAATATCAGCAAGAAGGAACTTTTAAGCTCAACTGGGAGGAAAATTTGTTTGTGCTCCATTCAGTATTTCTTTCCACCAAGAAATGGCATCTTAGGGAAAACCTGGCTTCATCGGGGCTTGTCTTAATATGGATCGTTGCTGGTTCTTTGGAGCTTTACATGGGATGTTGGCAAGCCTCAACTTACAACCACAATTGAGCCCAAAGTTTCTGTTGCTAAGAAGATAGTCGTTGAGTGAGTTTTACCCCATTTTATGACCTTTCTTGCCACCGTTGTTAAGTGAACCAATGCAGCGGTTATTCCGTTAGTAGCATGGTTCTTAAATGAACCCGGCTTCCCTATTGGCCTTGCTGGTCAGGAGGTCACAAAAGGGGATCATGTGGCCCAGGGACGTTGCAGTCATCATAAGGACAAGCCAGTTGCCAACCATCTCCATTTTGATCCCGTGACCACGGGGGCGCCACCACGGGGAACCTCCTCAAGGGGGCTATGGAAGGAAGAGAGGGTTTTGCACACGTCTCATGGTTTTCTCGTGTGCAGTGATCGGAAAGGTTTAAAGTGGATGGAAGATGTGGTTATTCTGAACAGGGTAAGAACTTGTAATGGGCCATTTGAAGAGACTCCACCAGCCCTGGCTTTTGCAGCAGCATCACCATGGTCACAGGATCCAAGTGCTGGTGCTTGGCGTCAGAACTGACTCCTATTTATGACGGTGGCAGCATCCTTGGTCAAGGGGCCATTTTTTGCTTTGAGCTTCTTACAAGGAAAACTAATGGGTGGGAGACAGATTCACGTAACAACTGTGTTACTAACTTAACTGCAGTGAGTCACTTAACAACTGTGGCAAAAAAGGATCATAAAATGGGTGAAATTCACTTAACAACTGTCTCCCTCAGCAACAGAAATCTTAGGGTCAATTGTGATTGTAAGTCAAAGACTATCTGTAGTTCTTACATTGTTCAAAACAACAAAATCCACTTTAAACCTTTCTGGTAACTGCATATAATCAGGGGTGGGATTCACATTTTTTAACAACTGGTTCTGGCTTACTTGGTGGGCATCGCTTGGTGGTTATGTGACTGGGTGGACATGTCTTGGTGGTCATGTTACTGGCTGGGCGTGGCCAACTCAAAATCACTCACATCGAGGCACACATCTCCTCACCTGTCCTCTCGTTACTATGGGGATGCTGCAACAGTCGTAAGTGTGAAAAATGGTCATAAGTCACTTTTTTCAATGGTCACTCCACACAAGCAAAGTACCAGCAAAGGAGGGGAAAAAAACTCCAGAGAAGTTCCTGGGATAGGAAGTCTAATCCTACCAAGAATGTAATAAGGGTTAACAGAGAGGCAGTGTCTGTAAGCAACACCAGAATGTTTCCTTCCTGTCTTCCTTACAGGATTAGGCCAGTAATTTCTTCTAACAACCGGTTCTCTGAACTGCTTAGAATGTTAACAATCGGTTCTAGCGAATAGGTGCGAACTGATAGAATCCCACCCCTGCATATAAGAAAACCATTGACAAGTATACCTGTCAGGCTACAGAACTTTTTTCCATTCAATTAGCAAGAATGAACTTCTGAGAAACAAACGTATCAAAAGGAATCCTTTATTGAGATGACACTATTCATATAGGAGTTCAAAGCAGTGTCTGAGGTCCCTCAGGCATACAGTGATAGGTAAGGGAGTTTAGAACCCTTCTCCTTAACTCGATGTATATTTAGTGAAACAAAAGCCAATATGTTAATTCCCCTCCCAGCCCTTCTGTAGAAATGATCTTTCTCACAGTTTCCCAGCGCATACCTAATTTCCCCCCATCCCCTTTTTAGAACGAACTTTTTCTAGAGATTCCCCGGAAACATCTCACTGTGGAATTTTTATGATCTTCTCATCTCCTGTCTGTGCCTCTCGGAGGTGATAGGTTCTGGCCATCTGGCTTTTCTCCCTCCATTGTATCATGTGTGCGTATACAAATTTGATATAAGGTTAAATGTATTCAGGTTACATCAAGAAAGGATTTCTTTATCAGTCCCCCCCCGCTTTTCTTCTTCCACTGAAGAAATGACAGATACATGGATCTGACATCCTGCCCTCCATAAAAAACAGATAGGTCTACCTGGAAAAAACAAAAATCATGTGTTACATTTGCAATTCAGGATGGTTTATCAGGGTATTTTAGGTGGAACTTATGTAGTAATATGGGTGCTTTTATGTGTCGTTTGGCTACCCACTCATTTTCTGAGAAAGGAAGGTGTTTCCAAGCTACTAAATATTGTGTGGATCCATGGTGAGTGCGTGAATCAAGGATATCTTTAATTTCAAAATGTTGTTCCCCATGTACCATGATGAGGGTTGGAGGTGTGGGAAGGTGGGGTCTGAGGCTTGAAGTGATCTCCGGTTTGAGCAAGCTACAGTGAAATACTGGATGAATCTGCCTAAGTGTTTTTGGAAGTCGAAGCTCTACCGTCATGGGATTGATAATTCTAAAGATTATTTATTATTATATTATTATTATTATTATTATTATTATTATTATTATTATTATTATTATTATTATTATTATTATTATTATTATATAATTTTATATACCGCCCTTCTCCCGAAGGACTCAGAGCGGTGAACAGCCAACTAAAATATATATAAATTACAAATATAAATACAATTAAAAAAGAATTAAATTATGGGCTGCCAATTAAAAATTAAAAACCCCGATTAAAATAAGCTAAAACTTTCATACCCCAACCAATCAAATCTAAAACCCCTTATTGAAAATCCCATTTGAAGTCAGCTCAGGCCGGCCTGCTCAAAGAGCCAGGTTTTCAGGTCACGTCTGAACGCCCTCAGGTCAGTGGTTGTTCGTAGCCCCGGGGGCAGCCCATTCCAAAGGGCGGATGCCCCCACAGAGAAGGCCCTATTCCTCGGGGTCACCAGGCGGCACATAGCTGCCATTGGGACCCGAAGGAGACCCTCTCTGTGGGAGCGCACCGGTCGGTGGGAGACTACTGGCAGAATGCAGTCTTGTAAATATCCTGGTCTGATGCCATGGAGCGCTTTAAAGGCCAAAACCAATACTTTAAAGCGAACCCGGAAGGCCACTGGCAACCAATGCAGCTCGCGCAGGAGAGGCGTCACATGGGAGTATCTCGATGCGCCCATAACCATCCGCGCAGCCGCATTTTGTACCAGTTGGAGCCTCCGGGTGGTCCCCGCAGGGAGCCCCATGTAGAGGGCATTACAGTAGTCCAGGCGGGAGGTGACCAGGGCATGGGTGACCGTGCGTAAGGTGTCCCGATCAAGAAAGGGCCACATCTGGCGTATCAGGCGAACCTGATAAAAAGCCCCCCTGGAGATGGCCATGATATGATCTTCCAAAGACAGCTGTACATCCAGGAGGACACCAAGTTTGCGAGCCCTTTCTGTGGGGGTCAAGATCTCATCCCCAATAGCCAACGATGGAGTCAGCTGACTATATCGGGCCACCGGAAACCACAGCCACTCAGTCTTGGAAGGGTTGAGTCGAAGCCTGTTCTTGCCCATCCAGTTCCGCACAGTCTCCAGGCAACGGGCCATGACCTCCACAGCATCGTTGGGGTGGTTTGGAGTGGAGATGTAAAGCTGAGTGTCATCAACATAGAGATGACATTTCACCCCAAAACCACGGATGATTTCTCCCAGCGGCTTCACATAAATGTTGAACAGAAGAGGGGAGAGGACCGATCCCTGAGGCACCCCACAAATGAGGGGCCTAGGGGTGGACCTCTCCCCCCCCCCATCAACACAAATTGCGAGCGGTCCGAGAGGAAGGAGGAGAACCACCGCAAAACGGTGCCCCCAATTCCCAACCCCTCCAACTGCCGTAATAGGATACTATGGTCGATAGTATCAAAAGCCGCTGATAGATCTAATAGGACCAGGACAGAGGAATAACCCCTGTCATGGGCCCTCCAGAGATCATCGACCAACGCGACCAATGCTGTTTCGGTACTGTAACCAGGCCTGAAGCCCGATTGGAATGGATCTAAGTAGAATGCTTCCTCCAGGTACTGAGGGAGCTGACGCGCCACCACACTCTCAACAACCTTCGCCAGAAAGGGAAAGTTGGAGACAGGACGATAGTTATTTAAAAGAGCTGGATCCAGGGAAGGCTTCTTGAGGAGGGGTCATGGTAGGAAGAGCCCCCTCCGTCAACGAAGCGTTGACAATCCCCTGGAGCCAGCCTCGTGTCACCTCCCTGGAGGTAGAAACCAACCAGGAAGGGCAGAGGTCCAATAAACATGTGGTGGCATTCAGCCTCCCCAGTAATCTGTCCACACCCTCGGTGGTCACAGGATCGAACTCCTCCCAGATAACCGTCTCAAGACTTGCCCTGGACACCTCCCCCGGGACCACCCAACTGGAGTCCAGTCCATCCCGAATCTGAGCGATTTTATCATGCAGAAATCGGGAAAACTCTTCTGCCCTACCCTGCAAGAGGTCCTCCCGCGCTCTCGGCTCAAGCAGAGTGGCAGGCCGATTTTCTGCCGATGCAATAAGGGCGGAGAAATGCGAACATTTCGCCGCCTCTATCACCACTAGGTAGGTCCTAATATAGGACCTCACCTATGTCCAGTCAGACTCGGCACGACTGGTCCTCCAGATGCCCTCCAGACATCTTTTCCGGCACTTCATCCCCCTCAGCTCCTCCGTGAATCACGGAGCCAAATGAGATCTGTGCCGGGTCAGAGGTCGCAAAGGCACAACTCAGTCCAGAGCCTCAGCGGCCAACCTATCCCAGGTGGCCACCAAGTCTGTGGCCGAGTTATGAGCCAGAGTTTCAGGGAATGGCCCAAGCTCCATCTGGATGGGGAATGGGCCAATGAATTTTGGTGCTAATTTCTTAGAGGGTTGTAATAATTTTAAGAATTTTGTGGATAAATATACACAGTCTCCAATCTTGAAAGGTTTAGGTTCGCAACATTTTTTGTCTGCTTGAGTTTTGTAAACTGCTCTAGCTTCCTGTAAAGATAATCTTACCACTGGCCACATGGCTTGTAAATTATCCATCCACTCCTTAAGGAAGGGGATTTCAGGTTCTTCGGTGGGTAGTTCCAGCATGGGGTTGAATTCTTGGCCTGTGGCTACCTGGAATGGGGTGAACCCCATGCTACTATGAACTGAGTTATTGTATGCTACCCCTGCAACAGGAAAAAGGTCAGTCCAATTGTCCTGTTGATAACTAATAAAGCATCTTAAATATTGTTCTAATACGCTGTTCACTCTCTCCGTCGATCCGTCAGTCTGGGGATGACTTCCTGACAACAACCCCTGGGTGGAGCTTAATAGGCTTAAAAACGCCCACCAAAATTTGGATGTGAACTGAACACCTCTATCTGAGATAATCCGTTGGGGGGCTCTATGAAGGTGATAAATGTGTATGAGGAACATCTTTGCTAATGCCTTGGCAGTTGGCATGGAATAAAGTGAAACTGTTTGGAAAAAAGATCAGTTACAACCCAAATGACAGTATTCCCAGCACTCTCGGGAAGTTCCACTATAAAGTCCATAGAGATCTCTTTCCAGGTAGCAGAAGGGTCTGCTACTATTTGTAAAAATCCAGGATATTTTCCTTGTCTTCTCTTTGCAGCAGCACAGGTGGGGCAGTTCGCAACATAGTTTTCAATGTCCTTTTTGAGGGACGGCCACCAAAATTGTCTTTTGATGAGGTGCAGGGTTTTTACAAACCCAAAGTGTCCTGCTATTTTGGAGTCGTGGCAGCATTTCATGAGGTCCATTTTCTGGCTTGCAGGGACATAAAGTTTGTTTTCCACCCAAGCCAGTCCATCTTTAAGTAAACAAATATTTTGTTTAGCCTAGAGCCAGTCGTCCTTAAGTAGTGCCTCCTTAAATATTGACATCGTTGTGTCTTCAGTCAGGGATGATTTTTTGTTCTCTTGTGCCCGGGTGATCATTTTGGCTGCTACTTGAGTCGGTTGGATCATCGGTTTTATAACCTCAATCTTTTTGCTGTTGTATTGGGGTTTTCTGGACAGTGCTAAGAAATTCTTTCTCCCAGGAAAATATTTGAGAGTGAAATTAAAACGTTCAAAATATTGAGCCCACATTGCTTGTTTTTCGGAGAGTTTCTGTGGATTTCTCAGGGCTTCCAGATTTTTGTGATCAGTCCATACTTCAAAGGTGATTTGGTTTCCTTCCAGGAAATGTCTCCATGTGAGCATTGCCCACCGCACAGCATATGCCTCTTTCTCCCATATGGCCCATCTTTGCTTGGTTTCCATCAGTTTCTTGAATGTATAAGCGCATGGTTATAATTGCCCACTTCCATTCTTTTGGAGGAGGACTGCCCCAACTGCAACATCACTGGCGTCTGCTTGGATGACAAAAGGTTGTTCAGGATCTGGGTGCTTAAGGACCGGTTCTGCTGAGAATAGCTGTTTGAGTTTCTCGAATGCCGCTTGGCATTCCATTGTCCAGATAAGGGGTTGCCTTGGTTTGGGTTTCTCCCTCCCCCCACCTTCGTTTTTAGCAAGTTTGTGATAGGGAGGGTGATGTTTGCAAAAGCTGGAATGAATTGGCGATAAAAGTTCACAAACCCCAGGAAGCTTTGCAGTTGTTTGCGGGTGGGTCCCAGTCCAATACAGCTTTTACTTTCTGTGGGTCCATCTCTATTTCCTTGTGGGATATTCTATACCCCAAATAGTCAATTTTTTCTTGGTGGAATTTGCATTTAGAGAGTTTTGCATATGGTTTAGTGTCTAAGAGTTTTGTGAGGACTGCACGGAGTAGCTTGATGTGTTCTTCCATCATTTCTGTGTAGATTAAAATATCATCAAGATACACTACAACCCCTTTATATAAAAATTCATGAAGGGTTTCATTGATCAATTGTATAAACACGGCAGGCGCTCCTTGCAGTCCAAAGGGGAGCATTTTAAATTGGTAGCATCCCAATGGTGTGTTAAAAGCTGTCTTCCACTCATCCCCTTCCTTTATTCTGAGGCGGTAATATGCCTCCCGTAGGTCTAACTTTGAAAAAAAATTTCCTTTCGAGAGGTGGGCTAACATGTCCTTCATGAGGGGGAATGGATACATATTCTCTATGCAAATTGTGTTTAATTTTTGGTATTTCACACACAGACACATGGAACCATCCTTCTTTTCACGGAATAACACTGGGGCAGCTATTTTTGGTTGGGCAGGTTCGATGAAGTCCCTTTTTAAATTTTTATCAATAAATGCTCTTAGTTCTTTCAGTTCTCTGGGAGACATGCAGTACATTTGTAGTTTTGGGAGTTTAGCCCCTGGTAGGATTTTGATAGCACAGTCTGTGGCTCAATGGAGTGGGAGTTCATCACAAGCTTCCTCACTAAATGCCTGGTACTCATTGGGGATGTTAATGGATTCAGCCGACTGTTCGGTCATGGCTGATTCTCTGTTCTCTGTCCCTTTCTTTAGACTTTAGACTTTATTTAAACTTATATACCGCCCCCTCTCCCAGAGGGACTCGGGGCGGTGTACAGCCAAATAAAATATACATATAAATACAGATACAATAATTAAAATGACATTAAAAGAATTAAATAGATTGGCCAAAGAGTTAAAAAGAATTATCAAAGATTAAAAGATTAAGAGATTAGAAAAACTAAAACAATTTAAAATCAAATTTAAAACCCTACACATAACTCTAGGCCAGACCGGCTTGATGGAATACGTGGGTTTTTAGTGCACACCGGAAGGTCAATAGGTCAGGGACGGTCCTCATCTCTGGGGGTAATTCATTCCAGAGGGAGGGTGCTCCCAAAGAGAAGGCCTTTATCCTTTCCTCTGAGCTTTTTGCAAATATTACATATTTCTGGAATTGTATGGCTCCTTTCCTCCAATTTATTTTTGGATTCCATTTCCACAGCCATGTGAGACCTAGGACTAGTGGCTCTTCCATTCCTGGGGCTACAATGAATGTGAGCATCTCCCTATGATTCCCTAGTCTTATTTTCAGTGGTTCTATGGTAAACCTGGCTGGCTCCCCCCCGCTATAGTTTCATCTAATTGGCAGAAAGCGATGGGATTTTCCATTTCTTTCAGTTGGATTCCCAATTTATCTGCAAGGGAGGGGTTTATTAGGCATCGGGTGCATCCCAAATGCAGCAACGCTGAAACTTCCTCCCCCTTCCCTTGGCTGGGGAAAAACAGTCTCAGGAGTAGAGTGATTGGTTCAATTGGATTGCTTACCCTACACATAACTCTTTCATCTTCTGGATCACTTTTGGATTGGCTCAGGTCCCCTCAGAGTGTTTGGGATTCTTCCTCAGGGTTGGGGGGTGATCAGAATCCCACATCTATTCAGCCTCTCAGGCCAGTCTCCTTTCCTCGAGGGCTGGATGTTGTAGGTTTTCCCCTGATGGGTGATCTAGCTTTCTGGCAGGGGTCTTCGAACAGCATTCTGCTGCGTGGTGTCCCTCCTTTCCACACTTAAAGCAACCAGATGTTCTTGGAGTCATGGTGGATTGGGGTTTGAAAACTTCCCGTTTCCTCAGGGGTGGAGATGTTTTCCAAGACTTGCCGGTGTGGTAATGGTTTCGAGTCATGTCTATCTCCACCTCCTCTGCCATCATGTACCATTCATACAAGAGGTTTGGGGTTCCACGGGCCAGGCAGGCAGCATATAGGTCATCATTGAAATACTCATCTATGGACCTACGGGCCTTGAGGAATGTCCCCCCTTCCCTGACTTGGCCCTCCGGACTTCCAAAAGCTTACCTTAAGGACGGATCCTGGGATCCCGAGAGATGGCATAGCCATAGGAAATGCTCTGGGCGTGGTACCCATTTGTACCAATTTATTTCCAAATTTTTATTGGGAGGGCAACCAGGTGGAGATTGGGAGAAAACTCACCTAAGATAGTGGCCAGACCGGGGAACACACGCAACCGGGAGGTCTTGGAATCGGGGGATGGTCAGATCGAAGATGGGGGTTTCTTTCCGGAGGGAGAAAGGGATGGCTATCGACACAATTGATAGGAGAGGCAGATATGGCATTAACAGGGGGCCATATCATGCTGTGGGAGCTCACCCCCGCTATTTACGGGCGGTGGCGTGCTCCAACCCCCAGGTTATGTCCCACTCCCTGGGTTGTTGGAATGCCAGGTCCATAATTAATAAAGCCCCCCTCATCTATGAATTAATTGAGGAGGGGGGAGCGGACCTGGTGGGCATCACCGAGACCTGGCTGAGACAAGAGGGGGGTGTTCCCCTGGTGGAGTTGTGCCTGGCTGGGTTTCGGGTTTTTCATCAACCGAGGGCCCAGGGGAGGGGTGGGGGGGTTGCAATGATTATTCAGGAGGACCTAGATCCTAGGGAATCCACTGTTCCTCAGACGACCGGATGTGAATCCCTTTTTGTGAAATGTGGTTCCGGGGTTCAGATGGGCCTATTGATCACATACCTGGCTCCCTGCTATGTGACATCGGCCCTGCCTGAGCTCCTCGAGGTTGTAGTCAGCCTAGCGGTTGAGACCCCTAGGCTGATGGTCATGGGGGATTTCAACCTACCTCCGGCTGGCGGGACCTCGGAGATTGCTCAGGAGTTTTTGGCTTCCTTGACAACCTTGGGCCTGACCCAATTAATTAGGAACCCCACTCACACTGGAGGTCACATCTTGGACCTAGTTTTTATCTCAGAACAGTGGCAGAATAATCTGGGTATAGGGGACGTTATTATTGAGCCCTTGTCATGGTCAGATCATTCGCTCCTTAAACTGGACTTCCAGGCTGCACCCCCTCATCGCAGGGAGGTGGAGCTGACACGATGGTTCCGTCCCAGGCGCCTGATGGACCCGGATAGGTTCCTGATGGAGCTTGGGCCGTTTCCCGGAGTTTGAACACATGACTCAGCTGAGGATTTGATAGCCACCTGGGATAGGGTGGCGACTAGAGCCCTTGACCGGGTCATGCCCTTGTGGCCTCTGACCCGGTGTCAGTCTCGCTCGGCTCCATGGTTTACTGAGGAGCTAGGGGAGATGAAGCACCGGAAAAGACGCCTAGAGAGTAGTTGGAGGACCACCCACTCTGAATCTGACCGAACACTATTACGGTCCTATATTAGGACGTATTTAGTGGCAATAGAGGCAACAAAATGCTCTTACTTTTCTACCCTTATCGCATCCGCAGGAAATCGCCCAGCTGCCCTTTTTAGGGTGACCCGTTCACTTTTAGAACCGAGAGTGCGGGAGGATCCTCTGCAGGGACGGGCTGAGGATTTTTCAAATTTCCTGCTGGACAAAATCACTCAGATCCGGAATGGGTTGGACTCTGACTGGGCAACTCTAGATGGGGGGTCGGGAGTGGAATTGGGGAAGGTCACCTGGGAAGAGTTTGACCCTGTGACCCCCAAGGACGTGGACAGGATGCTGGGTGAGCTTAATACTACCACTTGTTTACTGAATCCGTGTCCCTCCTGGCTGATATTAGTCACTCGAGAGGTGACACGAGGTTGGTTCCAGGGTATCATCAATGCTTCCTGAGTGAGGGATTTCTGCCTGCTGCTTTGAAAGAGGCGGTAGTAAGACCCCTCCTCAAGAAACCGTCTCTGGACCCAAATTTGTTATCTAACTATCGTCCAGTCTCCAACCTTCACTTTGTGGCGAAGGTTGTTGGGACTGTGGTGGCACGACAGGTTCCCCAGCACCTGGATGAAGATGTCTACTTAGATCCACGCCAATCAGGCTTCAGGCCCGGATACAGCACGGAGACGACACTGATCACATTGGTAGATGATCTCTGGAGGGCCCGTGACAAAGGCTATTCCTCTGTCCTGGTCCTGTTAGACCTCTCAGTGGCTTTCGATACTGTCGACCACAATATCTTATTGCGTTGGTTGGAGGGACTAGGAGTGGGGGGCACTGTTTTGCAGTGGTTCTCCTCCTTCCTCTCCAACCGTTCGCAATTTGTGTTGACAGGGGGGCAGAGATCGACCTCAAGGCCCCTGATCTGTGGGATTCCTCAGGGGTCGGTGCTCTCGCCCCTACTGTTCAACTTTTATATGAAGCCGCTGGGTGAGATCATCCGTGGCTTTAGGGTATAGTTTCATCAGTATGCTGATGATACTCAGCTGTACATTTCTACCCCAGGCCACCCCTATAAAGCCGTTGAAGTGATGACCCGATGCCTGGAGGCTGTGCGGGGCTGGATGGGGCGAAACAGGCTTCAGCTCAACCTGGCCAAGACCGAGTGGCTGTGCTTTCCGGCACCCCGATACAGCTAGCTCCATCGCTGACTGTGCGGGGGGGGGGGGGGAACTCTTACCCCACTGACAGGGCACGCAATTTGGGTGTCCTCCTGGACGTATGGCTGTCGTTAGAAGAATCACCAGGGGGGCTTTCTATCAGGTCCATAGGATCTACCAGTTGCGGCCCTTTCTGGATTGGGATGCACTTCGTACAGTCACATCTGCTCTCGTTATCTCCCGCCTAGACTATGCCAATGCTCTCTACATGGGGCTTCCCTTGAGGAGCACCCGGAAGCTCCAGCTGGTGCAGAATGCGGCCACACGGGTGGTTTGGGGGGCTTCTCGGGGTTCTCATGTTACACCACTCTTGCACGAGCTGCATTGGCTCCTGATGATTTTTTGGGTGCATTTCAAGGTATTAGTTATCATCTTTAAAGCGCTCCATGGCTTGGGACCTGAGTATTTGCGGGACCGCCTACTGCCACCATCAATCTCCCGTCGGCCAGTACGCTCCCATAGAGTGAGTCTCCTCGGTGTTCCACCAGCTGGACAGCTGGCGACTCTGAGGATGCGGGCCTTCTCTTTGGGGGCGCCCTCCCTCTGGAACAAATTACCCTCGGAGATGAGGATCATCCCTGACCTTTTGACCTTCTGGCACACGTTGAAAACTCACCTATTCCATCAAACCGGTCTGGCCTAGGGTTTTTCATTTACTTTAAATTCGGTCATAATTGCTCTTAGTCCTTACTTTTTAAATTCTTGCCCCATCCCATTTATTTAACAACCAAATTTATTTTTTAATTATCCTAATTATTGTATTTTCAACACAATAATAATTTTCAACTGTCCTCTAAACCAGTGTTTTTCAACCTTGGTACTTTGAAGATGTGTGGACTTCAACTCCCAGAATTCCTCAGCCAGCTGGCTGAGGAATTCTGGGAGTTGAAGTCCACAAATCTTCAAACCACCAAGGATTGAAAAACACTGCGTAAGGCCATCATAAACCATTCAAGGTTTCTTAATTCTGGGTTGTTGACGTTGTGGAGTGTCACCATCCATCTGGCTGCTGCCTCTTCAAGGGCCAGGGTGATGACTCGTACTCAGGACCCCTGGGTTGGGAAATCCTGCCCATATTCTTGCATGTAGGTGAGCACTTGCGCCAGGAAAAATCCGTTTCTGGGGTTCTCCATCAAATTTTACCCCCAAGGGCGGGATCTTCCTCTGTAGTTGTATGTTTCTAGGTTGTTCCCCTCCCAGCCCTTCTATAGGAACGATCTTTCTTACAGTTTCCCAGGCCACACCTAATTTTCCCCCACCTCCTTTTTAGAACGAACTTTTTCCAGAGATTCCCCGGAAACATCTCACTGTGGGATTTTTATGATCTTCTCATCTCCTGGCTGTGCCTCTCGGAGATGATAGGTTCTGGCCATCTGGCTTTTCTCCCTCCATTGTATCATGTGGGGGCATACAAATTCAATATAATGTTAAATATATTCAGGTTACATCAAGAAAAGATTTCTTTATCAGTCCCCACCCCGCTTTCTTCTTCCACTGAAGAAATGACAGATACATGGATCTGACATCTTCTTTGGCCAAATAAAAGGCTTCTTATGCTAAAAGTCACAAGGGTGTTTTGGGGCACAACCAAGGTTTCTATCTATTCCATATTCTCAACGTGGCCTAGGCAAAGTCATGGTTTTTAAAACTCACTTTGCCATACCATGAGGGCTAATGCCACCCACTTCCTGGCCTTTGATTTCTCAGCGAGTCCCACTCTTTCATCCAAGCCAAACAGCAAGCAGCAAAATACAATTTCAAATCAGATAGATACAAACTTCCTTTTTCTTTTGCATCTTGTAATACCTGATATTTTAATTTGTGGGTTTTTCCCCCACCCCAGAAATTAGAAATATCTTTCTGCCACTGTTTAAAAGGTGCATCAATTGTCAAAACAGGTATTGCCTGAAAGAAAAATAACATTCTAGCTAAAACGTTTGTACTTTGTTCCATCTTAACATATTCTTTAACTACATTTCTTGTCTTAACATAATTGATCTGAATTAATACACAATTCATATTTGTCACAGTGAACGCAGAGTAACTCATTGTTACCTTTTTCTTAATCTTAAATCCCTTGTGTTTTCATATTGTTTGTTATCATTTTCATTTTCTGTTAATCCTAAAACTGTTAATGTATCAAATTCTTTTAATTTACCCATTTAAAAAATGATCTTCCAAAACCAAAAGCTCCAAAAGCTCCTTATTTACAAGTCTCTTTTTAAAATCTTTACTCACACAATGCTTCATCCTCTTATTTCTTTCTTCAGAATTTCAAGAATAAACAGGCAACAGGACAAAGGGCAGCCTTGCCTTCTTCCTTTTTGTAACCCACATGGTTTTGTTAGATCTCCATTAACAAAGATTTGTGCTTCTATGAAGTGTAAATCAATTACCCATTTTATAAAATCCTCTCCGAAATTAATATCTGCCAGTACTTGACCAAAGCCTTCTCTAAAAAGATCAATACGGTTTGTTTGCACTTCATGGCCTTAAATGCTGTAAGAAGTTTGCCAACAAGCTGAATGTTAGTCTGGTTCTTTGTAGTTGCCAGGAAAATTCTCATACAATATGTGAATGATTTCCAGGCCATTTTCTTGCCTCCATTAACAGATCCCAGCCTAGTTGAAAATTATAGACCAATCTCTTTATGCTGTGTCACCTGTAAAGTCATGGAATCAATTATTAACCAATCCATTATCCTCCACTTAGAGACAAACAACCTACTCTCTAATAAACAATTTGGTTTCAGAAAAAAAACTATCCTGTAATCTGCAACTCTTACACTGCAAAAACATATGGACTACACAACTCGATCAGGGCAAAGCAATAGATGCAATCTACATAGACTTCTGTTAAGCCTTTGATTCAGTGGTACACAACAAACTACTCCTAAAACTAAAATCTTATGGTATCTCTGGACACCTGCATAACTGGATAGAAGCATTCCTGTCAGACAACAAATGGTCAAAATTGGGAGCGTCCTGTCAAATTCTGTACCTGTCAATAGTAGTGTCCCCCAAGGCAGTGTTCTAGGACCAACTCTCTTCATACTCTACATAAATGATCTCTGTGATCATATTAAGAGTAACTGCGTTCTCTTCGCTGATTATGCAAAGCTATTCAACACCACAGACAATACTGGTACCCTTCAAAAAGACCTCGACTATGTATCAGAATGGTCAAACAAATGGCAACTTCAAATCTCAACAAATAAATGCTCTGTCTTACATATTGGCAACAAAAATCAGAAAATAAAATACAAGCTGAATAGTCAAGACCTTGTTGATGATCCAAACTCTGTCAAGGACCTTGGAATACTCATCTCTAATGACCTAAGTGCTAGAGCCCACTGTAACTACATAGCCAAAAAGGCATTAAGAGATGTTAACCTAATACTACGTAGCTTTTTCTCTGGTAATATTATACTACTAACTAGAGCATACAAAACCTTTGCTAGACCAATACAGCTCATCAGTCTGGAACCCTCATTAAATACAGCTCATTAGTCTGGAACTCTCATTACATATCTGATATTAACACAATTGAGAAAGTCCAGAAATATTTCACAAGAAGAGTTCTTCACTCCTCTACTCGTTGCAGAATACCTTATGCCACCAGACTTGAAATTCTAGACCTAGCAAACCTAGAACCATGCCGCCTTCGGTCCGATCCAAGTATAGTATATAAAATCATACATTGCAATGTCCTACCTACCTGTCAATGAATACTTCAGCTTCAACCATAACAATACGAGAGCACACAATAGA
Source organism: Bungarus multicinctus (assembly GCA_023653725.1). Lineage (NCBI taxonomy): Eukaryota > Metazoa > Chordata > Lepidosauria > Squamata > Elapidae > Bungarus > Bungarus multicinctus. The sequence continues at coordinate 29,035,797 of CM042835.1, forward strand.
TACAAACTCAAGTTTAACTGCACCAAACTTGATTGCAGGAAATATGACTTCAGCAACAGAGTGGTCAATGTCTGGAATACTCTACCTGATTCTGTGGTTTCTTCCCCATACCGCAAAAACTTTAACCTTAGACTGTCTACTATTGACCTCACTCCTTTCCTAAGAGGTCTGTACTGGACGTGCATAAGCGCACAAATGTGCTTACCGTCCCTGTCCTATTGATTCTTTTTATTTTTCTTATATGTATCCATTTTATGTATTCATAACTATGTTTATACTTATACTTATTATCTTGTAAGCGATTGACAAATCAAATAAATAAATAAAATCTTTGAACTGCTTTTCATGGGTGACATATCTGAACTGTGAACTGATAAAAACGTCTTCCTTAATCTTAGCATCAGTCATTCATGTGTCTTGAGAAACATGTGTCTCAAATAAACAAAAAGCTGTTAAGTATTTAGCAGAGTATCCTTGGTGTCAAGGATTAATACAGCAGACAGAAGTAGTGTTCAGATTGTAGCAGTGAGTATAGAACCACACGCACAGCAGTTGAAGTGCAAAGTCTTTATATACAGTCCAAGTTCCAGTCCAATATCATACACAGTTTATCCATCAATATATTAGATTACTAACCATTCTTGTTCAGTAGATATAACAGCAATACATCATCTTCAATACATCCATGCATCAATGGAGTAATATAGTTACAGTGTTGAAGATACTTGCCAAGTAGCCGGGTAGCATAGTAGAAGCCTAGCAAACCAGTAGCAGCATTCCTGTAGACAAATAGCACTCTAACAGACACTCATCATGTGCTCTCTGGCTTCTTACTATATAGCACTCCTGCTTCCTGTAGCCAATCAGCATCGTGGCTACAAGATAGTGCTGAGTCATTTCTGACTTGCAGCCATATATGGCAAACCAATAAGTTAAGTTTCTTAAAGAAACCTAACATACTCCCCTTTGGTTTACTATATATAAACAACCATTATATTTACACATATACACACACACACAAAGTTACAATGCATATTTTACAGTGTTAAAGATTTACAGAGTTAAACCATATTTCCTACAACAATCATCATGTTTCTGAAAACCTTGTGCCTTTGTGAAGTTATCAGCAATATTTTGTTCACTTTCACAATACTCTAGCACACTCAGTTTGTTTTCCACACATTGTCGTACATTAAGATACCTTAAATCAGTATGCTTTGATCTTGTTCTAACAGCGATACTTGTTGCTAATTTTATAGCAGCATGGTTATCTTCATATACAGTAAATGGTTTACTTACATCCAACTCAAAATCCAAACATAGTTGTTTAAAATAAATCAACTTTGTACATAACAAAGATAAACAAGAAAATTCAGCTTCCATCATTGAAAGACTAATATATTTCTGTATAATTGATTGTCATTCAATCATAACATTTCCCAGCATTATAACCAAACCAGATGTTGATTTCTTTGTTTTAACATGGTTTGCAAAACTTGCATCAGCATATGCAGTAAGACTTAACTCCTTATTGGGTTCTAAATACAATGCATAATGCAAAGTATTCTTCAAATATCTAAGTATTCGCTTTGCAGCCTGCCAATGTTTAACATTGGGTTCTATAGTGTATCTTGCCAGCTGATTTACACTATAAGCAATATCTGGCCTTGACCAATTTCCTAAATATGATAAACTACCTATCAAAGATTGCTATTCTTATCAAATAAAGGACTATCATTGTTATCATTGTTAAACTCCTTTCCCATAGGTGTTTTGGAAATTTTACATTGGTCCATGTTATATCTTTGTAATAAAGCGATTATTTTATCCACTTGAGATATTTTGAACCCTTTTTGTGTTTTACATATGTCAAGTCCAAGATAATGTTTAATTTCTCCTAGTATTCTTATCCTGAACTTAGCTAGCAAACTTTTTATTATATCTTCAGATTCCTGCATAGTCTTAGTGATTATGGCAATATCATCAGTAAATAATAACAATTCCAACATTCCATTCTTTTTTCTTTTTAACAAACATAGGTCTGCCAAACCATTCACAAAACCTAATTTGTTTAATTCTTTTACTATGCATTTATTCCACTCATGGCCTGACTGTTTAAGACCATATAAACTCTTCTTTAATAACCAGTCTCCTTCCTATTATCATTCACTCCCAGAGGTTTCTTTATATATATAGTATGTTGTAATGGAGCGTGCAAGTATGCTGTTTCAACATCTATATGATTCACTACGTAATTATTCTTTGCTGCCCATACTAGCACTGCTCTTAAAGTGGTAGCCTTCAGGCTTTGAGCAAAAATCTCATCGTAGTCTAACTTTGAGTAAAACCCTCACGCGACTAGGCATGCCTTATGGATCACATTTCCTTCCATATCTTTCTTCAGTTTATAAACCCATCTGCACCCAATTGCCTTTTCACCTTTTGGAAGTTTGACTTCATCTAATACCTTCAATTCATTCAATGACTTTAGCTCCTTTTTCATAGCTTCATTCCAAGCTTTTTGCTCTTTCTCAGAATAAGACGTAATGTCTTCATAATTATAAGGTTCAAGACCTGTTTGCTGAGCAACATTAGCCTGGTATCTATCCGGAAGTCATGACATTCTTGTAGTCCTTCTGGGCAATACTGGACTAGTCACCTGATTAAACTCCTCTTTTACCTCCCCTATCGAGCTTTCCTCTACTTCTTCCTCTTTTAAAGAGACAGAGGATTCCTCTATATCTGAATTATCACTTGGTGTTTCCTCTACAGACTCTTTACTATCTTTGCTCTTAATTGGTACCCTTGATTCTACAATGACATAATCCTGGTCTATTTCCTCCCATCCTATGTGCTCTAGGAACTTCGCATTAGCACTACGATAAACCTTAATTGTGCCTGGTTCCCAAAATGTAAATGACCTGTGATTAGATTCATATCCTATAAAATACATTTTTCTAGCCCTAGGTTGCTCCTTGCTTCTCAGCTGAGCTGGGATATGTACCCATGCAGGGGTCCCAAATACATGGAGATAACTAAGATTTGGTTGTCTACCATGCCAGCAAACAAATGGCAATTCATTTGTTGCTGAGTGGACTACATTGTTTAGGATATGATTAGCACATTTTGTGGCTTTTCCTCACAATTTCTTATTTAAACCAGAATCACTGAGCATAGCTCTAACCATGGTTTGTAATGTCTGACCTCTTCATTCACAATAAGCATTATGTTGAGGTCTATAAGGCGCAGACTGCTTATGGTCTATACTGCCTTCTTCAACATAGTTACGAACTTATTATTAGTGAACTCTGACCCATTATCAGTCACTAATGTCATGACTTTACGTTTTGTCTTTCTTTCCACAAACCTTAACCAATTTGTAAAATTTGGATATGTTTCAGCCTTGCTTTTCATTAAATAACAAAACCCATATCGAGAATATAAGTCTACAATACTCAATATACCTAGCTCCTCCAAAGCTGGGTTCCTTTGGACCAATTAAGTCTGCTACTACTACTTGTAGAGGCTCACTGGCTTTAAAACCATTTGTTCTATTAGAAGGAGTTAGCTTACTCTTTTCCTTGTTACAAACATTGCAATCAACATAATGATTACAAGGCTTTATCTTGATACCTTTTGATAATTCCACAGTTCTTCTTCACCCCAACGATGCTGTGGAGGTTATGGCCCGTTGCCTGGAGGCTGTGCGGAACTGGATGGGCGAGAACAGGCTTCGACTCAACCCTTCCAAGACCGAGTGGCTGTGGTTTCCGGCGGCCCGATATAGTCAGCTGACTCCGTCGCTGGCTATTGGGGATGAGATCTTGACCCCCACAGAAGGGGCCCGCAATCTTGGTGTCCTCCTGGATGTACGGCTGTCTTTGGAAGATCATATTATGGCCGTCTCCAGGGGGGCTTTTTATCAGGTTCGCCTGATACGCCAGATGCGGCCCTTTCTTGATCGGGACACCTTACGCACAGTCACTCATGCCCTGGTCACCTCCCGTCTGGACTACTGTAATGCCCTCTACATGGGGCTCCCTGCGGGGAGCACCCGGAGGCTTCAACTGGTACAAAATGCAGCCGCGCGGGTAGTTATGGGGGCGTCGAGATACTCCCACGTGACGCCCCTCCTGCGCGAGCTGCATTGGTTGCCGGTGGCCTTCCGGGTTCGCTTTAAAGTATTGGTTTTGGTCTTTAAAGCGCTCCATGGCATCGGACCAGGATACTTACAAGACCGCATTCTGCCAGTAGTCTCCCACCGACCGGTGCGCTCCCACAGAGAGGGTCTCCTCCGGGTCCCGACGCCTTCTATGTGCCACCTGGTGACCCCGAGGAACAGGGCCTTCTCTGTGGGGGCACCCACCCTTTGGAACGGGATGCCCCCTGGACTACGAACGACCAGTGACCTGAGGGCCTTCAGACGTGACCTGAAGACCTGGCTCTTCGAGCAGGCCGGCCTGAGCTGACTCAAATGGGATTTTTAAATGGGGTTTTTAGATTAGTTGAGATGGGGTACAAAGTTTTAATTTATTTTAATTGGGGTTTTTTAGATTTTTATAGGGACAGTCTAGGATTTAATTCTTTTTTAACAATTTATATGTGTCTATATGTATTTTAGTTGGCTGTTCACCGCCCTGAGTCCTTCGGGAGAAGGGCGGTATATAAAACCTAAAAAATAAATAAATAAATGCTTTAAAATTAACATGCCCCATATGTCTGTGTAATAAATGGATACATTCATCATGTGGTTTTCTGTTCTCAAACCCCACCTTAGTGTTTAGAACTGGGTTATCTTATAATATAAACAAGCCATTATCAAGTTTAGCTGTAACACGCTTACCTTGTTTCTCTAATACATACTTTAATCCTTTGAATGTTACTGTATATCCCGCTTTTATCAGTACACTTACTGATAATAAGTGATATGTCATACTAGGCACATACAGCATGGGTAACTCCTCATTTAAACTAGAACAAAATGCATTACCTTTTCCTGAAGCCTTGAGCTTCCAGCCATTAGCCAGTGAAATACTTTGAGCACTGTGCTTCATATGAACAAACTATTGCTTTCTATTAGTAATACAATGTGATGCTCCACTATCTACTACCCATATATCATGGTTTCCTGCTAAACTAGCATTACATATAGCTAAATTATTGCTGTTCTTTTTCAACTTTTTACCCTGTGTATTTTTCTTCTTGCAATTTCTAGCCAAATGACCCTTAGCCCCACATACATAACATTTTCTAACAACATAAACTGTAGCTTGTTCCTCAGCCATAGATTGGTCATCTTGTCTCAGTTGTTGTCTATCCTTTCACCATCTTGACTCTTCTATTAACTTCCCTGTAATGTTAATCAAAGTCATTTCTTCCTTGTCTAACACTTAAAGTGAAGATACATAGTCATCATAAGAGTGATCCAAAGATCAAAGATCAAAGAATAATATAGACTTGATGAAGTTCAGAGAAAATCAGCTCCTGTTCATGAAGTTGCAGAGCTCTCTTCATGTACTCCAAATGAGCAAGCATATCTCTGCCTTTACGCATACGCGCTCTAAACAGCTTTCGTGTTAGATTAATATGAGAACCAACACTGTCTCTAATATAGAGCTTCTTGAGGGTCTTCCAGCATTCGGCTGCAGATTCCACACCATGAACATGTACAAGCTGTGAATCACCAAGAGTAAGTCCAATAACGCACAAAGCTCTCTCATTGTCTCTGGCAAATTCATCTAGCTTCTTTCTGTCAGCATCATTCGAGGTATCCAAAGCTTCTACATCCAGTAGATTGACAACAGCATTCCATAGTCCTTCTCTCTTCAAGAGCAAACTGCACTTGGTGGACCAGGTAACGTAGTTGGTGCCATCCAACCGGGTAATCATAGCTAAGCTGGACATATATTCTTGTGCCATCTTCACTTCAACCATATACCACAATGAATTTTCTGTATAGTGACTCACTCAGTTCATACTAACAACCTTTAACACTGGACCTGGAATATCTTGCATAGGTCTGTGTTATGGTATATCTTGATGTTCTGGAATATCTGGGTAAACTTGGCTAGCCTGGCCTGGTCTGGGCCCATAACCAATGTTAAGTATTTAGCAGAGTATCCTTGGTGTCAAGGATTAATACAGCAGACAGAAGTAGTGTTCAGATTGTAGCAGTGAGTATAGAACCACACGCACAGCAGTTGAAGTGCAAAGTCTTTATATACAGTGGTATAACACAGTCCAAGTACCAGTCCAATATCATACACAGTTTATTCATCAGTAGATTAGATTACTAACCATTCTTGTTCAGTAGATATAACAGCAATACATCATCTTCAATACATCCATGCATCAATGGAGAAATATAGTTACAGTGTTGAAGATACTTGCCAAGTAGCCGAGTAGCATAGTAGAAGCCTAGTAAACCAGTAGCAGCATTCCTGTAGACAAACAGCACTCTAACAGACACTCACCATGTTCTCTCTGGCTTCTTACTATATAGCACTCCTGCTTCCTGTAGCCAATCAGCATCATGGCTACAAGATAGTGCTGAGTCATTTCTGACTTGCAGCCATATATGGCAAACCAATAAGTTAAGTTTCTTAAAAAAAACCTAACAAAAGCCTCACCTTCTTTGTTAATCAAAATTAGTTCAAGTTTTATGTGCAGCAAAGGCAAATGTATTTTTGAATCAACAAATGCTTTATGTGCCATGTTTTTCTGTCCTGGAACCAAATTCTTTTGGAGTGGCCATTTCTTTTTAATGTAATGTGACACTCTTGCACGGCTGTCCCATTCACATAACAGTCTAATACCAAGAACAGCTTTCCAAGCAGCAGAGCCACTACTTTTAGATCCCCACAGATAATTCCAGTTGTACTGGGCATCCTTCGATAACAGTTTCATGTTTTCATATGTTTGAGGATATACATTGCCACTGAGTAAAAAATAAAGATTTCTATAGAACAGTATGTGATAGGTTAAATAATAGGTCATTTTTTTGATTAGCAGCCAAAAATCTATATTCTATAAGATACACCCAAAATATGCAGGAAGCAAAATCTTTGTTGTCTGGTGTTGCAACCCAAAGCCTCTAAAAGAGCAGTGAGAATTTGCAAAAGCTGCCTGCAAAACAGCAGCAGGTGCACCTAGACAGGAAGAGGCAAGAATTGCAGAAGGGTGTTTGATTTCTATGTAACTTTCCAGAAAAGAGTTTATAAACTCAAAGTTTATTGGCCCTTTCTTGGTGATCAAACAAATGAAAGGTAGCATTTTCATTGCAACTGCCAGCATTGATGAAGTTTCATCTGGTTTTCTATTGGTCTGTGCTAGGAAAAATGGAATCTCACTGCATTCTATCTTCGTAGATGGCATCCCAACTCTCCTACTGGTAAACAGGGAGGAACAGTATGAGATTGAGATGGTGCCGGACTTTCACATGGGAACAGGGGTGGGATTCTATCAGTTCTCATCTATTTGCTAGAACCTGTTGTTAACATTCTAAGCAGTTCGGAGAACCGGTTGTTAGAAGAAATTACTGTCCTAATCCTGTAAGGAAGGCAGGAAGAAAACATTCTGGTATTGCTTACAGAAACTGCCTCTCCGTTAACCCTTATTACATTCTTGGCAGGACTAGACTTCCTGTCTCAGGAACATCTCTGCAGTTTTTTTTTCCCCTGCTTTGCTGGTACTTTGCTTGTGTGGAGTGACCATTCAAAGTTACAGTGGCACTGAAAAAAGTGACTTAGGACCATTTTTCACATTTACGACTGTTGCAGCATCCCCATAGTCATGAGAGGCCAGGTGAGGAGATGCATGCCTCAATGTGAGTGATATTGAGTTGGCCACGCCCAGCCAATAACATGTCCACCAAGCCATGACCACCACCTAAGCCATGCCGACAGAACCGGTTGTTAAAAAATTTGAATCCCACCCCTGCATGGGAAAGGGGTAGAATACCTGATCTGCTGGAAGGGCTACCCAGAGTCAAAGAAGTTGTGGAAAGCATCAACAGATGGGAAGTGCAGAGAAGAGCAACCAGGATGATGGAGGGGACTGGACACTAAAACATATGAAGAACGGTTGCAGGAACTGGACCTGGCTGGTCTAAGGAAGAAAAGGACCAGGGGAGATAGGAGAGCAGCCTTCCAATATTTGAAGGGCTGCCCCAGAGGGGAGGAGGAGGGAGTCAAGCTATTTTCCAAGGCACCCGAAGGCCAGACAAGGAACAATGGATGGAAACTGATCAAGGAGAGATTCAACCTGGAAATAAGGAGAAACTTCCTGACAGTGAGAACAATCAACCAGTGGAAGAGCTTTCCCTCAGAAGTGGTGGGAGTTTCATCACTGGAGGCTTTCAAGAAGGGACTGGACTGCCATCTCTCAGAAATGATGTAGGGTCTCCTGCTTGGGTGGGGGGTTGGACTAGATAACCTACAAGGTCCCTTCCAACTCTGTTAATCTGTTAAAGCTCTGTGACTGGTACACTGTTTTCATGACTGACACCTGACAAGCTGACAAGTCACCCTGACAAGTCTTTGAGAATTACCAGCCTTGCATAGGTTTAAAACTAACCAAAATGGGCAAGATATGTTCTTCTATGGTATGGTGATCAAATAAGAAAACAACTAGGGGAGATTACCCAGATCCTTCTACATCAGGCAAGCAGAACATGTGGCAGGGCAGAACTTTCTGACCAGAAGGCATAAATCCCTTTGAGATGTGCCTGGGTTGTGGAAGGCCTCCTGTAATCTGAGGAGAAGAAGGGAGGGACACAGCTGCACTTCATGTTCAGTTTCCCCTGAGAACCTGGGAGGGAGGAGGAAGGGGAAAGGGATGTGAGGGGATGTAGAAATGACCTTGACAGGCAAGAGGAAGAGCCATAGCCAGGGGAAACACTTGAACAAGAGGCAGCTGAGCCTATGAAAGCATTCCAGTGGTGCAAATGTCTCAGAAAGGCTCCCTTGTTTCTTGGGCTGTAGAGAAAGAAATGTACTAGATTTGCAAGATTCTGTTAATGTATAATAAAGTAGAATTAGTCCATTTGGTTACGTTTCAACCAGGACTGCTTCACTAAGTTGACACCAAGTGCTTCATTGATTATAAAAAGGTCTTCAAGCTGTGGAAAGTGTTCAAAAAATAGAACAACAGAGTTGGAAAGAGTATTGGAAAGCTGGTGTTGCCATTGTTTGATGGACAAGAAAACCATTGAACAAATGAACTCAGAATTCTTCCTCAAGGAGAAATGGCCAGGCTCCAGCTGTCTTATTTCAAACACCTGATGCCAAGATCCAGCTTTTGGGAGCAAGCTCTGATTATGGGAAGAAAAGAAGCAGATGACTGGCAGCCAGGGGGAGGGACTTAATAGAGTGGCAATAGCAGCACTGTTGGAAGCTTTGAAGGACTAGGCTGGGGACTCGGCTGCTTCTATTGTTCTGTCTTTATCTTCCTGGCTGAATATAAAGACAGTTAGATAAACTCTACAAAGGCTTCCATACAAAGTTTCTTTATTGGATTGTAATAGGCATCCTCAAGGTATAACTCACAGTTATGTTGAGGTTCATCTAATGTCCAATCTTTGCATAGTTGTCTTCATAGTATGAAAATATAGTTATCTTCATCCCATAATGATGGAGCAAAGGGAAAGACACCACCACGATGCTGGGGTCCAAGCAAGAATAAAGGAAACTCCCCCAACCCAACCAAGGGTCAATTCAGTGACTAATCAGGATTACAGATGTGATCACATAAAATGAACTACATTTCCCATGAGGCATTCCCTTAAGGAGACAGCTCCCAATTCCCAATTAACTATATACTGTCTGACCATCACACTCCCCACCTGGAATTATAAATTCAGCTACCAACTAACTATTAACTAATGTAAACAACTAAAACAATAAACAGTAAATATTAATCTAGCATCAAACAATGCAATGAGGTAGATACAAAGCATGCAAAGCTTGAGATTCAATCTTCAAATTCAGCCTTTCTCCACAGCAACACTAGGTCGGTGACCAGTCTGGTGTATAGCTTCTTGGTGAAAGTCTGCTGGTCGCTTATGGTGGCCTTGTAGGGTGGACAGGTATCCTTGCTTCCAATGGTTCCAAAGGGTGTCAGAAAACTATTGGAATAGATGTTGCGAAGACATTTGCCTGGGATAGGGCTTGCAGCCAATCGATGCAAACTATCCCTGTGATTCCCCATCCTAGTGCTTTCTTAAAGGCAAATGGGGAGCTTTCAGGCCTTTGACTACTTCATTGTGAACGAAAGCATCAGATACGTCTGCTCCCAACAAAACCAGAATCTTGGTTACTGGATCTAGAGTGGGAAAGTGATGAGCCATGTGCTTCAGTTGAGGTATGCTGCTTGCTACCTCTGGTATTGCAATCTGGCTGTGGTCACCTGGTATCCCATCCCATTCTAATACAGGCGGCAGTGAGAACTGGGAACTCCCATCTACATGTAATGGCGCTATACAGAGTCCAGTAGCTCTCCTCTCCACTGTGCTTCGTGGTACGGTGCACGTTGATATCATGAAGTGCACTTCTTCCTTTTGTGGATTGAGTGTGCCAATTATGGCTGCTTGCATACCTACCTGTTGAGAAATCTTCGCTGTTACTGGTGGGCTAATTTGCTTGTCCTGTAGGTCTTGAGACATTGGGGTAGGTTTTTTAATTGCGGGGAAGTAATCTCAAGTTTTGGATCATACAGCATCAATTTTGGGACTGTCATTTACAGCCTGTGGTTGAGATTCTCCCCTTCAATCCCCTGGTTTTGGGAGACTGCTAAGTAACTGTGCTGGTTCCACCTGCTTGTGTTGTAGTGAGTACTGCTCATCCACATAGGCCTTGACACATTTATCTGGGTTCTCTCTTTCCAACTCTTCAAGGTTGAAGTTGAGGGAGGCATTGTCGGCCACCTTCTGCAATGCTGCGGCCTATGCTGTCTTTGCTGCTGTCTTCCTTTGTCATTCGAGCAACTCCACTTTGGCCTGAGCTTTGGCCATTTCTGCCTGTTGGCTGGCCTGAGCTTTGGCCATTTCTGCCTGTTGGCTGACCTGAGCTTTGGCCATTTCTTCTGCTTGAGCTGCTACTGCTTCCTTCTGCCGTGTCACCTCCGTAGTGGCATATAGATCTGCCTTCGCTGCTGCAGCTTCGATTTGAGCTTCTATAGCTCATTCAGCATAACTTGCTACTTTTGAGGCCTTAGATGCATCGCTGCGATGAGAGGATACTCTGGAAGGATGGGAGTTAGATAAACTCTACGAAGGCTTCCATACAAAGTTTCTTTATTGGATTATAATAGGCATCCTCAAGGTATAACTCATAGTTATTTTGAGGTTCATCTAATGTCCAATCTTTGCATAGTTGTCTTCATAGTGTGAAAATATAGTTATCTTCATCCCATAACGATGGAACAAAGGGAAAGACACCACCATGATGCTGGGGTCCAAGCAAGAATAAAGGAAACTCCCCCAACCCAACCAAGGGTCAATTCAGTGACCAATCAGGATTACAGATGTAATCACATGACATGAACTACATTTACCATGAGGCATTAACTACATTTACCATGAGGCATTCCCTTAAGGAGACAGCTCCCAATTCCCAATTAACTATACACTGTCTGACCAGCACACCTATCAACAACCGCTTGATGGCACATAATCAATCGGTCTTCTCAAAGTGTGTCATTTACACACATTGGGGAAGAGGGTTTTGTTGTTGTTGTCCATTGTGGACTTGGTTGCTGTCAAGGACACCAATTACAGTCAGCCTGACAACTTGATTCCTTCAGCAACGTCCCTAACTGGCCAGAAATGGGAGTCAGGTACTATATGCATTTAATAAATTATGATGATTGGTTGGCTGTTTTGCTCTTTCTTTACTCTTTTCATGTTAGTTGTTTTAACTATTGAAGGCCAGTAATTTTGAGAATGTTTTATTTTACACTTTCCCTAAATTAATGTTAATGTTGCAGGCAATCCTGGAAAGACTTCAACTTTTAAAAGTTGCCCACATCTGTTATTTTAACCAATAAACTGTCACTGCTTCACTCCCCCTCCAATCCTTTGTAAGTCTGAGAGCTAGGTTGTAGGAAAGAGGCTTTTATATAGATGCAACAAACAGCTGTTGTAGAAAGTTCTGAGACCAATTTTATAATTTATGTTCATTTAACCAGCTTGGTGTAGCATAGTGTAGTGTACCAAGCAAGAAATTGAGAAACTGTGAGTTCTAACCTTACCTTAGCCTAGAGTAGCTGGGTGACATTGGGCTGGTCACTCTCCTTCAGCTCTAGGGAGGAGGCAAGCCACTCCTGAAACCTTGCCAAGAAAACTTCAGGGACTTAGAATAATAGTTGGAAGGGACCTTGAGGTCTTCTAATCCAACCCCCTACTCAAACAGGAGACCCTAAACCCGTGATGGCGAACCTATGGCATGAGTGCCACACATGGCACACGGAGCCATTTGTGCCAGCATGCGAGCTGCAAGCAAACTTACCTCACCGCGCCTCACAGCTGATTTTCGGCTAGTTTGAGGCCTTTTTCAGCTTCCCAAAGGCTTGAGGAAAGCTTCTGCAGGCTTTTGCAAGCTTTGTAGGCCGAAAACTAGCCCCATTTAATCACTTCTGGTATTTCTGGAAAAACAGGAAGTGATGAAATGGGGCTAGTTTTTGGCCTACAAAGCTTGCTAAAGCCTGCAGAAGCCTTCATCAAGCTTTTGGGAGGCCGAAAAAGGCCTCATACTGGCCAAAAATCAGCTGTGAAGTGCAGTGCAGGTAGGGGGGGCAGCAGGGGGATTGCGCATGCATTTGTAGAGGGGGCGTGCATTGCCTTCTGGGTGCTAGCACGAGAGCATGAGTGTGCAAGCACATGCACAATTTTTGGCAAAGGAGCCCAAAAAGATTAGCCACCACTGCCCTAAAGCATTTCATACACGTGGCAGTTCAGTCTCTTCTTAAAAGCCTCCAGGGATGGGGCACCCACAACTTCTGGAGGCAAACCAGTCTTGTCCAGGCAGCCACCAGGAGTAAACTGATCTGAAGGCATGCGTGCACACACGCACACACATACACACTTCTTATTTAAATATATGTTTTATCTAGTTTGATTCTCCTGCCTTCAATGAGAGTGAAACAATTCTTTGAGGTAATGCCATAGTTAGAACATAGAAAACATTTGCTTTAGGTGTTTTAAATGTGTATGTGTAATCTGAGTCTCTACAGATTCACAGCAGAATCGGAGCCAAGGGAGATGTCAAGGTGACAAATGGGCAGGAAGAGAACCAGCTTCCAAGCTCTAAGAAGTGCACGGTTTATGATTCTGCCTGCTGTGGTGAAAGAACTTTGAATTCATCAGTGCACTTCAAACTGACCAAAATTAAATGTCAGGGTTGAAACAGCCCTCCAATAAGTAAGGACTAAATGATGTAACAATTTTTTTGGCTGGGCAGAGAGAGAACCTTTCGGTCTAGTTTTGGTGAGATCCAGCAATTTGTGTATGTCATTATTTACTTTCGTGTGTTTTTAAGCCTTTGTTTTGTGAGATTATAAATTACCCCATGACAGGGGTGGGATTCAATTTTTTTAACAACCGGTTCTGTGAGCGTGGCTTAATTGGTGGGTGTGGCTTGGTGGTCATGTGACTGGGTGGGTGTGGCCAACTCGACATCACTCATGTCAAGGGATGCTTCTTCTCGCCTGGCCTCTCATGACAGTGGGAATGCTGCAACAGTCATAAGTGTGAAAGGTAACTTTTTTCAGTGCCATTATAACTTTGAATGGTCTCTAAATGAACTGTTGTAAATCAAGGAGTACCTGTACAAAAATACAAAAAGCTTCTTTGCTTGCAAAAAGCTGCCCTAAATACCAATCATTAGATTAAAAAGACCTGCAAGCTGGAGTTACAAATCAGGCAGGGTGCCAGAGCACCTTGAGGAATTAAAATAGTTAAAATGCAGTGATAACTATCAGCGGCCAACTCTTGCTTATAAAGTGAAACCCTTTAGCAGAGAGGTCACTTAAGCTCTCCAGAAAGAGCACAACCAGGAATAGCAATCCTTAGAACCATTTGCACCACTTAAAGATATCAGCTGGTCTCACTCACCTCAAAGATATCCTAAGGAAATCATCCAGATTTAAGGAAAGGTCACATGCCCCCCAGAAAGGCAGTAAAAAAAATCAGTGCCAAGCTTGCATCCTGCCTCTTGGAAGTACACCCCAAAAGGACAGTGCCAGATACCACTAAAGCAGTGAAGGAAGACCCCCCCCTCCCCAGATAGAAAAAGAAACCATGAGGCAGAAAAAAATTCAAACACAATACAAATAATTAAATCACAACAATAGCTGTTGCTTCTTGAAGCTGAATAGGGAAAATTATCCCATCAATAAACACAGGATTAAATGTCACCAAGTACAGAATTAGCCTTCACCAAAAACCAGTTTCAGACCAAAACTCAGAAAGGGTATGTAAACTCACGTTTGAATGTCAATCTTTCTAGCTAGCCAAGAAGCCTTGCTGAATGTCACTCATCTTGGTTCCCTGTCATTAAAAGCTTCTTTCTGACAGCTCTGCTTCATTATTCAATTATTTCTTCAAAGTGCTGATTGTCCAGGGAAGTATTTCCTCCCAACAGTAGTGTAAAAATCTTAAAACAACACTTCCCCTTTAAGAAAGCCAAGCCCCAGAAGCTCCGGAGACAGGAAGTCTAGGCATACTGGCAAGAATGTAATAAGGGTGGAAAAAAACAAAAGGAGATTGCTTCTAACTACTGGTTCTCTGAACTGCTTAGAAAGTTAACAAGAGGTTCTATAGAACCGGTCAGAACCGGTAGAATCCCACCCCTGTCCCATGAAATCTTTCTATCTGTCTCCTAGTGGGAAATGCAACAAAATTTATTTCTAAACATCTCGAGTCAACCTTTGCTGTCCTTGAGGAAAAATTGAAGGGTCCAAAAACAGGCAACAAGGGAAAAAGAGAAAAAGAACCAGCCTTGGGACCAACTTGGACCTGTTCAACAATCCTTGAACCCTCCTGGTTTGCTTAGCAAAAACCCAACTGAATTAGCAACCCCTCTACAATAAGTGTCTTCACTCAGATGAGAACTCACACAGACCTGAAGCGAATGGAGGGGATGCCCTGCCTCTGAGGCTCCTGCTTCAGGTATTCAGAAGGATTTCAAAAGACAGGGCATCCTCGACTTATGATAGTTCATTTAGTGACCATTCAAAGTTGCAGTGGTGGCACCAGTGGTGGGATTCAAAAAATGTTACTACTGGTTCTGTGGGCATGGCTTGGTAGGCGTGGCAGGGGAAGGAGACTGAAATCTCCAGTCAGAGGCGGCATTGGCCGGTTCTCCAAACTACTCAAAATTTCCACTTCTGGTTCTCCAGAACTGATCAGAACTGGCTGAATCCACCACCTCTGCATGGCACTGAAAAATGTGACTTATGACCTCCTTTCACAGTAGCAGCCTTTGCAGCATCCCTGTGGTCACATAATCAAAATTCAGGTGCTTGGCAATTGGTTCCTATTTATGACCCCTGCTGTGTCCCAAGGTCATGTGATCCCCTTTTGCAACCTTCTGACAAGTACTCATTGGGAAAGCCATTCACTTAACAACCAGGCTACTGATTTATCAACTGCAGCAATTCACTTAACAACTGAGGTAAGAAAGGTCACAAAATTGAGCAAAACTTACTTAGCAAAAGTTTCACTTAATACAGAAATGTTGCACTCATTATGGTTCTAACTTGAGGACTACCTGTAAATGTTAGAAGTTCCTACTATCCCAATCCCCAATCAACATCATGCTCTCTATTCTATCCTATTATTGTACTAATCTATATTTGAAACACTCAGAAAATCACATACTGTATATTCTTATGTGCAACTTTCCCCAATATCTTCAATTTTGTATGTAATTTTTAAAGCAAGAATGTGTTGCAAATTGGGAGTTGAAGAAACACATCAGGTTGGTTGGTCAAAAAATGTTGATGGAAGGCAATTCTTCCCCAATTTTTGCTACCCAATTTGGCCAAACTGGGCTGAACTGGTATACATGTAAACATGCTAAATTCACTACTAACATGGGCAACATCCTGTCCACACACTTTTATCTTTTTTGGTGACTTCAATTTACCTCACATTAACTGGATCCTAAACAAATGTAAAACTGAACCCATACGTGCAACCTTCTACAATGCTGTAACCAATCTGGGACTGGAACAACTAGTAACCAAAATACTAGACTCAACTACTACCACAATCTCATCTTCTGCAATAGTTTGAATTCAATTTACAGAATACAAATTAAAGAACCCTTTTCCAACAGTGACCACAGCATGATTGACTTTTGTCTCAACATAAGTCCACACAAAAATCAACACAACGATGTGATCCCCAAATATAACTTCAAAAAAGGCAACTATGATCTTATAGATAACGATCTCTCATCCCTTGATTGGCAATTTCTATTCACTGGATGTAATGTTGAAGACCATTACAACATATTTTTACTTGAAGTCAAAAGAGTCATCAAACTATATGTACAAATAACAACTCCAAAAACCAGAAAAATCAGATTACCCATAACAATAAGGAAGCGTCAATCCAAACTTACGGGACCGCCTGCTGCCATCAACAACCTCCCGCCGCCCAGTACGCTCCCACAGGGTGGCCCTACTTAGGGTGCCGCCGCCTGACTGTTGTCGGCTGGCGGCCCCGAGAGTTCGGGCTTTCTCTGTGGGAGCTCCCTCCCTATGGAATGATCTCCCCCCAGAGATACGGGCTATGACGGATATTCTGACCTTCCGGCGCGCAGTGAAAACCCTGCTTTTCGAACAGGCCGGCCTGGCCCAGTAACTATGTTTTTTGGTTTTAATTAATCTAAATTGGGGTTTTATTAGTTTTAATTTTTAACTTAAATTTTGAATAGACAGCCGGATCTAATTATTTAATTTATTTTTAATCGTATTTATTGTGTATTTATTGTATGCTTTTAGTAGGCTGTACACCGCCCCGAGTCCCTTTTTGGGAGAGGGAGCGGTATAAAAGTGTGATTAAATAAATAAATAAAAAGAGATCACTTTGGTGGAAAAACAAATCTGGTCATGTTGCCAACTTCAAAAGCCGATACAAAAATTTATGCCACCAGATAAAGACTGAATGCAACAATTATCATATCAAACAAGAGGTAGGACAGGTAGGACATTGTAATGTATGATTTTATATACCATACTTAGATTAGACCGAAGACGGCGTAATTCAAGGTTTTCTAGATCTAGAATTTCAAGTCTGGTGGCATAAGATACTTACAGGATCGCCTGCTGCCACCAACAACCTCCCGCCGCCCAGTACGCTCCCACAGAGTTGCCTTGCTCGGGGTACCACCACTGGATCGCTGTCGTTTAGCGGCCCCGAGACTACGCGCTTTCTCTGTGGGAGCCCCATCCCTCTGGAATTGTCTCCCCCCGGATATACGAGCCATGTCAGACATCCTAACCTTCCGGCGTGCAGTTAAGACCTTGCTGTTCAAACAAGCCGGTCTAGCCAAATAAAATAATTGGGGTTTATATTTTGGAATTTTATAGGGGTGATTCTTGGCCATCTTGATTATTTACCTGTTTTCGCTTCTGTTTTCTGTATTATCTTGTTTGTTGAATGTACACCGCCTCGAGTCCCTTTGGGGAGAGGGAGCGGTATAGAAGTACGAATAAATAAATAAATAATAAATAAGGTATTCTACAACGAGTAGAGGAGTGGAGAACTCTTCTTGTAAAATATTTCTGGACTTTCTCAACTGTGCTAATATCAGATACATAATGTGAGTTCCAGACTGATGAGCTGTATTCGAGTATTGGTCTAGCAAATGTTTTGTATGCTCTAGTTCAGGGGTTGCCAACCTTTTGGGCCTCAGGGACCACCAAACTCATAATTTTAAATCCCAGGGAACACTAACCAGTTCTGTGGGCATGGCCTAATTTGTAGGTGTGGCTTGGTGGTCATGTGACTGGCTGGGCATGGTTTGTATGGAAATATATAAATATTTATATAAATATTGAATTTTTTATTAAAAAAGAGCAACTTTTACCAAAATCAGTCAAAGCAGGCAGGCAGATTGAGTTGCTCACAGAATCATTCAGAGATCTATCTATCTGCCAGCTCAGTCTGTCATATAAAATTTGCTTGCCGTGAGTCTGCACTGAGTAATAGAACCTTCATTCCTAAGGGAGGTTCGGCTGTGCTTAAAAGCAGAGCCAAAGATCTAAATACTAGTTAGAAAGCAAGAAATCCAACCATTTCCTGCTTCCTAGCTAATCTAAATCTCCCGGCACAGCAAAACAGCTGATGGTCAGAAAAAGGAAAAATAGCAACTTAGCAGACAAGTTTGCCAGGTAAGGAGTGAGTGGGCGGGGAGGATTCCCATGGGCCATGTGGGCGGTGCAGCCTTGTGTTCCCATGCAGCCTGGATTAATTGCTTTGGGGGGTGCTCTGGGGGTGACATTTCTCTGCGGCCCACCAAAATTTTCTCATGGCCCACTGGTTGGCGACTGCTGCTCTAGTTAGTAGTGTGATATTACCAGAGAAAAAGCTATATAAGATTAGGTTAACAACTCTTAATGCCTTTTTGGCTATATAGTTACAGTGGGCTCTAGCACTTAGATCATTAGCGATGAGTATTCCAAGGTCCTTGACAGAGTTTGGATCTCAACAAGGTCTTGACTATTCAGCCTGTATTTTATTTTCTGATTTCTTTTGCCAGTCTGTAAGACAGAGCATTTATTTGTTGAGATTTGAAGTTGCCATTTGTTTGACCATTCTGATACATAGACAAGATCTTTTTGAATAGTAACAGTATTGTCTGTGTTATTGAACAGTTTTACATCATCAGCGAAGAGAACGCAGTTGCTCTTAATATGATCACAGATGTCACTTATGTACAGTATGAATAGGGTTGGTCCTAGCCACTGCCTTGGGGGACACCACTATTGACAGGTATAGAATTTGATAGGACACTCCCAATTTTGACCATTTGTTGTCTGTTTGACAGGAATGCTTCTATCCAATTATACAGTTGTCCGGAGACATCATAAGATTTTAGTTTTAGGAGTAGTTTGCCTATTGTTTCGTGTATTCGTCTATTGTTTTGCCCTGATGGAGTTGTGTAGTCCATATGTTTTTGCAGTGTAAGAGTTGCAGATTACAGGATAGTTTTTTTCTGAAACCAAATTGTTTATTAAAGAGTAGGTTGTTTGTTTAACGCATTTTCTGGCTCAGTATTTGTAAACAGCAATGGATTATGCCCAGTATTTCCTAGTCGAACCACAGACAACTACAATGATCTAATACATGTCGATTTTACAGAAGACAATGTTGAAAAAGCACTACGCAATCTAAAACCATCTTTATCTATTGGACCAGATGGAATATGTGCCTACTTCTTAAAAAAGCTATCCACTGCCATAGCCGAACCTCTAAGCATAATCTTTGAAAAATCTTTCAGGACCAGCTCCTTGCCAAAACTATGGTCACAAGCCACAGTCATCCCCATCTTCAAAAAGGGAGACTCCAGCCTAGTTGAAAATTACAGATCAATCTCTTTATGCTGTGTCACCTGTAAAGTCATGGAATCAATTATTAACCAATCCATTATCCTCCACTTAGAGACAAACAACCTACTCTCTAATAAACAATTTGGTTTCAGAAAAAAAACTATTCTGCAATCTGAAACTTTTACACTGCAAAAACATATGGACTACACAACTCGACTAGGGCAAAACAATAGACGCAATCTACATAGACTTCTGTAAAGCCTTTGATTCAGTGGTACACAACAAACTACTCCTAAAACTAAAATCTTATGGTATCTCTGGACACCTGCATAACTGGATAGAAGCATTCCTGTCAAACAGACAACAAATGGTCAAAATTGGGAGCGTCCTATCAAATTCTGTATCTGTCAACAGTGGTGTCCTTCAAGGCAGTGTCCTAGGACTAACTCTGTATATAGATAACAGATAACAGATAATCAGAGTTGGAAGGGACCTTGTAGGTCATCTAGTCCAACCCCCCGCCCAAGCAGGAGACCCTACACCATTTCTGACAAATGGCAGTCCAATCTCTTCTTGAAAGTCTCAAGTGATGGTGCTCCCACAACTTCCAAGGGCAAGGTGTTCCATTGGTTGATTGTTCTCAACTGTCAGAAAGTTTCCTTTATTTCTAGGTTAAATCTCTCCTTGTTCAGTTTCCATCCATTATTCCTTGTCTGGCCTATAGGTGCTTTAGAAAATAGCTTGACCCCTTCCTCCCTGTGGCAGCCCCTTAAATATTGGAAGACTGCTATTGTGTCTCCCCTGGTCCTTCTCTTTACTAAACTAGCCAAGCCCAGTTCCTGCAACCGTTTGTTGTATGTTTTAGCCTCCAGTCCCCTAATCATCCTAGTTGCTCTTCTCTGTACTTTTTCTAGAGCCAACATGTTTTTTATAATATGGTGACCAAAACTGGATGCAGTACTCTAGGTGTGGTCTTACTAAGGCTTTATAGAGTGGTCTTAGTACTTCCCTTGATCTTGATTGTATCCCTCTGTTAATACAACTTAGGATCGCATTAGCTTTTTTGGCTGCTGCTGCACACTGCTTGCTTATATTTAGCTGGTTGTCCACTAAGATTCCAAAATCCCTCTCACACTTACTGCTATTGAGCCTGGTTTCACCCAGTCCATATCTGTACTTTTGGTTTTTCTTGCCTAAGTGTAGGACTTTACTTTTCTCTACATTGAATTTCATTTTGTTAGTTAGGGCCCAGTGTTCTAGTCTGTCAAGATCCATCTGGATCTTGAGCCTATCTTCTTGGGTGTTAGCTGTTCCTGCCAGCTTAGTATCATCTGCAAATTTGGTAAGTTCCCCTTCTATTCCCTCATCTAAGTCGTTAATGAAGATACTGAAGATTACTGAGCCTAAGACGGAATCTTGTGGCACTCCACTGCTTACTTCCCTCCATGTAGACTTAGACCCATTAAGGACTACTCGTTGAGTACAGTTTGCCAGCCAGTTGCGAGTCCATCTAGTGGTGGTGCTATCCAGTGGTGGAATTCAAAATTTTTTACTACCGGTTCTGTGGGCATGGCTTATTTGGTGGGTGTGGCTTGGTGGTCATGTGACTGGATGGGTGTGGCTTACTGGTCGTTTAACTAGGTGGGTGTGGTCAACTCAATGTCACTCACATCAGGGGGTGCCTCATCTGGCCCCTCCCCTCCCAGCCATTCCTTTTCACTCAGCCTCAACTTATTTATAGTTCTGTAAAAATGTTGTCCACCTTTTTTGACTTTATTATCTGCATACTATAGATGTACTTTCATGGACCACTGAAAGGAGGAAATGACTCACATGCTTTACCCAAGAGTGTGATAAGCAACAGGCTTTTAAGAGGCTGCCACAAAGAAAGGGGGACAATGTATTTTCCAAAGAAGCACAATGCAAACAAAAAGTAATGGATGGAAACTAAACAGAGAGAAGCAACCTAAAGCTAAGGAGAAACTTTCTGACAATGAGAACAATTAACCAGTGTAACTGAATGTCTCCAGAAGTTCTGGATGCTCAATCACTGGAAATTTTTAAGAAAAGACTGAGCAGTCATTTCTCAGAAATGGTATAGGGTTCACCCCAAGGTCCCTTCAAAGTATTATTATGACACCTTTCCCAGGATTTCTACTCAGAGTTTGGCATCCTCAGTTTTCTTGCCTGAACTGGAGGTTGGACTAGAAGACCTCCAAGGTCCCTTTTCAACTCTTGTTAAACACATGTGTATTTTATGCTCAGGACTATTGACATTGAATGCATGTAAATCCTGAAAAATATGTGGTAGCCCTGGGCAAAAGAAAGGCAGAAAAATCACTCTGTGTAGGGACAGTGTAAAATATTAACACATGATAAATAATGGAACAATTAAAAATAATAGCACAGAGTTTTATCTCTCTCTCTTCCTATTCTTCCTTCCTTCCTTCCTTCCTTCCTTCCTTCCTTCCTTCCTTCCTTCCTTCCTTCCTTCCTTCCTTCCTCCCTCCCTCCCTCCCTCCCTCTCTCTCTCTCATACACCCCCCCACACACACAGAGCACTTAACAGACAAGCATTTTGGAAGCAGCTCCTTTAAATTTCTACAAGACTGGAGTGGATTCCCCCACCCCCTCTGTCAGACCGCACTCCTTCTCACTCCAGACATTTTAGCTCACATAGGGAAAGCAATACTTGCAGCGTCCATGGGGAATCCTTGGAGAAGTTTTTAAAGGACCTGCTGCTTTCAAAATGCATTTCTTTTACGTTGCAAAAGTGCTCCAAGGCTCGATTCACCCCCACCCCCTCTGTCAGACTGCCCTCCTTCTCACTCCAGACATTTTAGCTCACATGGGGAAAGCGATACTTGCAGCGTCCAAGCCTTTCTTCCTTTCCCCCAGGGAGAAAGAGGACGTGGAGAATGGAAAGCTAGGAGAGCGATCACAAGTGAGCAACCGGGTGACCGGACTGGGCGCATGGCCAGCCAGCGGTTGCCACCAGTTCAGCGACCCACACAAAATAACTGCTACCGGTTCGCCCGAGTAGGTGAGAACCAGCTGAATAGCACCTCTGGTGCTATCTATTCCACTTTTTTCTAGCTTACTAAGAAGTAGGTTGTGGTCTACTTTGTCGAATGCCTTGCTGAAATCTAAATATATTATGTCCACAGTATTTTGCTGGTCTACTAATTTAGTCACTGTGTTCTCTCTTCATACTCTACATAAATTACCTCTGTGAATCTTATTAAGAGCAACTGCGTCCTCTTCACTGATGATGTAAAGCTATTCAACACCATAGACAATACTGCTACCCTTCAAAAAGACCTCGACTATGTATCAGAATGGTCAAACAAATGGCAACTTCAAATCTCAACAAACAAATGCCCTGTCTTACATATTGGCAAATCAGAAAATAAAATACAGGCTGAATAGTCAAGACCTTGTTGATGATCCAAACTCTGTCAAGGACCTTGGAATGCTCATCGCTAATGATCTAAGTGCTAGAGCCCACTGTAACTACATAGCCAAAAAGACATTAAGAGTTGTTAACCTAATCCTACATAGCTTTTTCTCTGGTAATATCATACTACTAACTAGAGCATACAAAACATTTGCTAGACCAATACTCGAATACAGCTCATCAGTCTGGAACCACATTACGTATCTGATATTAACACAGTTCAGAAAGTCCAGAAATATTTCACAAGAAGAGTTCTCCACTCCTCTATTCATTGCAGAATTCCTTATGCCACCAGATTTGAAATTCTAGACCTAGAAAACCTAGAACTACGCTGCCTTCGGTCCAATCTAAGTATAGTATATAAAATCATACATTGCAATGTCCTTCCTGCCTGTCAATGAATACTTCAGCTTCAACCATAACAATACAAGAGCAAACAATAGATACAAACTCAAGGTTAATCTCATCAAACTTGATTGAAGGAAATATGACTTAAGTAACAGAATGGTCAATGTCTGGAATACGCTACCTGACTCTACTATTGACCTCACCCTCTTACTAAGAGGCCTGTAGGAGGTGTGCATAAGCGCACCAACGTGCCTACCGTCCCTGTCCTATTGTTTCTTTTATTTTTCTTATATATATCCATGTATTCATATCTATGTTTTTACTTATACCTATTATCTTGTAAGCAATTGACAAACCAAATAAAATAAAAATAAAATAAATAAAAATAAATAAACATACCACCACCGGCCTGAGGACTGTGCCTCTTGCACTTATATTCTGCAAGTCTGGCAGAAAGTCTGACCACAACCCTGTCTTCCTTGCCTCTGAAAGGCCCAGGTTCTACTCCCAGGACAATTTGGGTCCTGACTAGCTCCCTTATAAAGTCCTGGACATCATTGTCCTTGATGATCTCTCTTGGTCAGATTCATACCTTTCCCTTTCTTCAAAGAGCTCTGGTGGCTTATAGGTTATCTTATCCCACAACAGCCCACTAAGCAGGCTAGCCAGGCCCTAAGACCTGTCCTAACTTTTGATGTCTGAAGGTGAACTTCAAACAGGGTTTGCTAGTCCTAATCTAGTCATTAGCTAGCCTGGCAAGCAGGGCTTGGAAAAGCAGTTTGGGGTGAAGTTGCATTTTTCTCAGTGACAAGAACAACCACTGAGAATGTCAGCCCTACTAATAAACTAGAAAGCCTGCACATTTGGCTTACAACAGAATACAGAGTTCCTGCATTGCTTTTGGTGATAATAAACCTTTCACCTCCTATAAATTCAACAGTCTTTCAAAAAACGGATGTTTGTTCCTGCAGGTTTTTATAGCTGCTGGGTAACTTTAATCATTTTGCAAAATGCAAACCCTGGTCATAAATCCTCTGTCAAGTACAGATTTAGAGAGATCTAGAGGATTGCAGTGGGTTGATAGGTAGGTTTTAATCTGACAAGACCAAAAAATCGATTAGATTTATACCAATGCAGGCACAGCTGCCTTATAATTGCAATTGAGCAGACTTCAGACAGACATTTAAAAAGGAATAGGTAGAAGAGGGCAAGCAATGGAGTGAGCAGCAAGGCCTGTTTCACCCACCCAACCCTTTCCTCTTTGTGATAAAATAATTCAATCTTGCAGGTATATTGCAAATAAGAGTGAGAAAGATGATTAGGGGCCTGGAGGGTAAAACATATAAGGAACAGTTGCAGGAATTGGGTATGTCTATGCTGGTAAAAAGAAGTACTGGGAGACAGGATAGCAATGTTCCAATATTTGGGGTGTTGCCACAAAGAGGAAGGGGTCAACCTATTCTCCAAAGCACCAGAGGCCAGAACAAAAAGCAAGGAGAGAACCAGCCTAGAACTAAGGAAAAATTTCCTGAGATTTAGAACAATTGATCAGTGGAACAACTTGCCTCCACAAGTCTGGGGGCTCCTGGAGGTTTTTAAGAAGAGACTGTACAACCATTTGTCTGAAGCGGTGTGGGGTTTCCTGCTTGAGCAAGACATTGGACTAGAAGACCTCCAAGGTCCCTTCCAACGCCATTATTCTATATGCCCAAGGAGAGCCCATTACAACTTTGGTTTCTATATTTGTAAATTCTAGCACAACATGTCAACTCCATTAACCTACAGGAGCACGGATGGGCCCCAGCTGCAGGAGAACCGGCTGTATTGACTCCCGCAGCTCCTGCCCTGCCTCTGGCCTCAGCAGGATCACACAACCATAGACAGACTGGAAAAGCTTCTGTTGGATGGTCTCAGAATCTCCCACAGAATCAGGAGCCTTTTGCATCTCTGGGTGAAAGTGTCTGAGATTTGCAAAGATATCAGAACAGAACTTCACTTCACTTCATGTGCAAAAGGTGAAGGTTAGGATCAATTGAGGCACATTTGTACATTTAAAGAAACACTTTTATGTGTTTTTATGTTGTTTATGTTTATTAGATTTCTATACCGCCCCCTCTCCCAAAAAAGGGACTCGGGGCGGTGTACAGCCAACTAAAACAGAAACAGTATAAAGTTATAAAATTAAAAACAATTTAAAATGATTAAATTGGAGGCTGAATATAAAATTAAGAAATATAAAAACTGATAAAAAATTTAAAAATACCAAATTTAAAACCCCACAAATCGTTACTGGGCCAGGCCGGCCTGTTGAAAAAACAGTGTCTTTACTGCACGCCGGAAGGTCTGAATGTTGGTAATGGCCCGTGTCTCCGGGGGAAAGTCATTCCAAAGGGAGGGAGCCCCCGCAGAGAAGGCCCACATCCTCGGGGCCGCCAACCCGCAACGCCCAGTTGGCGGAACCCCGAGGAGGCCGACCCTGTGGGAGCGCACTGGGTGGCGAGAGGCTGTTGGCTGTTTCATTGTTCATACCTCCTGCATCACTCACATATTCAACAGAAAATTCCTACCATGGACATAGCTCTGCCCTCACCAGGTTCTTTGCGGCCAGTAATAAATATTTAGCAGCTGGTTACAAAGTCCTTGCCTAAGTAATTGTGAACAGTGGGATGAAGAATTAGAAGCATAATTTAACACTGGTAGAAGCAGAGGAGTTAGAAAATGCTCATTCAACCAGAGTCCTTGAGAGTTGAGCACTGTACACAATATATACATACGTACATACAAAAATACATAAGACTTTCAATTCTCCAAGTCCAGATGAATGGCTTCCTAGTGTTCAAAAGAAATTTGCTGAAATTTTATGAATTACCTTTGCAAAATCAGGGAAATAGTTGAAATTGTGGGCAAACAGAGGACAGACACATTCTGTCTCCAAAAAGGGATAAAAGAAGGATTGAGTGATCATCAACGAGACAGCTCAATTTGGAAAGCCTCTAGAGCTGATCATCAGGTAATGGCTCTACAGCAGAAAGACCTTAAAAGTAATGCAGCGATTATTTGAATATAAATATATAATTTTTTGAGTAGATGATCTCTTAGTTGATTCTAAAAATGATATAGATGCTTCCTTTCTTTTTCTTCCCTTCTGGTTTTGTTTTCTTTGTCATCGATCTTTTGTCTTGTGGTATTTTTTTATATTTTTGTTTATTCTTAAATGTTTTTAACAATTGTAAACTGTGAGTCAGGCAGAATATACATTATTATTATTTTAGTACAAGAGTTAATGAACGATCAAAACTTTCTGACTGGCAAATTAACTAAGCATTGGAAATATTGTACTGCTCTGTCCCCAGCCCAACAAGGGCAGGCTGCAGGTTCTACGGATATTTTTGGGTTTGGACACAACAATTACACCTCTAGGAATATTTAAGGCTTTATTCCAAAAGGTAGCATAAGAAAATAATACGACCACTTAACACAAGCACAGCAATCCAAGATGATGCAGGACCAGTGAAGAATGCATCATAATCTGCATGATTGATCAAAGAATATTGACTCCAGACAATTAAAAATATTCAAGAATACAAAAAGACAAAGAGAAGGCTCTGCTAGCCTTTTTTTCTTTTTTTGCTAGCCAGGGATCTTCAGAGACAGGGGGTAGACATCTTTGAAGTCAGCAGGCAAGCAGCCCCCTCCCACTTAGATTTGCCTATAAACCTGGCTCTGCTGGTTGGCCTGGGGTCCCAATGGGGATACCTTAGACTGTGTGTAGTTGATGCAGTGATTGAGAGAGAGAGAGAGAGAGAGCACGCACACACAGAGAGAGCTTCACTCGAACTTGTGATTGTCTTTTTTTTAGTCTGTATTTAATCATTGTAATTGTTCATATTCTTATAATTGTGTTTATATTGTAAGCTGCTGACTTTGGATAGTATGATGGGTGGCATCAGTGGTGGGATTCAATTTTTTTTACTACCGGCTCTGTGGGTGTGGCTTGGTGGCCGTGGCAGGGGAAGGATACTGTAAAATCTCCCGTCAGATGTGGTATTTGCCAGTTCTCTGAACTTCTCAAAATTTCCACCACCAGTTCTCCAGAACTGGTCAGAACCTGCTGAATACCACCTCTGGGTGGCATATAAATAAATAAATAAAATCCATCAATTGTTGCCAATATAAGCAAACCATATAGTATTCAATGCCTAAAATGTTATGAGACAAAAGAAACTTTTTCTCATATATGGTGGATATGAAAAATAATTTCAAAAGAAATTCATGGCACCTTTCATAAATTTTTAGAAATCAATTTTGAAATGAAACTGCAATTTGTACTAAGCATAATTCTGAAAATGTTGACAAAAATGTCACAATTTGTTAAAATACACTTTCAAGGCTGCAAGGACAAAATTAGCACAATATTTGAAAAGAGATATCTCACTGATGGTATCAGTCTGCAGACTTAAATAAAATATGCCATAAAGGCAAAATTAGGACATAGAATAAAATGGAGGGGCGAGAGCTTGGAGGTCTTTTAGTCCAACCCACTGCTCAAGTTTATACCATTCTAGACAAATAGCTGTCAGATTTCTTTCTGAAACCTCCCATGAAGGAGAACCCACAACTTCCAGAGGAAACCATTCCACTGATTAATTGTTCTCATAATTAGGAAATTTCTCTTTAGTTCTATCCCATTGGATGCCGTTGGATTCCATTTTAACAATTTTCCACCTCTTACTACTTCTTGTCCTGTCTTCAGATACAAAGAGTCGCTCTGTAACAGACTCTCAAGCACTGGAAGACTGCTATTATGTCAGACACACACACACACACACCTGTCCTTCTCTTTGTTAGACCAGAGATACTTAGCTCCTACAATCATTAGCCTCCACCCGCCTAATCATCTCCTTTCTGGCTCTTCTCTGCACTCTTTTTAGGGCCTCAACATTTTTTTTGTATTGTGGTGACTATTATATATTCACAATTTTAGCAAGAATGGCTTCCATATATATTAGTTATTCTGCAACAAGACAAATATAGTATTTAATGTATGGTTTTAAAAGGAAAAAAACGCTGACTAAAGAACTGAAACCGTCATCTTTAAATGTTGGTAAACATTGTACATCAGTCAAGTACAACAAATGGGAAATTAGAAACCACATATTTATTTACACTATAATGTTTTTAGTAGTTTTTCTTCTTTCTATATTTGTTTCTTTTTAAAAGATGGAGATTTGGTATTTCTCTAAGAGATTCAAATCCTTTCTCATATTGTTAAAATAATTAAATGTGCTTTGATATTTATGGTGAATTTTTACAGTTAATTTCTTGTTAAAAATATGGTAAGACTTAACTGTTCTACTTCAGTAATTTACTGATATTATATTTTGGCATCATTAGTTTTGTTCTCTTTTCTTACAACCTCAGTTTGATCCTTTAATGATTTAAATAAATGCTTACTTAATCCTGTACTACAATCCTAAATCATTACACCAAAAAATAAAACCAGACAGGTGGGACTCTTAAATTTGTAAGTGGCTGTTGGGGTTGCTGAATGCCACTTGGGTGCTGCCTCTCCTTGCTGATGGGTGGGAGGAGAAACAGATTATGGGGGGGAGGGGCGAGGGAAGATTGGGACATCAACATCACTGTCCTATGGGCAGAAAGCAATAGAGTGGAAGAGAGGGACACTCAAGGAACATAGGACCAGTGCCTCATTCTGAACCCAGACTGCTGGCCCAGTTCCTAGTCTTCAGCTGCTTCTAAATGTTGGCTTGGTCAATCTGTATCTCTATCCATAACTGGCAATCTGTAATTACCATCATATTTGGTGAATATTAATGAGACCTAGCTGGGCCTGGCAAGAGGAATTGTTCTCTCAGTGTGTGCCCATCAACAAAAACTGTGAAGTTCTAGAAAAGTTATAACTAGTAGCTGGCACAAGTTTATTAAAAACAGATCATGCCAAACAAACTTTCATTCTGTGACTAAGTGACTAAATTAGTAGACCAGTGAAATCGGGTGGGATTCAACCGGCGTTACTACCGGTTTGGTGATTACGTTTTCTACATGCTGTGCGTGCATGTAAAAAACTTTTAAGCTGTGCCACCCGGACAGCTGAAAAGCACTGCATGCAGGTGCACAGTGTTTGAAAAGCCTCTTTTTTCCTGCTTTTTCAACCCCAGCTGTGCCATGCAAAGTAACTGAGGTTGAAAAAGCAGAAAATAAAGGACAGGTAAGAGCCCAGGTGGGCGGGTGGGCCAAAGAACAGCAAACACAGAACTGGTTTGGTGTTTGCTGCTCTTCAGAGCTACCAGTTCTATAGAGCTGGGCAGAACCGGTAGCACCCCATCCCTGAGTGAAATGCTGTGGACATACTATAATTAGACTTCAGCATTTGACAAATCAGACCACAAACTACTACTTGATAAATTAGAAAAATGTGGGATAGGCAGCACCACCACCAAGTGGATTTGTAACTGGCTGACAAACTATGCTATTAAGTAGTCCTTAATGGTACTACATCTACATGGAGGGAAGTAAGCAATGGGGTACTACAAGATTCCATCTTAGGCCCAATAATCTTCAATATCTTAATAAATGACTTAGATTAGGCTGGCCTGTAAGAGGAATAATGGCAGGGCGGGCCTAGCCATGCGGCGGTACCGAGAGCCTTGGGTCGAGCTACACGCTTAGATCCCGTATGTGCTTCAAGAAGCCGGAAGCTGCTCCTTTTAAACCAGTCATTACAGTAGGTTTTAACCAACATCCATGATGTGAGTTTGATTCCATGCTTGTAAGATGACTACCGTTACTTGACCAACCTTTGAACCCGCAAGAGGCGGAAGAGGGAAAGGAGAAGGGGACCTAAGTTAGCTCTTCAAGCAGTATTCTAGCAGGGATCTTCCTTCTCATACGAAAATCAAATATAGGCAAACCACTCAGGATGCCCCTGAAGAGGTGCGCAACCGTGACTTCAGGAGGGAACTGGAGGAGAGGGAGAGAGTTGCAGTGAGAGAGAAGAACTGAGACAGGCCGGCGCGAGAACACACAACTTCCTCTTCGGTCTCAAAGAAACCTCGACTGGATCAAATCCCTGCTGCTAACCTGGATGCAGATGATCCTTTGACTGACAAATAGGAGAAAGAGGATGAAGTTTACAATGAAGAGAGTGATGACGATACAGCTGCTCTGTTAGCTGAGCTGGAAAAGATCAAAAAGGAACAAGTTGAAGAGCAAGCCCAGAAGGAACAAGAACAGAAAGCTGAAGAGGAGAGGATACGGATGGAAAACATCCTAAGCGGTAACCCTTTGCTGAACCTTACAGGACCAGTACAACCTCAAACAAATTTTAAAGTGAAGCGAAGGTGGGATGACAATGTTGTCTTCAAGAATTGCGCAAAAGGTATAGACGAGATGAAAAAAGACAAACGATTTGTCAATGACACGCTGCAGTCTGAATTTCACAAAAAGTTTATGGAAAAATACATCAAATAGGATCTTGTTTTTGAATAGGTTGTGTTGCCGATAGGTTGTGTGGTGCAAGTCATCTGCCTTTCATCAGGAAAATGCTGGCTTGGATGGAAATCTGTCATCAGTAGGCAGGTATCCCCCATGGTCATAGCTATCTTTTTAACTTAATTCCTCGTCTGGCATATTTTTGCATGTTTTATTGTTGTAAACTTACCCCTTGCTGCTTGCTTCCCCCTCATTTTCTTGAAGATGCCGGTTTCCTTATTCCTATGAATTTATGTTCACTGGAAAATCATTTTGTAAATATCTCTCTCTATATATATATATATGTTTTCGGAGGTTTTCGTGGGTATTTGTATGTGGATCTTTGGTTCTTCGGGTTTTCTCCTGCGTAGAATTGGAAATATCTAGGCGACGTTTCGATGAAGTCTCATTCATCATCTTCAGGCTTGTGTCTTTGGCCTTGTGCTTCTCAGAATAATGTGAGCTTGCAGCTGCTTCTTCCTTTTAACTACTAATGGGGTGTGACTTGATTGGGTGGGGGCTTGGCTGTGTTCTGATTGGGTGTGTGTGTGTTCTGATTGGTTGGGGGTTTGGCTGTGTTCTGATTGGTTGGGGGGAACTACACACTCTCACTAACGTACTAACAGCTAATGGATTCCAAAGAAGGAAGATTACCCACCTAATCCAAAAAGAAACCCCAACCAAAATCCAAGACAGAGAACAAGAAAATGGCAAAGCCCTCCTCCCGTATATAAAAGGCACTACAGACAAAATCAGCAAGATCCTCCAAAAACACAACATTAAAACAGCATTCTGCACAAACAGAAAAATATCCACCATCCTAAGAAACCCTAAAGACAAAATTCAGTTAGAAAACCAAGGAGTATACAAAATCCCATGCACCTCCTGCCCCACCACATACATTGGACAAACTAACAGAAGAATAAGTGCACGCATTGAAGAACACAAGAACTCAATCAAAAAAGAAGAACCGACCTCTTCCCTGGTCCAACACCTCAAAGCCACAGGACATAAGATTGACTTTAAAAATACCAGAACTATCGCCAAAACCGAACACTTCAACAACAGAATAATCAGAGAAGCCATAGAGATAGAAAAACTCCCACACAGCATGAATAAACGAGATGATACCTCCCACCTACCAACCATTTGGAAACTTCACCACTGGAGGTTTTTAAGAAAAGACCAGACAGCCACCTGTCTGAAATGGTTTGGAATCTCCTGCTTGAGCATGGGGGCTGGACTAGAAGTGGAACAAATGGGTTCTTCAGAGCTTGGCTTTCTGAAAAGAGATCCTTCACCCCACACACTATGACAAACTCAACCGTCACAGCATGTTGGATGGATCTCTTTCCAGCAACTGAAATTGGAAAGCAGACCCACAGTCTCAGGGTGTCCAAGTGCTAGAGAAGAGCAAGATTACTTATCACCTGTCAGAGCAAGACAGGAAAGCATGTCAGATCCAGGTCCACCCAAGGAGATTTCCTGGGTTTCAGGCTCCATAGAAGGGAGCCATTGTACTGGACTAAGGACCCTTCCAGCTCTATTCTGATTGAAATAGGACAGATATGGTAGAGGAGCAATTGTTATGCATGACATTTTGATGGCATCAAGAGGCACTACTTCTTGGGTGACTGGAAGTGAGACTTCTTTGCTAAAATGGGCCTAAGCTGGAATGGTTACTACTGCTCTAACCTTTCTGCTGTTTTGAATCCTTGTCTGGATGCAGCCCAGGAGTTCATTATGGCCATCAAAGCAGCCACAGACTGGTCCAGATCATTGGGGGGGGGGGGGGATTTCATATAATGTTGATTGTAGTTAGGATTTTATCTTCCTATCGGGCAGTGGTGGGATTCAAACTTTTTTACTACCGGTTCTGTGGGTGTGGCTTGGTGGGCATGGCAGGGGGAAGGATGCTGTAAAATCTCCAGTCAGAGGTGGGATTTGGTGGTTCTCTGAACTTCTCAAAATTTCCGCTACCGGTTCTCCAGAACTGGTCAGAACCTGCTGAATACCACCTCTGCTATTGGGACAGTAGCAACATGTTTTTGAGTTGGACAAGACTGTCATGACTTCATTTAATTTTATTTATTTATTTGTTGTCAATTGCTTACAAGATAATAGGTATAAGTAAAAACATAGTCATGAATACATGGATACATATAAGAAAAAAAAAAATAAAAGAAACAATGGCATAGGGACAATAGGCACATTGGTGCGCTTATGCATGCCCCCTACAGACCTCTTAGGAAAGGAGTGTGGTCAATAGTAGACAGTCTAAAGTTAAAGTTTTTGTGGATTGGGGAAGAAACCACAGAGTCAGATAGAGTATTCCAGACACTGACCACTCTGTTGCTGAAGTCGTATTTCCTGCAATCAAGTTTGGGGCGATTAACCTTGAGTTTGTATCTATTGTGTGCTCTCGTATTGTTATGGTTGAAGCTGAAGTATTCATTGACAGGTAGGACATTGCAATGTATGATTTTTATATACTATACTTGAATCGGACTGAAGGTGGTGTAATTCTAGATTTTCTAGGTCTAGAATTTCAAGTCTGGTGGCATAAGGTATTCTGCAACGAGTAGAGGAGTGGAGAACTCTTCTTGTGAAATATTTCTGGACTTTCTCAACTGTGTTAATATCAGATACGTAACGTGGGTTCCAGACTGATGAGCTGCATTCAAGTATTGGTTTAGCAAATGTTTTGTATGCTCTAGTTAGTAGTGTAATATTACCAGAGAAAAAGCTACGTAAGATTAGGTTAACAACTCTTAATGCCTTTTTGGCTATGTAGTTACAGTGGGCTTTAGCACTTAGGTCATTAGAGATGAGAATTCCAAGGTCCTTGACAGAGTTTGGATCGTCAACAAGGTCTTGACTATTCAGCTTGTATTTTATTTTCTGATTTTTTTTTTGCCAATATATAAGACAGAGCATTTATTTGTTGAGATTTGAAGTTGCCATTTGTTTGACCATTCTGATACATAGACAAGGTCTTTTTGAAGGGTAGCAGTATTGTCTGTGGTGTTGAATAGCTTTACATCATCAGTGGACGCAGTTACTCTTAATATGATCACAGAGGTCATTTATGTAGACTATGAAGAGAGTTGGTCCTAGGACACTGCCTAGTGGGACCCTACTGTTGACAGGTACAGAATTTGATAGGACGCTCCCAATTTTGACCATTTGTTGTCTGTTTGACAGGAATGCTTCTATCTAGTTATGCAGGTGTCCAGAGGTACCATAAGATTTTAGTTTTAGGAGTAGTTTGTTGTGTACCACTGAA
Source organism: Bungarus multicinctus (assembly GCA_023653725.1). Lineage (NCBI taxonomy): Eukaryota > Metazoa > Chordata > Lepidosauria > Squamata > Elapidae > Bungarus > Bungarus multicinctus. Next base: position 29,069,933 of record CM042835.1, read on the forward strand.
TCAAAGGCTTTACAGAAGTCTATGTAGATTGCGTCTACTACTTTGCCCTGATCGAGTTGTGTAGTCCATATGTTTTTGCAGTGTAAGAGTTGCAGATTGCAGGATAGTTTTTTTTTCTGAAACCAAATTGTTTATTAGAGAGTAGGTTGTTTGTCTCTAAGTGGAGGATAATGGATTGGTTAATAATTGATTCCATGACTTTACAGGTGACACAGCATAAAGAGATTGGTCTGTAATTTTCAACTAGGCTGGGGTCCCCCTTTTTGGAGATGGGGATGACCGTGGCTTGTGACTATAGGTTAGGCAAGGAGCTGGTCCTGAAAGATTTTTCAAAGATCATGCTTAGAGGTTCAGCTATGGCAGTGGATAGCTTTTTTAAGAAGTAGGCACAAACTCTGTCTGGTCCAATAGATAAAGATGGTTTTAGATTGCGTAGTGCTTTTTCAACATTGTCTTCTGTAAAATCGACACGTATTAGATCATTGTAGTTGTCTGTGGTTTGACTAGGAAATAGTGGGCATGATCCATTGCTGTTTACAAATACTGAGCCAAGGAATGTGTTAAAGAGGTTAGCTTTAATGGTGTCATCGTTGCAGTCTTTACCATTAGGTCCTTTCAAGGGTGGGATGGACCCTGAGTCTTTTAGTTTGTTATTTACAAAATTGTAGAAAGCGCGGGTGGAATTGGTGTGTAGAAGGTTTTTCTCTTATTTAATGTGATAATTGGTGCATTCAGTCTTTATCTAGTGGCATAAATTTTTGTATCGGCTTTTGAAGTTGGCAATGTGACCAGATTTGTTTTTCCGTCAAAGTGATTTCTTTTTGGATTGAAGCTTTCTTATTGTTATGGATAATTTATTTTTCTGGTTTTGGGAGTTGATATTTGTACATATAGTTTGATTACTCTTTTGAGTTCAAGTAAAAATATATTGTAATGGTCTTCTACAGTATTGCATCCAGTGAATAGAAATTGCCAATCAAGGGATGAGAGATCGTTGTTTATAAGATCATAGTTGCCTTTTTTGAAGTTATAATTGGGGATTCCATCGTTGTGATTATTTTTGTGTGGACTTATGTTGAGACAAAAGTTAATCATGTTGTGGTCACTGTTGGAAAAGGGTTCTTTAATTTGTATTCTGTAAATTGAATTCAAACTATTGCAGAAGATGAGATCGAGGCAGTTGTTAAGTCTAGTGTTGTTGGTTTCTAGTTATTCTAGTCCCAGATTTGTTACTGCATTGTAGAAAGTTGTATGTGTGGGTTCAGTTGTACATTCATTAAGGATCCAGTTAATATGAGGTAGATTGAAGTCACCAAGAAAGATAAAAGCGTGTGGGCAGGATGCTGTCCATGTTAGTAGTGTATTTAGCTTGTTTACATGTTCGATGTCATAACCAGGGGCTCTGTAACATAGTAAGAATCGAAATGTGATATTCAAGGACAGTTCACAGACGATGGTCTCAGGAACAGCAAGCTCCTGGGTAACTTGCATGTTTTTTTAGATGTAGGGATTTTTTTATAGAAGATAGAACACCACCTCCTCTATGGATTTCACGATCGGATTGGTAAACATGATAGTCTCTTACTGAGGTAATAGAGTCAGGGAGAGATGCGTTGAGCCATGTTTCACAGACAAATATAATGTTGAATTTAGCCGTATTTAGTAAGAGGAGAAATTCAGATATTTTATTTACAAGGCTTCTTGCATTGAGTAGCTTGCATTTAAGGCCAGTTGTGGTTGGAATAGAGGTAGTTAGGGTTGTGCGTGATGTTGGATTGGATGGGGTGGGGTTGGATGCGGAGTTGTGGGTTGTGTGACTTTCTTTTGATGCAATCAGCACTGTAGTCAATGTATAGGTCCTTTTCTCCATTGTCTAGACGGTTTTTGAGTTCTGCGCAGAGTTCACGGGAGCAGATTCTTTGCAGTATGGATAAGTCTGGTCTTGAGCAAAGTTTTTTATGGGTGGGATTGGATTTTGCAATGGTGTTTATTGTATGAATGAATATACGTTTGCTGGACTCATTTTTGCAAACAACTCCACAAAATCTTAGGGCCACAGAACCATCATTGTATTTATTAATTAATTAATTAATTAATTAATTAAATTTTTATGCTGCCCCCTCTCCCGCAATGGGACTCCGGGCGGTGTACAGCCAAGATAAAAAGCCCCACAATAACTAGAATTTAAAAAAGATTTAAAAGAATTAAATTAATGGCTGACAAAACAATAAAAACAAGGTAGAAAAATTAAAATTACCAGAATTTTTTTTAAAAAACCCTAATAATTGGTACTAGGCCAGACTGGCCTGTTGGAAGAGATGGGTTTTAGTGCGCGCCGGAAGGTTTGCAGATCAGTAATGGCTTGCATCTCCGGGGGTAATTCATTGCAGAGGGAGGGTGCCACCACAAAGAAGGCCCGCACCCTCGGGGCTGCCAGCCGGCATCGTCCAGCTGACGGCACTCCAAGGATGCCCTCTCTGTGGGAGCACACTGGCCGGCGGGAGGCCGATGGTGGCAGCAGGCAGTCCCGTAAGTACCCGGGACTTACGTATTTGTACCCAGGGCCATCTCTGGTTATTTCAATGATATCTTCAGGATAGATGTTTATTGTATTTGAGTTGCTTATGATATCGTGAACTTTGGTGATGTTGTCTGATTCGTTGGTGTCTTTGAGACCAAATAAGATGGGATTTGGACATTTCTGTTCACATTCCATGATGTCTTTGATGAGTAAGGGGATATTATTTGTGAAATTATTTGATGGGATAGCAATTGTTTGTGGTTGTGGTTTGGTGGTTATTTTTGTTATTTTATTAATGTTCTGATTGCCTTAGAGGATTCTAGTATTACAGGGATAGTGGACCAACCTGACCCATTCATGCCAGGGTTGATATATTTAGCTGGGTTCCAGATAGAGTTTGGTTTTATTCCTGAAGATTTGTTACAGTCTGGTCAAAGGTTTAGTTGCTTCCTAAAATGAAATGATTTATTTATTATTAACATATTTATATACTGCCCTTCTCCCGAAGGACTCAGCCAACCATAAAACATTCTACAATTATAAAATTAAAAGAAGATTAAACATCCTAAGGCTGCCTTTAAAATTGTACCCACCCCCAATAACTTAATAAAACCCCAAATATTAAAAACCCAAAATTTAAAACCCAAAATTCTAAAATAGCTCTAAAACTCCCACTTCAGTCCAGGCCGGCCTGCTCAAAGAGCCAGGCTTTCAATGCACATCTGAATGCTCTCAGGTCAGTGTTGTTATGTAGCTCCGGAGGCAGACCATTCCAGAGGGTGGGAGCCCCCACAGAGAAGGCCCTATTCCTTGGGGTCGCCAGGCGGCACATAGATGCCATCAGTACCTGAAGGAGGCCTCCCTATGGGAGCACACAGGTCGATGGGAGACTACCGGCAGAACGCGGTCTGCAGATAGCCTGGTCCAATGCCATGGATCGCTTTAAAGGTCAAAACCAGAACCTTAAAGTGAACCCGGAAGGCCACCAGCAACCAATGCAGCTCGCGCAGGAGAGGCGTTACATGGGAGTTTCTTGATGCCCTCATAACCACCCGCGCGGCCGCATTTTGTACCAGTTGAAGCCTCCGGGTGCTCCCTGCAGGGAGCCCCATGTAGAGAGCATTACAATAGTCCAGGCGGGAGGTGACAAGGGCATGAGTGACCATGCGTAAGGCATCCTGATCCAGAAAGGGCCGCAACTGGTGAACTGGTGAACTGGTGATAAAAAGCCCCCTTGGAGACGGCCATAATATGATCTTCTAAAGACAGCCGTGTATCCAGGAGGACGCCCAAATTGCGAGCTCTCTCTGTGGGGGCTAAGATCTCTTCCCCATAGCCAGTGATGGAGTCAGCTGACTATATCGGGGCGCCGGAAACCACAGCCACTCAGTCTTGGAAGGGTTGAGCTGGAGCCTGTTCCCGCCCATCCAAATCCGCACGGCCTCCAGGCACCAGGACATAGCCTTCACAGCATCGTTGGGGTGGTTTGGGGTGGAGATGTAAAGCTGAGTATCATCAGCATACAGATGACACTGCACCCCAAGACCACGGATGATCTCCCCCAGCAGCTTCACATAAATGTTGAACAAAAGAGTGGAGAGGACCGACCCCTGAGGTACCCCACAAATGAGGGGCCTAGAGGTGGACCTCTCCCCCCCCATCAACACAAATTGTGAGCGGTTAGAGAGAAAGGAGGAGAACCACCGTAGGACAGTTCCTCCAATTCCTAACCCCTCCAACCGCCGCAATAAGATACTATGGTCGATAGTATCAAAAGCTGCCGAGAGATCTAACAGGACCAGGACAGAGGAATAACCCCTGTCACGGGCCCTCCAGAGATCATCAACCAACGCGACCAATGCTGTTTCGGTACTATGCCCAGGCCTGAAGCCTGATTGGAAAGGATCAAGGTAAGTCGCTTCCTCCAGGTACTGAGGGAGCTGACGCACCACCACACTCTCAACAACCTTTGCTAAGAAGGGAAGGTTGGAGACTGGACGATAGTTATTTAAAACAGCCGGGTCCAGGGCAGGCTTCTTGAGGAGGGGTTGCACCGCCATTTTCAAGGCAGTAGGAAGTGACCCCTCTCTCAACGAAGCATTGACAATCCCCTGGAGCCAGCCTTGTGTCACCTCCCTGGAGGTCAAAACCAACCAGGAGGGACACGGGTCCAACAAACATGTGGTGGTATTCAGCCCCCCCCCCAGCAACCTGTCCACACACTTAGCGGTCACAGGGTCAAACTCCTCCCAGATAATAATTTCAAGACTTGCCCTGGACATCTCTCCCAGGACCATCCAATTGGAGCCCAGTCCGCCCCGAATCCAAGCGATTTTGTCATGCAGAAATCGGGAACACTCCTCTGTCCTGCCCTGCAAGAGGTCCTCCCGCGCTCTCGGCTCAAGCAGGGAGCGGGTCACTCTAAACAGAGCGGCAGGCCGATTTTCTGCCGACACAATAAGGGCGGAGAAATACAAATGTTTCGCCACCTCTATCGCCATAAGGTAGGTCCTAATATGAGACCTCACCTGTGTCCAGTCGGACTCGGCGCGGCTAGTCCTCCAAACACTCTCCAGACGTCTTTTCCGGCACTTCATCTCCCTCAGCTCCTCCGTAAACCATGGAACTGGATGGGATCTGTGCCGGGTCAGAGGTCACAAAAGCACAACTCGATCCAGAGCCTCGGCAGCCAACCTATCCCAGGTGGCCACCAAGTCTCCAGCCGAGTTATGAGCCAGAGTCTCAGGAAATGGCTCAAGCTCCCTCTGGAACCACTCAGGGTCCATCAGGTGCCTTAGGCGGAACCATCTGCACGGCTCCGCCTCCCTGCGGTGGGGGGTGGTGGTACAGAAGTCAAGCCTAAGAAGAGAATGATCTGACCATGACAAGCTAAGTCCCCAAAGCTACAGTCATTCAACCACTGACCAGAGACAAAAATCAGGTCCAGCGTGTGTCCCCCCATGTGAGTGGGGCCAGAAACTAGTTGGATCAGATCCATGGCCATCATGGAAGCCAGGAACTCCCGAGCCACCCCAGAGGTTTCCCCGAGCGAAGGCAGGTTGAAATCCCCCATGACTAAAAGCCTAGGGGTCTCAACCGCCAGCCTGGCTATCACCTCGAGGAGCCCGGGCAGGGCCGATGACACGTGGCAGGGAGCCAGGTACGCTATCAAAAGGCCCATCTGAACCCCCTGCCCCCTTCATAAAGAGAGACTCACAACCAGCCGTCTGAGGAACAGTGGCCTCCCTAGGACAGAAGACTTCTCTAATAATCACCGCCACCCCACCACCCCTTCCCTGAGACCTTGGCTGATGAAATGCTAGGAAACCTGGTGGGCACATCTCCTTCAGAGGAATACCACCCTCTGGGCCCAACCAGGTTTCGGTAATACCTGCCAGGTCCACACCCTCCTCCTGAATAAGATCAGAAATCAGGGGGGCCTTATTGACAACGGACCTGACATTGCACAACATCAGCCTGGTACTCAGGGTCTGAGACTCTGCACAACCAGGCCTGCAAGACGGGTAAAGAGGGTCAGAGTGCACTACCTCTTGAAGACAGCGACTGCGCGATCCCATAACCTGATATGGCCCTCTACCCCCACCATATCTGCCCCTCCCACTTACCGTGCCAATGGAACCCTCCCTGGTTGCCCACTCTCTGTCCGCCTCCTCTACCCATGACCCTCTGAGCCCTCCCAGATGTGCGTGCCAGCCTGGCTACCTCCAAACCCCCGCGGGTTATCCCCCAAGTCCGGTTCGGATTTCCCTAACCCCACTAAAAACCTGTTTAAAAATTTAAATACCTGAGAACCCTCCCCAAAACGTTTCCTGCAGCCGTACCATCTCTTGGGATCCCAGGATCCGTCATTAAGATAGGTTTTAGAAAGTTTCAAGGGCCACTTGAGGGAAAGGGGGACATTCCTCAAGGCCCAGAGGTCTTTCATAGAGTACTTTAAAGGCTGCAACGGATATGTCCCAGCCGTCCGACAATGCGGGGGCCCCTCTGATCGACACCAAGGCTGGGCCCAAAAACGGTCAGCCCACATCCGCAGTTCATTTGGCCACCACCTCCATCTCTGGTGGCATCGAGGCGGCCGCAACACAGGCAACATCGACGCCTCCAACGCCAGGACCACCATTGCCGAGGCCAGTGCCCCCGCCAAACTAGGTGACGGCCCCAGACCTCAACTCTGCCGCCACTGATGTCATCCTCGCGGCCACCCAGTCACCGCCGCCTCCATCGCCATCGGGATTCGTGAAGCCATAACTTCCTCCACTGGAGCCACTGCCACCACCGTCACATCAGGACACCCCCTCTGCCGACGCCATCGCCACCCAAGAGACCCTCCGCTGGATTTGATGTCATCTACAGCTCCTCTGCCACCTCTGCTCCTCCGCTGCTCCTCCAGAGCCCCCATCCCCCCCGGCCTTTTAACCACCTCTGCCACCGGCAGGGGCCTAGGGAGGAAGGAAGCTCCAACCGCAGCTTCACCCGGATGACTCCGGGGCTTCCGCCGGCGTCGACACCTTCCAGGCTCTTCGGGGCCACCAACCCCCCACCACCCCGGTCCAACCACCTCTGCCACCGGTGGGGACCTAAGGGGGAAGGAGGCATCATCCGCGGCCCCACTAGCCATCCGGGATCGTCGCCGCCAAATGCCAAATGCAGCCGCCGAACACCAAACGCGGCCGCCGGAATCCAACCGCGGCAGAGCCTCCGCCGCCTGCGAACCACCCGGGCAACTCCAGCTCTGCTGGTAGCTCCAGCATCCCATGGCTTCACCAACCCCCCGCTTCCGGTCCTTCCGCCACCTCTGCCACCGGTGGAGGACCCAGGGGGGAAGAGGCTTACCCCTAAAACTGGCTATCCCAGCAGAGCCCATCCTGGGGACGCCCTCCGGCCGCCATCTTGGAAATGTATGAATGATGGCTAAGACTTTAGACTGGATTACACCTATGTTACTTTCTCCTTCTGTGGATTCCATAGCTCTCTTTTGTTCACAGAGAAATAGATAAAATGGGAGAAGAGAGTCCTAGAGAGTTGTTGGAAGGCTACAAGGGATGAACTGACCCAGCACAAGCTAGACCTGCTATTAAGGCCTACCTCTTGGTAGTCAGGCCAGAATGGCCTGACCTGGTCCCAGCTGGTGATGTGTGAGCCAGAGGAGCATTTCAGAGCTATTGTGAGAAATATGCTATGCATCTGTCAGATACAATCATTCAGTTTCACTCAGTTTCACTCAGTTTGAGGCAGCGTTGATGAAATCCTTTGGAGTTGACCGAAGCTCTGTCTTGTGTGTTATTTATGCTGAATTTGAACCTATGGTTCCTGAGGAAGTGGACAGGCTCTTGGACCTGTGAACTTAGCCACTTGTATGTCCACATATTTTCTAATTTGCTATAGCCTCCCAGGAGATGATGCATTGTTGGGTTCTGAATCTGTCACTGGTGAATGCAGAAGAGATGGACTCCCAAACATTTAAGGAGGTAGTGGTCTGTCTCAGAAAGACATCAGTGTTCTGTATTCTGTACAGTGGTAGATTTTGTCTTCTATACAGATGCAGATAGATAAACTCAACAAAAAATTCATACAAAGTCTTTATTATTGGTTCATCAGGTATCCTCATAACTCACATTTGTGATGAAGTTCTTCTTAATGTCCAATCCTTTGCATTTCTGTCTTGTAGGTAAAAAGATGGTTATCTCCTTATCCCTTTCCTCCCATCTCGTAGTGGTAGAGATAGAGCAGCTACCACAAGTCAGTGAGTTCAGGCAAGAATGAAGAAACCTCCGCCAACCCATCAAGGGTCAATTTAGTGACCAATCAGGATTACAGATGTGGTCATGTGACATGGACTACATTTCCCAGGATACCTTAACTACATTTACCATGATGCATTCCCTTAAGGAGACAGCTCACAATTGCTAACTAACTATCCAATTCCCATACACTGGCTGGACAGCACACTCCCCGCCTGAAATTGTAAATTCCACCACTAAGGAAAAAAGGAATTAACTATATAACTAAGTTAAGCAGTAGACAATAATGCTAACTGAATAGCAAATAGTGTTATAACTAAGATAAACAGTAAATAGCAATAAAGCATGAAACAAAGCAAAGCATGCAAAGCTTGAGGTTCAATCTTCAAGTCCAGCCTCTTGGTGCAAGTCTGCTGGTCACCCCTGATGGCCTTTTAGGGTGTACAGGTACTCTTGGTGGCAATGGTGAAAGTCTGGTGGTCACTTCTGGTGGCCTTTTAGGGTTGGAACAGTACTCTTGCTTCCACGGTGTCAAAGGACATCAGGAAGCTGTTGGAAAGGGTGTTGTGGAGGCATATGCCCATTTAGAGCGTCTTAGTGGACGTCTGGTGGTTGCTGGTGGCCGTTTAGGGTATCCTAGAGAAAGTGTACTGGTCGCTGGTGGCCTTTTAGGCTGGAATGGCATTCTTGTTTTTGATGGTGCTAAAAGGCGTCGGAAGGCTGTCAGAATGGATGGTGCTAAGGCATCTGCCTGGGTTGGGGCCTGCATCCAAACGACACTGACAAGTCCTAAGATTCCCCAACCTATGTCTGCCTTGAAGGCAAAGGGTGAGTATCTCGGGTCTCTGATGACTTCAGTGTGCACTAAGGTGTCAGGAGCATCGAATCCCAGCAAGATCAAAATCTTGGCTTCAGGATCTAGGGCGGGAAACAGATGAGCCATATGCTTCAGGTGAGGTATGTTGCTAGCTACCTCTGGTGTTGCAATGCGGCTGGGGTCATCTGGTATCCCATTCCATTCCAGCACGGGCAGCAATAGGAACTGGGAACTTCCATCTAATGACTCTATACAGAGTCCAGTGGCTTCCCTCCCCGCCATGCATCTTGGTATGGTGCACGTTGATATTGTGAAGTGCACTTCTTCCTTCTGAACATCAAACAGGTCGAAGATTGTGGACTTGGCTAGTGAGCGATCGCTCTGAAGATCCAATATTGCATACATCTTCACTGCTTCTTCTGCGTGTTCATCTGGGTAGACTTTGGCTAAGCAGATTTGACAACACGAGTGAGGGGCTGGTGTGCCATTGCACACTGCTATGCAATTGACACTCACCACTGGCTCTGGGTGTGCTTCTGTAGCACGTTGAGGCTCCTTGTTCAAAGAAGAGCTACAAGATGTCTGCAGTGGTGGATCAGTGCCTGGATGCAGCGCGGTTGGGTGCGTGTCGCTTTTGCAGATATGACATTACACTTTGGCTGTGCAGTATTTGGGTGAGTGTTTGGATTTGCAACACTTGTTGCAGAATTGGAGCTCTTTTATCAACTCTTTCCTTTTGTCAGGGATTTCGCTGCAAAACCCTGGCACCTGTTCAGTGAATGTCGAGTATGGTGCTAAGGACAAAACTGGTTTCTTGGAGTAGGAGATCTAAATTGGGTTGTATCTGATGAGTTCTCTCCCAAACTGTGTATGAATGAGGAGTCAATCTCGGTTTTATCTACAACCATGAAGGGTCTTTCCCTTGCAGCGTGCATATGGACGATATGGTTGCTGTTGTATCATTTTTCATTGGGAGGACTAACAGCTCTGAGTCCATGGGTCCTGGAGGTGTTGCACACTGTTGCCTGGTGTGCCACAAATTCTTCGAGAATGATAAAGGGTATAAAGTTTTGGTGATCCTTGGCCATGAAGGCATCAGACAACTGGAGCCACTGTTCAATTAGCACCTGCGGGAGTTTTCGAACGATTCTGTTTTGCATATCGATGTGGTCAAGACAAGTGAGTCCTGCTAACCTGGGATCCCGTTGTGCCACTTTCAGTTGTATAAGTATATTGTTGATAGGAATTTTAGGAAATCAAGAGCGTTGATTCTACTGCTATGGCAGCGCCGTACAGTTCGTTGAATCTTTTCCACAACAACCATAGGGCAGCGTCTGGGTCTTCTAAGTGGGAAGCATAAAGGGCCTGCGTTGCTGCAGCAGACCGCGGCCTTAGCCATGCAATCAGGTGTATGAGTACTTCATCGGATTTCAGGTGTGCAGCCTGAATGGGGCGCAGGAAAATTTTCTTCCATAGGAGATATGCGCTGCCTGGGTCATCAGAGAATTTGTATACACCGTTAGAGGCTAAATCTAGTTTTCCTCTGCTTGCTGCCAACTCTCTCCAGTAGTCTGCATCATATGTAGAGTTGGGGAGGGGCATTGACATAGAGGGGTCATCCCTTGGATTCTCGTAGGGTAGGCTCGAGTTGTATGTCATTGATGGGTTGTAGCCTTCCTCCCAGTGCTTATGGAGGATGTCGTCCTGCCATTCCAGAGATGATGGTGGAGCTTCACACTGCTGTGTAGGCTGGCCGTGGTTATCTTGTGCCTGTAAGCTTGGGTAGTATGCAGGTTGTGACTGGAATGGTACTGCCTGTGGATTGAGTGTGGCAGGTGTCGTTGGTTGCATGTCTACTTGTCAAGAAGTCATCATGATCACTGGTGGGCTAATTTGCTCGCCCGGCAGGCCATGAGACATTGGAGTAGGGTTGCTGATTCTGGGAAGAGAATCTCGGACCTTAGTATGTACAACATCAGGTGGTGAAGGTTTGCTGTTGGTGGGAAGTGAATCTCATATTTTAGGTCGTACAACATCAGTTGCGTAACACAGACTTTAGAGTCTGTGGTTGAGATTCATCCCTGTGCTTCCCTGGTTGGGGGAGACTGCTAGGCAACTGAGGCGTTCGTTCTGCTCATTTTGTAGCGAATGTTGGTCATCCACATAGGCCTTGACCTGGGTATCTGGGCTCTCTTCTCCCAAGTCTTTGAGGTTAAAGTTGAAGGAGGCGTTGTCGGCAATCTTCCACCATGCTGTGGCCTGTGCTGTCTTCATTGCAGAGTCCCTTTGCTGTTCGGCCAACTCCAATTTGGCCAGTTCTGCCTATTGTCTGCCCTTGGCCATTTCTGCTTGTTGTTCAGCCTGGGCCTTGGCCATTTCTGCTGCTTTAGCTGCTATTTCTGCCTGGTGAGCTGCTACTGCCGTCTTCTGGTGTGTTGTCCTCTTCTGTGGTGCATAGATTTGTGTTGGTTACAGCAGCTTCTATCCCAGCTTCTGCAGCTCGGTCGGTGTAACTTGCTGCTTTGGAGGCCTTAGATGTGCTACTGCAATGGGAGGATGCTCTGGAAGGATGGTGAGAGTTGGTAGCAGAGAATTGGCGTGAGACACTGGAACCTGCTTGCGATCTAGTGGGCTTGGGATGGAGGGAGGAGGCTTTCTTAGAATGGTAGAAGGAGGCTGCTTGTGATTGAAGACCTCTGTCAGATGTGGCCTTCTCCCTCGGTATTTGCTCCTCCTGTAGTGCATCGAGGAGTGAGGCCTGGAGGGAGTTTTTCTTTTCCCAGATGCAGTCTTCTCATTCTTGTTCGCCTCCTCGAAGCATTGAATGTGTTCTTGAAACTCTAAGGTCTTCCAGGTTTGACTGTATGTACTTAATACTTACGTTAGGATTGCTGGGACCCTTCTTGTGTGCATAATATATTTGTTGCTAACTAGTTTCATTATCTTGTTTATTCTTTTGATTGCATTTTGTTGTTTTTTATCCTGAGCCGATTTGTGCCTAAATCAAATAAATAAACAATAATTTGTTGAAATCAAGTTGTATTATGTTTACAGCCTTCCTATAGTCTACTACATTAGCAGACAAAAATGTTCAGGAATTTGTTATTGAGAGATCCATGCTGGTTTCTAGTATTATTGTAAAACTTCTTCAATATTTTATGTGGTGTTTTGAAGTCATTAAATACAGAGATATTTCAGAAAATCTTCCTCTAACTTGATCTGATGTTGCCATCTTTTTTTCTTTGTATCCTTGCAGCATGAAGCGTTTTTATTTTTTCTATGTGATTAGTTTAATATTGTATTTTTTTCGTATTTTGACTATGGTGGCATAGAAGTATGCCATATAAATAAATAAATAAATAAATAAATAGCTAGCTCCCAGTACATAAAGTCATTTGAAAAGAAAGGATCACATAGAGTCCAGATAGCTCACAGGGTGATATGATCTGTGCCTAATTTAGAGGAAACACACCCAGGGGACATAGCCAGTATAAATAAAATTAACATCTAGCATAGAGGTGCACAATGACATGTGAAACCCTATGGGTTATCCTATGCACAAGGGCAGAAGGGTATTGAAATTCCCACCATGTAGGAATGGGTCATAAAATTCTCAGAACTAGCCAAAAGGGAAAAACTGACCTGTTTGGTCAGGGAGAAAACATCACATGACTTTTTAAAAGTCAGGAAGCCATTTGTGGACTTTTTACTAAAAGAAAAAAAAAATGAAGTGACTTAATGGATTTAATGATTAGAAAAAATAGAAATAAAATTAGAATTTAATATGGGGTGGAAGACGTTTTTAGAAGATGTAGGAAGGAGGGGTTTGTCAAAAACTAAAGAAAAAATCAGAAGTCATTATACTTCATTACTTTTTTTCTTCTCTTTTTCTTCTTTGTTCTTTCTTTTCTCTTTTTCTTTAGATTTATCTTTTCCAGTATGTAAATTTAATAAATAATAAATGTAAATTTATTATTGAGAAACAAATGGCAAAGTGAGTTCTGCTTCACTTACATTGTGATATCACACATACATACAAACACACACATGGGGTAGAGATTGAACCATCAAACCATGATGTTTAATTTGTCATTTTGATGTAAATGTTGATCCTTTAGAAGATGCTATTGATATCAGTCCTAGACAATTAACTGTTTGGCAAGATTTGGTGAATGTTTGCGAATTTAGAAGATTTTCCTATTCAAGTTTTGTCTCAAAGATTTGTTGTTGTTTTTTCAAAAGGCAACAAGACTTTGTTTTCTCTTGAAGATGTTTCGCTTCTCATCCAAGAAGCTTCTTTAGTTCTCACGGATGAGAAGCGAAATATCTTCAAGGAAAAACAAAGAAAGTCCAGTTGCCTTTTTGGGGAAAAAAAACACCATAGACATTCAAATTCTGGCAAAATAAAAGCAAGAGCTACTTCCAAAGAAAGCAGTAGCAATAATACTTTACAGCCCTCTCTAAGCGGTTTATAGAATTGCCCCCAACAATCTGGGTCCTCGTTTTACCTACTTTGGAAGGATGGAAGGCTGAGTCGAGCTTGAGCCTGGTGAGATTTGAACTGCCAAATTGTAGGCAACTGGCGGTCAGCAGAGGTAGCCTGCAGTATTGCACTCTAACCACTGCACCGCCATGGCTTACAGACATGTCTGTTCAAGTTGAGCTTCAATGGTCCCCACTAAATCTCAAATGTTTCAGAATTTCAACCTGCAATTTGAAAAATCTCACCCCTTTGGGCAAAGAGCTACTTCATCTCAGCCCTTGCAGTTTCTCATGGAAAGTCTTCAAAAATTCTCCACGTTCTTTCTGTTGATTTCTTTTGATTCTTTAACCTTAGACTGTCTACTGTTGACCTCACCCCTTTCCTAAGAGGTCTATAGGGGGCGTGCATAAGCTCACCAACGTGATTACCATCCCTGTCCTATTGTTTCTTTTTTTTTTATTTTTCTTATATGTATCCATGCATTCATAACTATGTTTATACTTATACCTATTATCTTGTAAGCAATTGACTAAATAAATAAATAAATAAAAATATATATATAAATGATGAAACTTAAGGCCTAATATAAAGATGTAGCTCTACCTGTGTGCCAAGGTCAGGTAGCCTCATCAGAGTGGGAGGGGCTGGGGCGTGATCCTGGTGCCATCACCCTCCACACTTGAGAAACAGGTCAGCCACAAGGGAGATATTCTGGTGACTCCAGGCTGTGCTAGTATCTTTGGAGGATTTCTTCTGGTTCTGGGGCCTGGAGAGGAGCTGCAGGAAGGAGATCCCAGCTTCCCAAAGGCACAGCACTTTGTCAGTGGGGCCCATTTCTTGGAGGGCAGCTGTGGGCTCAGGCAGGTGCTGCTCACTCCAGCCTAGATTCTTACCGTGAGTCACCACAGGGGTTCCACCCCACTCAGCCCTCTGGTGATGCTGGCATTGGGATGAAGTGAGGTGCAAAGATGTCCTCCACCCGGCCAAATTGCTCTGCCAGCTCTTTTCCTCTCTTTCTCTGGCCTGGCATTTCCCTGCCCAAATCCCCCCAGGACTGCTGGATCCCCATCTGCCTCACAGCAGTTTTGCCTGCAGCACTTAAAGAACTGAAAATTCAGGCTCTGTGTTGGCTGCTGAGAAACCACCAAATAGGACACAACCATTTTGCAATTCCATCTCATTAGACACCTTTGTGGGTTTATGAGGAAGCTGCAAGTATAAATATTATATTTGCCTTCGGGTTATCTTTAAAAATGGATTCTCCCCCTCCTCTCTCTGCTAGTTTGTAACTTGCCAGCCTCCCACCCCCTCAGCAAATTCCCAGCTCCCTGGGCCCCCGTGGCTCTGCTGGAAAGAGGCCTGCCTCGCTTATCCTTGCCTGCCAATTATCGTGGGCAATAGCCTGGAGGCAGAGCTGGTGCTGAAGCAGATGAAATGTGTGCAGGGAGCCCCGCAGGAAACAGAGAGAGCTTGTTCTGGCTGGTGGACATTTGACCCGGGGAAGAGTCAGGCTCTTTGGGTCTCAAAGAGGAGGACGAATTTCTGAGGAGGAGCCGGACAACGGTGTGTCCTGCTGAGTCAGACAGATACAGAGCTGCTGCCGTCCATCCTTCGGATGAGTTGCCAGCTCCCTCTACCTCTGGCCCGGCTTCCTCTCCCTGCCACAGCACCCCTGCCCCATCTTCTGCACACGTGCATGCGCACAACACATACACACCCACACCGGAGAAAAAGGCAGCCTAAAGAGCTTTCTGGGGACACTGAGGTTAGTAGGCAGAAATCCCTCCTATTCCCAAGCTGCTGCTTCACTCCCTCCTGCTTGTGCCCAGGGGTATAATCTGAAATAATACTAATAAGCATAATCAATAGTAGGTTATTGCTGGCTTCTCCCTCCCTCCCACTCTTGCTGGTGCAGCTCCAAGTAACTTTCCTCCTACTGAACTGGCAACAATCCTCCTATGGCTGACAGCCACTCCCTACCGTCCCTGTTCAGCCCTGCAGGCTACAGCAGTCGCTCTCCCCCAATGTTTGTATCAAGAACTTAAACCTTTCCCTATGTTTTCATGCATGCAGATTAGATTACAGATTAACAGAGTTGGAAAAGACCTTGTAGGTCATCTGTCCAACCCCTGCCCAAGCAGGAGATTCCACACCATTTCTGACAAATGGCAGCCCAGTCTCTTCTTGAAAGTCTCAAGTGATGGTGCTCCCACCACTTCTGAAGGCAGCTTCTGTTCCAGAGGTGGTATTCAGCAGGTTCTGACCAGTTCTGGAGAACCGGTAGCGGAAATTTTGAGAAGTTCGGAGAACCAGCAAATCCCACCTCTGACTGGAGATTTTACAGCATCCTTCCCCCTGCCACGCCCACCAAGCCACGCCCACAGAACTGGTAGAAAAAAAAAATTGAATCCCACCACTGTTCTATTCCATTGGTTGATTGCTCTCTCTGTCAGAAAATTTCTCCTTATTTCTAGGTTGAATCTCTCCTTGTTCAGTTTCCATCCATTGTTCTTTCTCTGGCCTTTGGGTGCCTTGGAGAATAGTTGACCTCCTCCTCTCTGGGGCAGCCCCTCAAATATTGGAAGACTGCTCTCCTGTCTCCCCTGGTCCTTCTCTTCACCAGACTAGCTATGCCCAGTTCCTGCAACCGCTCATCTTGGGTTTTAGCCTCCATGCACTAAGCAGGAGATGCTCCCTGATTTATCTAGTTTAGGATGCATGAAAGAGGGGTCAGAAAGGTCTCAGCTAAAGAAGAACCTGGAGCCAATGTAGGTGCTTTTCAGCATGACTGCTGCCTTCTGCCACTGATACTCAGTGGCGAGCCCTGGCAGAATGAGAAAACCCCTCTATACTTTCTACTGGAACTCACAATCTCTTAGTTCTCTACCAGAAAAGGGACTTGATGTGCATAAGTCAAGTCAGAGAGACAAAGACACTGACACTTGCTTAGCCAAGAGCATTTCTTCACTTGGCTGGTGTCCTATCTCCAATTTCTTTCACGTTACACCCCATTGTTTGAATGGCTGAAGCAAAGATACAGAAGCTCTAAATTCAGACCTGCTCTAAAAATGAACCAAAGGTAATGTTTATTGGTTGGTTCTGAAAGAGAGAGAGAAGACAAGGAGAGAAGTCTGTCTGTTTTACCCTTAAAGTAATCTTTCAGAGTTTTTAATAGGGGTTAGAGATAAGATGGAATTAGAAATCATGTAGATTTTTCTCCCTGTTATCTTGCTGACATAGAGTCTAAGATCCATAATAGTGTAGTACTAGCAACAGTTGTAACTGGTAGGTTCCAAAGCAATCTGAACATTGGTAGAATTATAAAGTTAATAAGAGCACCTTCATAAATCTCAGAGACACTTCTTATTTATTTAATTCCATTTATACCCTGCACCATTCTAAATAAACTCCGAGCAGAATAGGAATAAAATAATAAAATAACAGGAACAAATAATTAATGATTAATTAACAAAAACCAATAATAACCACTATTAGAGATTAACATGGTCTTTACTTCTCCCCGAATGTGGTCCTGAAGAAGAGCCAGGTTTTTGAAGCTCTTCAGAAACACAATAAGCTGCAATGTCCAAATATCCAGGAGTTGGCAGTTTGAAGGAGGGATGGTGATGACCAGGGAAGTTCAGCAAGCCTTGCAGGTAGCACTTCCTTCCAGCTGGGATCTCTGCAAGTCTTCCGGCGCTATACTTAGGTGGATAGATTCAACCCAGGGAAGATTATGTCAGAGACAGTTATGTGGGGCTGTGGGGCCATCGGCACCTTGATTTGCATCCAGAAGTTAACTGCCAGTCAGTGCAGCTCCTGCAGTAATGAAATATCTGAAGCTTTGAAGGATGTTCAGGGGAAACACTTCTCAGTGTTGGACAGGCTAGCATATTTCCACCAATACAAGGGTGAAAAAAACATGAACCTATTCAGGGCTGACCAAGAGCAAAGCCTGCTGTTTTAGAAACAGCTGTAACTGGCACACAAATTTGCAAAGACCCCCTTGGACACAGCTTCTATTTGCTCTTCATTCAGGAGTTATGATTCCAGGATGACTTTCCGTTTACAAGACAACTTTGTCCAGGGGAATACAATCTCATCCAGAGCTACAAATATCTCTGCAATCAGTCAGTCTTAAATCCATTGTCACTCCATTTTGCTTGGATTAGTGTTTATTAAATCATATTGGCCTTCCTGGATTAAGATTTCTAGTTCTTCCTGTTTGCATTTTGTATTGCATGTGTTTCTATAGTTAAGAATGGAATCCTAGGTCATGTGACTTGTGCTATTTTGTTATGCATTCATATGCTTGTTACTGGGTGCCTCCACACCTTACCCATCCTCTTCTATTCCCCATACTTGATATCATGCTATTTTCTGGCCTTTCTTCTCCCTCACAGGTGTCGGCTTATAATTTATCTCTTGCTAAGAGTCTCATCTTAGAAATAGGCCCCATCATCATAGAATCAAAACTTTCCCATTTGAATAATCTGTGTGACTAAATATTTCCATCCAATATTTTTTTTCTCTTCCTCTTTTTATAGGACTGAGTGAAGAAACACAATCTATACTCATTGTTTCTTCTTGTTTCTTCATAGTATTTTCAAGGCTGTGCCATTTCTTCCAATGTCATTTGGAATGAAGTGAATGTTTGGCAGTGGGCTTAAAGAGCTTTGATAATCACATCTTAAGGCAGGATGCTTCCCTCCATATATCTTAAATGTAGAAAAAAGAAACTATTCCGCTTTATCCCGCATCCCATGCCAAACCTCTATTAGCCTACTTAGCAAACATTTGATTGTGAGCGTTGAACATGTAGAATATTATTGGGGTACACTCAATTAACAGACAATTAATTACCAGGCTTTGAGAACCAGCCAAGATTTTAGCAAAATTCTAAAATTTTAGCAAAATTCTAGTTTGATGTAATGATGAAATTCATTTCAATTTTGGTAAGCTGATATGCAATTTATAGAAGTCCATCTAATCACTAAATAATTTTAGAGGCAATGATTTGATTGAATGAGATGATGCAATATCAGTAATCTTCAAATACAATTTTTGAGTCAAAACTTCAAACAGCCCTATTAATTGAGCCATGGTGGTGCAGTGGTTAGAGTGCAGTATTTCAGGCTACCTCTACTGACTTCTGGCTGCCTGCAATTTGGCAGTTCAAATCTCACCAGGTTCAAGGTTGACTCAGCCTTCCATCCTTCCATCCAAGGTGGGTAAAATGATGACCCAGATTGTTGGGGGCAAGAGGCTGACTCTGTAAACTGCTTAGAGAGAGCTGTAAAAGTAATGTAAAGTAGTACTTAGGTTTAAGTGCTATTGCTATTAATTAGGAGACTTTGTAGTGTACAGTATAACACAGCCTAATCAAACAGAAAACGAAACACTATAGTAGTTAAAATAAAATGCAATGGCCACTTTCCAAAGTATTTTCAGAGTCATATCAGTTCTGTTCCCCTGATCTCCCTCAACTGTGTCTTTTGAATGCAAGTCTTCTATAGGACTGGACACTGTCCATGTAGTGCGGAGACAAAGGATGCCTGCCTGTGGTTGACCCACCATTGCTATAGGCATATACTACAGGCCACCCAACCAAGCAGAAGAAACAGATGAACTCTTTGCTAATCAATTAACAAATGTATGTAAGAAACACACCATAGTGGTATGGGAGACTTTAACTACCCCCGATATCAACTGGAAGAGAAATTCTGCAGCAACTTCCTGATTCCTAAATTGATTCCTGATCAATTTAGCTGACCACTTTGTCATCCAAAAGATAGAGGAGGGAATTAGAGGAAAAGCTATACTGGATCTAATTCTTACTAATAGAGAAGAAGTGATAGAGGGAGTTGAAGTTGATGGAACCTGGGGTGAGAGTGACTATGTCATATAGGAATATAATGCAAACACAAGCAACAGAACATAATCCAACTAGTATCTTAAAGAGCTGATTTTAACAAACTCAGAGGGAGACTAAGATTCCATGGATGAAAATCCTAAGAGTGAAAACAACTCAAGAAGCATGGGAGACTCTGAAAAATGCAATCATAACAGCCCAGTCCAGGAAATACCACTGAAAAAGAAATTCAAGAAGAAACCAGCATGGCTGCATGAAGATCTCTCTGATAAACTGAAAAACAAAGGACAAGTATAAAAAAATGGAAAGAGGAACACATAACTAAGGCTGATTATCAGCAGATAGCCTGAACATGCAAAATCAGGAAAGCAAAGGCTCAGAATGAACAAAGACTTGCAACAAAAGTCAAAGGTAATTAAAATAAATCTTTCAACATATAAATAACAAGAAAAAGGTTAGAGAAACATTTGGTCCACTAAAGAGAAAAGATGGCAAGGAAGTAACGGGCAGTAGGAAGAAAGAAGATCTGCTTAACTCATTCTTTGCATCAGTCTTCACACAAAAAGAAACTATGGTCCAACCTACCAAAAATATATCTGTAAAAGATAGACTAGAAATAAAAATTAAAATAAGCAAGAAAATGTAAAGAAAACACTTATTTGGTCTTGATGAATATAAATAAACAGGATCTGTTGGATTACATACACAGAGTTCTAAAGGAGCTGTCAGATGTTATCTTTCAAAAATCCTGGAGCACTGGGGAACTACCAGAGGATTGGAAAGGAACTGATGTGGTACCCATCTTCAAAAAAGAAAGGAAAAAATAGACCCAGGAAACTACAGACAAATCAGCCAACATCAGTACCTGGGAAGATTCTGGTAAAAATAATTTAAAAATCCAGATCTTTGAACTTCTGGAACCAAATAAAGTTATTAGTAGCCAGCATGGGTTTGATCTTGCCAAATCAATTTCATTTCATTCTTTGACAGAGTGACTAAATTAGTAGACCAGTGAAATGCTGTGGACATAGTATACTTAGACTTCAGCAAGGCATTCGACAAAGTAGACCACAATCAACTTTCTGGCAAAATAGAAAAATATGGGATACAGCATCACCACTAGATAGATTTGTAACTGGCTGACAAACTGTACTCGATAAGTAGACTTTAATGGTACTATATCTACATGGAGATAAGTAAGCAATGTGTTACCACAAGGTTTGGTCTAAAGACTCTTCAATATTTTTATAAATGACTTAGATGGGGTAATAAAAGGGGAACTCATCAAATTTGCAGATGACACTAAACTGGCAGGAATAGCCAAGAAACCTTAGGATCCCAAAAGACAATGGGCCTTATCTAACAACATGAAATTTAATGGGGAGAAAAGCAAGGTTTACACTTATGTAGGAACAACCAAAAGTACAAGTACAGATTAGGCAAAACCTGGCTCAAAAATAGTAACTGTGAAAGAGGCCTTGAAGTTTTGGTGGACAATTATTTAAACATGAATCAGCAGTATATGGTACCAGCCAAAAAATCCAATACAATCCTTGGTTATATAAACAAGGCATAGAATCAAAATCACGTGAAGTATTAGTACCACTTTATAAAGCCTTCCACCCCTGGAATTCTGCATCCAATTTTGGTCACCACATTACAAAAAAGATGTTGAGACTTTGGACAAAGTGCAAAGAAGAGCAACTAAAATGATGGCCTGGAGACAATAATATATGAAGAATAATTGCAAGAATTGGGTATGGTCAGTTTAGAGAAAAGAAGGGTGAGGGGTGACATGACAGGTGTATTCCAGTAATTGAGGGGCTACCCACAAAGAAGAGAGAGTCAACTTATTTTCCAAAGTACCAGAAGGCAGGACAAGAAACAATGGATAGAAACTAATCCAGGAGAGAAGCAACATGGAATTAAAGAGAAACTTCCTAACAGTGAAGACAATTAACCAGTGGAACAGCTGGCCTTCAGAAGTTGTAAGTGCCTCATCACTGGGGAGGGGGGGGGGGTTTGAGAAAAGACTGGACATCCACCTATCTGAAATGGTATAGGATCTCCTGCTGGAGCAGACAGTTGGACCAGAAGACCTCCAAGGTCCCTTCCAGTTCTACTCTGATTGAATAAATAGAACAAATGGGTTCTTCAGAGCTTGGCTTTCTGAAAAGAGATCCTTCATCCCACATGCTATGACAAGCTCAACTGTCATTGCATGTGGGACGAAGGATCTCTTTCCAGCAACTGAAATTGGAAAGCAGAGCCAATTGGGACAAGTTTGGACAAGTTTGCTTGTCCCCTGTCAGAGCAAGGCTATCAGACCTGGGTCCTGCTTCTAAGGAGATTTCCAGAGTTTCAGACTTCATGGAAGAAAGGCATTGTGCTGCCAGTGATAAAGCGTTCAAAGCTGGAAGCTCCCATCTTGCAGTTGGACACAGATGGCACTGGCTGCAGGATCCAGTTGACTCTGGAGATTTCCTGCCCCCCATCCCTGGTTCTCCATCTGACAGGGAAGACTTTAATGTCAGCTATAAGCTGAAACAACCCTCTTGCCTCTGTGCTATAAGCAGTGAGGGCTGCACCATCTCCCCTCCACAGGCCCATAACTGGCTCCATGGCACTGCTCTGCCCAGGCATTCTGCAGCTCCCTTGCCTCTCCTGCTCCTGGCTGAAATGTACTGTAAAATAATCCCCCACAATCTTCTTGGCCAGAAGTTTGGAGGTCCTCTCTTCTCTTAATGCTATTCCAATGTCCTGCAAAATTTCAAGATTATTGATGATTGTTATATCTTTCAAATATTCAGATCTTGTGGCTGTTTGTTTGCTTAATATATCTCATCATAACCAAACAATTCAAGTTTGTTAATACAATATAGAAAAAAGCAATTAAAAACATCCATAGTAAGAATAAAATCAGCATAAAATCAAAACAATGTTAACAATTCAAGAATAAAAGAACTAAAAAGAAAAAAGAAATGGTCCAATTGAATTAGAACCTCTCCAAAGCAATTCCGTTTTCAGTATCTTTCTGAATAAAGTCAGGGAGGGGCCAGCCTGACCTCCATATGGGGATTTTTCCAGAAAAGTAGCATTTGCCACTGAAAACCAGCTCCTGCATGGACCCAATTTGTCCAGTTCTTTCTCACCACTTCTCATGGAAACCGTCCCCTGGGGAAGAGCTACCCTTCAATCCATTCTCATAAGTTGGTCTAGGAGATCCCATGGTTGATCATAGCAAAAGCCATTGTTTTTGATTGAGGACCAGGAGAATGTTGCTTCCCTCATTTATGTCCTCATAGAGGCTATCAACAAGAGATATCCATGCTATCTCAGTCTCAGTTCCTTACTCTGGTCCAAAATCTAACCAAAAAGTGTCCAG
Source organism: Bungarus multicinctus (assembly GCA_023653725.1). Lineage (NCBI taxonomy): Eukaryota > Metazoa > Chordata > Lepidosauria > Squamata > Elapidae > Bungarus > Bungarus multicinctus. The sequence goes on from CM042835.1 coordinate 29,092,773, forward strand.
ATAACATATTTCATCTAGGATGCTACACAGCTGCCTCAACAACAGGAAGGCTGGCGACTAGGAGCTACGGACCCAAAAACATTGGATCAAGGCACAGCCTCTTCCTTCATGAGGGGCCACACTCCAGCCATGACTGCCAGAAGTTCCCTCTCCCAGAAGAAATCATTGAGAATCTTCTGGATTGCAGAAGCCAGAAGGGGCAAAAGTGACCATAGAAATGATGGGGGGAAGCTCCATCTTCTTATAGTTCACTGGCCAAAAGGAATCCCAAATAATATGGCCAGACAATGGCTTATTCATCCCTAAAGAATCCAGCCCTGAGGAAGTCAGAGCAACCAAGAAGACATCGTAGTGTTGATTTCACCCTAAAATAGGTTTAGTCAACAGACAAGGCTGCTGAATGACAGCAATAAGGGAAGGAATGGTGCTCTGTCTCTCTTATCACCATAGCAAAGTATACAGAATAATAGAGTTGCCAGGAACCTTGTAGGTCTTCTAGGCCAATCCCCTACCAGACAGGAGTCCCTACACTATTCTGGGCAAATCTCTGTGGAGCACCCACAAATTCTGAAGGCAAGTTGTTCCACTGATTAATTGTTCTCACTCTCAAGAAATTCCTCCTTAGGTTGCTTCTCTCCTTGTTCTCCATTGTTTCTTGCCTTGGTGCTTTGGAGAATAGGTGCTGCTGCTCTTATGTCACCCCCTTCTTTGCATTAAACTATACATACCCAATTTCTGCAACAATGCATCATATGATTTAGCCTCTAAACTCCTAGTCATCTTTGTCGCACTTCTCTGCACCCTTTCTGGAATACCAACATTTTTTCTGTAAACCTGAAGGTTGGCATTTTGCCATGTTTACTCAGATTATTGCAGGAGGATAATCTGGAGTCTTGAAATCTTTTCCCCCAAAGTAATTGTTGGTATGATACCTAGATATTTTCAGTGCTCTTCAAGGCCTTTGCCCAAGTGTAGCCCTCTAGTTCTTCAAGGTAGATTGGAAATAGAACTTTGAATCAATGATCCTGAGAAAGGAACTACGATACTTCCCTCCCATATGGACCAGAAAAGCTCTTTCAGAGAATGCAGCCTAAGTCCAGGATACACCTTGTCTATACCTAGGACAGCCACAAGAACTGTGAAGCAGTCAACAGAGGGAAGGAGGCATCAGTGTGTGTTTAGTGACTGTGAGCAAGTCAGTTTGATTGAATTTGATTCCCCATCTTTTTATACTGTTAAATAATTAAAATAAAGATGACAATCTGGAAATTGGGAAAAAATACAAATAAAGAAGAAATTAACAATTATAGTCCAGGTTAAAATGATGAATCTTGAATGTTCTTAATTTGGGGGTGGGGGGTGGAGGACTGTGATGGAGCAAATGGATCTTGGGAGCTAATGGGGTGAAAAAGATCCTGGAGGAGAGCAAGAATTGTCTCTGATAGCTTCATGCACAGCATAGCCTTAGCATGTGTCTGATTTAGGTCATTTATATGCTGCTGCTTAAAACAATCCTGTAGGTTTCAGACACAGGATCCACTTTCAGCTTTACCAGCACAACTTCTGTGACCTAAATGCTTTTGCAAATTACTTCTCTGCCTTAAGAGGCAACAGAGGACTTGTTCCAAACACTGGAGTCAAAAACAAGCCTTCTGGGGCTTGGATTAGGGTGGGGCTATGGCTGTCTTTTGTGTTTCTACAAACAGCAGGAGTATAATAGTTCAATTTCACATTAAGACTTTAATCTAATGATGAATTAATTCCACCATTATGGTTTATTTAATGAGGCTTATAACCCCTAGATAAGTGACAGCAGAGATTACTTTCCATGATCATCCTTCATTCCTAGTCTGGATCATGTGAACTTCTCAGTACAATGTCACTACATCAGGGCTTGTCGTCTGAGTAGGAAATGGCCAGGGAGGGGCACAGAAGGGAGGAGGAGTCCATTCCTGGAGGAGGGTGCTGAAGCCTGAGCCAGCAGTCCAGGGCAGGGCTGGCTGCCAAAAGGTGTGAAGAGACACCCTGGGCAGTTCTAAAGCTGACTGCTTCCTGTTCTGCCCCAGCTATAGGATTGGCACTCGTGTAAAGAATTGGTTAACAACTGTATTTCCACATAATTTTACTCTTTGTACTCTGCATCTTGGTTAGTTCTGTTGTGGCTTGATGCATTGGTGGTTTGATTTATAGCTTTGTTGCAAAGCAGAAAATGGGTTAATTCAAGAACCAGGCTAAAGGATAAGGAGTTGGGGCATTTGCAGAACCATTCTGGTTGAACCAGATCTGGAGAGATGAGGGCTCAGGACTGCCAGAACCACAGAGGTTTCTGGGGGCCTCTTGAGGGGGCAGGGGGTGGAATGCAGCCATTTTCTCTTAGCCTAGCCTGCCTCGAAGGGGGAAATGGAGGACAGAGCACTGTGTCTGCTGCCTTCAGCTCCTGCAGAAAAGAATGACATAACTAAATAAATATCTATCAGAACTGCACCCTGAATTTAAAAACGGCTCCCAAGTTATGGTCTGATAGCCCACAATTAAGATTTGACTCTTTATCTGGTTGTTTCCGCCTCATCCAATTCCTGTAAAATGAACCATTCCCCCTCCCTCTCTCTCTTTCCCTCCTTCTCTCTCTCTCTCTCCTTTCATTTGGGCTCTCACTGACACCAAACATTATAAATGGCATCTTCCAATTCCATGACTTTCCCTCTAAATCAGTGGTGGGATTCAATTTTTTTTACTACCGGTTCTGTGGGTGTGGCTTGGTGGGTGTGGCAGGTGAAGGATACTGTAAAATCTCCAGTCAGAGGTGGTATTTGCCAGTTTCCAAACTACTCAAAATTTCCGCTACCGGTTCTCCAGAACTGGTCAGAACCTGCTGAATACCACCTCTACTCTAAATGTCCCTTTAAACATTATAACAGCTGGCAAGCATGTAAGGAAAACATTCTTTTTTATAAAGTAAAAGGCAGCTTGAACATTTTCTATCCTTTTCCTGCCACCATGTGGACCATAAGACTACACTGAAAGAAATTTAAAAGGAATGGTAAAGACCAATGCAGAGGTTACCCAGGGTGGAAATACAGCCAGTGCTTGCTGTTAACACTGGGATTTTGAGCAAAGTTGCATTTTCTCCACTCAGAGACAGGATGCAAAATTGGGATCTCCAACACAAGTAAGCAAAATGTGAGGCTGAAACTGCTCAGATGGCAGCTGTGAAGCTGGAAAGAAGCTGAACCTTGCAATGTGGTCAGAGCTTTTCTGCTCCTGCAGAATAAGAAAGCACCCTTTTCTTAAAGACACCAAGGTAAAAATGAACTAAATGAGCTCTCTGTCTCTCTCTGTGTCTCTGTCTCTGTCTCTCTCTCTCTGTGCTGTCCAGCCAGTGTATGGGAATTGGATAGTTAGTTAGCAATTGTGAGCTGTCCCCTTAAAGGAATGCATATGGTAAATGTAGTTAAGGTATCCTGGGAAATGTAATCCATGTCACATGACCACATCTGTAATCCTGATTGGTCACTAAATTGACTCTCGATGGGTTGGGGGAGGTTTCCTCACTCTTGGCTGAACTCACGGACTCGTGGTAACTGCTCTACCTCTACCGCTACAAGATGGGAGAAAAGGGATAAGGAGATAACCATCTTTTTACCTACAAGACAGATATGCAAAGGATTGGACATTAAGAAGAACTTTGTCACAAATGTGAGTTATGAGGATACCTGATGAACCAATAATAAAGACTTTGTATGAATGTTTTGTTGAGTTTATCTATCTGCATTTGTACAGAAGACAAAATCTACCACTGTACAGAATACAGAACAGTAAAAAATGGTTATCTCCTATCCCCTTTCTCCCATCTCACCTACAGCGCCCGTATGTTCCCATCTCGCCCACCACAGCACAAAGAAAGGAACTGCATGTTTTCTCAGATGCATTAACTAAGACAGTAGCAGCCGTGGCATACCTTAAAGTCTACAGCGGGGAGAGCAACGTGTATGTTGGATTTATCATGGGAAAAGCAAAACTAACACCGTAAAAAGGTCATACTATACCACGGCTGGAACTTTGCGGAGCTGTGCTGGCCACCGAACTTTCAGATATGATTATGAAGATGATAGATCTTCCCTTAGAACCCACCACCTTCTACACAGACAGCAGAGTGGTACTGGGTTATATCTACAACGAGAGCAGGCGCTTCTATATCTATGTGAGTAACAGAGTTGAACAGATCAGGAGATTTACTGAACCTGTGCAGTGGCGGTATGTTCCAATGGACCAGAACCCTGCAGATCATGCAACAAGGTTTATTCCTGCATCCCAGTTGTCAACTTCTACCTGGCTCAAAAGTCCTGAGTTCTTGTGGCGTACAGACGCCTTGAAGCCAGGGAAACTCAGTTTGTATGAACTCCTAGATCCAGATAATGACGGCGACATTCGAGCGCTACTCAAGAAGGTAGAATTGGTTATCCCTCCAGTCGTCTGCTTGGCAACGACAGTAGAACGCGAGAAGGAAGGCCCCTTAAAACCTGCTCACTTTGAATGCTTGTCCCAATGGAAACCTCTCATACTGGGAATGACTGTGGTCATCTGCACAGTTGCCCATCTCCTCAGTCATCAGAAAGGCTTCAAGTCTTACTTCCCAGACCACTATACTCATGCTGAGAGATGAATATTGAAAAGTGTACAACAAGAGGCATATCCGGCAGAACTCAGATGCCTGAGTGCAGGGAAGCCCATACCACAATCTAGTCCACTTCTGTGACTGACCCCATACCTCGGGAACCAGGAGGTACTTCGCGTAGGAGGTCGCCTACACAAAGCAGAAATGGACTCATACACCAAGCACCCCATCATCCTTCCTGCTAACCAACATGTAATGAGGTTGTTAGTACAACACTACCATGAAGCAATCCATCATCAAGGCCAACACTTCATGGAAGGTGCCCTCAGAGCAAATGGACTCTGGATCGTAGGCGCCAAAAGATGTATTACAACAGTTCTGCAGTCTTGCTTACATTGTCACAAACAATGGGGTCACACTCTACACCAAATGATGGCTGACCTACCACCCGAGCACCTGAGTTCCAAACCACCCTTCACCAATGTAGGGCTTGATGTATTTGGCCCTTGGTCTGTGTCTGCCCGACGGACCAGAAGAGGTCAAGCTAACAGCAAATGATGGGCAGTACTCTTCACTTGTCTCAGCATTCGAGTGGTCCATATCAAAGTCATCTAATCTATGGATGCCTCTTGCTTCATCAGTGCCCTGAGAAGGTTTCAAGCCCACAGAGGCCCAGTTAAGGTGTTCAGATCTGACTGTGGAACGAATTTCGTAGGCGCTTGTAAAGAACTACAGATAGAAGACGGCATTCATCCTGACTCGCCAATTGATGGCTATCTTAAAGCCAACAAATGCACATGGATATTTAATTCTCCCCACGCATCTCACATGGGAGGAGCGTGGGAACACATGATTGGAATAGCTCATCAGATCCTTGATTCGATGTTGGCGAAAGCACCTAAACTGACATACAAGATTCTATCTATCCTTATGGCAGAAGTCGCAGCCACCATAAATGGTCGACCTTTAGTTCCAGTCTCTTCAGATCCTGAGAATCCAACCATTCTCACTCCAGCTGTCTTGCTAATGCAGAAGACGGGTGATTGGCCCCCGCTGTTAGGGAACTTTGATTCTAAGGACTTGTACAAACAACAATGGAGATAAGTTCAACAGCTTGCCAACACCTTTTGGAACCATTGGAAGCAAGAGTACCTGTCTACCCTACAAGACCTCTGTAAATGGAAGACCAAAGAACCAAACCTCGAAGAGATAGATCTTGTCTTGCTGAAAGACAAGGATGTGCATTGTAACATGTGGCCTATGGGACTTGTGTCTCAAACTATGCTGAGCTCTGATGGACTTATCCGCAAAGTCAAGGTCCTGATGGTGAGGTCACTAGATTCCTCCTGCAACCAGCAGACCTTTACCAAGAAGCTCTACACCAGGCCGGTCACTGACCTTGTGCTACTGCGGAGAAAGGCTGAACTCAAGCTTTGCGTGCTTTGCTTTGTTTGATGCTTTATTAATGTTTCCTGTTTTCTCTTAGTTGTATAGCTGTTTATCTTAGTTATATCATTATCTGCTATTCAGTGAGTATTATTGTCTACTGCTTAGCTTAGTTTATAGTTAATTACTTTTTTGTCTTCTCTTAATAGTGGAATTTACAATTCCAGGTGGGGAGTGTGCTGTCCAGCCAATGTATGGGAATTGAATAGTTTGTTAGCAACTGTGAGCTGTCCCCTTAAGGGAATGCATCATGGTAAATGTAGTTAAGGTATCCTGGGAAATGTAGTCCATGTCATGTGACCACATCTGTAATCCTGATTGGTCACTAAATTGACCCTCGATGGGTTGTGGGAGATTTCCTCACTCTTGCCTGGACTCACTGACTCGTGGTAACTGTTCTACAGTTCTATTGCTATGAGATGGGAGAAAAGGGATAGGAGATAACCATCTTTTAACCTACAAGACAGATAGGCAAAGGATTGGTCATTAAAGAAGAACTTCATCACAAATGTGAGTTATGAGGATACCATATGTTATGTGAGTTATGTGAGTTATGAGGAACCAATAATAAAGACTTTGTATGAATGTTTTGTTGAGTTTATCTATCTGCATCTGTACAGAAGACAAAATCTACCACTGTAAGAATACAGAATACTCTCTCTCTTTCAGATTGGGGATATGTATCTTGTTATTGTGGACATGGGATGCATACGGACAATTATTTTCAACTGAAGCATCAAGGTGAGAGAAGCTTCCTCCAGTGGCCCCATGCCTGGAGAATGCTGGGGGAGTAAAATTAAGGCCACCGATCCTCTTCTTTCAACCAAAGGATGAGCTCCTGTTTTGTCAAGAGGTCATTTCTGGAACTGAACACGAAGCATAGACCTCACACAGCCTGGATCTATATTGAAGAGGATCCTAGGGATACCAAGAAGGATGACTGCAGCTCCCCAAAGAGGCTTTGTGAAGCCACCATATGGAAAAGCTTAATTACAACTCTCCTAAGCCTGTCTCACATCCTCCAACTTCCCTGAAGAATGAGTGGAATAGAAATGACATTATCAACTATCTGAAATGCAATAAAAACCTTATAGAAATACAATTTTTATAGTTTCGTGCCTAGGGCTTCACCAGCACAAGAATTATAGGGCACAGGAAGTACAGGGAGCCCCAACTGAGCTCTTTGATGCATTCTACTGTAGTCCAAGCCCTTGTGCAATGTGCAGGGGAAACAATTAAGCCGCTCTTGGATGCTGCGTGATCAGCCTGGAGAATCCAGAATGCCTCTGACTGGCAGGCAGTTTTTTCAATGTTTAAACAAAATCTAGACAGCATTAATTTCAATCCATTATTTTTGATTCTGATTTTGTAGCAATGGAAAATAAATGATCATCTTCCTTTTCATACTCTTTTACAAAACATTAAAACTAATGTTTAGTGTTCATTTTTATATCTAATAGGATGATGATGATGATGTTGATGATGATGATGATGATGATGATGATGATGATGATGATGATATTCCAGGTGTTTTCCCCAGGTGTTTTTTCACCTGACATTCATTCTGCTGATCCTCATAAGGCAGATCCTGAAATCCCTCTGTCCTCTTGGTTGTCTTCCTAAGAACCTGCTCTAAACTGTCACTATCCAACTCGAAATGTGATGCCCAGAATTCTACAGAGTACATGCATGGCCTCCACCAAAGGCTCCTTCCAAATATGCACTTTCTTTCTTCCCTTTGTGAGATGAATCCCATCTCTGCACAACAGGTTCTCCTCTCTGAAAAACCCCAATTTTTGCAACAAAAACTTCACTTTGATATTTTTTGGTTCCCTTGCTGGACTGTTGCCTTTGTCAGGAGGTGTAGGTGAGAACATTACCACTATGAGTTGCCTCACCCTCCTTTTTCTCTTGGATCATCTTCCTTCCTTCCTTCCTTCCTTCCTCCCTCCCTCCCTCCCTCCCTTCCTTTTTTCTCCATGTGGTCCAATGTAGTATAAACTTTAATAAAATAACTTGACTATCTGAAGTAATGTACTTAAAAATGGCTGCAATATTTAGCTTCCTTGGCTAGTGTTTTACACACAGAAGTGATATGCAATGCTCCTCAATTCTCCCAAAATAGAATATTATGATTTAAAATATATTTACGTATTCAACTAACCAACTGTTCAGGGTTTGCAGTTTTAATGTAGGAGGGATCTTAATTAGCTTGAGTAGACAGGCTCAGCTACATTCCCACTTTGCCAGAGGAGACATAAACATGGAATCGTCCCTAAACATAAAAACATAGAGAAGGTGTACCAAGTCCATGTTGTATTTTCAGCACAGAAATAGCCCCATACATGCTGCCCACTCTTAGCCTTATTCTCCAAGGCCCTCAAAGGTTCTCACTCATGTGTAGCCCCAGAACAAGTGGATGGGTACAGAGGTTAATGGCTTCTCTCCCTAGTGGAACTCAATGCCACTGATCTGGACTCAGGGCCCTCCCTTTCAGCAATTGGTGCTCTGGGTGCTTTCCTGAGCATCATCAATCCCGCTGAGTGAAAACTTGCTTGTGTGTAGAAGGAACACTACTCTGTTGGCACGCAGCATAAATGTTTGCAGAAGACAAGAAGTTTTCCATCTTCATCTCTGTTCAAATCTTGAATATCAGGATGAGACTTGGAAAAGCTAGAAAAGGGACCCGAAAATGGACGCCTCTGCCAAAGAAGCTTGGATCTTAATTCCGCAGCTCCTCAGCTTTCCTGGATTGATGCTGTGAACTGATGGTCTTAATTGCACTCAACAGGGGATCTTTCTTGGTGATGAGAGACAAATATTCAACAACCTGCTCTGCAATCATAGCAGAGAGAGGAATTGTTGAGGGAGGGGGTGGAGGGGAATTACATTAGTCTTTGCCTATTTGAGATTCTCTTCAGTGGTATTTGAATTAGAAGCACTTTGGAGGAAGATTTCTGCTCCAGAAGGTAGCCTGTTTCAAGGTGGCCTGGCACAGTTTCCCTTCCAGCAGATCCTGGAGTCACATAGAAGTCTCCTGGTGGTCAGTCTGATCTACAACTGAATGTATTCCATGAATCAAGCTGCTGTTCCATTGTTAAGCAACAAGTGAAAAGTGTCCATTGATCAATTCTACTTTGTTGTCAGTTTACAGTTTCTTTCTTTCTGATTCACACCATAATTTGGTGTTTTCCTCCAAACTTAGACAGGATCCACTCCGGGGACATCTTTTCCACCCCACTCACATCCCTTGCCAAGAAAAAGAAGCAGAAGGTAAGAGCTACACTAGAAATAGAAAAAAAAAAAACAAATCATTTTCATCACAGGCTCATCTTAAAATGGGGTTAGTTTCAATGATAACAAACAATGAAAGATTTGGATGAAATAAAAACATGCACTTTGCTTTCTCTTTCTCATCTCCCCATCAGCCTGTGGAATTCCCTTTGATTTCTCCCTGGACATACGTAGCTTCTTCTCTGGTAATATTACACTAATAACTAGAGCATACAAAACATTTGCTAGACCAATACTCGAATACAGCTCATCAGTTTGGAACCCACATTATGTATCTGATATTAACACAGTTGAGAAAGTCCAGAAATATTTCACAAGAAGAGTTCTCCACTCCTCTACTCGTTGCAGAATATCTTATGCCACCAGACTCGAAATTCTAGACCTAGAAAACCTAGAACTACACCGCCTTCAGTCCAATCTAAGTATAGTATATAAAATCATACATTGCAATGTCCTACCTGTCAATGAATACTTCAGCTTCAACCATAACAACACTAGAGCAAACAATAGATACAAACTCAAGGTTAACCGCACTAAACTTGATTGCAGGAAATACGACTTCAGCAACAGAGTGGTCAATGTCTGGAATACTCTACCTGACTGTGGTTTTTTCCCCAAACCCCCAAAACTTTAATCTTAGACTGCCTACTTTTGACCTCACTCCTTTCCTAAGAGGTCTGTAGGGGGCGTGCATAAGCGCACCAACGTTCCTACCATCCCTGTCCTAATGTTTCATATATATATATAATTTTTCTTATATGTATCCATGTATTCATAACTATATTTTTACTTATACCTATTATCTTGTAAGCGATTGACAAATAAAATAAATAAACATGGAGGACACCGAGCAGGAGGAGCGACCCTCCATTCTCTGCTTCAGTGAAGTTAGGGTTGCAGCCTACAGAAAAGCTAGAACAAAATAGAGCAGCTGGAGCGTCCCCTGTGCAGCGGCCAGAGTCTCTGTGCCATCCCTCAGCTCTCAGGATGGGCGTGGCTCTACCAGGAACACCGGAGGTCCAGAGCAGAGAGGGCACTAGACAGAGCCTGCTTTGCCCTTTGCAGAACTTTCTGCAGAGACAAGAGCCTGAAGACCTGGCTCTGCTGGTGTCCAAATGGGGGTGTTCACATTGGAGGAGGCTGCTAGATTGATGGCAGACTCCACTCTCACCCCGCAACTTGGTCTCTGCTCTTCACCCATCCATCTTTTTTGGTTATCATATTGATGTACAGATTAATAGAGTTGGAAGGGACTTTGCAGGTCATCTAGTCCAACCCCCTGCCCAAGCAGGAGACCCTACACCATTTCTGATAGATCGCAGTCCAGTCTCTTCTTGAAATCCTCCAGGGATGAAGCTCCCACAATTTCTGAGGGTAACTTCTGTTCCATGGGTTGATTGTTCTCACTGTCAGAAAATGTCTCCTTATTTCTAGATTGAATCTCTCCTTGTTTGTTTTCCATCTATTATTCCTTGTCTGGCCTTCAAGTGCCTTGGAAAATAGCTTGGCCTCTTCTTTTCTGTGGCAGCCCCTCAAATATTGGAACCACAGCTAAAGCTTATTTTATTGTTCTATTATTTTACTTCTGTTCTGTTTCCACTTCTTTCCCTTTCTCCCTTTTTACTATTGTAAGCTGCCTGGAGTAGCCCCACAGCAAGATGGGCGGCAAATAAAGTTAACATATAAAATAGGAAATCATTTTAGGACAATGTTTAGTGTTTTAAATCTTTGACACCTAAAAGGTTTCTGAAGTGTTAATATAATTCAGGGAAAGAAATGACGGCATCCCTAAAAATAAAAACTCAAGGGGTTTGGGATGGAAGCAAAGTGCAGAGATTTGGATTCAGAAGTCCAGAGAGCTCTCAGGAGGAGGCTGGGCCACCCCACCTTAAGAAGGATCAGCTGCCCATCCGCTGCACAGCTCACTCTCCCTGCCTACTCCTGCTTTGGGCTGGTTGGCTTTTCTGAATGGGGCAGGCGCTTGTCTCTGGGCTGGGCTGAGCTGGGCTGGGCTGAGCTGGGCTGGGGCTGCTGCAGGGTTGCAGCAGACACAGGCAGCCCCTCCCCTCCATGGTGTTTCTGCCTGCAGTCCCACCGCAGGGAAGCCCCGGCAGGCTCCCTGCTCTCCCCACACCCAACATGGGCTACGAAGGGCCCTGCTGTCTCCTCAGCTGTTCTTCACGCTCCTCTTGCAAGTGACTCCCTGTTAAGCAATGTGATAAGAACAGGCAATCACACTTGCCATGAAGTGTCTGGTGTGTGTATTTTAGTTTGCTCTAAAAAGAGAGCTGGGTTGCGTAGTGTGAACATTTGTACTTTAAACCTTCGCACAGGAGCTTTGTAGGAAGGAAGGAAGAAGAGCCGAGGGGACTTCGCTGGCGTCCCTCTGAAGGCTTCAGGGATGGAAGTGGTGTGTGGCTCAGCAACCCGCTGAAGGAAGGGAAGGAAGACGTTTGAAGAGAAAAACAAACCCCAAAGTTTCACCAAGGTTCCCTGCCCAGAAGATCAACAAGATTTTGAACGTTTATTGATGTTGAATATATTCCACTTGTCGTACTTCCAAGATGGTTTGATTTTTCTTTACTTCCCTTCCCACCCCCCACGTGCGCGCGTGCACACACACACACACACACACACACACACACAAAAACTGTAATAGAAAAGGAAAATGAGTTGCACAAATTATGAAACTAATTTGGCTCTGCCTCTCCACCTCTTAGGAAAAAGCGTCCTTGATGTGAGGCTTCAAGTTCTCCTGTCTTAAGCCAAGCGAGTTGGCTATCTATTTTATTTATTTTTATTTTATTTTATTTTGTCAAGCGATTATAAGATAGGTATGAGTATAAACATGGTTATGAATACATGAAATGGATACATATAAGAAATGGCTTGGTTTTGCATGACTGAGCCAACCATGCTCTGCCTGGCTGCTGAATGGGCTCACCCAGCTATAGAGATCAAGCAACAAACAAATAAGCATCTCCCCCCAAAAAATCTGTGAAAACCATATCATAATTTTGCAGACAAACATCTTTCTCTCCCACTGCAAGCTATCTGTCTCCCTGAACAGATCCCCAAGGAAGCTCTTCCCTTCTTTCTGCATGGACTAGGCAGAGGCAGCCAAAAATCCAGATAAAATTATTTTGCCCTTATTCCTTCCAACACTTCTCTTAACTGTGTCCCCATAGTGTCTCCTGGGATGCAAACCCAATTAGTTGCTCTGCATACATATTGCCATCCAACCGAAGGGAGCTCACGACTCCTCCACATGTCCTGTTTTTGCTGGATCAAAGGCACCTCACACATCCTTTCCTGAGAGGAGCCGTGTGGGGGATCCTGACCCCAACCCAGCCCACCTTGCAGGCAACCTCTTCTTGCTCCATCCAGTTGGGGTTTTCTGACTTCTTCCTGTACCCAAGGTGCTGGGTGGACTCCCTGCTGTGTTTTATTGCACGATAGGGCACTGGTTCAATATGCTGTGCTGGGAACACTCCTCTGGTTGCTACTCCCTTCCACTCCTAGGCAACCCTCTGGCTGCTGGGCTGCCTGTCCCCTGGTACAGAAACATTGGACTTTTCCAGTGGTGGGATTCACATTTTTTTACCATCGGTTCTGTGGGCGTAGCTTGGTGGGCGTGGCAGGGGAAGGAGATTGTGAAATCTCCAGTCAGAGGCGGCATTGGCCAGTTCGCCAAACTACTCAAAACTTCCGCTCCCGGTTCTCCAAAACTGATCAGAACCGGCTGAATCCTCCACCTCTGGACTTTTCCTTTAAAAACCGAAGGATACTGATAGATTCCGCCACTTCCCCCTCCAGCCCACTGGTGCCCACAAAGCCCGAGGGGGGCTGTCAACAGAAAAGGTCTATCCCTGAAACCAGATGTCCGCAAAGAACTTCCCACAGAAAGGAACAAGTTGCTTTTCTGGGGCTGTTGGGCATGGGGGGTTGGGGGGTGGGAGGGAAAGGAAAGAAGCAGGAGTTTTTATAAACCAGACAAACGCCAGGTCATCACCCAGTTCAAAGCAGGGCAAGGATTTAAACCTGAAAGAGATTTCTCCGGCTAGCATTTTTTCCAGCCATTTTCTGCCCAGAAATGAAGGCCACAACCAGACGTGAAGTTTTGTATCTTCAGTTCTGAAGAAGCTTCTTGGATGAGAAGCAAAATGTTTTCAAGGCAAAAAAACAAGAAAGTCTAGTTGCCTTTTGAAGAAGCACCTCTGGGACAACCATGACCTGAATGACTGAGGATCTTCCGAGGCCATTTGCTCAAGAATTCTGCCTAGCATTGATGTCTAACTGGCTGCTAACTGGTCATTAAGAATTGCTCTTTTGCTCCCTCATTCCATGCCTGGAGTGTGGTGCCTGTGCAAATGTGAGTAGCCTCCTTCCAGTACCTGCTCTCTGTTCCACTGGCTCCCTTCTTTCGCAGGTGTCACCCTGAAGGTAGCAGGAAGAAGTGAATTGCTGGAGGCTCAGATTGAGGTGGGGAGGCAGTCAGGGAATTCTAAGGTCCCTCTGGATGGTCCAAGCTCCGGACTTGGCCAACACAGAAGCACAAATGTTCTGGAACCATGAAATAGAATCCAGGTTTATTCAGGTTGGACCCCCGGCACAAATTGAATTCAGTTCAGGTGTAAGTCTGTTGTAAAGTCAGCGCTGGGAGCCACTTTCTTCCAGCAGCCTTTGTAGGCAGGAACCATGCCCCTCCCCCTGGACATGCCCTCACCCATCCAGCCACCACCTGATAGCCGACTGACCCATTTCAGCTAGCAGTTTTTCTGCAGCAGCCAGTCTGTCAGGGTTCCGATATCCTTTCCCAGCAGCCAGGTGGCCACTCCCCCCCCCCCCCAGCAGCTGGTCTTCCAGGGCTCGCCTTGATGGACGTCGCTGCTTTCCCAACCACCACCAGCCAGCTGGGTGTCAGCCTCCTGGTAACCTGCCAATCAACTGGGCCGAGGTACTGGAAGGTCCGCCATCACGCTCCGCCTTCGCCTGCTGGAGATCTCACCACTGAAGCCTATCCCTCCAGACAGCTGGTCAGTGGCTAGCTTCCAGAGCCCCGGCATGCCACTGCTCAGCTGTTTCAACTGGCCACTGCTTGGTGCTGGTTCTTGGTGCTGCTGTTTCCCTAACTCCCCTCCCCCCCTAGGTATGGCAAACCCTGGTGAGGTTTGACAAGTGGCTCCCCCTATCAGAGCCACACCTGGAAGACAGTCAGCACACAGATATTAGTTCTCGCAGTCTGTCACTGTTGCTTAGACCCCAGCCCATCCATCCGGGTTTGTAAGAATACTTCTGGTGGAACTTCCAGAGTAGTTGGGAGGCCCTCATGTCTTTCTCTTCCACCCAGGAGGCATCTGTAGAGGGGTTCCCCTTCCACTACCTCAGGTATTGTGTCCTTCCCCTACGGCCCGTGAATCTGGCACCTGGTCAATTTCATACTGGTCCTTCTGACAGGTCCTGGCAGGCACAGAAGGGGCGGGATGTGGGACTCCTCCACTGGTTTTAGTAAACTGCTGCGAAACTCTGGGTGAGTCAGTTTTAGCTCAACAGTGCCCAGATTGATCACCCTCATTATGGGAAAAGGCCCCAGGAACATAGGACCAGCTTCCTGCAGGCTACCCTCAACTGGAGGTATTTGGTTGAGAGATACACCTTCCCTCCCACCTAAAAGGGCTTGTGGGATGCCCATTTCTTGCCTGCTTGGGCTTTATAAGTTGCTCTTTAATGCAATTTTCACAGCACTCCATACTCCCCGTATTGTCTCCATCCTCTTGTCAGACTGAGAAGGGGACGGCTTGTCCTGAGGGTACTTGAGAATAGGCAAAACTTCTACCCCACTGACCACCCTCAACGGGGTAAAGCCGGTGCTGCCTATGCACTGCATTGTTATATGCCACCTCAGCAAACAGCAAGAGCTCTGCCCAGGTGGTTTACTGGTAAGTGACATGGCACCTAGGATACCACTCCACCATGGCATTCATTCTCTCAGGTGCCCCATTGGTACTCAACTGGAAAGCTGAACTGAGACCCTGGGAACAACCGATTATGTGGACAAACTCTCACCAGAACTTAGCTGTAAATTACACCCCCCCCCACCCCCATTCGATAATATCTGCCGGGACACTCCATGGAGACAGTGAACATGGGCTATGAACAATTTAGCCAATCTTTGTGGGAACGGTAACCTGAGGCAATGGCACAAATTAGGCTGCTTGAAGAAGAGACCAAGAACTATCCATATAACCATGTACCCATTGCTCTCCAGCAGCTCAATGACAAAACCTATGGCTATGTCTTCCCATGGCCGGGTTGGGTCCAGCACGGACTGTAAAAGACCAGGAGGTTTTCCTGACCGTGGTTGCCCAAACTGGACAGGTTTGCGCATAATTCTCTATCTCTGCTTTCATTCAAGAACACCAGAATTGATGTTTGAAGCCCCTTTGGTCCATGGAACGTATAGCTGGGACCTCGCTGCTGGTTGTTGGTGCCCCTGCTTCCTTAATTCCCCTCCCCCCAGGTATGGCAAATCCCAGCGGGGTTAGACAGTCACACTTTTCCATCCCTCACTGTCTGAAGCTCTTCAGAAAACACAGAACAGAGAACAATAGAGTTGGAAGGGACCTTGGAGATCTTCTAGTCCAACTCCCTGCTTGAGGTGTGTCAAACTCAAGGCCCGTGGGCCAGAGCTGGTCCATGGGATGCTTAGATCTGCCCCATGGAGCCGCCCTGGAAACAGTGGAGGACCGGTCTGCGGTGCCTCTGCCAGTGACAATGGAGCTCAGGATGGCCACAAACGGCCCTCCCAGGCTCCATTTTTGGGCATGATGGCCTCTGCAGCCCTCTGCCAGTGGAAATGAAGCTTGGGGGGGAGGTGTGTGCAGCTCCCTTGGCTCCGTCTTCACTGGTCGAGGGCTAGCAAAACAAACTCAAAACAAAACAAAAAGGAGAAACGTTTCCCCTTTTGCATTTGAACATCCAAGAAGGGCCAGGAAAGGAGAAAGGGAAAGAGGAAAGACAAAGAAAAAGAAGGGAAGATGGGAAGAGAGAAAGGAAGCAAAAAGAAGGAAAGGAAGAAATGCTTTAGCACTTGGCCACCAGCAGCCTCTGGAGAACGAGGGTTTGCTGCTCTCCCAGGTTTCACCTTCCTTCACTGAAGACAATGGAGCCCCCCAGCCCTGCATGGACAACCACAATATATATATATTCAATTCAATGGCACCAAAACCCTAGCCACCATAGAAAACCCCAGCTACAGAATTATCAGAGAAGCCATAGATATTGAAAAAAGACCTGAAAGCATGAATAGAAGAGATGACTCCACCAGACTGTCAATTATCTGGAAGCATGCACTCACAAACAAAAAAATCTCCACACCACAAGCCAAGCAAACACCTGGGCACAAACAGACCCCACCCCCCGGATACCTCCAGCCCAAACACATCACAACCAGGCACCCAAGCCAAGAAAAAAAAATGCTACAAAACAGACAGAAGATATTAGAAACACCAATCAAGCAGAACACAGCAAACTCCAAGACCAATAAACACAGACCAAGACTCCCAACCAATCAGGATGAAAAAAAAAACCATTCTAACGCAGCAGTAGACTAGCACCAAATTTAAAACAGAAACGGCTGTGAAAGCCTGATTCACAGACAACCACAATACACAAGCCTGATGATGGCAGATAAGATTCTGCCGAAATGTCACAACTTTAAAAGCATAACTATAATGATGTGGGAAAATACCCGAACAAAGCTGAATACCTTTCGTAGATTTTCATGGGTACAGATATGCAGGTCTTGGTGTGTTCGGGTCTTTTCCTATGTAAGATTGAGACTATCTGGGCAACGAGATCTCACTCGCCATCTTCAGGCTGGTGCTTTCGGCTTTGTGCTTGTGCGAGCAAAGCGTGATCTGAGCTGCTGTCTCCCTATATATACTGGTGGGGAGGTTAGCTGTGTTGTCATTTCTTGACTGGTTGATGGAGTTGATGTTTGCAGATTGGCTGGCTTTTTCTTAAGAACATGTGTGGCTGAGGTATTGGCTGTGTGTCTATCAGACTCCTGTGTTGTAACGACTTGGGTAATGGGCTGTGTGATGACTTTCTGAGTTCTATTGTTTTGACATCCTGGGTCTTGTCTGTGATCTCCTGGGTCGTAATGGGCTGTGTGATGACCTTCTGAGTTCTAATCTTGTGACACCCTGGGTCTTATATTGTAATCTCCTGGGTTGTTGGCTGTGTTGCAACATCCTGAGGTTTTGTGGTGAAATGACAACACACCAAGACTTGCATATATATCTATATCTAGAGACAGAGATAAATAGATATAGATATGTTTTCGTAGATTTTCATGGATACAGGTATGCAGGACTTGGTGTGTTCGGGTCTTTTCCCATGTAAGATTAAGAGTATCTTGGCGACGTTTCAACAAGGTCCCACTTGCCATCTTCAGGTTGGTGCTTTTGGCTTCGTGCTTGTGTGAGCAAAGTGTGATCAGAGCTGCTGTCTCTCTATAAATACTGGTGGGGAGGTGTGGTGTGCAGGGTCTGTTGTAAGTGGGTTAGTTGGATGTGTTGTTATTTCTTGATTGGTTGATGGAGTTGATGTTTGCAGATTGGTTGGCTTTTTCATAAGAACCTGAGGTACTGGCTGTTTGTCTACGAGCCTTCTGTGTTGTAACGACCTGGGTAATGGGTTATGTGATGACCTTCTGAGTTCTATTGTTGTGACATTCTGGGTCTTGTGCTGTAATCTCCTGGGTCATTGGCTGTGAGGAAATGTGTTCCAGCTTTTTACTACATTTTTGTATTCATCAAGGCGGGTACTTATTCTTCTATTGGTCTGTCCAATGTATGTGGCAGGGCATGATACGCAGGGGACTCACAAACAAAATAATCTTCACACCACAAGCCAAGCAAACACCTGGGCACAAACAGACCCCCCCCCCCCGATACCTCCAGCCAGCCCCCCTGACACACCCTAACCAGCCACAAACCTAGGTTCCTAATAAGCGATAGCTGGCCATTCACCCGAAGCCAAGCCATGCTAAAAGCCCCCAATACATGAAACAAATGTTGCCAGCCAATCAAGACAAAAAAACGCTACAAAACAGACAGAAGATATTAGAAATACCAATCAGGCAGAACACAACAAACTCCAAGATCAATAAACATAGACCAAGATGCCCAACAAATCAGGATGAAAAAAAAAACATTCTGACCAAGCACAAGGCTAGCACCAAATTTAAAATAGAAGCAGCTGCGAAAGCCTGACACACAGACGAACCCAATACACAAGCCTGATGATGGCAGATGAGATTCTGCCGAAACGTCGCTACAATTTTAAAAGCACTATAGTGATGTGGGAAAATACCTGAACAAAGCTGAATATCACACACAGACACACACACACATACACCCACACACACACATATATGTTTTTGTAGATTTTCACGGGTACAGGTATGCAGGTCTTGGAGTGTTCGGGTCTTTTCCTGTATAATTGAGACTATCTGGGCAACGTTTCGACGAGATCTCACTCACCATCTTCAGGCTGGTGCTTTCGGCTTCGTGCTATGCGAGCAAAGCGTGATCTGAGCGGCTGTCTCCCTATATATACTGGTGGAGAGGTTGGGTGTGTTGTCATTTCTTGATTGATTGATGGAGTTGATGTTTGCAGATTGGCTAGCTTTTTCTTAAGAACATGTGTGGCTGAGATATTGGCTGTATGTCTATCAGCCTCCTGTGTTGTAACGACTTGGGTAATGGGCTATGTGATGACCTTCTGAGTTCTATTGTTTTGACATCCTGGGTCTTGTGTTGTAATCTCCTGGGTCGTTGGCTGTGTTGCAACATCCTGAGGTTTTGTGGTGTAACCTCCTGAGTTCTGTGATGTGATATCCTGAGTGGGTGGCTGTGATGTGACGTTCCAGGTTTTGATTTGGCTCCAAGTTTGAGGCCTGGCTCTGTGTTCATGGCGTGTATCAGTTTGCTTGGTTTGGGGGTCGGGGTGTATGGCAGCTGGAGATGCAGCTGTGGTCTGGTTTCTGGACAGTGGTTGCTTTTCATCTATGGGGTGGGTTTGGGTTTGAGTCTGGTGAGGGAGATTGGTTGTGGTGTCATGTGTTGTTTTGGATCCAGTTTTGGTTTTCGTGTCTGGGACTCGTTTATTGATAAGGGCTAGTTTCCAAATGTCTGATAGGCAGGAGGCATCATCCCGTTTATTCATGTTATGGGGGTGTTTCTCTATTTCGATGGTTTCCCAGATTATTCTCTTATTGAAGTGTACAGTGTTGGAGATTAATTTGGTTCCCACAAAATTAATTTCATGTCCTGTGGCTTTAAGGTGCTGGAAAAGGGAGGAAGAATTTTCTTCTTTTCTGACTGCGTTCTTGTGTTCTGCGATGCGTGCATTTATTCTCCTGTTGGTTTGTCCAATGTATGTGGCTGGGCAATTGTTGCATGGTATTTCATAAACTCCTTGGTTTTCTAGCTGGATCTTGTCTTTGGGGTTTCTTAGGATGTTGGCTATTTTTTGATTCAGTGCTGAAGGCTGTCCTGATATTGTGTTTGTGGAGAATTTTGCTGATTTTATCTGATGTAGGGGAGGAGGGCGATACCGTTGTCCTGTTCTGTGTCTCGGTTTCTGGGGGGTGTCTCCTTTAGGATTAGGTTGGTAATTGTGTTTCTTTGGAATCCATTGGAAATTAATATGTTAGTGAGGGTGTGTAATTCTGTTCTCAGGTGGTCTTTGTCAGCTAAGCATTTGGTTCTGGAGATGAGAGTCTTGGCTACGGAGTTGATCTGTGCAGGGTGGTGATGGGATTGTGTGTTTAAGTAGCGGTTGGTGTGTGTTTTCTTCCGGTGGATGGTATGTCCTAGGGAGCCATTGGGTTTTTGGTAAATTAGGACATCCAGGAAGTGAAGTTGGTTATTGATTTCTGTTTCCATGGTGAATTGTATTTTGGGGTTTAGATTGTTGAGGTGTGTGAGAAAGTTGTCCAGTTTTTCTTTCCCATGTGGCCAAATTACGAAAGTATCATCTACATATCTAAGCCAGAGTTTGGGTTTGTGTTCGGATTTGTCTAGAGCATTGGTTTCAAAGTGTTCCATGTATAGGTTAGTGATGACGAGTGAGAGGGGTGATCCCATAGGTGCTCCTTCTATCTGTTTGTATCTTTGTCCATTGTGAATGAAGTATGTGTTGGTTAGGCAGTGGTTGGTTAGATCTAGGATGTGCTTAGGGGGGTTGTATTTGTTTTGGATGGCTGTCAAGGCTTCTTTAATAGGTACTTGGGTGAAGAGGGATATGACATCAAAGCTCACGAGTAGGTTGCCGGGTTGTAGGTTTTGTTCCTTTATTATTTCTATGTGGAAAGAGTTTTGTATGTGTGAGGTGATGGATTCTGGGTAGGGCTGGATAATATATATATATATATATATATGGATCTTTGGTTCTTCGGGTTTTCTCCCAAAAAATATCTAGATATTGGAAATATCTAGGCGACGTTTCGATGAAGTCTCATTCATCATCTTCAGGCTTGTGTCTTCGGCCTTGTGCTTCTCAGAGTAATGTGAGCTTGCAACTGCTTCTTCCTTTTAACTACTAGTGGGGGTGTCAGCCTTCAAGATTTCTTCCTTTATTTCCTTTCTTCTGCTTTGCATCTTTCGGCTGCCATAAGTAACGGGGGGGGGGGGGCAGTGGGCCATGATATATCTGGGAAGCGTGCTGGAGTGAGTAGGAAACGAAACTGTATATCTAGGGGAGGGGGAATCTTATTTAAGTTTCTATTCCTTGCTTTTCTATTCCTTGCTATGCACAACTGCGACTCTTTATCAAACTATGCCAAGGTCAACGGACAGAGGCCTCATCACCACCTGAAGATGCCCACATGATGTTTTGCACCATTTCTCATTGGAGGAGCGATATGGACTGTTGGGGGTGGGAACGTTGCCATCACTTTGTATATGTGCTTTTCGCGCTCATTTCCTCAGATTCAGAATTCTTTTGTTGCTACCACTTTGATTTCCAGTAAAAGATATCTTTACTCTAACAAATGGAGTTTAAGTGTTTCTTTCTTGGACTTTGAAGGGAGCACCAGCTGACATTATTCTGAATCTCCCTTTTACCAGCCCACCCGGAGAAAACCCAAATTTTCTTCCGAGGGGGTTTGCAAACAAACAATGTCTAGTCCAGCCAGCGACCAAGAAGACCAGGGAGCGACTGAAGGACCAGAATCCCTGTTGATGGAGGGAGCAGAAGAGGCCGACTTCTTAGCAGAGCAAAGTCTTGGTGAAACCCCAGCTGTAAAGCCCAAATGGTCCCTGGGAGTCGGTTGGAAGGATCCTGAGGAAAGGCCCCCTCCAGGAGTGACCACGACCCATCATCGAGGGAAAGATGAGCCATGGCAGGAGAAGGAACAGAGAGGTTTCTTACTAACGCAAGCCATGCAACTTTTACATGAAGCTGCCGGAGAGGCTCAAGCTGATCAAAGGTATGAGGGGGAAGAGGGGGAGGTAGCCCCAGGCAGAAGAACCAGAGCAGCCACCCCCATAAATCAACCTGGGCCAGCGCAACAGGCAGCAGCAGCAGCACCACAGGGCCCCCCGGCTGGGGGGATAATTGCCAGAAGGCGTAGAACTCCGAAAGTGCCTCCGTTGGAAGTAAAATTGGAGGGGACCCCCAGGAATTAGGATTTTTTCTAGCACAAGTTTGGAGCCATATGGAGGAGTATGGGCAGGATTTTTCCTCAGAAGCGGCCAAAGTCAGGTGTGTGACCAGGGCTCTGGAGGGAACGGCTGCAAAGTAGATGGTGACTTTGCATAATGATAATGCCCCTCAGCTGTTGAATTATGACCAGTTCATGACAGCATTGCGCACTAGATTTGAAGATCCTCTAGCTGAATGCAAGGCTAGAATCAGGATGAAAACCATAAATCAGGGGCGAAGGTCAGTAGCTGATTACACCCAGGAGTTTAGGGAGCTGGCGTGCCATATCCGCGGCTGGTCCCAGGGAGCCCTGATAGAAGCTTTTAAAGATGGGCTGAATGAAGATGTTTATCAACGCTGCGTGGCCAGAAGAGACCCTGGTGAGCTGCAGCAGTGGTACGTGCTGGCAGCAGAGGTGGAGATTGACCTGACCCGAAACAGACGCTGGGGGGATTTTGTTTTGAAGAATTCCCCTCTCACCAGGCCTCAAGAAGCCTTAAAACCTCTAAAGGGAAGACCAGCGGCAAAACCCAGGACCAGAGCATGTTTCCGATGTGGGAAAGAGGGTCACTGGGTTGCAGACTGCCGTGCCAAGCTGGAACCAAAAGGGGCGCCAGGAGGAGGGAGAAGATCTGAGAGACCTCCAGCCAAGCCTCGTGGATCGGCGCTAAAAGTGGAGGAGGTTGTAGAGGTCACCCCTCAAAAAGGAGGGGGGTTGGGAACTCCAACCTCTTCTGAAGGGAGTGAATCCGAATTGGAAGACGACGCACTGGTAAGTCCGAACAAGGGCCCTATGACCATTCCAGTGAGATTAAGGGTACCCACGTCAGGGGCTGAAGGGGACATGTTGGCTTTGTTAGACTCTGGGTGCACAAGGTGCGTAATCAGTTCAAAGGTGGTAGAGAAGCTGGGCTTAAGGCTAAAGACTCTAAAAACGCCCATAGCTTTTTGCCAATTGGATGGATCGGTAGCCGGGGGTGGACCTGCTCATTTTATAACGGAACCAGTGGAGATGACAATGGGGAACTATAAAGAGACTCTGTGTTTTATTGTGGCTCCTGGGATGGAGCGCCCCTTAATACTGGGTTTGCCTTGGCTCCGGAAATGGAACCCCCATGTTAATTGGAGGAGGGGATCACTACGCATACGTACAGACCAACCCCCAGAAGGGGAGGGGCAATCCAAATTGAGACCCAAAAATCCCACAGAATTGGCTTCTACTGGCACTGAGATTCTGAAAGGGGAGGAGAAAATTCCAGAGGAATACTGGGACTTAAAGGAGGTGTTCAGTGAGAAAACCTCGGATGAGCTCCCCCCTCATCGTTCAACGGATTGCAGTATCGAATTTTTGCCAGGAGTGAAACTCCCAAAACCGAAACTGTATTCAATGACCCCACGGGAATTAGGAGAATTGCGGTTATTCATTGAAAAAAATTTAGAACGTGGTTTCATCCAACCTGCTAGGCCCCGGGTGGCGGCTCCAGTGTTGTTTCGGGAGAAGAAAGATGGTTCCTTACGCTTGGTGGTAGACTACCGTAATCTCAACGCCATCTCGGTGGAGAACATGTATCCCCTTCCCCTGATGAAGGACATGCTGGCCCACCTCGCTAAAGGAAAGATTTTTTCGAAACTTGACCTGAGAAAAGCATACTACCGAATCCGAATCAAAGAAGGGGATGAATGGAAGACTGCTTTCAATTGCCCGATGGGTTGTTTTCAATTCAACGTCCTGCCATTTGGCCTACAGGGGGCACCTGCAGTATTCATGCAAATGATAAACCAAGTATTGCAAGAGCATTTGTACAAAGGAGTGTTAGTTTATCTTGATGATATTCTTATCTACACAGAGACTCGTGATGAGCATGTAAAACTAGTGCGGTCAATCCTGGAGAAACTTCGAGCGGCTCAGTTGTATGCCAAGTTGTCAAAGTGTGAATTCCACCAGGAGAAAATTGACTATTTGGGCTATCGCATATCGCACGACGGCATAGAAATGGACCCGGGGAAGGTGCAGGCGGTTTTGGAATGGGCCCCTCCCCGTACCAGGAAACAACTGCAAAGTTTCTTGGGATTTGCAAATTTTTACCGTCAATTTATTCCTGCTTTTGCGAAGATCGCGATGCCCATCACAAATCTCCTTAAAACCAGAGGGGAGGTGAAACCGAAGCCCAGTACACCACTGGAGTTGTCCATGGAGTGTCAATCTGCTTTTGAAAAACTGAAACGTCTGTTTGCTGCTGAACCCATACTTAAGCACCCAGACATGGACGTTCCGTTTGTAATCCAAGCTGATGCGAGTGACGTAGCCGTCAGAGCGGTGCTACTTCAGGTAAATGAAAAAGGATACCTGCAACCATGCGCTTATACCTCCCGTAAACTAACTGAAACCGAGAGAAGATGGGCCATCTGGGAAAAAGAAGCTTTTGCAGTTCGATGGGCTTTGTTAACTTGGAGGCATTTCCTAGAAGGAGCCAAACACCCTTTTGAGGTCTGGACAGATCACAAAAATCTGGAGGCTCTGAAAACGCCTCGGAAACTGTCTCCCAAGCAAGTTCGCTGGGTGCAACATTTTAAGCGGTTCAATTTTTCTTTGAAATACATTCCTAGTGGAAGGAACTTCATGGCAGATGCTTTGTCCAGATTACCTCAGTATAATAGTGCTCGCCAAGAAGTGGTGAGACCTATCATCCCAACCGAACAGTTGGCAGCTCCAATGGTTACCAGAGCTCAGAAGAAAAAAGAGATTGATTTGTCAACCGATTTATCTGCACAATTGAAAGAAGCTCTAAAACTTGATGATTGGTTCCTAACCCACTCGAATGACTGTACCATTAGAGATGGATTGGCCTGGGTGGGGGCCAAATTATATGTACCGGGAAAACTAAGAAACAAAATTTTACATCAAGCTCATGATTCTAAACCTGCTGGACATTTTGGGTTCGTGAAGACCCTACACTTGGTCAAAAGGCAATTTTGGTGGCCCACGTTGAAAAAGGACATTGAGACTTATGTTGCTAGCTGCCCTATCTGTGCTTCGGCTAAGCGGCCGCCTGGTAAACCAGCAGGCTTATTGCAGAATGTGGCTAGACCAACGGCCCCATGGAAGGAAATCTCCATGGATTTTATAGTGGAATTACCTGACAGTAGAGGAAATACAGTCATTTGGGTAGTGACAGATCTGTTTTCCAAACAGGTACACTTTATACCCTGCGCGAAGATCCCGTCAGCGAAGACGTTAGCTAAGTTGTTTATTCTGCATATCTACAGGCTACATGGAGTTCCTGAACGCATAATCTCTGATAGGGGCGTCCAATTCACCTCAAATTTCTGGAAAGAGTTCCTAAAATTACTAGGCTCCACCCATCATCCACAAACCAATGGGGCCTGCGAGAGAACTAATTCGGTACTGGAACAGTATCTGAGATATTACATTAATTATCAGCAGGATGATTGGACTGACTGCCTTTTGCTGAGGTGGCATACAACAATTCGGTACATAGCAGCACCGGATTCACTCCATTTAAAGTGGCCTCGGGACAAGACTTTGTACCCATACCCGAGCTTCCGCAAGAGAAATCTAACATTCCCTCATTGGATGAGTGGATAAGGCATCTCCAGATAACTTGGCCAGTTGCCCGCAAGGCATTGGATGATGCTCATCAAGCTCATAAAAAATTTGCAGATAAAAAGAGACGTCCACAAAAACCATATCAAGTTGGTGATAAGGTGTTTTTATCAACCAAATTTTTGCAGACCACACAGAAATCGAAAAAGCTTGGACCTAAGTATGTGGGACCTTTTCCGGTTGAACGAGTTGTGAATCCTGTGGCAGTTCAATTGACACTGCCTAAAACCCTCCATCGGATCCATCCTGTTTTCCATGTTAGTTTGTTAAAACCTGAACGTACATCTGATCTGAGGCCGACTCAAGTAGCCCCCCCTGTACCATTGCTCATTGAAGGTGAACAACATTTTGAAGTTAAAGAAATTTTGGATTGTAGGAAGAAGAGAGGTCGAATCCAATATTTGGTTGCGTGGAAGCATTTTCCTTCTTCCCAGTCTGAATGGGAAGAGATGTTAGAGCTCCCCGGCTGGTGCAGGCGTTTCGCACTATGTATCCTGATAAACCCTGAACATTAATGCTGTTGTTATTTGTTTGTAATATCTTACCTTTTATTCTTATATTTTTTAGGACTAACGTCTTTTTGCAGGAGGGCCGAATGTCAGCCTTCAAGATTTCTTCCTTTATTTCCTTTCTTCTGCTTTGCATCTTTCGGCTGCCATAAGTAATGGGGGGGGGGGCAGTGGGCCATGATATATCTGGGAAGCGTGCTGGAGTGAGTAGGAAACGAAACTGTATATCTAGGGGAGGGGGAATCTTATTTAAGTTTCTATTCCTTGCTTTTCTATTCCTTGCTATGCGCAACTGCGACTCTTTATCAAACTATGCCAAGGTCAACGGACAGAGGCCTCATCACCACCTGAAGATGCCCACATGATGTTATGCACCATTTCTCATTGGAGGAGCGATATGGACTGTTGGGGGTGGGAACGTTGCCATCACTTTGTATATGTGCTTTTTGCGCTCATTTCCTCAGATTCAGAATTCTTTTGTTGCTACCACTTTGATTTCCAGTAAAAGATATCTTTACTCTAACAAATGGAGTTTAAGTGTTTCTTTCTTGGACTTTGAAGGGAGCACCAGCTGACAGGGGGTGTGACTTGATTGGGTGGGGGCTTGGCTGTGTTCTGATTGGGTGGGGGTGTGTTCTCATTGGTTGGGGGTTTGGCTGTGTTCTGATTGGTTGGGGGGTTGGCTGTGTTCTGATTGGCTGGGAGTGTGTTCTGTTCCGGTGGGGATTTGGTTGTACTCAGGTTAGTTGCTGGGGGATTTGAGCTGTTGAGCTTTGATCCTGTTGTTTGGCTTCACGTTCGTGGTTGTGCCACATCTTCATGGTGGGCGTCAGTTCCCTTCATGTATGGGTTGGGGGGGTTTGAAGCAGGTAGTGATGCAGCTGTGGTACGGCTTCTGGTCCATGGTCGTGTTTCATCTTCTGTGTGGGTGTGAGTCTGCTTTCTACATGGAAGTGTGATGGTAGCATCTTGTGTGGCCTTTGTGGGTGTGGGTCTGGTGTCATTCTTCATGTTAGGTATTCGTTTGTTAATGAGGGCAGGTTTCCAAATGGTTGGTAGGTGAGAGGTATCATCTCGTTTATTCATGCTGTGTGGGCGTTTTTCTATCTCTATGGCTTCTCTGATTATTCTGTTGTTGAAGTGTTCGGTTTTGGCGATAGTTTTGGTATTTTTAAAGTCAATCTCATGTCCTGTAGTTTTGAGGTGTTGGACCAGGGAAGAGGTCGGTTCTTCTTTTTGGATTGAGTTCTTGTGTTCTTCAATGCGTGCACTTATTCTTCTGTTAGTTTGTCCAATGTACGTGGTGGGGCAGGAAGTGCAAGGGATTTCGTATACTCCTTGGTTTTCTAACTCAATTTTGACTTTAGGGTTTCTTAGGATGGTGGATATTTTTCCGTTTGTGCAGAATGCTGTTTTAATGTTGTGTTTTTGGAGGATCTTGCTAATTTTGTCTGTAGTGCCTTTTATATATGGGAGGAAGGCTTTGCCGTTCTCTTGTTCTCTGTCTTGGATTTTGGTTGGGGTTTCTTTTTGGATTAGGTGAATAATCTTCTTTCTTTGGAATCCATTGGCTGTTAGTACGTTAGTGAGAGTGTGTAGTTCGGTTTTTAGGTGTTGTTCGTCGGCTAAACATTTTGTTCTGGAGATGAGTGTCTCGGCTACGGAATTGATCTGTGCTGGGTGGTGGTGTGAGAGTGCGTGTAGATAGCGGTTTGTATGTGTTATCTTTTGGTAGATGGTATGTCCTAGGGAGCCACTGGATTTTTTGTATACTAAATACTTATTTGTTTTCGTAGATTTTCACGGGTACAGGTATGCAAGTCTTGGCGTGTTCGGGTCTTTTCCCATGTAAGATTGAGAGTATCTTGGCAACGTTTCAACGAGATCTCACTCGCCATCTTCAGGCTGGTGCTTTCGGCTTTGTGCTTGTGTGAGCAAAGCGTGATCTGAGGTGCTGTCTCCCTATATAGACAGGAGAGGTTGGCTGTGTTGTCATTTCTTGATTGGTTGATGGAGTTGATGTTTGCAGATTGGCTGGCTTTTTCTTAAGAACATGTGTGGCTGAGATATTGGCTGTGTGTCTATCAGCCTCCTGTGTTGTAACAACTTGGGTAATGGGCTGTGTGATGACCTTCTGAGTTCTATTGTTTTGACATCCTGGGTCTTGTGCTGTAATCTCCTGGGTCGTAATGACCTGGGTAATGAGCTGTGTGATGACTTTCTGAGTTCTAATCTTGTGACATCCTGCGTCTTGTAATCTCCTAGGTCGTTGGCTGTGTTGCAACATCCTGAGGTTTTGTGGTGTAACCTCCTGAGTTCTGTGATGTGATATCCTGAGCGGGTGGCTGTGATGTGATGTTCCGGGTTTTGGTTTGGCTCCGAGTTTGAGGCCTGGCTCTGTGTTCATGGCATGTGTCGGTTTGCTTGGTTTGGGGGTTGGGGTGTGTGGCAGCTGGTGATGCAGCCTCTTTTTCTAGCTATCATGAAATGAACATTGGCAGGTATTGGAGTATTGTATTTCAAGAGAAACATTGGTGGACTTTGCAGAAACAAGAAGGGGCCAATCAGCTGCTTTCTCAACAAACCTGAATGGGGAAAAGAAGGAAGAGACAGCACTCTGCAACAGAGAGTTTATCCAAGCCTTTGAAGCAGCAGAAAATGAAGATTATATTGCAAACAGACAGTCTGTTCCAGTGAGTAACTCATTCACAGGCACCTTGTCAGACAAACTTAATTTATTTGACTCATTGGAAAGGGACTTACAAACCGAACTGGAAGATAAGCAGTGTGTAGAGCTGTCCTCCTCCCTCTCAGTGGGTGGCTCCTGTTCTTGGAGCCCAGCAGCAGCCTTCTTTGCTCAGGGGGGAGATGTAACCAATTTAAAGAAGGAAAATGTGACAAACTTCCTCTCTAGACAATGTTTGCTTACAGCTCAAACTAAACTCAATATATGATCTTTTGTTAATTGTTATAAATAAGGTCGATTGCCTGAAAGAATCTTTTGCAACATTTGCTAGGAGCCACTTAAATACTGTAGAAGGACTTGGGAGGATAACCATGGATAGACATGGGACGGCTAACTCAGAAAATGAAGCTAGTGAAGGATCTTGTTTTCCTCCCAAAAATTTGAACTCATATAGAGAAAATACTCAATCAGATAAAGGCCTAAGAGATGACCAACATAACTACAGTCTGCAAACTAACCAGGTTAACTTGCAAATTTATGACAAGAGAGTATATAGAGGGCGTTGGAGTAATAGAAAAGCTATTAGGCTGTCCCTGAGCCAGCTGCTCCATTGTGAACTCACTCTGATAGATCTACTAAATACAGAATGGCTTCCAGCAAGAATGCAATGTATGAGAATTCTCCTATTGTTCAAGCAACCCATAATACCCTCCATGCTTTTCAAAATGAAGCCCTTTCTGAGCACCTTCTCAGAAGCCAATAAGGGTTTTTTTTGCTCAGAAAAAGTGTACCCACTCCTGAAACAGCATCCCGAAGTGGGAACTGTTGCTTTAAATATAGGTTGGAACAGCTTTCACATTGCTAAACCTGAGACTGCTGCAACTGAACTGACCTCGAGAAGGCAAAGAAGCAATATACAAATTGTGTTACCCGCAGCTGTAGGAATTGCTGAGGATGTGCCAGAGGAAATGTTGATTGACTTATTCAGTGCATTGTCAGAACCTGAGCAAGTTAACATCATTCAAAGATTGGATGACCTAAAAGAGGCATTGACAACAATGACAACAATTCAGTCTACAGTATTTAATCAACAAACTGCCTTCATGGCCTCAAATTCTATTTCGGGGGCCTCGTTGTGACCCCGGATAGCGCCGTGGCTGGAGGCCTTGCCGTGGCTTCGGACATTAATTTGGACCCTGTCATGGCTGTGGACGGCGCCATGGTGGCCGCAGGGTGGCAGTGGTGAGGGGTGCCATGGTGGCTGCGGGCGGCGGCAGCGGCGGTCTTGCTGCCATGGACACCCTGTAGCTGGGGGTTTTGCAGCCCCGTACTTTACCAACCGTACTTTTGCAGCCCCGTATTTTACCAACCGCTCTATTACCATCTGCAGCTCCATTGAGTTGGGCGGCCTTACTTTGGATGCCGCGGCTGTCACGGAACGTGGGGGCCCCGTCGTAGAGGATGTCGCCCTTGTGGTATATGGGGATGGCCCCTCCGGTATGGGGACCCCACCGGTGACTACGGAGATGGCGTCTGTGCTGACTGGGAGACCTTTGTGGCCTCGGAGGCGACGCGGATGGCAGAGTGAATGAAGGCAGCGGTGGCAGCGGCAATGGCTTTGTCCAGTGATGCTGATGACTTCAGCTGAGATGGCTCTAATGGCGAAGAGGGCAGCCCTGATGGCGTCGGCAGCGATGGTGGCTTTGTGGCCTCGACAATGATGGCGTCAGTGGTGGTCTGGTCGGGGGTCGGCCCACGGCTTAAGGACGGCAGTGCCTGGCCCAGCAGTGAAGGTGGCGCCGGCGCAGTTGGTCCGGTGCCTTGAGAGACTGATTAAATATTCTTCGGCGGACTTACGGGCCCTGGGGAGGGTCCCCCTCTCCCTGAAGTGGCCTGCCGGTCTATCACCTGCTTACCTCAAGGACGGTTCCTGGGACCCGGAGAGGTGGCATGACCATCAGAAGAGAGGTTATGGGGGGGGTTTAAATTGTTTCAATTTCTATTTAAAGTTTTATCGGGGTTAGGGAAGACGACCAGGATGGGATTGGGGGACAACTCGCCTGAGACGAGGGCCAGACCGGGGGTCAACTGTGATCGGGAGGCTCTGGGGTCAAGTGGGCTCGGGTCGAGGATGGGGGGTTCTTCCGGGGAGGGAGAGTCGAGGTCTATCTGCACGGTGAGTGGGAAAGGCAGATTTGGCGGGGATAGGGGGCCATATTATGTTAGGGGAGCGCACCCTTGCTATTTGCGAGCGGTGGCGTGCTCCGACCCCCTAGTTATTTCCTGTTCCCTGGGCTGTCTGAGTCATCAGGCCCTGGGCCTTCGGCTGATGTTATGCAACGCCAGGTCCGTGGTTAACAAAGCCCCCCTTATTCATGATTTGATCTGTGACGGGGGAGCGGACCTGGCGGGTGTTACTGAAACCTGGCTGGGCCAAGAGAAGGGTGTCCCCCTTGTGGAGATGTGCCCACCCGAGTTTCGGGTTTTTCATCGACCGAGGGCCCAGGGGAGGGGGGGGTTGCGGTGGTTATTAAGGAAGATCTGTGTCCTAGGGAATCCACTGTTCCTCAGACGACCGGATGTAAATCCCTCTTTGTGAAGTGTGGTTCCGGGATTCAGATGGGCCTGTTTATCACATACCTAGCTCCCTGCTATGTGACATCGGCCCTGCCTGAGCTCCTCGAGGTGATAGCCGGCTTGGCGGTTGAGACCCCCAGGCTTATGGTCTTGGGGATTTCAACCTACCCTCTGCCGGTGGGACCTTGGGGGTTGCTCAGGAGTTCATGGCTTCCAGGACAGCCTTGGGCCTGACTCAATTAATTAGGGATCCCACTCACACGGGGGGTCACATCTTGGATTTGGTTTTTGTCTCTGGTCAGTGGCAGAATGATCTAGGTCTCGGGGATGTTTTGATTGAACCCCTGTCATGGTCGGATCATTCGCTCCTTAGGCTGGACTTCCATTCCGCACCCCCTCGTCGCAGGGAGGCAGAACCGATTAAATGATACCGCCCCCTGGCACCTGAGGGACCCAGATAGGTTCCTGACGGAACTTGGCCCACTTCCTGAGACTCGTACAAACG
Source organism: Bungarus multicinctus (assembly GCA_023653725.1). Taxonomy (NCBI): domain Eukaryota; kingdom Metazoa; phylum Chordata; class Lepidosauria; order Squamata; family Elapidae; genus Bungarus; species Bungarus multicinctus. Next base: position 29,124,744 of record CM042835.1, read on the forward strand.
ACTCGGTTGAGGACCTGGTGGCTGCCTGGGTTAGGGCGGCCACCGGGGCCCTTGACCTGATCGTGCCCTTGCGGCCTCTGACCCGGTGCCGATCCCATGTGGCTCCCTGGTTTTCCAAGGAGCTGAGGGAGATGAAGCACTAGAAAAGATGCCTAGAGAGTGGTTGGAGAGCCAGCCATTCCGTATCTGACCAAACACTACTGTGGTCATTTGTTAGAACCTATTTAGTGGCGATAAGGGTGGCAAAGCATTTGTACTTTTCCACCCTTATTGCGTCCGCAGAAAATCACCCGGCTGCACTTTTTAGGGTGACCTGCTCCCTTTTAGATTAGGGAGCGTGGGAGGACCCCTTGCAAGGATGGGCCGATGATTTTTCTATTTTTCTGCAGGACAAAATCGCTCAGATCCGGGATGGCTTGGACTCTGACTGGGCAACTCTGGGTGGGAGGGCAGGGGCAGATTTCGGTGAGGTCATTTGGGAGGAGTTCGATCCTATGACCCTGGATGACATGGACAGGATGCTGGGTGGGCTTAATGCCACCACATGTTTATTGGACCTGTGTCCCTCCTGGCTGGTTGTGGTCACCCAGGAGGTTACGCGAGGTTGGTTCCAGGGTATTATCAACACTTCCTTGAGTGAGGAAGTGTTTGCCAGCCACCTTGAAAGAGGCGGTGGTGAGGCCCCTCCTCAAGAAACCGTCCCTGGACCCAACATTGTTGTCAAAATATCATCCGGTCTCCAACCTTCTCTTTGTGGCGAAGGTTGTTGAGAGTGTGGTGGTACGACAGCTCCCTCAGCACCTGGAGGAAGTGGTATACTTAGATCCCCTCCAATCGGGTTTCAGGCCTGGGTACAGCACGGAGATGGCGTTGGTCGTGTTGGTAGATGATCTCTGGAGGGCTTGGGACAGGGGTTGTTCCTCTGTCCTGGTCCTATTAGATCTCTCAGCGGCTTTTGATACTGTCGACCACAATATCCTATTGCGGCAGTTGCGGGGGTTGGGAGTGGTAGGCACTGTGTTACGGTGGTTCTCCTCCTTCTTCTCCGACCGCTCGCAATTTGTGTTGGCAGGGGGGGCAGAGATTGATCTCGAGGCCCTTGTGTTGTGGGGTCCCTCAGGGGTCCATGCTCTCGCCCCTGCTGTTCAACATTTATGTAAAGCCGCTGGGGGAAATCATCCGTGGCTTTGAGGTGGAGTTCCATCAGTATGCTGACGACACTCAGCTATACATTTCCATCCCGGGCCACCCTGACGAAGCCATTGAAGTGATGACCCGGTGCCTAGAAGCTGTGTGGAGTTGGATGGGGGTCAACAGGCTTCAGCTCAACCCGACCAAAACCGAGTGGCTGTGGTTCCCTGCGCCCAGATACAGTCAGCTCATTCCATCGCTGACCATGGGAGGTGAAATCTTGGCTCCCACGGAGAGGGCGCGCAATCTGGGAGTCCTCCTGGATGGGCGGCTGTCATTGGACAATCATATATCAGCCGTCACCAGGGGGGCTTTTTATCAGGTCCGTAGGATCTACCAGTTGCGGCCCTTTCTGGATCAGGGTGCATTGCGCACAGTCATCTCTGCTCTCGTTACCTCCCACCTAGATTATTGCAATGCTCTCTACATGGGGCTCCCCTTGAAGAGCATCCGGAGGCTTCAACTGGTGCAGAGTGTGGCCGCACAGGTGATCTTGGGGGCTTCTCGGAGCTCCCATATTACACCGCTCCTGCGCAAGCTGCACTGGCTTCCAGTGGCCTTCCGGGTGCGATTCAAGGTGCTAGTGACCATCTTTAAAGCGCTCCATGGCTTGGGACCCGGGTACTTGCGGGACCGTCTGCTGCCACCATCAGCCTCCCGCTGGCCGGTGCACTCCCACAGAGTTGGCCTCCTCGGGGTGCCACCAGCTGGCCGATGTCGGTTGGCGGCCCCGAGGGTGTGGGCCTTCTCTGTGGGAGCACCCTCCCTTTGGAATGAGCTACCGACGGAGATGCGAGCCATTACTGATCTACGGGCCTTCCAACGAGCACTTAAGACCCACCTTTTCCAACAGGCTGGTCTGGTGTAACGTTATGAGTAGGGTTTTTAATTTGATTTTAATCTTTTACAAGTTTTATTGGTCTTAGCCATCTATTTAATTAATTTTTAAACTCTTAACTTTTCTGTTTGTATGTTTTTATTGTGGCTGTTCACCGCCCCGAGTCCCTTTTTGGGAGAGGGGGCGGTATACAAATCGAAATAATAAATAAATAAATAAATAAATAAATGACAACAATTCAGTCTACAGTATTTAATCAACAAACTGCCTCTACCTTAACAGTAATAGAAGCCACTGTCACACAGGCTGACTGTGGGGTAACTGCACTGACTGACCCAACCTCTGATAAACAACTGAAAGATAAAGGGCTTCATCACATAGGGCCCCGTGAGCTGACCAACACTAAGGAGATAATCCATCTTCCATCTTCAATTGATTTAGAAGCTTCCATAACAGCTTTCCACAAGATGAATCCTCAGCTATGCCACTCTAAATATGGACATAAATCTACATTTATAGATTTAAATTAGAGTACCTGCCCATTGGGGAAAAAAAATCATTCTTGGAGCAAGAGCAAAGGCATACTGGCAACCGAGATATAGAGGAGCAACAACAAGTTCTGCAATCCATGAGGAGAAATATTGAACCTCATAATAATTGTGTTTATATGGGAAGCTTAGATGATATTGATCTGGCTCCAATGTCAAGTTGACATCTGACATCTTTACCATCCAGCCAGTTAACCAAGCCAGATCATCTTGCTTCTGAGAACCCCATACAGTTAGTGATCTGGAACATAGCAGGCTGGAAAGGGATAGTTGATAGTGGACTAATGAGCTTTTTCTCTAGATTTGACATAATAGCCCTTCAAGAAACTTGGCAAACCGAAGTGGACGAACCAGTACAACTGCCAGGCTTTCAGGGATTGGCCTCCCCAGCCCAAAAAACAAAGAACAAAGGGAGACCCTCTGGTGGACTATGCATTCTTATAAAGCAAGAGTTACAATGGCAGGGAGAGAAATTATATAACGAAGATAGGTATCCATACTTTCTAGCTGTCAAATTTGAATATGACCAGTTTGAGTTAATATTGGTAAATGTGTATATTTCCCCAAGCACATCCCAGCACTACCATTCCGAATACATAGACTTCTGTAAAGCCCTTGATTCAGTGGTACATGATAAACTACTCCTAAAACTAAAATCTTATGGTATCTCTGGACACCTACATAACTGGATAGAAGCATTCCTGTCAAACAGACAACATATGGTCAAAATTGGGAGCATCCTATCAAATACTGTACCTGTCAACAATGGTGTCCCCCAAGGCAGTATTTTAGGACCAATTATCTTCATACTTTACATAAATGACCTCTATGATCATATTAAGAGCAACTGCGTTCTCTTCACTGATGATGTAAAGCTATTCAACACCACAGACAATACTACTACCCTCCAAAAAGACCTTGACTATGTATCAGAATGGTCAATCAAATGGCAACTTCAAATCTCAACAAATAAATGCTCTGTCTCACATATTGGCAAAAAAAGTCAGAAAATAAAATACAAGCTAAATAGTCAAGACCTTGTTGAGGATCCAAACTTTGACCTTGGAGTACTCATCTCAAATGATCTAAGTGCTAGAGCCCACTGCAACTACATAGCCAAAAAGGCATTAAGAGTTGTTAATCTAATCCTAAGTAGCTTCTTCTCTGGTAATATCACACTACCAACTAGAGCATACAAAACTTTTGCTAGGCCTATACTTGAATACAGCTCATCAGTCTGGAACCCATATCACGTATCAGATATTTGTATGTATGTATGTACATACAGATATGTATCTGACAATTGAAAAAGTCCAGAAATATTTCACAAGAAGAGTTCTCCGCTCCTCTACTCATTGCAGAATACCTTATGCCACCAGACTTGAAACTCTAGACCTAGAAAACCTAGAACTATGCCACCTCTGGTCCAATCTAAATATAGTATATAAAATCATACATTGCAATGTCCTACCTGCAAATGACTACTTCAGCTTCAATCATAACAATACAAGAGCACACAATAGAGACAAACTCAAGGTTAACCGCACCAAACTTGACTGCAGAAAATACGACTTCAGGAACAGAGTGGTCAATGTTTGGAATACTCTACCTGACTCGGTGGTTTCTTCCCCAAACCCCAAAAACTTTAAGCTTAGACTGTCTACTATTGACCTCACTCCCTTCCTAAGATGCCTGTAGGGAGAGTGCCTAAGCGCACCAATCGTGCCTACCATCCCTATCCTATTGTTTCTTTTTATTTTTCTTATAAGTATCTATCTCATGTATTCAAAACTATATTTATTCTTATATCTGTATCTTGTAAGCGATTGACAAATCAAATAAATACTAAATATTGGATGTGCTTGGAAGTTATCCTAGAAGATATAGCAATACTGTATCCTCAGTCTATAGGACTTTATTAGGAGATGTGAATGCTAGACTGGGTCCCTCTTTGTATGAGCTTGCCCAGAAGAACAGAATCCCAGGGGAATTCTTTGAAAATCATCCTCAGTGGCTCTTGAGAGATTGTAAAAGTAATGCCGCTGGTTTGCTCCTAGTCTCCTTAATTTTTAAGGGTAATTTCAAAATTTTGGGAGGTAAGGATAAGAATTACATATACCCTTATACACACCACTCAACAAATTCAAGTAGTGTATTTGTTTTGTGTGTCTAGAGATAAGGCTGACCTCTTCTTGGAGGTCACAGTACACCTTAGTGACAATAGCCATCAGCCTATAAGTGTGACATTGCGAGGCCGCTCAGATTTAAGACCATATAACATGGCTGACAGATGGCTTACTAAAAAGGTAGAAGTGACTCAAAATAAAAGGTTAATTTGGGCAAAGGTTGCTACTAAGGCAATATTAGAATGCCTTAAAACAGAGAATGCTACTAAGTGGGCTAGAACAATCCAGTCATTTACTACTGACTGGATGTCAGCCTACAATGCATTCTCCAATCTTTGTATCATACTAAAGAAACATCTAACAACTAAACCTGCTACAAAAAGAGCCCAAGTGGGTAGACCTTGCTGGTTTGATTTGGATTGCCAGCGATTGAAAAAGAAATTGAAGGCAACCATGAGGCTTGCCCAGAGGAACCCTACTGCCTATGTACAAGCTAAGATATTGCACACAAGAAGGGAATATAAAAAAACTATAACATTAAAGAAAAAAAGTTTTGCCATTTTAATCTGGTCAGAACTTGAGTTGAGGTATCCTGAAGGAATGGAGATTTGCGTTTGACATGCCAATCTCTGCTGAGGATTGGGAGAATTATTATCAGTGCTTGTTTGCCTCCACCGAACCAGTAAAGAAATTATTTTTAAACAGTGATTTAATAAACCCTAGAATTTCCCCACCCACTTGGCCATCAGAAAAGAAGATACAGTCCATCATTAAAAGTTTAAAGAGCAATAAAGCCCCAGGAGAGGATTTTCCACCAGCAGAACTATTTAAGAAATTTCCCAACTGGTGGGGCCCTGTATTAACACCTGTCATATACCAGATGGGTGGAAGATGGCAATAATTGTCCCCATATATAAAAAAGGGAATAAAAAGGATCTTAGTAATTATAGGTCCATCAGCCTGATTGACGTAGCAAAAATATATGCTAGGTACCTTTTGAACAGAATTGAAATCTGGGTAGAGGAAAACAACACAGAAGAACAAGCAGATTTTAGACAAGGCAGATCTACTATTGATAACTGCTTTGTCTTGAATCATCTAATTGCCAAATATGCCTATAAGAGAAGAGCCCTGTTTTCTGCTTTCATAGACCTTACAGCAGCATTTGATATGGTAAATAGAGATGTACTATAGAGTAAACTGACATCTCTTAAAATAGAACCCAGACTCCTGGTTTTGATTAAAGCCCTTTACACAAGTACCTGTTTGAGGGTGCGGTATGGGGTTAACAGGGCCCTGACTTACAGGATCTGCACAAATAAAGGGATAAGGCAAGGGTGTATCCTGGCCCCATTATTATTTAATTTATACTTCAATGACTTGCCAGGGTTAATGAAGGATACCATGGTACATATGCTGATGATCTTAAATACTTACTATAACAGGTTGCTTTATGCTGATGATATGATTTTATTATTATACACACAAGTAGAATTATGTAGGCTATTAAGAAGATTTAGCTCTTATTGCCAGGATAACTGTCTAATCATTAGCAAATCTAAATAAAAAATAAAGGTGTTTGGAAGAAACCATCAGAAACATAGGTGGCAATTGGATGGTGAACCAATTGAACAGGTTAATTCCTTTGTATATTTGGGTGTAACTTTTTCCAAGACTGGATCTTGGGCCTGCCATCATCAACAGAGTACATTTAGAGCAAAAGCCCATTTGAATTTATTGCTCAAACTAAAAAACCATAGTTATCCAGGGTCCCTAGTCCCATTAATTAATGTTTATAAGGCTAAGGTTACCACAATGCTCTTGTATGGAGCAGAAATTTGGGGTCTTTACTCAACCACAGTCCTGGAACAAACACAATCCCAGCATTTGAGATGTATTTTGGGTGTAGAACCAAGAACATCTGCTGCAGCAGTTAGAGCTGAATTGGGAATTTCAGGCATTATCTAAAATTGGAGCTTGTAACTACTGGTGCAAAGTTAATGAAATGGAGACTGATAGACTATCCAAATTATGCCTACTAGAGCAAATAAAACTACAATCACAAATCTCCTGGATCATTAAACTAACAAATTTTATAAGAAGCTGTAGTATTCCTATCTCTTGTGTAACAGGAGAACAATCAAAAAAAGAATTGCCCAAAGAATTAAAGATATAGATCAGAGGTGGTATGCAACAGGTTCTAACCAGTTCTGGAGAACTGGTAGCAGAAATTTTGAGTAGTTCGGAGAACCGGCAAATCCCACCTCTGACTGGAGATTTTACAGTATCCTTCCCCTGCCACGCCCATCAAGCCACGCCCACAGAACCGATAGTAAAAATTTTTGAATCCCATCACTGATATAGATGCACAGACTGATATAGCTATCCTTAGTAAGGTAGGTAACTTGAAATGGTTGAGTAAATACAAATGTACTTTCCAAGTAGATAGCTACTTGAAGTTACAACTCCCAAAACATCTCAGGGAGATATTCACGAGAGCGAGATTTGAACAGCTTGACACAATGGTTAGATATGGGAGATTTCATGCAATACCATACAATGAGCGGCTCTGCATTTGTGGAGCAGCAGAGGTAGAGGACTTGGCTCATATCCTATTTGACTGTTGCTTGTATAAGAGGATGAGAGACAGGTATCTTGGTCTTTATATCAGATGAATGCCCCATTGGGATACCCACATCAAAATAACTTACCTTATGTCCAGCCAGAACTTGAAAATAACATTTAAAGTAGCACAGTATTTAAACAAAATGATTCGATTGAGATCTGCATATGTGGGATTGATTGGGGTAGACTGCAAGGACGACTCCGAAATATAACGTTATTATATTTTATCTATATCTTAAATTATTGTACATTATTACAATTTTATTTTGGATTGTATTTTATTACTATTACATCTTAAATCGTATTTTAAGATTCCATTTTAATTTGTATTTTATCAAGTTCCATTTTAAATAGTATTTTATCAAATTTCATTTTGAATTGCTTTTATTAAATTTTAGTAACAATTTGTTGCTGGAACTTTGCACTTTGATATGGCCCAAAGGCTTATCAATAAAGACTTACTTGTACCTGCAAAGAAACAAATATTGTTCTGTATCTGCGCATATGGCGTATAAAACCCAGAGGTTAGCATGGCACTTTCCATCTAGCTCCCCATTTGTTCCATGAGGGCAGAAATGCCCATCATTTGCAGGGTCCTTTCCAGCCGTTCTGTGGTCCCCCAAAGGAGGGCCATGAATGCCAGTGCTCAAGGACACAAGGCCAATATGAAACTTGGTTGCAGCCACTGAAGCCGGGAGGCTTTCTCCAGGTTTTCCATCTTATGGGTTACATTTCCTCTCTAACCACTCACAATTTGTGTTGACGGGAGGTGAGAGGTCCACCTCTAGGCCCCTCGTTTGTGGGGTGCCTCAGGGGTCGGTCCTCTCCCCTCTTTTGTTCAACATTTATGTGAAGCTGCTGGGGGAGATCATCCGTGGTTTTGGGGTGAAATGTCATCTTTATGCTGATGACACTCAGCTTTATATCTCCACCCCAAACCACCCCAACGATGCTGTGGAGATTATGTCCCGGTGTCTGGAAGCTGTGCGGATTTGGATGGGCAGGAACAGGCTTCAGCTCAACCCTTCCAAGACTGAGTGGCTGTGGTTTCCGGCGGCCCAATATTTATTTATTTATTTATTTAATCAAACTTTTATACCGCTCCCTCTCCCAAAAAGGGACTCGGGGCGGTGTACAGCCTACTAAAAACATACAATAAATACCCAATAAATACAATTAAAATAAATTAAACCAAATTGATCCGGCTGTCTATCCCAAAAATTCAGTTAAAAGTTAAAAGCTAATAAAACCCCAATTAAAATTAAGTTAAAACCAAAATACAGTTACTGGGCCAGGCCAGCCTGTTTAAAAAATAGGGTTTTCACTGTGCGCCGGAAGGTCAGAATATCCATCATAGCCCGTATCTCCGGGGGGAGATCATTCCATAGGGAGGGGGCTCCCACAGAGAAAGCCCGAACCCTCGGGGCCGTCAACCGACAACGGCCGGGCGGCGGTACCCCAAGGAGGGCAACCCTGTGGGAGCGTACTGGGCGGTGGGAGGTTGATGATGGCAGCAGGCGGTCCCGTAAGTACCCAGGTTCCGAGCCATGGAGCACTTTAAATACTGTCAGTACCACCTTGAATCGAATCCGGAAGGCCACAGGAAGCCAGTGCAGCCTGCGGAGAAGCGGTGTAACGTGGGAGCTCCGAGGAGCACCCACAATCACCTGCGCGGCTGCATTCTGGACTAACTGCAGCCTCCGGAGACTCTTCAAGGGGAGCCCCATGTAGAGAGCATTGCAATAATCCAGGCGGGAGATGACGAGGGCGGAAGTGACTGTGTGAATATAGTCAGCTGACTCCGTCGCTGGCAATTGGAGGAGAGATCTTAACCCCCACAGAGAGGGCTTGCAATCTAGGCATCCTCCTGGATGAGCAGCTGTCTTTAGAAGATCATATTACAGCCGTCTCCAGGGGGGCTTTCTATCAGGTTCGCCTGATTCGCCAGTTGCGGCCCTTTCTTGATCGGGACGCCTTACACACGGTCACTCATGCCCTGGTCACCTCCCGCCTGGACTACTGTAACGCCCTCTACATGGGGCTCCCTGCGGGGAGCACCCGGAAACTTCAACTGGTGCAAAATGCAGCTGCGTGGTTGATTATGGGGGCGTCAAGAAACTCCCATGTGACGCATCTCCTGCGCGAGCTGCATTGGTTGCCGGTGGCCTTCTGGGTTCGCTTTAAGGTTCTGGTTTTGACCTTTAAAGTGCTCCATGGCATCGGACCAGGTTACTTGCAAGACTGCGTTCTGCCAGTAGTCTCCCACCAACTTGTGCGCTCCCACAGGGAGGGTCTCCTTCGGGTCCCGATGGCATCGATGTGCCACCTGGTGATCCTGAGGAATAGGGCCTTCTCCGTGGGGGCACCCGCCCTCTGGAATGGGTTGCCTCCTGAGCTATGGACGATCACTGACCTGAGAGCATTTAGACGTGCGTTGAAAACTTGGCTCTTTGAGCAGACCAGCCTTGGCTGATTTTAAATTAGAGTTTTAAATTGGGGTTTTAGAAATTGGGGTTTTAAAATTTGGGGTTTTGAAATTGGAGTTTTATATTTTATTATTGGGGTTTTTAAATAATTTTAACAGCAGCCGAGTATTTAATTTCTTTTAAGTTTTGTAATTTTGTATTATATTATAGTTGGCTGTACACCGCCCTGAGTCCCTCGGGAGAAGGGCGGTATATAAATTTAATAAATAAATAAATAAATAAATATTGCCTTGTTCGTGTCTTGGCAGGAAACCCAAAGCCCTGGTCTAGCTGGGGAGTCTGAGCAGCTGAATCTTCATTTAGTGAGACTAACCAACTCCCACAGCCTGGCTTTTTCTAGGCCAGATGAGGAAGAGCGGATGACATATGGTAATGTCTGAGGCATTCCACTATTGATAAAAGGCAACCCCTACTTATCCAGTTGCTTTTCTCAAATTCCTCCCTGAGAATCACATGTACTCCTTAGGGACATCAATCCAAAGCAGTCCCAATTTATAGAAGTTTAAAACAAGTTTGCACATTAGCTCTGTTTCTTTTTCATATCTAAATTCAAAGAATCCAAGCACTTGCTATTTTAGCCCATTGCCCATCTATTTTACCTGATCATGCAACTCTATAATAGTACAAATTTGGGATATAGATTTCCAAACAAATTTAAGCAGGATGTCATACCCTGTGATTTATCCAATTCTTCCATAAGGTTTTGCCCCACCATCACGATTCTGACATCCCATAAGGCCTTCCCTTTAGCCAGGCTGGATACAAACAGCAGCCCTTCTGGGATGTTTGAAGGGCATCCCCGTGTCTCTCTGGTTACATGATTCATGTGGAAGGAGCCCAAAAGGAATTCAAAGCCCCATCCAGCTCTGCCGTTCCTGCAAGAAAGACTCTGGATTTTGTTCATCCAATCGTGAAGAATTGTTTGGACAGACATTGGGAGTTCTACTTACTTTTTTCAGGCAAGGACTTTTCTGCTCCCACCTGTACTATTTCCACACCACTAATTAAGTTTGGATACTTATTTATTGAACCATTTTTGTAATGCTGTTTTTGTTATACTTTATATGTTATTTCTTATTTATTACTGTATTCATTGTTTTTCTGTTTTATATATATAGAGAGATGCATGTACTAGTTCTATTAAATATTTTACTGTATCTGGCCGTATGGCCATAATAAATTATTTTAATGCAGATAATCCTCACCTTAAAATAATTTGCTTAGTGACCATTAGAAGCTACAACGGCACTAAGAAAAGTGACTTGTGATTGTTTTTCACAGTTATATCCGTTGCAGCTTCTCCCTGGTCACGTGATCAAAACTCAGGTGGTTGACAAGTGGCATGTATTTATTTCAACTGCAGCATCCCAGGATCACCTTATGTGATCATCTTTTGCAATCTTCTGACAAATAAAATTAATGGGGAAACCAGATTCATTAAACAGCCTTGTTATTCACAACTGCAGTGATTCACTTAACAATTGTGGCAAGAAAAGCAGGGGTGGGATTCTATCAGTTCGCACCTATTCACTAGAACCGGTTGTTAACATTCTAAGCAGTTTGGAGAACCAGTTGTTAGAAGAAATTCCTGGCCTAATCCTGTAAGGAAGGCAGGAAGGAAACATTCTAGTGTTGCTTACCGAAACTGCCTCTCTGTTAACCCTTATTACATTCTTGGCAGGACTAGACTTCCTGTCTCAGGAACATCTCTGGAGTTTTTTCCCCCTCCTTTGCTGGTACTTCGCTTGTGTGGAGTGACCATTCAAAGTTACAATGGCACTGAAAAAAGTGACCTATGACCATTTTTCACACTTATGACTGTTACAGCATCCCCACAGTCATGAGAGGTCAGGCGAGGAGATGCATACCTCCATGTGAATGATATTGAGTTGGCCACACCCAGCCAATAACATGACCACCAAGCCATGTCCACCCAGTCACATGATCACCAAGCCACGCCCACCACCTAAGTCATGTCCACAGAACCAGTTGTTAAAAAATTTGAATTCCACCCCTGAAGAAAGGGCATAAAATGGAGTAAAACTCACTTACCAACTAACTTGCTCAGCAACAGAAATGTTGGGCTCACAATTGTCATAAGTCAAAGTATACTGCTGATACTGATCTCTGCAGCTCAACCCCAGACTGAACAACAATCCAGTAGAAGTTCTGCCTCCATCCCTTGAAGCCTGGGAAATGTGGAGCAGTAGAGGTTCTTCACTTTGGCACAGAAGGTTTTCTAGGGTCAGGGGTATCACACTATCACTCTTCTGGAGAACATTGAGATAGAAATATCTTACCTACTGATAGCAATGGCTTTTATTAATAGTATTTGCTAGTTTTTATTAAAGTATTTGCTAGTTTTCTTAAAAGTTTTTATTATTTTTATTATTTTATTAGTTATTATGAATTCTTTCACTCAGTTTTTATGGACACTTTTGCGTTTTGTACATTGTAAGCCACCTGAAGTTAAATAAGTGGTATTCAAATCAAACTTTCAATACCACAAAGCTCAAGAAAGGGTATTGCTAATTTCTACAAATCAGAGCACTCAAGGAGGCACCAATTTATGAAACATCTCCCACATCAAGCAAGGTGAAAATTTGTGAATATGAGTTCAACTGAGTGCAGACCAACCCAACTGTGCCAATCCTTGTTCAGTCTCCGGTGGGGGGAGGTCTCATTTGTGCTCTCCACAGATACAAGAATGTGGAGTGCAAGTTTTGTAAGAAAAAAAGACTGGCATTGAGCAAGAATTGTCTTATTGGGCAGCATATAAATCCATTAGTCTGAAACTAAGGAATTACTTCAAAGAGCCTCATAAATGTGAACGTTTGCAGCACAATGAACATTGGCAACTCTATCTTATTCAGAAGGCTCTCAATAGGGGTTTCAAGATAAGATAGTACTTGTAATATTTTTACAGAAGCACGAACTGGAAGTTTATTTTAGATCTTGTTTTAGATTTTAGAGAGAGCCCATAACTCCATCTTCAAGGCAGGAAACAAAGACGAATAAAACGAGGCCAGGGCAAACTTGAGGAGGGGCATTAAGGTAGCTAAACAGACATACAAACAAAAAGTAGAGAAGCGTCTGATAGATAATGATCCATGAGGAGGTGTGGCAGGGGTTACAACATCTAACCAATTATAAGAGAAATATGATGAAAATCAGCCAACGCTGATGCTCTGCTGGTGGAGGACCTCAATAGCTTCTTTGCCCACTGTGAGGTTAAAAGACCGGTCTCTGTGGCTCTAGCTCAAAGGCCCTCTAATCTCCAGCCACTCACCCTGCATGAACGTCAAGTGAGAGCTGTGTTGAAGGCCATACATCCTAACAAAGCAGCAGGTCCTGATGGGATGTTGGGAAAGTGGTAAAAACCTGTGCTGACCAATTAACAGGGGTCCTGACAAGGATTTTAAACATCTCCCTGCAATTGGCTAGTGTTCCATCGTGCTTGAAAGCAGCCACAATCATCCCAGTGCCAAAGAAAGCAGCCATAAACAGCCTGGAATGACTATAGACCCATTGCACTAACGCCTACAGTGGTGAAGTACTTTGAGAGGATGGTCCTACAACACCTCAGCTCCTATCTTCCATCGAATTTCGATCAACACCAGTTTCCTTATAGAAGAAACAGGTCAACAGGGGACGCCATTGCCACTGTTCTACCTATTGCACTGAGACACCCTGAGGAATCTGGGAACTATGTTTTTTATAGACTATAGCTTTGCCTTTAAAACCGTCTTACCAGGGATTCTCATTGAAAAGCTGACAGACCTGAATTTCCCTCCCCTCACGTGTGATTGGGTCAAAGACTTTCCGACAGATTGTCCACAAACAGTGAGGGTTGGGCCTTTCACCCTGAAGCTTAGCACAGGCTCCCCTCAGGACTGTGTGCTCAGCCCCTACCTGTACTCGCTACATATACATGACTGTATGTCCTCTGATCTATCCAACATCATAATAAAGTTTGCATGACAGAATTAAAACAAGCAATTAGAATCCAGAAAAGTAACAAAACTCCAGGCCCTGAAGGCTTTCCGGCAGAATTTTATAAAGTAATAGAAGAACAGGTAGGACCAATATTGGTGGATTCATTTAATGAGATATTAACATCTGCTAAAATGCCAGACACATGGAAGGAATCGTTAATTTCGCTAATCCCGAAGGGGGACTCAGATCCCAGGATGATACAAAATTATAGACCAATCTCTTTATTGAATGTTGACTATAAAATATTTACTATTATTATTGCTACCAGATTAAAGATAATTTTGAATGAGTACATACACCCAGATCAAAATGGATTTCTCCCAAATAGACAAATTAGAAACAACTTAATAATAATGGATGTTCTGGAATATTATGAAGCCCATCCAGGGGAACAGGTAGCTCTTGTATTTTTGGACGCTCAAAAGGCTTTTGATAAACTCAATTGGCAATTTATGATTCAACAAATTTATGGTATGAATTTTGGCACTAAATTTGAGAATATTATAACGGCAATTTATTCAATACAAAAAGCAAATATAATAATAAATGGAGAAAATACTCAAACTATAAATATAGAAAAAGGAGTACGACAAGGTTGTCTGCTGTCCCCTCTCCTCTTCATATTATCATTAGAAATATTATTAGAAAGAGTAAGGCAAAATTCTGAAATAAAAGGATTAAAAATAAAAAATGAAGAATATAAATTGTAAGCTTTTGCAGATGATATGGCCTTTATTATGGAAGATCCAATAGAAAAAGGACCAATATTAATTAAGGAACTAGAAAGATATGGAGCAGTAGCAGGATTAAAAATTAACGGACAGAAAACGAAACTCCTAGTAAAAAATCTAACAGATCTACAAATAATAGAATTAGAAAGGGTGCTGGGACTTCAAACAACAAGGAAAATTAAATATTTGGGAATATGGCTGACAGCACACTGCAAGACAATAAAGGAAAACAATTATAATAAGCTATTACAACAAACACAAAAAGATTTAGAATTTTGGACGAAAATGCAATTGTCATTATTAGGAAGAATAGCAGCCATAAAGATGTCTATATTACCAAAATTTCTTTATTTATTCCAAACCATCCCAGTTAAATTAGATAAGACCTTTTTCAATAATCTCAATAGAATGACATTAAAATTCATCTGGCAGGGTAAGAAACCCAGAATAAAAATGAAATTGTTACAAGATATGAAGAGCAGAGGTGGTTTTGGATTGCCAAATTGGGAATTATACTATAGGGCAGCAGCATTAGTTTGGTTAAAAGATTGGATTAATTTAAAGAATAAAAGAATATTAGTTATAGAAGGTTATGACCTTCAAAGGGGGTGGCATGCATTTCTTTGGGAAATAGGACCTATCAAACAAAAATATTTTTATAGACATTTGATCAGAGATTCACTGATACACAATTGGATCAAGGTTAAAAAGAAACATTATATAAAAATCCCAATTTGGCTATCTATAATGGAAGCGATGATTCACCCAAATAACCTAGACCTGAATAAAATGTTAAAATATAAAGATCTATTGGATGTAAATGGAAATTTAAAAACAAAACAGGAACTCTAAGAAACAAGGGCTACGAATAGATTGGTGGACTTATCTTCAAATACAAAGCCAATACAATAAGGATATAAAGGACTATGGAATATATTTGAAGCCACAACAATTAGATAAAATCTTATTAGGACCCGATAAAAAAAATTACTAAAATTTATAAGTATCTCTTAGAAGTAGAACTAGAAGAAGAAGTCGTGAAAGGATATATGATCGCCTGGGCTCAAAACATTGGACATAATATAAAGCTAGCAGATTGGGAGACTATATGGAATAGAAATCATAAATTAACAAAATCAGTAACATACAAAGAAAATGCATATAAAATGTTTTACAGGTGGCACTTACCCCCTTCGAGATTAGCGAAAATGTACCCTAAACTGAATCCCAATGTTGGAAATGTAGAAAAAAAAGAGGGAACATATTATCATATGTGGTGGTCTTGCTCAGAGACTCGAAAATATTGGCTTAAAATCCAAAATTGGCTACAGGAAATTACCAATGAACAATTAGATTTAGAACCAGAGCTCTTCCTATTGGGGATCTTCAAAAAAAATACGTAAAGACTACAAAATACTTATTACTACATATATTGACTGTGGCCAGGATTGCTTTTGCTCAGTGTTGGAAACAGTCATTCACACCTGTAGAAGAACTGGTTATACAAAAAGTTATGAATTGTGCTGAAATTGATAAATTAACGTTGAGTTTAAAAGATGAGGAATCTTCAATATTTTATAAGGTATGGGAACAATGGTACAATAGGATAGATCGGAGACAGACTAAGGATAGATGATTATTAAATATAGAACATAGATAGAATAAGAATATTGTTATGTATAAATTATTACTATCGCACAAATGATTGTTATATGATAATGCACCACAAACAGCTGTTATTGAATTATATACTTTTTAATGTTTTTATGTAATAAAATTCAATAAAGTTTTCTAAAAAAAATAAAGTTTGCAGAGGACACAACAGTGCTGGGGCTTATAACTGGAGGGGACGAATCAGCATACAGGGAAGAAGCCCAGAAGCTATCCATATGGTGTTCAAAAAACAACCTACATCTAAACACCAGCAAGGCAAAGGAGTTGATGCTGGATTTCCGGAAGCAAAGAGAGGAACCTGCCTCACTTTATATCAAGTGGTGTCGTGTGGAGAGAGTTTCCTCTTTTAAATTCTTGGCTCATTAGTCAAGACCTCACCTGGAAAAACAACAGGTCCCTGGTGGTTAGGAAGGCTCAACAGAGACTTCATTTCCTTAGAATCCTGCAGAAAAATCAGGTAGAACAACAGCTGATAACTTATTTCTATCAGTCCACGATAGAAACTGTCCTCATATGCTATATAACAGTATGGCATGCTGATTTAACAGCCGCGGAAAGGAAGACACTACAGAGAGTGATTTATTCTGCACAAGAAACCATTGGTTACTCCCTATCACCATTGGATGATATTGGCAGGTCTCACTGTTTCAGTCAAGTAAGGAAGATACTTAGGGATGACTCAACCCTGTCCAGTGTCTCTTTTCACTTTTACCATCAGGCAGAAGACATAGAAGCATTTGCCAGTAGGACAAACAGGTTTAAAAACAGCTTCTACCTATGGGCTGTCAGTCTCCTAAACACCATCACAATCACTCCATGTACATATGGAAATGTATGACTAGGGTTTTTTTCCCAATTGCTTGTATAGGGATTGTTCTCTATACTATTCATGCTGTATTATATTTTCTGTTATGGATTGCACCAGTAGAGGCTAAACCAATTTCATTGTATACATGATGTACAATGACAATAAAAGCTATTACTACATCTACACTATTGATGATCCATTTTCACAGAAACCTTTACTCAGATTGTTGAGGCTGTTATGTCTTCTTTGCAGCTACAACATATTATAGTTGATCTTGCCAGAAGCTGCAACATTCATCTCTCTTCAAGGGTAACTTTCAAAAATCTTTACTGAAATGTTCACAAATTATTATAGGAACTGACATGTTCTTAATGTTAAGAATTGGTGTCTGAGAGGTATCAGTAATCAATGCTTCTTTGAATGATGATGGAAAAGGCAGCGATGTGCCCCCCTTTCAACAAATCTTAGTTCAACGCTACTGTTTTGGATAATTTTAAATGTGTCTCCAATCTTCCCTTCTTAGGAAATGTGGAGAGAATGGTGGACTTACAACTGAAGAGTTCCTTGGAGGAAGAAGGCAATTTGGAGCTCACAGGAGCTCATAGAAGTCATTGCTGAAAAGCAGTCCTGGTAAGCTGCTGTCATGAAGCTGCAAAGAGCTGGCAGTCATCAGAACTAAGTTGCTGTCATGCCAAAAGAAGAAGGAGGGAAGAACGTATTGACCGAACCTCAGGTTTTGTGGAATATGCTGCCTCCCAGGAACAGGGAACATAAATAGGATGGCAAAGCTGCCAAAGCTCTTCAAGACAACTGATTGAGACCTCATCCTGCTTATCCATATCAGCGCGAACGATAGCCCCAAAGGCCATGCTCTCTGCATCACTTGAGCTTCAGAGCCCTAGGAAAGAACAGAAGAATCTGAGGTAGTGCCTCTTCCCATTCTCCATTTGATGGGAAAAGCTAGAAAGAAAAGGGGAATACAACAGAAGATGTATACAAAAGTGAGTATTTATTGTTTATTTATATATGGCTGCTCATCTCAATTACAACAGCCCCAATTTCGTGAGCCCCGTTGACCCTGCAGCTTCTTGATCAGCTAAACAGACATGTCTTAAGGCTGGTTAGGATGCCTAAAGAGTTAGAACCAGCCAGATCTTGGGAAAATAGGAACTCCGCTTCCTAAGCCTATCAAATGACCCAGAGCAGGCCCTTTTTGTTGGACCTCCTGGAACTGGCAGGAAGCAAGCAGGAAAAGGTGATCCTGCAAATAGCCTGAGAAATACAGTAAGTAAAATAAAACAATATCATAAGAAAGGTTCTACCTCAAAGACAATTGCTTGAATCATGTTGAGCTTGATAAGAGCACTTTAAATTGAGGACTGTAGTGGGCTGAAGAAACAGGCTGTGGAGTAATACATGCAGTTCAACAGAGAGAATTTAAACTTGTGGACCCATTAAAAACTTTTTAAAAAATCAAGAAATTGATTCATAGGTTTTCACTGTCTATATATTTAGGTTATGAGAATGGAAAATAAACAAGAGAGGCTTGAACCCTTAAAGCAGGAAGACCAGTGCAATTGAAGGCATAACATGGAGAACTCCTGACATGACTGGAAAATAATATCTGAAGGCTACAATTCATTGCGGCAGAACAGAGACAATAGGAAGAGTGGAAGAGTTGGAATCTGTGTTAAAAATAGCTAGTTTTATAAAAATGCAACAGAACAACATTATGGCACTGTAGCAAGAATGTGTTTAAAATCATTAGAAGAAGTAATAAATGCAGTACAGATTTAGAAGTTACTAAGCAAACAATTAATAATAAAATAGAGATGATGTTTTCTAAATCGAACACCAGATTTGTCAATCACTCTAGGTAGTCCAGATCATGAAAACAACTCCACAGGATGTCTTTATTGAGACTGCCTATAATAACGGAATCTTGCATATCTGGTTTTATTGTTCCTTCTTCTTATAGTTCAGTTAATTAGAGAAGTCTGTCTCAGCCACTTCAGACTGAACAGAGTTGGGAGGAACCTTGTAGGTCATCTAGTCCAGAGGTCTCCAACCTTGGCAACTTTAAAACTTGTGAACTTCAACTCCCAGAATTCCTTAGCCAGCTTGCAGGAGACTCTATACCATTTTTGACAGATGGCAGTCCAGTCCCTTCTTGAAAATCTCCAATGATGAAGCTCTTACAAACTTCCAAAGGGAACTTCTCTTCCATTGGTTGATTGTTCTTACTCTCAGAAAACCCCTCCTTATTTCTAGGTTGAATCTCTCCTTGATCAGTTGCACTCGCTTTTTTGGCTGCTGCTGCACACTGCTGGCTCATATTTAATTGGTTGTCCACTAAGACTCCAAGACTCCCTCTCCCAGTTACTGCTATTAAGCCTGTTTTCACCCAGTCTATATATATGTCCTTTGGGTTTTTCTTGCCTAAGTGTAGGACTTTACTTTTCTCTACATTGAATTTCATTTTGTTAGATATGGCCCAGTGTTCCAGTCTGTCAAGATCCACCTGGATCTTGAGCCTATCTTCTTTAGTATTAGTTATTCCTACCAGCTTAGTATCATCTGCAAATTTGATAAGTTCCCCTTCTATTCCCTCATTTAAGTAGTTTATGAAGATATTGAAGAGTATTGGGCCTAAGACAGAACCTTGTGGCACTCCACTGCTTACTTTTTTCCATGTAGTACATTAATGATGACTCATTGAGTATGGTTTGTCAGCCAGTTGTGAATCCATCTAGTAGTGAATCTATCTATCCCACATTTTCCTAGCTTACTAAGAAGTAGGTTGTGGTCTACTTTGTCAAATGCTTTGCTGAAGTCTAAGTATATGATGTCCACAGCATTTACCTGGTCTACTAATTTAGTCACTATGTTGAAGAATGAACTTCAGAACATTGTCTGGATGTTCTGGACTTGTGGGATGTTCCAGTCCTTGCTGCATCAGCAATGTAGCCTGCATACTTCCATCAGGATCATCTTTCTTACTATCTACAAAAAATAATAGTTAATAATCATTGTGTGGGGATTATAGTTTTCCTGATGTCTCTTGAAAGATAGAACCTTTGCACAAGAAGGAAGAGGAAGAGGAACCATTGGATAATAAACTCAATGGCAGAAAGAAAAGGGATCTTTTCTTTACTTGCATCATATTTTGATGCATATTTTGCATCCTCTTTCCATACACACCCTCAGCTCCCTCTTCCCCCGCCCCAAGTCCTGTGGGGACCTCATCAGGAGTGAGGCAAGGGGGAGGGGTGTGAGGGAGGGGTGTTGCTTTCTCTGCCCCCAACCCACATGGCTTTGCATGCACTACCTGACACAGCCTTCTGCCTCTCTTGAGCTTTTTTCTCTAATACACATTTTAACTAAAATGGTTAAAATAGTTCCACATTAAATATAGAATCAAACAGAACTAATGTTTCGTGTTGGGAGGAGTGGGTGAGAGAGAAGGTGACAAGAGAGTCTGGCTAGTACAGATTGCTTCAATCATGAATATTCATTTCACAAAGCTGGAATTAACGTGTCCTTTATCCCCCACCCCACCCTAACCTGCCCCTTTGCCTGAATGGAGCACAAGCAGAAGATGGAGCCAGGGGAATTGGCGATGCCATGACCAAGATCCAGTCCTTAGAATGCTGCCCAGAGAATCCACAGGATAAGCTAAAATGGAATTTTCTGCTATTCTTGCAAAGGTTTCTCCTGGCTCAACCAGTCATGGTCTTCATTGCAGAATGAAGAAAATTTATTTATTATTTATTTATTTATTAAATAGTTTTATATACCGCCCTTCTCCCAAAGGACTCAGAGCGGTGAACAGCCAACTAAAATATATTATAAATTACAAATTACAATATTAAAAGAGATTAAATTATGAGGCTGCCGTTAAAAGAATTAAACCCCCCGATTAAAAATAACCCCTCATTTAAAATAAAGATAGTAAAACTGTAACAGAGCAAAAAATAACAATAATGAAACACTTCATTTCTAGCCTCCAGACAGAAAAGAGAGGCTCAAGGGAAGATCCATGTTCTCCCTGTGAGAGAATCACAATCTCCCAGAACCGAAAGGGGACTTTGCAGCTTTAGGCCCAATTCTCTGTTCAAGGCAGCAATCATGGGATTCCCCCCCCCCCGCCCCCTTTGTTTTAGATCTTTGTAATAGGCGTCCACAGCAAGAAAGTCTCCCAGAGATTCATATTGGGACAATATGAATTGCCCCAAATGACCCATAATAACTTGTTGAAAGACAGCCCAGGAGAACCAACAAGCTAACTCTTGAAGCCAATCAGAAGCTGCAAGGAGCAGAGGGGCTAAGCCAAGGCTGCAAGGGCACCTTCTTAGCAAGCTCCCCTGTGCATCTCCATCTTGGACAAAAGCTGGAAGAGGCTCCGGCAACAGGCATGGTGCCTCTTCTGACTCTGAGGAGGGAACTTTCATTTTTTGCCACTGTCTAAGAGGATCCTCAGCATGAACCTCTTGGTTGAGGTGAATTTAGATCACCTCTCCCAGGTGTAAGAGAGAGGGGTGAGTCCCCATTTGGCCAGCTCATAGAGAAGCAGCCAGCTGGATGTTACAATTCAACAAAGGTTGCTCATCCATCACCCGGGATCAGATATCATCAATACGCTGATTAGCCAGCTGAACAATTCCCCAGGGATGAGATTAGCCCCAGCCTTGCTGGCCTTCTGGAAACCTTTAAACCTTGGTTTGGCCATCAGGCCAGGAAATCCCAGGGAATTGGTGGGGAGCCCATTAAAGGGTTGCATTTTTTCACTTTACATCCTGCTCTTCCATGTCTTTGATAGTTTTTAACAATTTTAATTGTGTTTTAATGGTCTTGTTTTTCAAAATTGTTATGTTTTGGATTTGTGTGTTTTGTTTGTTTATCTGTTGACTGTATGTGCTGCCCAGAGTCACAATGTGAGTTGGAAAGCTATATACATTTAATAAACAAACAAACAATAAAATAAGAGCTCCTGTGCTCCTAGGCTGATCCAGGTAGCCACAACATGCTGCATATTGGGGAGGGGAGGAAAATACTCCCCTGCCTTCCTTGCTGTTCCCCTCAAGAGACACTTTCTTCCAATACCTCTCCCCATTTCTGTGCCCTAAAATGGCCGTCTGGACAGGACAGGCATCCATTCAACAGGGAGAACTCTTGTCACTCTTCAGACTTCCTTCTCGTTAGCAAGCTCACTGGTTGTTCTCAGTCCCCCCTCCCTCGTATTACTCCTATCAAAGCATCTGGAGTGTGGGGGACATCTATTGAGTTCACATTTTAATAGAAGCTTTCATACCTCGTGCCTACCAAACCAAGATGCTAACCAGTATGCATTCCTCTTTTCAATTATTTTTGCAATTTCTCAGGTTTTGAGTTATCTAATGGACTAACTAATGGATAACTAATGAGTTATCTCCAGATAAACTCATGATATGAAGTGCCCATTGGAGGGGAAAATGCCCACAACAATTGCATTCTGCAAAACATATCGCCAATGATGAGGGCAGGCTGGAGGCAGCCAGCATTTGCCAGGCAGTGCTGAAGTTGATTTTCAATGGGCAGGTTGCAGGGCGTGTGATGTCCTTTTCCTTAAGGGTGGGGTGGGGGTGTGGAGCACAGAAGGTATGTTAAACCTGGCCAAAGCTCAGCACCCACCCACTCTTTTGCTTGCTGTCTAGCTCTCTTGCAGCCTAACTGTGTTCATATCATTTTGGGAGCTTGCAGGCTGCATCTTGGAGAAGAGCGGGAGAACTATACATACAAGAATGTATATTTTCATGCAGGCCTTTAAAAATTGCAAATCAAAACAGGAGTGGAATTCTTCATCATCTTCTGCTTGAAATTATGCTGCAGATGTTCTCTTTCTAGTCTTCAGCAGTGGCCCAGAAGAGCCCAGATGTTTCTGTCATAGGAGCAGCAGGAGGACCGAGTGTAGCTTCCAAGGGACCGAAGGGAATCCCCCTAAGGTGGGGCGGGGGGGCTTTCCAGACTGTTGCCTTTCAGTATGACCAGCATTAATATTTGCATCAAGAACAACCAGCAATAAGAGAGAGGTGCACTTTGAAGTGCAATAACTGAGACACACCCAGGCAGCCCCCGGCCTCTCTCAGGAAGACCAGGCTTCATCTTGAGGCTTCTGCACTTGTGTCCTGCAATCTCAATTCCCCTGGGCCAGAGGACTTCCCTTCCTGGGCTTTGAGCCACGAATTCTGAAAAATCAGCTAGAAGCTGACACACTCCATGATCTTGTTGTGGCAGCAGCACATGCTCCTCCGTGCGAAGAAAACAGGGTGGAGAGAATCTGCCCAATGCTGGATTTCATCTCCTGGAAAAGCACCAACGGCCAGGGAATATCAGCTGCCAGGATGGGTAAACTGGGCCTCACAGAGTGAACTTGCTCACCTCTTGTCACCCACCATTTCTCACCTCCTGAGGGCAAAGGGAGAATTCACTCCTGCCTGGGCTAGTCTTGTCCCCATGATGTGGGGAAATCAGCTTGGGAAAGGGCCAGGAAGTTTCCAGTTTAGGTTTCTGTGGTGAACTTTGGAAAGACCAAGCTTGCTTGCTTGCTTTTCCTAAACTAATGGGAGAAATCCTGCTCCTTGGTTCCTTCAGCAGACAATGGACAAAGAGTCTCATGCACATACAGTGGGTACCATCCAACTGATTTCTAGTGGAATCATCTCTTTCTGTGATCTTTGAGAAATGTTGGAGGTAAAAGTAGTGCCAGTGGACCAGAGAAGAGCAAATGTTGTTTATGCCTTCAGAAAGGGGAAAGAAGAGCCCCATCAGCTTCACATAGATCCTACAGGACTCAATGGCACAGATGGTCCAACAAGGAGAACTTTGTAGAGAATGCAAGAGATGGATGAACCCAAAGGGGTTCAAGAGGAGTTCAGTCCTGATCAAGTAGTTCACCCTAACCAAACAGGCTTCATTAATAGGACACAACGTTAGTCTAAACAACACAAAAAAGACAAGCAAATGATTGCCATGGGTGTGCAGTCCAAATGCAGTGGGATTGCATGCAGCACTACAAAACTGCTGCGATAGATGGTTGTAGATTGCTATGGAAATGCCTCTATTATGATATGCACGTGCAAAAGAAAACTTTTGGGGGATTTTCTACTTAGTTATCAATTTTTTTAAATGGCCAAATATAGATTAGCCAATGGGACTGCACCTGAGCTTCCTTGTGTGCAATTGACTATATAACCTTGTACTTGGGCTCTTCCACCTAGCTACATTGCTAAATGCATCCTTGCATGTCTGACTGTCAGGTGAGCCTCCATTCAAAACCCTAGAAAGAAAACCTTAGACTCCATTGTTATAGAGAAAAGGACTTTAACTGAAAATTGAAGTGGTAGCATCAGAAGAACACAAGATCTGAGGCAATAGGCATGAAAATCACATATAGAAAGTTACCCCATGTTCCCACCCCCAAGAGTTCAAACTGGCCATCCAATCTGAGATGTGTATAATGTCATGTGGGGCATCTTCAGGTGGTGATGCAGTCATCTGGTATGCCAAGACGGTTGACCTTGGCCTAAACAAACAAGGAGCTACATCTGCACAGCAAGTAAGTAAGCATAGTCAAGAAAACACCCCAACTTTTACATTTCACCAACTTAAATCTCCAGCACCCTTTCCCACCCCCATGAAGCCGAATTATTTTTCCCTTCCCCCATTTCTATGGAAGCCGGAAAGACAAGCAGGAAAAGGATTCTTGGAGGCTAACACTGACCAAGACTCTGCAGTCAAGATAGGCCAAGGCAAGAACCCAGGGCCATTTGGGTCTTCAAGTATGAATGAGTCCCCCCAGTTTCATTTTTGTGTGAATTAAGGAAGGCCTTTTCTCAAGTTACTTTCTTGACCCTGGTTCCAGGCCCTCTCCTCTGACTGTTGCCTTGGTAGTAGCTCTTCCTCCTGTCCTCCAGTTCCTATGCTGTCTACCCAGACTTAGGTTTTTGGAGACTTTCAACTCCTGTCTTGAATGGAGAAACAGATCTGAACCTGGGTGGTGAAGAGAGAAATGTTTGTGTGTGTGTGTGTGTGTGTGGTCTTCAGAGTATTTATCCAGTACTTGAGAGGAATCAGCAGAGCAGGGCTGTCAAACTCCAGGCCCAGGGGCCAGATGCATCACTTGCTGGTCACGCCTGGCTTAGTGAAGGGGGGAAAAGTTGTGATACATCACCTGATATCACTGTGATGACAGAAGTTTGACACCCCTGCAGCAGGGCTTTCAAGGGATGATGAAAAAGTAACCTTGCAACCAATCTTCACAATTACGACCTTTGCAGATCTGTAAAGCAAAGGAAAGCTGAAGTACGATCACAAGCACGGCCACAGTTTCACTTAGTGGCCACTTTGCTTGATGACTAATCGCTGGTTCCAACTGGCATTGCTAAATGAGGACTGTGTGTCCCATGCCTGAACAGTGGAAAAACCATGCATACCAGGGCTAAAGTCGTACAACTCATAGTTCTCCAAGGAAAATTAAGTTCAGAGCAAATATGTGAATATTCAGAAACAACTCTTGAACCTTCACAACATAAATCATCTTTGTGCCTTTGGGGCCCCAGTTCACAAGCTCACAGCTGGACCATGGGCAGCTTCACTACAGGGAGTCCTCGGCTTAGTGACCGTTCGAAGTTACAACGGCACTGAAAAAAGTGACTTATGACCATTTTCCCTTCCTATGACCATGGCAGGGTCCCTATGGTCACAGGATCAGAATTCAGCTGCTCGGCAACTGACCCCCATTTACGAGGGTCCCCCGGTCCCCCTTTGCCGCCTTATGAGAAGCAAAGTCAATGGGGAGGCCAGATCCGCTTAACAACCACATTACGAACTTAACAACTGCAGTGATTCACGTAGCAATTCTGGCCAGGAAGTTCATAAAATGGGGCAAAACTCACCTAAGAACAGAACCTTTGGGCTCAATTGTGGTTGTAAGTCAAAAAAAATCACTCTGAAAGTCCCGTCCTCTGCTCATTGCCAAAATCTGAGTGGAAATGTCACCATACCCTTTAATACCCATCCAGCTCCAAGTCATCCTTAAAAGGGAGCCTCTAAATTCCTCAGAAATGTTCCCGCTATCAGTGGTGCTCGGTTAGTGTGTACTCAACTGGATTCCCTATTATGACACATGGAAGTGAATGGCATCTCCTAAAGCGTGTTGGGAAAAGAAAATAGTTGCTACAAAAATTTTAAAATGCCACCCATATTTATCCTTTTGTGCAATCCGAGCATAGAAATCACGTTGCCAAGAGGAGCTACAATTGAAGCAATGCTGTCTGAATCTCAATTTTCCTCTCTCCCTTCTTCTTCCCACAGAAAAGTATGGAACAGGAATATGGGGGAACTGTTTATAATGGAAATACTCTTCACTTGAGTGTATAGGGAACAATGGGTTGCTTTGGGTGAAAGATGCTGTGTGCTGGTAACACCTTTATGGGTCTTAATGAAGAAAACTTTACTGTGAAATGGAGATAATCATCTGCTATTTCACCTTGCCTTTTGGCTGCAGGGGTGGTGTTGCAGTTATTTATTACCTTCAGCTACCTCTATTAGCAGCAATCAACATATATAAAAGGCATTAACATTCGTCTAAGAATGAACCTTTTTATAATATCCCACCATCCTCAAAAACCCAAGGCATGATGAGACATGGTTGTCCTCACTTGCTTATGAAAAGCAAGGAAGTGGAGTCCTCCATACCCTCCATGACCAAAGCAGGTGGGCAGATTGAAATCTGGCAAGGTGTTATCTGATGTCCCTCACAGCTTCAATGCCTTGAAGGCCTTGAAAGGCAACATCCAGAACTTTGAAGTCAATCAGGAAGCTGACTGGCAACCTAAGCAGTGACTAGGCAGCCATTGGTGTAATTCTCTGTTCTCAGGGTTATCCAACAATCAGCTCACCCCTGCATTTGACACCAGCTGCAGGTTTTGGATTATCTTCAAAGGCAGCAGCCCCACTTGCACCACATAAAAAGCAGGAAAAGACCGAGAGGTTAGGGCCTGAGTCAATGTCTCCGGAGCATCAGCAGAACCGAAAGTGAGGTATGGCTGTTCTGCACACCTACGGCCACTGCAATGTCCCCATGGGTCAGGGGATCAGAATCCAGGTCCTTGGCAACTGGCAGGTCCTCGGTATGGCTGCAGGGTCCCTTTGGCCACCTTCCAGCAAGCAAATTCAATGGGGAAGCCAGGTTCACTTAGCAACCGTGTTAATAGCTTAACAACTGCAGTGAATCACATGATAACTGTGGCAAGAAAGGTCATAAAATGGGGAAAAACTCACTTAACCAATGGCTCACTTGGCAAAAAAATGTTGGGCTCAATTGTGGTTGCAAGCCGAGGACTATCTGTACTGGGGGGAAAACAAGGGGAAAGAGGATGACAAATGCAGGGAAGATGCATTTCCAAAGCAGTAAAAAAAATTGTTTTTGCTTTGAGTCTCGATGATAGGGGTGGTATGAAAATGGGGCAGACAACATACATGAATATAAAAGAGAATCAGAATAGAGCTGGAAGGGACCTTGGAGGTCTTCTAGTCCAACCCCTGCTCAAGCAGGAGACCCCCTACCATTTCCGACAGATAGCTGTCCAGTCTCTTCTTAAAAGCCTCCCGTGATGGAGCACCTGCGAGGCTTCTGGAGGGAAGCTGCTCCACTGGCTAATTGTCCTCCATGTGAGAAAGTTTCTCCTTAATCCCAGGTTGCTCTTCTCCTTGATTCATTTCCATCCAATGTTTTTTGGAAAGAGGAAGGAGAAGTATAACCATACATGTACAATTATGTTACTGTTGTAGAGCATCGGTAATCACTTGAGGCAGACAACCAAGGCAAAAGGTTCAGCTCTTACTTTATTTACAAATAAAGGGTTACCGCTACTGCCGCTCTAACACGGCAGCTAGCTGGAGCAGTCTCGATGATAGGGGTGGTATGAAAATGGCTGATGCTGTTTGACAGCATCAATAGCCGGCTGTCAAACAGCATCAACCAATGGGAGAGGTCCGTGCTTCCCGCTTAAAGCACGGACCTGAGTGGAAACTGCAGTCAATATACAACACTCCTCCCTCCCAGAGAGGAGCATACGTAGTCCTGTAAATATGTTGGGCGCCTGCGCAGTCGTCCTGATCTTCTTAGTTCAGCTGAAAATGGCGCCGGGCTGCTGCCTTCTGTTTGCTGCATGGCTTCCATCGGTGGTGAGGCTGCAGGAACATCGGGAACTTGGTCAGGACCCTGGTCAGCTTCTTCTCCAGGTAGGCTGTCATCTCCGGTGGGCTAGAGGCTAGCTTCTTCGGGTAGGGGTAGTTTTTCCGCATCAGGACCATCTAGATGACCTCTGGGTATAGTGCTCCAATGCCTCCTCAGGTGGTCCACATGGCGGCGCCAGACGTGCCCATCAGGTAGCTGGATTCTATAAGACTTAGGACCAGTTACTGCCACCACACAACCAGATAACCACAATGGGTGCCCAGCAAAGTTCCTGACATATACTTTGTCATTTACTAGGAACCCTCTGTCTTGGCTGTTAGACCCAAGGGGAAGCACTGGGGCATAATTTGGGTGAAGCCTGTCAAGAGTGGTTTTCAGACGGTGCCCCATTAACACTTCAGCTGGTGACCTATTTGTGGAGGCACAGGATGTTGTATGTTGGCTCAGAAGGTATTGAGCCAGTCTAGAATGCCAGTTAATGGGTCCCAATCTCTGTAGTACCTCCTTAGCAGATCTGACTGCCCTCTCAGCCAGACCATTACTTGCAGGGTGAAACGGGGCTACTAATATGTGTCTGATGCCCAGGTTGGCTAGGAAGATCTCAAATTCACAAGAGGTAAATTGGGGGCCATTGTCGGATACAATGGAGTCAGGGAGGCCATGTGTGGCAAACATCCTGGTCAATGCTTTATTAACTTCTTCAGTGGTTGTGGTGTGCATTAAGGTCAGTTCCACCCACTTTGAAAATGAATCTACTACCACTAGGAATGTACGTCCGTGGAAAAGGCCAGCCAAATCTATATGAATTCGGGACCACAGGCTTCCTGCCTCTTCCCAGGTCCTAGGGGTGGCTGCTGGAGGGGATGACCTGGTGGCCTGGCATGCCTGACATGAATTGACCCAGCTAGAGATTTGGGCATCCATACTAGGCCACCATACGTAGCTGCGAGTGAGGTTCTTCATCCTAACTATACCTGGATGACCCTCGTGAAATACCTTTAAGACTGAGGTTTGTAGCTTGGGGGGGATCACTACCTTGGTTCCCCTTGCAATGAGGAAAGTTCCTCTTGGCGTAGCTTGTAGGGTAGGAATTCTGATGGATAAGGGGTTGCAGGCCACCCCCTCCCTACCCAGTCAAGGACTTGGGAAATTACCTTGTCCTTGGCTGAATGGGCAGCGATGTCAGAAGCAGTGACAGGCAGCTTGAGCTCTTCAATCAGGAAAATGGCATTTGTTGGTGCTGGGTCCTCAACAGGAACTGGCAGGGGGCAACGACTGAGGGCATCTGCATGGCCAAGCATTTTTCCAGAGCGGTGGACCAGTGTATATGAATATGCAGCCAGAAAAATGGTCCATCTGGTCATCCTTGGGGATAAAATCTGAGGAGTTTGTTTAGTGCCAGATAAAATTCCTAACAGGGGCTTGTGATCTGTTATCAGTTCAAAATGATGACCGTAGAGAAATTGATGAAATTTCCTTACTGAAGCAACTGCAGCCAAGGCCTCCTTGTCAATTTGACTATAGTTGCATTCAGTGGAGGATAGTGTCCTTGAAAAGAAGCCAATAGGTGCTTCTGCACCATTTGGCAGTCTGTGACTCAGAACAGCCCCTATTCCAAAAGGGGAAGCATCTGCAGCTAGAACTAGTGGTAAATTCTTGTTGAATTGTATTAACACAGCTTTGGACGTGAGCAGCGATTTGACTTCCTTGAAAGCAAGACTTTCTTTTGGCCCCCAGTGCCATGGTGTCTGCTTGTCTAGGAGCCTGTGAAGAGGCTCTGCAATTGAATGGGGCAGGAACGAAGCATAGAAATTTATGGGGCAGGAACAAAGCATAGAAATTTAGAAGTCCCAGAAAAGATTGGAGCTCAGTCTTATTAGTAGGAGTGGGAGCTTCATGAATGGCCTTTACTTTAGACTCTGTTGGGTGAATACCCGAGGCTTCAATTTTGTAACCTAAAAATTCCACTTGTGGAGTGGCAATGGTGCATTTTTCTCTTTTTAATTTAAGACCTGATTTTTTAAAACGTTCAAGGACACTTCTGACTCTCTATAGCAATTGAGTTTGATTGTTGGCAGATATAAGAATGTCATCGAAATATGGTACAACGCCTGGTAACCCTTGCAAAATCCTTTCCATTAGAGACTGGAAAATTCCAGGGGCTACACTAACTCCAAATTGTAGGCGTGTACATTTAAAAGCGCCTCTGTGTGTCACTATGGTTTGCAGTTCTGCAGTTTCGTCATCAACAGGGAACTGTTGATAAGCCTGTGACATATCTAGCTTTGCAAAAATGGAGCCAGGCTCAAGGGAATGGAGTAAATGTTGCACAATGGGGACCGGATAAGCGCTTACTTGCAAATATCTATTTATGGTCGTTTTATAGTCAGAACAGATCCTCAAATTTCCATCCTTTTTTAGAGGTGTCACTATTGGGGTCTCCCATTTGGAAAAATCTGTAGGTTGTAGTATGCCTTGTTTAATTAATCTGTGTAGTTCCTTGTCGAGTTTAGGACGAATTGCAAAAGGTACCCTGCGGGGTTTTAAATGGATTGGTACTGCTTGGGGGTCTACCTTGAAAGATATTGGGGTTCCCACGTAGCAGCCTAGGCCTTCGCTGAATACATCAGCATATTCCCTGAACAGGGAGTCAACTTCTGAACTTGCAATGGCATGGATTCCACCTATGTGGACGCCCAGGGCAGGGAGCCAGTCTAATCCCAATAGGCTTGGGAGGGCGCCATCCACTATCACTAAAGGCAAGTGACCCTTAAAATCTTGAAAATGAATTAGAAACTTGCCTTTTCCGATGACAGGAATGGTTCTGCCTTGGTAGTCCCGTAGAGTCAGATTGCAGCCTGGAATCTTCTTTCTTGTTACTCTGGGAAGCAGTTGCTTCAAGGTGCCCCACGAGATGATGGATAGTGCAGAGCCGGTGTCTACTTCCATTCTGCATGGTCTACCTTCTATAGAAACAGTGACACCAATTTTGTTAGAACTATTTTTTGGTACCTTAGCTTGGTAGCATGTGCAGCAATCCTCGATTTGTCTTGGATATTGTATGGCTTTCTGAGGCCTTTGAGACTGGTTAAAAGTCTTTCCTGCCTGACATATTCTTGCCAAATGACCCTTCTTTTGGCATCTTAAGCATATGGCATTCCTGAATCTGCAGGATGCCCTGAGATGGTTGCCCCCACAGCTTAAGCAGGTGGGCTGTATTCGTGGAGGTTGATTTGCAACCTGTCTGTACTCCCTTTGATTAGGGTTGGGCTGTCTGAGGCGGTTTATCTCAGTAGCCTCTTCTAAACCTTCCTCTGTGGAGGCTTCATCAAAATGCACTGTTGGGTTATCTAGTCTAATTAGATTTCCCTGTATTTCAGCTGCTGAGAGTGCTGATAGCTCAGCAGCCTGGGATTCTTCTGTGGCTTGTTTTAAGGTTAGGTCCTCTTTAGCTAGTAGTCGTCTTTGCAGCTTGGGGTCCCTAACTCCACAGACCAGCTGATCTAACAGCATATCTTCTAGCATATCTCATTGCGGATTCAGGTAATCCCTGAATCCGCAATGTAAGGCAGCTGTTCGTAGTGCTGCCATGTAGTCACTAATGGTTTTTCCCTCAGTCTGGGTGCGCCTTCTAAAGGCAAGGCGTCTGGCAATTCTAGAAGGCTTAGGGGAGTAATGGTTGGAGAGAATTTCTTGCAATTCTTCCCAGGGGATAGTCTTAATAGATCGTGGAGCCAATAATGCTGTTGCGGTGTCAAATACCGTGGCTCCGCAAAAGCTTAGAAAATAAGACTTTTTTCTATGTTCAGAAATGTCAGTAAGGTCTATAGCATCTAAAAAGCAGTCAGACTGGTTCCTGTATGATTCCCATGTCTCTGCCGTCGGTCTGAAAGGCGGGAATGCAGGATTCGAAGTCATCTTTCCCTCAGCTGTGCTGCTTCTCCTGAGGCGATTTAAAAATCGCACTTCACGAACGGTGATAGCAACTCTGTAGCGATTTCAGCTCTTTGTTAGTGACTTCACTCTTTGTCCTTTTTGCTTGTCTTGCCTCTATTAAGGATCCCGCCCCCGTCGCCAGTGTTGTAGAGCGGCGGTAATCACTTGAGGCAGATAACCAAGGCAAAAGGTTCAGCTCTTACTTTATTTACAAATAAAGGGTTACCGCTACTGCCGCTCTAACACGGCAGCTAGCTGGAGCGGCAACAGCTGATGCCATTTGACATCTCCTTTTATAGCCAGCTGTCAAACAGCATCAACCAATGGGAGAGGTCCGTGCTTCCCGCTTAAAGCACGGACCTGAGTGGAAACTGCAGTCAATACACAACAGTTACTAGCGCCAATCTAAATAAAAGCCATATTTAGGAATTGCAGTTTTGCAGGAAATCTATTTCCCAATCTGGTTTGCCTCATAATGATGACACAAGATCCACTATCAGCCATCCAGAAGAAGAAGAAATAGAAAGTTGTAGATGTTGATGGCTCTCGCTTGAGAGGCACAGAATCTCAATGGCACTAGAAGACCTCCATAGTCCCTTTCAACTCTGTTAAACACATCTGTATTTATGCTCTGGACTATTGACATGTAAACCCTGAAAAATATCTGGGCAAAAGAAAGGCAGTAAAATCACTCTAGGTATAGAGATGATGCAAAATATTAATATATGATAAATAATGGAACAATTAAAAATAATAGCACAGAGTTTTCTCTCTCCCCCCTTCCTTCTTCTTTTCTTTCTCTCTCTCTTTCTTTCTCCCCCTTCCTCTTTCTTTCTCTTTCTCTCCTTTCCTCTTTCTTTCTTGCTCTTTCTTTCTTTCTCTCTTTCTCTCTTTCTCTCCTTTCCTCTTTCTTTCTTTTTTTCTTTCTTCCTATTTTTCTTTCTTTCTCTTTCATTTTCCCCCTTTATTTCTTTCTTTCCCTTCCTCTTTCTTTCTTGCTCTTTCTTCCTTTCTTGCTCTTTCCTTCTTTCCCTTCCTCCCTTTCTTCCTTCCTTCCTTTCCTTCCTTGTCTCTCTCTCTCACACACACACACACACACACATACACACACACACACACAAACACACACACACACCTTTTCTGGAAAGAAATTATTGGTCGAACTCCAGAGCAGCAAGCGGCGGGACAATGAAGAAAGCAGCAGCCCCAGAACATCCATCCGCCCTCCCTTTCGAAGCGCATAGGTGGCGGCAGGAGTGGGTGGGGGTATCTCAAAAGGGAGGGAGAAAGCGAACAGCTTTCTGTTCACTTTCTCTGCTGCACTTGGGCTGAGAGGGCAGTGGAGGTGCCCCAAAAGGGAGGCCAGGAACTCCTGGGGCTGCTTCCCATAGCCGCACTGCCACCACTGCTGCCCCCCCCCCGGCCCTCTGGACTAGCCCAAAAACAGCACCCCACCTTGGTCTCCTCCCACCTGGAAAGGTCCTGGGTGATGGGGTGGAAGCTCAGAAAGTCCCTGGGCAGTGGGGGGTAAGTCCAGAAAGTCCCTGGGCAGTGGGCGAGGGTCTAGCGTGACTCGCAGGCTTACCTGTGAGCAGGGCAGAAAGATCAGGGCTGCTCAGTTGGGGTGCAGCACCATGTGGGGAAGTCAGGTTAGGCAAGCCATGAGGGCCCAGCGTGCCACATCGGAAAGGAGGAGTGACTGGGCAAGGCGAATGGCAGGTCAGCGAGCTGCACGAGCGAAAGAACATCAGATGGGGGGGCAACTGAGTGATCGGCAACTGGGGAACCGGTTCGAGGGCATGGCCAGCTAGAAGTTACTACCAGTTCAGCGACCCACACCTAATCACCGCTATCGGTTCTCCAGAACTGGTGTGAACCGGTTGAATACCACCTCTGTAGATAACCCATGAAACGCCTTATTGTGGCAAAGGGACTTGCGTAGCTCAATGAAGCTATGAGCTATGCCATGCAGGGCCACCCAAGACAGACAGGTCAAAGCAGAGAGCTCTGACAAAGCGTGATCCACTGGAGAAAGAAATGGCAGCCCACACCAATATCTTTGCCATGAAAACCCCATGGACAGTACCAAAAGGCAAAAAGATATGACACTGGAAGATGAACCCCTCAGGTCGGAAGGTGTTCAATATGCTACTGGAGAAGAGCAGAGGGCTAGTACTAGTAGCACCAGAAAGAGTGAAGCAACTGGGCCAAAGCTGAAAGGACACTTAGCTGTGGATGCATCTGGTGGTGAAAGGAAAGTCCGATGCTGTAAAGATCTACTCTCCATAGGAACCTGGAATATAAGATCCATGAATCAAGGCAAGCTGGACATGGTTAAATAAGAGATGACAAGACTGAACATCAACATCTTAGGAATCAGCGAACTAAAATGGACAAGAATGGGTGAATTTAATTCAGATGACCATCAGGTATACTACTGCAGGCACAAATCCCTCAGAAGAAATGGAGTAGCCTTCATAGTCAATGCTGGGATACAATCCCCAAAATAACAGAATGATCTCAGTTCAAATCCAAGGCAAACCAATATCACAGTAATCCAAGTCTATGCCGCAATCACTGGTGCTGAAGAGGATGAAATTGACTGGTTCTATGAAGCCCTACAGCACCTTATAGAGTCCTTATTATCATGGGGGATTGGAATGCTAAAGTAGGAAGCTAAAAGATAACTGGAATAACAGGCAAATTTGGCCTTGGAGTACAAAATGAAGCAGGGCATAGGCTGATATAATTTTGTCAAGAGAATACAATGGTCATAGCAAATACTATTTTCCAACAACCCAAGAGACAGCTCTACACATGGACATCACAAGACGGTTCACACAGTAATCAAATTGACTATGTACTCAGCAGCCAAAGATGGAGAAGCTCTATACAGTCAATAAAAACAAGACCAGGAGCTGACTATGGCTCAGATCATGAGCTTCTCGTTGAAAAAATTAGACTTAAATTGAAGAAAATAGGGAAAAGCACTAGGCCACTCACATATGAACTAAATCATATCCCTGAAGAATATACAGTAGAGGTGACAAATAGATTTAAGGAATTAGATCATCTGATAGACAAAGTGCCTGAAAAACTATGGGCGGAGGTTCACAACATTGTACAAGAGGTAGCAACTAAAACCATCAATGCAAGAAAGCAAAATGGCTGTCTCAGGAAGCTTTCCAAATAGCTGAGGAAAAAAGGGCAAGAGAGAAAGAGAAAGATATACCCAATTGAATGCAGAATTCCAGAGAATAGCTAGAAGAGATAAGAATGCCTTCTTAAATGAACACTGCAAAAAAATAGTAGAAAACAATAGAATAGGGAGGACCAGAGATCTCTTCAAGAAAATTGGAGACATGAAGGGAAAGTTTCATGCAAAGATGGGCATGATAAAGGACCAAAATGGCAGGAACCTAACAGAGGCAGAAGAGTTTAAGAAGAGGTGGAAAAATTACACAGAAGAACTATACAAGAACGAGCTTAATGTCCCTGATAACCAGGGGTGGGATTCTACCAGTTCAGACCGGTTCCAGCAAACCGGATGTTAAACTTGCATCTGGTTCGCTGAACTAGTATTTGAACCGACTGGCTGGCCCCACCCACCCCGCTCCACCCCGCCCCTCCCAGGAGTCTCCATGTGGCCCATTTTCAATGCAGGTAAGTGCAGGGTCTGCTCTGGGAGGGGAAAAAAACGGCCCTTCTGGAAGTACTGGAAGTCTGGAATCAGGCCTGTTTCCGGCTTCTTGAGGGCCTCCAGAGCCCAGGGAAGGCCATTTTCACCCTCCCAGAGGCCCAAGGGAAACCTCCGGACCCTTGGGAAGGTGAAAAATGGCCATCCCAGAAGTTCCAGTAGGCCACGCCCATCATGGCCATACCTACCCAACAACTGGGCAGTGAATCAGTTGCTGGGATTTTTGAATCACACCTGTGCTGAAAACCCCGATGGGGTGATCACTGACCTCAAGCCAGACATCCTAGAATGTGAAGTGAAATGGGCTTTAGGAAATCTGAGCAACAACAAAGCTAATGGAGGTGACAGTATTCCAGCTGAACTATTCAAAATCTTAAAAGATGATGCAGTAGAAGTGCTACGCTCAGTTAGCCAGCAAATTTGGAAAACTCAACAGTGGCCACAGGATTGAAAAAGGTCAATTTACATTCCAATTCCAAAGAAAGGCAATGCCAAAGAATGTTCAAACTATCGCACCATTGCACTCATTTCACATGCTAGTAAAGTTATCCTTAAAACCCTACAAACTAAGCTCCAGCAGTATGTGGATCAAGAACTACCAGAAGTACAGGCAGGATTTTGAAGAGGCAGAGGAACTAGAGATCAAATTGACAACATACGCTGGATCATGGAGAAAGCTAGGGAGTTCCAGAAAAACATTTACTTCTGCTTCATTGACTATGCTAAAGCCTTTGATTGTGTGGATCACAACAAATTGTGGCAAGTTTTAAAGAAATGGGAGTACCAGATCATCTTATTTATCTCTTGAGAAAGCTATATGCTGGTCAAGAAGAAACAGTGAGAACTGGATAAAGAACCGCTGATTGGTTCAAAATTGGGAAAGGAGTCCGGCAAGGCTGTATACAGAGAGCACGTCATGAGAAAGGCAGGGCTAGATGAATCAAAAATTGGAATTAAGATTGCCGGGAGAAATATCAACAACCTCAGATATGCAGAAAGTGAAGAGGAACTAAAGAGCCTCTTGAGATGGGAGAAGAAAGAGAGTGCAAAAGTTAGCTTGAAACTCAAGAAAACTAAGATCATGACATCCAACCCTCTAAATTCCTGGCAAATAGATGGGGAAGAAATTGAGGTAGTGACAGATTTTATTTTCCTGGGCTCCAAGATCACCGCAGATGGGGACTGCAGCCAAGAAATTAAAAGACGCTTGGGGAGGAAAGCTATGGCAAATCTAGACAACCTATAAAAAGCAGAGACATCACCCTGCCAACCAAAGTGTGTATAGTCACAGCTATGGTTTTCCCAGTTGCAATGTATGGCTGTGAAAGTTGGACCATAAGGAAGGCTGCGTACCAAAGAATTGAGGCCTTTGAACTCTGGTGCTGGAAAAGACTCCTGCGAGTTCCTTGGACTGCAAGGTAATCCAAGCGGTCAGTCCTAGAGGAGATCAACCCTGACTGCTCTTTAGAAGGCCAGATCCTGACGTTGA
Organism: Bungarus multicinctus; assembly: GCA_023653725.1. Lineage (NCBI taxonomy): Eukaryota > Metazoa > Chordata > Lepidosauria > Squamata > Elapidae > Bungarus > Bungarus multicinctus. Next base: position 29,162,128 of record CM042835.1, read on the forward strand.
AATTAAAAGACTTTGGCCACCTAATGAGAAGGAAGAAATCACTGGAGAAGAGCTGAATGCTGGGAGTGGTTGAGGGCAAAAGAAGAAGGGGACGGCAGAGTATGAGGTGGCTGGATGGAGTCACTGAAGCAGGAGGTGTGAGCTTAAATGGGCTCTGGGGGATGGTAGAGGACAGGAAGGCCTGGGGGAACGTTGTCCATGGGGTCATGATGGGTCGGATACGACTTTGCAGCTAACAACAGCAGCAACAAAGTTCTGGATGACATTTTGGCAGTAGTTGTTGACCTTTTCTTTAAGATGGGTATTTTATCTCTTGCTAAGGCACCTCCACCTCTGAGACAGACCCATCTGCTTAGACACAATCTTTTCCTGGCCTGCCCAATTACCTCATTTTGAACCAAGGCTCATGGTTCACAGCTAATTTTTTGGAAGGCCATCTTGCCTGAGAGTTAACATTCGTAATCCACTCAGAGTGTTATAAAGCACTATGGAGCAGTATATAAGTGCTATTGCTGTTGTACGGCTATGAAGTTTTCTTCTCCTTGACTTGTGGTGAAATTCACCAATTTCTTAACCCTTGCAATCCAATGGTGAAAAGAAGGGCACAAGGTCTGCCTTGAAATGCCCTTTCAGTTGCTTTATAAGCCAGCAGCAAAGCACCTGGTCTTAGTTTGCCCAAAAAGAAAGGTTCCTTCCAGTGGTGGGATTCACATTTTCTTACTACTGGTTTTGTGGGTGTGGCTTGTTGGCGTGGTAGGGGAAGGATACTGTAAAATCTCCAGTCAGAGGTAGGATTGGCTGGTTCTCCAAACTACTCAAAATTTCCGCTACTAGTTCTCCAGAACTGGTCAGAACCTGCTGAATATCACCTCTGGTTCCTTCTATGTATGGCTGCCATCCAAACATTACTGAATACCTCCTGACTATCTCTTGTTACCGAGGACTCCTGTTTTCTCCATGGACTGAAAGCCATATAGTGATTCCTCAAGCTGTATCTGGTTCATGCCAATACCTTTTACAAGTATTCCACTGGCTGTCGTCATTAGGCAGTATTCTTGGAGAATATATCCTAGTATGTATGTATTAAACAAATTTAAATGGCTTCCCACCTAGCCGCTGGAACACTCAGTAGTAAATAGAGTTGAAGGGACCTTGGAGATCTTCTAGTCCAGCCCCCTGCTCAAGCAGGAGACCCTCTACCATCTTAGACAAGTGGCTGTCCAGTCTCTTCTTAAAAGCCTCCAGTGATGAACACCTGAAGGTGCTGGTTAATTGTCCTCACTGTTAGGAAGTGTAAATGAGAGGCAGGACATTGGGAACCGGTAGGAAATTTTATTTTAGTTGGTCTCTGAAAAAGCTGCTCAGCCGTGGCTTTTATGGCCAGCACTGTCCAAAGCTTCAGCCACTGATGGGACTTTGTTTTTCCCATCAGTGGCTGGGCCAATGAGTGGAGTCTATTAGCTGACTCCACTCCTTGGCCATATTTGGTCATATACAACACCCCTCCCCTCCTAGTTATTGTTCCTCCAATCAGCGCTCACCTACTGTACGTAATCACGTAAGTAGACGGGGCTTTGATGGGTGCGATTGGACCTGCAAACCTCACTTGTTCCTGGGGCAGCGGCTTGAGCGGATGGGTCTGCCGCTGCTCAGGTCCTTGCCAATGGAATCATCTCAAAGCTTATTACTGGCACTGCAGAGACCGTCGAGCCTGAGGCCTCAGAAGGACCCCGCGGGACATTCTCTTCGCAAGATAAGTGTCTCTGTTGTTGTCGTTCGGGGGTTGATACCTGTGGGGTTGTTGTTTGTGGCCTGTGTTGTTCAGCTATTGCATGTCGGATGATTGGCTGGTTGTCTGTGCTTGGGACCCAGGCCCATAGCTGATCAATGTGTCATTCCCATACTTCCCTTCCTCCATTTCTACTCTGTAGGACCACCATCCCATGTTTTTGATGACCCTCCTTGGTACCCATGTTGGACCCCCAGTGTAACTGTGTGTGTAGACCAGATCCCCATTGTGAATTGTCTGCATTTCCCCATGGAGTCTGGGGGTGTTTCTGCACTGTAGTTGGGATGGACCCGGTCTAGTATTGTCCGCAGCCACTGACCCATTAATAGTTCTGCAGGCTACAGTGTGTTGTAGTGTGGGATGTGATGTGTTGGGCGAGGAGCATTTTGTCGATCTTCTCCTACCAGTCCCCTCGGCCCATATATTGTAGCGTTTCCTTAGTGGACCGGATCATTATCTCTGCTTGACCATTCGTGGCTGGGTGTGCAGGCGCTGATAGAGCGTGCCTGATCCCCAGTCCAGCTAAGAAAGCATCAAATAGTTTTGAGGTAAACTGCGGGCTGTTGTCTGAGACGAGGACATCTGGTAGTCCATGAGTGGCGAATAGGCGCCTGAGTGCCTTTATTGTCGCTTCTGGTGTGGTGGATTGCATTAGGTTTACTTCCAACCATTTTGAATAAGCGTTGATGACTATCAGGAATGTCTGTCCTTAGCAGGGCCCCGCAAAGGTTTCCGCCACAGCCGCCACATTCTCGGGTTCCCAGTTTCCCGCCTGGTTTACTGGACCTCAGCTTATGTATGTCTCTGCCATTGTCGGTGTCACTGGGGTTGGAGGTGGACTCGCTGGGCTGCAGCAGGTGCTCATTCCTGGTTATGTGGACTCTTCCATTCCATGGGATCCGTGCCGCTGAGCTGTCAGATGATTCAGCAGCTCTGGCTTCATCGATGGCTTCTTGGAAGGAGACGTCCTTGCGGGCCAGGAGTTTCTTGTTGTAGCGCAGGATCCTTGGTCCCTAGGATGATCTGGTCCCAAACCATTCCCTCGGTGTCTGGGAATCTGCAGTTCTTTGTAATTCTCTGGAGATCGGCCACGAACAAGTTGATCATCTCTCCCTCTCTCTGGCTTCGCGTGTAGAAGTCATAGTGGCTGGCCAGATAGGACAGAGACGGGCCATAGTGACTGCGGAGGGCGCACAGTAGCTCATCCAAGGATACGGTCTGTATATCGTCCATGACCAGGGCATCGGCCATTTCATAGATCTCAATGTCACAGTACATTAGGAAAAGTCCCCTTTTTTGCGCATCGGGGGCTGCTTGGAGTCCATTTACCTCCAGGTGTAGGTTGAATCAGCCCATATAGGATGACCATTTTTCCATAGATGGATCGTAAGGGACGGCCATCGGGCGGTGGGCCAGGCTATTCATCCTAGGGCACGCAGGGAGGAGAGGATCAGGGAAAAGTATAGGCTACTTGGGAGGAAAGGGCCATGATCCTCCTCATGGGTTGCAGTTGTGAGCTCTGTATAAGAGTTCACAGATGCTGGAGTCAAATTAGTGCTTTCTTTGGATGAGGTTTATCTTTGCTGGGGTTCTTCCTGTGGACTATCCCCGGTTATCTTCCTGGAATGTGTGATTAATTATCTTGGTTTGCCTTGGAACTCTCATCAATCCGATTTGTTTTTGGTTTCCTTTTGCTTCATTATCTACTTTTTGAATTTAAACTGTGACTAGTAAAACAGCAAAGTTAAGTTGAAGGCATTACAAGACCTTGATTCATGTTTTAGTTTTTGTGTTATTTTTTGAGACACTACGGGTCATCACAGGTAATAGTCGGGGAAGAGTTAGTTGGACTGTGACGGGATTGATTATTTTCGAAATTGGGAATGGACCTAAGAATTTAGGTCCCAACTTTTTACTAGGAAATTTCAATCTAAGATATTTGATTGACAAATATACTTTGTCTCCTATTTTAAATGGTGGTTGGAGGGATCTATGTTTGTCTGCTTGCTTTTTGTAATCTTTTGCGGCTTCAGTCAAATCTTTTTTTGTGTTCTCCCAACCTTTTTTTAATGAATTCATCCATTCTATTACAAACATGGATGTAGGAGGTTCTCTAGGTAATTCTGGCATTGGGACAAATTCCATGCCAGTGTTGATTTGGAATGGAGTCAACCCTGTGCTGCTATGTACTGCATTATTATAAGCAACCTCTGCAAATTGTAATAATTCAGCCCAGTTTTCCTGTTGATAATTTACATAACATCTAGTGTACTGTTCCACCATGGCATTTGTTCTCTCTGCTGCTCCGTTGCAGGCCGGATGGAATGCTGAGGATAACCCTTGGGAGGACCCAATAGACTTTAAGAACTCCCTCCAAAATTTAGCGGTAAATTGTACCCCTCTGTCTGATATTATTCTGTGAGATACTCCATCTAGTCTATAAATATGCTTCACGAGTTTTGCAAGCTTTTTTGCAGATGGAAGCTTTACAGGCTGTAAAGTGGGCCTGCTTAGAGAATAAGTCAATCGCAGTCCAAATGATTGTATTCCATCCACTCTCAGGTAATTCTACAATAAAGTCCATTGTGATTTCTTCCCATGGCTGTGTTGGTTCAGCTCCTTGTTGGAGGGGTTTTTTCCAGTTCTGTGTTTCATCGTGGCACAAATTGAGCAACTTTTTACATAGTCCTCGATGCCAGGTTTCATTTTTGGCCACCAGAACTGTCTTCTAACTAAATGTAAGGTTTTTATAACCCGAAATGGCCCCCCAGCCATGAGTCATGGTTATGTTTTAGTACCACCTGTCTTAGGGTTGCAGGTACATAAAGTTTAGTCTCTTTCTAAGCCAGTCCTTCATTGATTGTTAATTCGGGTTAATGTTCCACAAGCCAGGGATTGGTCAATAGGGCTGCTTTCAATTCTGTGGTCAGTTTGTCTTCCAGGCATTTGGGGTTGTGGTTGGCTTGGCCTCGAGTGGTTACTTGGCCTGGGGTTTCCTGGACAGGGCATCTGCCAATATGTTTTTCCCTCTGGGGATATATTTCAGGTTGAAGTTGAATCGTTTGAAATATTGAGCCCAGCAGACTTGTTTAGGGGATAGTTGCCGAGGTGTCTTTAGTGCTTTGAGGTTTTGGGGATCAGTCCATACCTTAAATGGCTCCTTCACCCCTTCTAGGAATTGCCTCCAAGTCAACAAAGCCGATCTTACCACAAATGCTTCTTTCTCCCAGACCACCCATCTTCACTCTGCGTCTGTTAGCTTTTTGGACACATAAGCACAAGGCATCAGTCAGTTCTGAGAGTCTTTTTGTAACAGAACAGCCACTACTGCCACATCACTAGCATCAGCTTGGACTATGTTTAGTCGGGTCTGGGTGTTGAAGAATGGGTTCAGCTGCAAAGAGGCGTTTTAGAGTTTAAAAAGCTTTCTGACAGTCCATTGTCCAAGCAAGGGGTTGGCTGGGTTTTGGTTTGAGGGGGGAGGGCCCTGCTTTTAACAAATCCGTCAAAGGGAGAGTGCCCTCAGCAAAAGAAGGAATGAATTGTCTATAAAAGTTAGCAAAACCCCAAAAGTTTTGAAGTTGTTTGCGTGTTTTGTGGGGTTGCCAATCTAGTACGGCTTTCACTTTTCCCAGATCCATTTCAATTCCCTGATTGGATATTTGGTAACCCAGGTAATCCAACAACTCCTTGTGGAATTCGCATTTGGATAATTTTACATATAACTTGGCAGCTAGAAAGTTTTTTAGCACTTGTCTGACCAATTTAATGTGTTATTCGATGGTTTTGCTAAATATAAGGATGTCACTCAGGTAGACTAGGACCCCCTTGTACAAATGCGGATGTAACACCTCATTGATGAGTTACATAAATACTGTGGGTGGCCCTTGGAGTCTGAAAGGCATGACTTGGAATTGGAAACTATCTAAAGGGCAGTTGAAGGCTGTTTTCCATTCGTCTCCTTCTTTTATACGGACTCTGTAGTATGCTTCTCTCAGATCTAGCTTGATGAAGATCTTGCCTTTTGACAGGTGGTTTAATAAGTCTTTCATGAGGGGGAGAGGATGCACACAGCGTTTATGCCCCTAAAGTCAACACATAATATCAACCCGCCATCTTTCTTTTCCTTGAATAGCACAGGGGCAGCTAACCTTGATTTGGCAGGTTCAATAAACCCTCTTTCCAAATTGTCACCTATGTATTTCCTCAATTCGGTCATTTCAGATGATGTCATGGAATACATCTTTGGTTTTGGTAGTTTTGCCCCAGGCAAAACTATGGCGTAATCAGTTGCTCGATGTGGAGGTAAAACATTACATTCATCTTCACTGAATGCTTCAGCCAAGTCTCTGTATTCTTTGGGTATTTGGGGTGTACCTGGGAGAAGGTTCGAGGCTGTGGCTGCTGGTTCAAGTTTTGGATTTGAGTCGGGTGGTGGTTTCTTAGTGGGAGGAAAGGGGGACAGTGGGCCCACCCCAATAATGATTTTCCTGAATCCATCCTCCCACTTGATGGTAGGGGCCCATTTATCTAGCCAGGCAAGTCCCAATATGATCGATTCTGACATTCTTGGAACCACTATAAAGCATATGAGTTTGCAGTGAGGACCCATTTCCATTTTGACCAACTCTGTCAATTGGGTTGCTGGGGTTCCCCCATCCACTTGTTCAAATCTGATTGGGCATCTTAGTGGGTTAGTCTTTATGCCCAATTGTTCAATTATGGGAAGCCCAATAAGACATCTAGAGCATCCAGTATCAATGACAGCTTCTAACTCCCCTGCCTCCTCTGTGTTAGGTACCACTAACTTGACTTTGACAGTTAGTATGATGGGAGCACTCACCATTGGGTTGTCTTCAATGGTCGGGTTTGCGGGGAGGTGGTGTTGGTCTGGAAGTTGGTTGCTCCCTTCTGTATAGAGAGAACCTTCCAGGATGTGCTTAACAAACTGGCTAGCGTCAGGAGGTTTCCCTTGAATTTTTCGACTTCTGACAGCCGTGGTAGACTTTGGCTGTGGTGCTTGTGGAACTGGTGCAGGAGCCAGACAGTCAGCTGCTCTATTGCCATCTTGGCCACAACAGTAACATTTTATCATTCTGTTGGGTTGGATGCGGGTGGCTTCAGCAGGTTTGGTCAGCGGTCATCTGGTCATGGTTCTCTTAGGCAAGCCTTCCGGAAGGGTTTTTTTATGTGGATTGATATTGCAGTCTAGTCTGAGGGCGGTGGCATACCACGCTTTCAGAGTCTCTGGTATTCCCCTAATGTTCCATGCCTTCTTTACTTATGGGTCAATGGCGTTCTTAAAATAGTGTAATGTCATTCTTTCAGGCCAATCCCTGAGATGGCTCGCAACCCTTCTAAAGTCCCAAATAAAGTCTGATAAGGGTCGTTTACCCTGTTTCATTTCCATTAACTTCTCTTCATTTTCTGCCACCCTATCTGGATTTTCAAATCTGAGTCTCAATAATCGAATAAATCCATTGACAGCATGTAATTCCGGGGCTTGTTCATCATGTAGCTTCTCCTCCGTTCATCCCATCTGTTATTGCAGTAACCAAATCGTGCTCTGTCGTATATTAGTCTCCAAATTGGTCTATGCGGGACCAGATTCGAGTGAGGAAGTAAGAAAAATGCTCATGGCACCTGTCGAAAATGGTCTTGAACTGTATCTGGTCTGATCTGGGTCATGGATGGGGAGATGGTACTGGCCTGGCACCTGCAGTTGGAGCTGGAATGAAAGGAACCTGACGAGGTGCGTATGTAGATTGGGCAGTTCTTCTGAGGCCTGGTTGGGTGTGTCTCTCTGTGAGAGGGGCCTCTGCAGGGTTGCTTCAATTGGGGGTTGAATGGGTGGTTGCCATGAGGACGGTGGGTATTGCCTCATTCTCTACCTGGGTGGAGGGGGAGTGATTGCTGCCTGTGCAGATCCCCTTGTGGGTCAAGGATTGCTGACTCCCCTTTGGACCAGGACTTTGTTGGCACTGGCGTCCATTGGCACTGAATCTACCCCTGGTCTGGATAAACCCCCACCCTGGAGGGATGCTCTCTGCAGGGGGTAAATTTCTTTCTGAGTATTTGGGACTTGGAGGTTGCAACATATCTCTTGTAGCCAGCACCTCTGGTCTCCATGGGCTGTCAAGCTGGGCCTCTCCAACCGGCATCTGGACAATTTCCTCTTCCCTCATAACACTTGGGGAAGAAAAGACAGGCTGTGCCAGGCTCCAACTTGAACAAGTAGGTTGTGGCTTTGAGACAAAACTTCCCACTTTTAATTGCTGGAATTGTTGTGGTAATTCTGCCAATGATTGACTTCTAGAATAAATTGTGGGGTTGTCATCTTGAGAGGGATCCGATTCAATTTGGGTCTCACCCCTCCAGTCTGACTCCTTTTCTGTATGCAGATGGCTAGTGAAGGATCTTTCCCCTGGCAGTCTGGTTAGTGTCGTTTGACAACTCCCTCATGAGGTTGAGTATCTTGGTCTGGCTCCTAAATCATGTCTATCTTCTGCATCTCTAAATGCCTGCATTAGCTCCTCCAAAGAGGGGCTGAGAGATTCAGCTAATGCTCCGGAGGGTCCTCCCCAAGCTCCCTCCATCTCACCTTTTGGGTTGGCTGAATTTTGGGCTTCCTCCATCACTGGAAAAAAATCCCTGGGGTTTTCAGCAGCCCCTTTAGCTGATGAGTTTCAGAATTTTGTCAGGGTTCCAGAAATTGTCCATTTCAATCAATAACTCCAAGACAAACATATTCTCAAAGTACTTTATTAAAAACAGAAACTTGGCACGTCTATGAGTTTCCAAAACTAAATTTTCCTCCCAGACTTCCCACAATACTCAGTCAACACCCACCCCTTTTCTCCCACATCATAAATCACCCTTCAACTACAATTCTTGCTGCACCATAGAGAATGACCTTAACAGTCTTACATATCTATTATGTCTACTGAAAATTACTCAAATAACAACAACCCCCCCTTCCATTCTCCATAGCTGTGTGGCAGCTTTTAATAGGGATTCCAAAGTTGACACTAGGACTCACATGGCTACGGAAATGGAATCCAAAAATAAACTGGAAGAGAGGAACCGTACACTTCCAGAAACATGTAGCATTTGCAAACAGCCCAGAGGAAAGGGAAAGAAAGAGAACAGAGAACCAGTTATGGCTGGTCCCATTAACATTCCCAAAGAGTACCAGGATTTAGCCCAAGTATTTAGCAAGGAGGCTTCTGACAAACTCCCACCCCATTGCGCCACAGACTGTGCCATTGAAATCCTACCAGGGGCTAAACTTCCAAAACCGAAAATGTACTGCATGTCCCCCAGAGAACTAAAAGAACTCAGAGCATTTATCGATAAAAATCTAAAAAGGGGTTTCATCGAGCCTACCCAACCAAAAATAGCAACCCAAATATTATTCTGTGAAAAGAAAGATGGCTCTTTGCGTCTATGTGTGGATTACAAAAATCTAAATACTATCAGGGTGGAGAATATGTACCCACTCCCCTTCATGAAAGACATGTTAGCCCACCTCTCTAAAAGAAAATTTATTTCAAAGTTAGACCTACAAGAGGCATACTACCACATCAGAATAAGGGAAGGGGATGAGTGGAAGACAGCTTTTAACACCCCATTGGGATGCTACCAATTTAAAGTGCTCCCTTTTGGTCTACAAGGAGCACCTGCCATGTTCATGCAATTAATTAATGAGATTCTCCATAATTTTTTGTATAAAGGGGTTCTTGTTTATCTCGATATTTTAATTTACACCAAAACAAAAGAACACGTCAAGTTACTCTGAGCAGTTCTCATAAAACTCCTAAACACCAAACTATATGCAAAAGTCTCTAAATGTGAATTCCATCAAGGAGTACCTGGGATATAGAATATCCCATGAGGGAATAGAGATGGACCCACAAAAAGTAAAAGCTAACATTGATTGGGAACCGCCCCATACTCACAAACAACTTCAGAGCTTCCTGGGTTTTGCAAACTTTTACCACCAGTTCATTCCAGTTTTTGTGAATATCACCCTCCCCATCACGAACTTGTTAAAAATGAAAGAGGGGAAAAACCCAAACCAAGGCAACCCCTTACCTGGATGATGAAATGCCAAGTGGCATTCGAAAAACTTAAACAACTATTCTCAGCAGAACCAATCCTGAAACACCCAGACCCTGAACAACCATTTGTCATCCAAGCAGATGCTAGTGATGTAGCAGTTGGAGCAGTTCTACTCCAAAAGAATGGACATAGACAGTTACAACCATGTGCTTATACTTCCAAGAAACTGACAGGAACCAAGTAAAGATAGGCCATATTTATTTATTTATTTATTTATTTATTTATTTATTTATTTATTTATTTATTTATTTATTTTATATACCGCCCCCTCTCCCAATGGGACTCGGGACGGTGTACAGCTGAATAAAATACATATGCTGTGCGATGGGCACTCCTCGCATGGAGACAGTTCCAGAAGGGAACCAAATCCCCTTTGAAGTCTGGACTGATCATAAAAATCTAAAAACCCTGAAAACTCCAAGGAAACTCTCAGAAAAATAAGTAAGGTGGGCTCAATACTTTACACGGTTTAATTTTACTCTCAAATATCTTCCAGAGGGGGGAAATTTCTTGGCAGATGCCCTGTCCAGGAAACCCCAATACAACAGCAAAAAGATTGAAGTTATAAAACCCATGATCCAATCAACCCAACTTGCAGCCAAAGTAATCACCCAGGCACAAGAGAACAAAGAATCACTGACTGACAATGCAACGACTTCAATATTTAAGGAGGCACTTCTTAAGGACGACTGGCTCCAGGCTAACAAAAACACTTCCATACTTAAAGATGGTCTAGCCTGGATAGAAAACAGACTTTATGTCCCTGCCAGCCAGAGGATAGATCTCATGAAACGTTGCCATAATTCAAAAATAGCGGGACACTATGGTTTTGTAAAAACCCTGAACCTCATCAAAAGACAATTTTGGTGGCCATCTCTCAAAAAGGACATTGAAAACTATGTTGCTAGTTGCCCCATCTGTGCTGCTGCAAAGAGAAGACAAGGAAAATCTGGACTTTTACAAACAGTGGCAGAACCTTCAGCACCCTGGAAAGAGATCTCTATGGACTTTATCATGGAACTCATACTGTCATTTGGGTTGTTTTTTCAAAACAGGTTCATTTTGTACCATGCCAAAAGATCCCAACAGCCTTCATGGAGCTCCCCAATGGATTATCTCAGATAGGGGTGTACAATTCACATCCACATTTTGGCGGGCACTTTTAAATCTATTAGATTCCACCCAGGAGTTGTCGTCTTCCAATCACCCCCAGACTAATGATCGAACAGCATATTAGAACAGTATTTAAGATACAGGACAATTGGACTGACCTTCGTTTTGCAGAGGTAGCATACAATAACTCGGTCCACAGCAGCACTGGTTTCACCCCATTCCAGGAAGCCACAGGCCAAGAATTCAACCCCATGCCAGAACTACCCACCAAGGAACCTGAAATTACCTCCCTTAAGGAGTGGATGAATAATTTGCAAGCCACTTGGCCAGTGGTCAGACTAGCCTTACAAGAGGCTAAAGCAGCTTTTAAAGCTTAAGCGGACAAAAAACATTGTGATCTTAAACCATTCAAAGTTGGGGACCACGTATATTTGTCCACAAAATCCCTAAAATCATTGCAACCCTCTAAGAAACTGGGACCAAAATTCATTGATCCATTTTCCATCTCCAGAATTATTAACCCTGTTATGGTAGAGCTTCTACTTCCCAAAACACTTAGACAGGTTCATCCAGTATTTCACTGCAGTCTACTCAAACCAGAGATCACTTCAAACCTTAGACCCTCCCTTCCAACACTTCCAATTCCCATTGTGGGGAACAACGTTTTGAAATTAAAGATATCCTTGATTTGCGCACTCACCATGGATCCACACAATATTTAGTAGCTTGGAAACACCTTCCTTCCTCAGAAAATGAGTGGGTAGCCAAACGATATGTAAAAGCACCCACATTACTATAGAAGTTCCACCTGAAATACCCTCACAAACCATCCTAAGTTGTAAATGTAACACATGTTTTATGTCTTCCAGGTGGATTTCTCAAATTTTTGAGGAGGGCAGTATGTCAGATCTGTGTATCTGCCATTCTTCAATGGAAGAAGAAGTGGGGGGGAGTTGGTACAAGTAATCCTTTTTGATGTAACCTGAATATATTAAATCTTATATTGAATCTGTATAACTTGCACATGATATACAACTGGAGGACTGGAGCCAGATGTCTAGAAACTTGTCATCTCTTGGAAAGATAGCAAGAGGAGAAGGGACCATAAAAATTCCAGCTCTGGGAGATACTCCCTGGGAATCTCTTCTAAGGTACGTTCCCAGAAAAGGGGAGGGAGGAAATAACATGTTGGTTATTTGTTTGACTAAGTCCATAATTAAATAAGGGGAGGAGTTCTAACTCCTTTTATCTATTACTGTATACTTGGAAGCATCTTAGATTCTGCTTTGACTAGTACTGGGATCACTTCCTTTCAATAAAGAATTTCTTTTGAAGTGCCTAGCTTTCAGAAGTTCATTCTTTTTCAGTTGAAGGGGAAAAGTCCAGTGCTTACACTACCCCTGCCAGGGATCATCGACAAGAACGAGGAAAGGTGACTAGAGTGAAAGTCTTGTCCATATCTTCAAAATGGGGAACAGGAGTATCTAATGATTTACAAATCATACAGTCCACATCAATCCTTAGGAAGATTCTAGAACAGACCTAAAAAATGTGGTTATCTGGTTCAGGGGTTTGTGCATAATAGATCAGATGCTTTATAGCAATCTATTGTGGTAATTTTCATAGGTCAACATGGAATTATTAATAAATCTCCATAGATTAATCGTAATTATTTATTCTTTCTGTAATAGATTGTGAGAATAAAGGAAAAATAATACACCCTAATGTATTTGATGAAACATCCTCTGATATTCTAATTAGGAAGGAAGTTAACAGTAGACTGGATGGTATAACAGTGTGGACATACCACTTGCTTGAAATCATTCTTTAAAAAATTTTCAATGGCTCTTCGTGAGGCTTGATTGAGGTACTGAATAGGTTATCAAATGCTTCAATTCTGACCACAGTATACTTCGATATCTTATAATGATGAAGAGATAGCAATAATGCTTATCGAAAGTGTAGATAAAGGGGGAAGGGAGAGTTTAATGGCAAGAAGACAGAAATAACTTTGAAAGCTATCTTAATAGGTTAGAGAAATGGGCTGAAAATAACAGAACGAAATCTAGCAAGGCAGGTGCAATGTTCTTCACATAGGAAACAGAAAAATGATTCAGCAGTGTGAGGTGGTTGCAAAGAGGACAGTGGAAACTTTCGGTTGCACCCACCAAGCTATCTAAGGAGGTTCCATTTTTCTCTGAATGGTCAGGTCTTATTTTGAGTCCACCTTAAAGGACAAGGGAGCGAAATTAGAGCAGATTCAGAATGGGGGCAAGAGACAGATGATAACAGACAATCAGAGTTGGAAGAGACCTTGTATTATTTATTTATTTATTTATTTATTTATTAAACTTATATACCGCCCTATTTCCCTGACAGGACTCAGGGCGGTGCATAGCCAAATTAAAATACAAAAACAGTACAGAATTAAAACAATTAAAAAACCAAATATAAAAAGCTGAAAAGCTAAAAATATAAAAGGGTTAAAAGTTAAAACCAAACAAGACCGAATAAAAATCCCCTAAAAAACCCTAGGCCAGACCGGCTTGATGAAATAAATAGGTTTTCAACGCACACTGGAAGGTTAAGAGATCAGGGATGGTCCTCATCTCTGGGGGTAATTCATTCCAGAGGGAGGGTGCCCCCAACAAGAAGGCCCGTACCCTCGGGGTCGCCAGCTGTCCCTGAGGAGGCCGACTCTATGGGAACGTATTGGCTGATGGGAGGCCGATAACGGCAGGAGGCGGTCCCGCAAATATCCTGGTCCCAAGCCATGGAGCGCTTTAAAGATGGTAACTAGAACTTTGAAGCGCACCCGGAGGGCCACCGGGAGCCAATGCAGTTCACGCAAGAGTGGCGTAACATGGGAGCCCCATGGAGCTCCCAACACCACCCACGCAGCTGCATTCTGCACCAGCTGGAGCCTCCAGGTGCTCTTCAAGGGAAGCCCCATGTAGAGAGCGTTAGCATAGTCTAGGAGATTACGAGGGCGGAGGTGACCGTGTGAAGCGCACCCCGATCCAGAAAGGGCCGCAACTGGTAGATCCTACAGACCTGACCAAAAGCTCCCCTGGCGATGGCCGCCACAAGGTCCTCCAATGACAGCCGTACATCCAGGAGGACACCCAGACTGCGAGCCCTCTCTGTGGGGGCAAGAATTCCCCCCCCACACAGCCAGCGATGGAACCAGCTGGCTGTATCGGAGCGCCGGGAAGCACAGGCACTCAGTCTTAGATGGGTTGAGCTGAAGCCTGTTCCACCCCATCCAACATCTCACGGCCTCCAGGCACCAGGGCATCACCTCGACAGCTTCATCGGGGTGGCCCGGGGTTGAAATGTACAGCTGAGTATCATCAGCGTACTGATGGAATTCTACCCCAAAGCCACGGATGATCTCACCCAGTGGCTTCATATAGATGTTGAACAGAAGGGGCGAGAGCACCGACCCCCAAGGGGCCCCACACACCAGGGGCCTCGGGGCCGATCTCTGCCCCCCCGCCAACACAAATTGCGAACGGCCAGAGAGGAAGGAGGAGAACCACTGCAAGACAGTGCCCCCCACCCCCAACCCCTCCAGCCATCGCAATAGGATACTGTGGTTGACAGTATCGAAAGCCGCCAAGAGATCTAGTAGGACCAGGACAGAGGAATGGCCTCTGTCACGGGCCCTCCAGAGATCATCCACCAATGCGACCAATGCCGTCTCTGTGCTGTGCCCGGGCCTGAAGCCCGATTGGCGTGGATCTAAATAGAGGCCATCTAGTCCAACCCCCTTCCCAAGCAGGAGACCCTACACCATTTCTGACAGATGGCAGCCCAGTCTCATCTTGAAAGCTTCCATTGATGAAACTCCCACAACTTCTGAAGGCAATTTCTGCTCCATTGATCAATTACTCTTATGTCAGAAAATTTCTCCTTATTTCCAGGTTAAATCTCTCCTTGTTCAGTTTCCATCCATTATTTCTTGTCTGGCCTACAGGGGCTTTAGAAAATAACTTGACCCCTTCCTCTCTGTGGCAGCCCCTCAAATATTAGAACACTGCTATCATGTCTCCCCTGGTTCATCTCTTCACTAGACTAGCCAGGCCCAGTTCCTGCAACTGTTCTTCATATGTTCCTCCAGTCCCCTAATAATCCTGGTTGCTCTTCTCTGTACTCTTACTAGAGTCTCAACATCTTTTTTGTAATGTGGTGAACAAAACTGGATGCAGTACTCTAGGTGTGGTCTTACCAAGGCTTTATAGACTGGTATTAGTACCTCACTTGATCTTGATTGTATCCCTCTGTTAATGCAACTTAGGGCTGCATTAGCTTTTTGGCTGCCGCCGCACATTGCTAGCTCCTATTTAGCTGGTTGTCCACTAAGACTCCAAGATCCCTCTCACAGTTACTGCTATTGAGCCTGGTTTTACCCAATCTATATGTGTCCTTTTGGTTTTTCTTGCCTAAGTGTAAGACTTTACTTTTTTCTACATTGAATTTCATTTTGTTAGATATGGCCCAGTGTTCTAGTCTGTCAAGATCTTGAGCCTATCTTCTTGAGTATTAGCTATTCCTGCCAGATTAGCATCATCTGCGAATTTGGTAAATTCCCCTTCTATTCCCTCAGCTATGTCGTTAATGAAGATATTGAAGAGTCCTGGGCCTAAGATAGAACGTTGTGGCACCCCACTGCTTACTTCCCTCCATGTAGACTTAGATCCATTAAGGACTACTCGTTAAGAACAGTTTTGTCAGCCAGTTGCGAGTCCATCTAGTCGTGGTGCTATCTATCCCATTTTTTTCTAGCTTACCAAAAAGTAGGTTGTGGTCTGCTTTGTCGAATGCCTTGCTCAAATCTAAATATATTATGTCCACAGTATTTCGCTGGTCTACTAATTTAGTCACTATGTTGAAGAATGAAATAAGATTGGTTTGGCATGATCTGCTTTTAAAAAACCCATGCTGACTGCTAGTTATTATTTTACTTGTTTCTACATGTTGGTAGATCTGTTTTTTCATTTTCTTTTCCAGTATCTTCCCAGGTATTGGTGTTTAGGTTGATTGGTCTGTAGTTTCCTGGGTCTGTTTTTTTTCCTGTTTTGAAGATGGGAACCACATCAGCTCTTTTCCAGTCCTCTGGTAATTCCTCGATGCTCCAGGACGTTTGAAAGAGGTGGTACAGTGGTTCTGAGATGACCTATGCCAGCTCCTTTAGAACTCTGGGATGTAATCTGTCAGGTCCCAGTGATTTGCGTTCATCGAGATCAGACAGGTGTTCTCTTACTATTTTTTTTGTTGCATATTTAACTTTTATTTCTGGTCTGTCTATTACAGTTATGTTTTTGGTGGGTTGAGCTATAGTTTGTTTTTGCGTGAAGATTGATGCAAAGAATGAGTTACGCAGCTCTGTTTTCTCTCTGTTGCCTGTTACTTCCTTGCCATCTTCGCTCCTTAGTGGACAGATGAGACATAACCAAGGGGGTGGGATCGCACTCTGCCAATATCTCAGAGAAGTCAGAGGTATTCTGGTCTAGGAAGGCCATTCCAGTGGGAAAGGCAGGAGACTCCATCCTGATTCCTGTCTTTATCCTTCTTCCATTTGACCAGGGAGTTTCAATACTGGGCTTTCTCCTGAGATGGCACAAGAAATGCAATTTCCTCTGTCTTTCTTGCTTAGAACTTCATGTTGCTCCTTCCCTGGATGGGAAAAAGGCAGGTGGGAAGCTTCTCTTTCATCCAAGAATCCTGGGTGGAATAATCCGCTTACTTTCAGGTGGGCAGGACAGGTGCCCCTCCTCTTAACAAAGCAGAGCTCAGCTGGCCTGATGGGTCTTCCTGCTTCCTTCCTTTCATTGCATCCCCAGCCCTCCTTTGCTCTGAGTATGCACAGAGTAATTTATTGGCAAAATCTATCCCAGAATCCAGCTTGAAACAAAGCTGTAAAAACAGCTGAGAGTGTAAATAATTCATGCCGACAATATGACTTTTTTATGTAAATTCAGTGCATTAACCCTCTATTATAATGATGGACGACAAATATAGGGAGCAGTTGCCTTGGTAAGAGCTAATGGATGGCCACCATAAATTCACTGCACATTTTATTGTGTTGCTGGAAATTGGGCCTTCAAGGCAGTGCTGTTTACTTTTATGTAAAAACTCTGGGTTCCCTAAATATTACAGATATTTTACATTCAACTCGTCAGCATTTCAGAGGAGAGCACAAATCAAGCTTTCTTCATGCAAGTTGTAATTAAAGGTTTGTTGTTTTCTTTTCTAGGGACAATTATCTAGAACTATAAAGTTCTATATTTCCTCTCCCAACTGTTTAGTCATTGGTTGGTCCAAAATTCATTAGAAGAAGAGGAGGAGGAGGAGGAAGAGGAGGAGGAGGAGGAGACTGACAGGCACTTAAAGTGCTGTGCCTGGAATTGGGCATTCTAGGACACCCCTCCCACCTTTATTTCTCTTTGGTTTATTTATTCCTTTACTACAAACAGAATATTTTTTTAAAAACCAATATAACTTTTATCTGGTTTTTAACACATCAATTTTTTGAATGTATTACTAATTATCTTAGTAACCCATTGAAAGTTGAGTGAATTGGGGCAATATTTTGATTAAGATATCCCAACTGACAGCTCTGAGTGCAGTCACTGATAGCAGAAGGAAGTCGAACTCTGAGATGGGTGTGAGAGAGCTGGGGTGTAACTCCCTGCTGCTTCTGAAGTTGATGGCAAGCAGATCCTTCATCATCTTAGTTGCTCTTCTCTTTTTATCTTTTGTTTCTTTTGTATACTTTTACTTGTCAAAATTACTTTTATATGAGGAGGAATTAATTGACAGTGAGAACATTAATCAGTGGAACAGCTTGCTTCCCAGAGTTGTGAGTGCTCCATAGGTGGAGGTTTTCAAGAAAAGATTGGACAACCATAGACTCCTGCCTTAGGCAAGGGGTTGGACTAGAAGATCTCCAAGGTCTCTTCCAACTTTATGATTCTATTATATATAATATATAATTATGCACACACACACATAATATACACACTATTAAAGCTCTCTTGTGTGTTTGTAAATCTTCAATTGGATTAAATGGTGCATCATGGGGTAACAATTTTTGAACTAAGATGGGCTACTTACAGATTTCACCCAAAATCCACAATTCATCACTCCTGTAGATGTGAGATTTGGAAAAGTTGTGGCCCCTTCAGTGCTGCCATGCTCAGATGAAGTTGCATGATAGGCATTTCCAACGTTCCTGTCAGCATCTCACAAGCAACGTCAGTGGAAAAGGCAGCCGAAGTTGCAAGTCCGAGGCCAGCAGGCAGGTAATTGGCTGCTACTAAGTGAGGGTGAAAGTGAGGGATGTGTAAGAAGTGTGACAAGAGTTAGGGAGCATGAGTGAAGATGTTACATTGGCTGGGGAGGTGCTTGAGTGGCTGGCACAGCATGTGTTCAGAGGGATTGAGGGAAGGTGCTTGGGTAGGAAGACTACTCAAACAACTTCCAATCTTCCCTGATGCCTTCCCTGTTGACTTTTTTCCTGCAAACTTCCCATGAGCAAAGAGAGTGGAGAAGCCAGCAGGAAATTTTTGCTAGTGCTCCCACTGTTTTTTCTCTACCTGTGGTCATTCTATTGATCTGTTTAGCTCAATACATATGTCCACTACAGTGTTGCAAAGGGTCACCAGTTGTTTCTGTGTATAATATATAAGTTTTGTGATGAAAACTTAGAGTCTTTACACATCAACTGCAAGCCATTATACTCCCCACGTGAGTTCTCCTCATTTCTCCTAATAGCTGTGTATGTTCCTCCACAAGCCTGTATAAACAAGGCATTACGAACTCTTGCTCATCAAATTATGGAGGCTGAAGCCAAACACGCAGGTTCCTTTCCCATCATTTTAGGAGATTTTAATCAAGCAAATTTAAGGAAAGAGCTCCCAAAATATTTCCAGCATGTAAATTGTCCCACCAGAGGCAAAAATATTTTAGACCACTGCTACACAACAGTAAAAGATGCTTATAGGTCTTTACCACGAGCAGCTGTGGGACACTCTGACCACTGCATGATTCACCTTGTTCCTGCCTACAGACAAAGACTTAAAACCATTAAACCAACAATTAAATCGGTGAGGACTTGGTCAGATGAGGCAAAGCTGAAACTCCAGGCCTGCCTTGATTGCACTGATTGGAATGTTTTTGAAGATGCCTTTGCAGACCTAGATGAGCTCACAGATACTTTAACATCATATGTTAGCTCCCGCAAAGACTTATGTGTACCAACAAGGAACCTGAAAATATATAGCAACAGTAAGAAAATATATAGAAACAGTAAGGTTCACAGCTAAACTTAAGCAGCTACATCGTTCCAAAGAGGAAGCTTACAGAAAAGGTGACAGAATGCTATACAAGAGAGATCAGAGCAGCAAAAAGAAGCTACTCTGAAAAGTTAAAGAACCAGTTCTCAACAAATGAACCAGCAAACATCTTTAAAACATCACTGGCTTCAGCAAACCTCCTTCCCAAGCAGAAGGAAATCAACAACTAGCAGATGAATGTGTTCTACTGCAGGTTTTAAAAGAAACTACAGCCACCTATCTCCACAACACACATCTCAAACACACCAACAATAGACAAGCCTCCTACAACTGGCCCCAATCCATTGGGCTCACAACCTCTGGTGATCACAGAAAAAGAAGTGCGAGATCTATTACACAGACAAAAGCCAGGAAAAGCACCAGGGTCAGACAAGATAACTCCTTCTTGCTTAAAAGTCTGTGCTGAGCAATTGGCCCCCATCTTCACCCAAATCTTCAATAGATCACTAGAGATGTGCTATGTTCCTTCCTGCTTCAAACGTTCTACCATAGAAATGGTGGTAGACTTTAGAAGAAATCCTCCCATACTACCACCTCTTACAATACTAGACAACACAGTATCAACAGTAGACACCTTCAAATTTCTAGGTTCTACTATATCACATGACCTAAAATGGACACCTAACATCAAAAACATCATCAAAAAAGCACAACAAAGAATGTTCTTTCTGCACCAACTCAGAAAGCTCAAAGTGCCCAAGAAGCTGCTGATCCAGTTCTACAGAGGAATTATTGAGTCTATCATCTGCACCTCTATAACTGTCTGGTTTGGTTCTGCAACCCAACAGGACAGACACAGACTTCAGAGGATAATTAGGTCTGCAGAAAAAACAATTACCACCCACCTGCCTTCAATCAAGGACCTGTATACTGCACGAGTCAAAAAGAGGGCTGTGAAAATTTTTACAGACCCCTCACATCCTGGACATAAACTGTTTCACCTCCTTCCCTCAAAACGACGCTATAGAGCACTGCTCACCAGAACAACTAGATACAAGAACAGTTTTTTCCCGAAAGCCATCACTCTGCTAAACAAATAATTCCCTCAACACTATTGAACTATTTACAAAGTGTACACTACTACTACTGTTAATCTTCTCATCACTCCTTATCACCCATCCCCTCCCACTTGTGACTGTAACTTAGTTGCTTGTATCCTGTGTTTCCTAGTATGATTATCATTAAGTGTTGTACATTATGATTCTTGATTCTTAACGAATGTTCCTTCTTTATGTATACTGAGAGTATTTATACCAAGACAAATTCCTTGTGTGTCCAATCACACTTGGCCAATAAAGTATTGTATTCTATTCTATGTGTATACATGCATGCATGCATGCATACGTGCATACATACATACATACATCCTTGCTCTGAAGTAACTGTGAATTCCTATCTGTCCTCCATTACACTCAGCCATCATCCTCTCTGCAGAGAGGGGCCTTTGTCTTCAAATGAAGCTTCTCTCTTATGTTTTTTACTAGGCACCCAACTTGGAATGGGCAAGGAGTTGTGTCTTTCCTGATACTGTTCTTTCAGCTTCACACAAATCTGTTTAGAAGAAGCTCTTTCCCATTTCCCTTGCTGGATTAAGATCAAAGTTCTAATCAACTTACTGTTATCTTGTTCCCATCGGCTGACACTCATAGTTTTCTCCTATTTGCCCAAGTTCAGAGCATGAATGAATTATACTTGCTAGTTACCTGGGTAGATATACTTATTTTGTTCAAATTTATCTTATATTTTAAATCTGCGGTTAACACTTTGTTCTGTGACATGGAGTTCCAGCATCTGCCCAAACACAAATGCCTGCACATGTTTGCCTCATTTTTCTTCCTGTGATCCCACTTTCCACTTCTAGATTCTCTCTTGCCACTTACTCTTTGAAGTCCAGAGCATCATATCCCCATCTACATCTTCCGGTTAACCTACACATGACCTCTTCTTGCTCAGTCCCTGCCTCTGAACCGGTGTCCCTCTGTGTTGTTCTTCTCCTCCATCTTTCCTGCATCCTTGCCACCAGCATCCTTGCATATTTTATTTCAAGACTTCTGGAGGCCTGATATGCCCTGAAGATAACCGATGCTAGAGGCCAGGCAGTGGACTGACCTGAGTACCAATCCAAAATAAGAGAAACTTAAGAGTGCCTGTCACTCAGAAAGGTCTGTTGGTGAACCTGATCTTAGGCACAAAAGTCATGGGTTGACATCTACTGCAGTGAGAAGAAGCATCTGCACCTTTTAAGCAGGACTACCAAAGACTGGACAGGAGGTCAGGTGCTAATGCCACTTGCCTAGAAATTATATTGAGTCAACAACTATTGATCTTCAGTATCCTTTTTCAGTCACCCCATAGGCTTTGACTAGAATTAAAGAAGAAGAACTAATTGGAGACAGTTTCCACATGGTGACCAGAATGACTGTGAGTTTCCTCACAAACAAAAGCACAACCATCTGCCAGGAATACAGCTACTGGCTGTCCCAGCCTCCTTTCAGATCTGATTTAGATGCACCATCTCAGAGGAGGAAGCGGAGCCTGGTTTCTCTCTCCAGCAGTTATGACTTCTGAGCACTGAAGTGGTGGGCTTTCTGGAAGTAGAGAGCCTTTAAAGAAAAGCAGTTGGTTAAAATGTTTTAGGCTGCACCAAGTGATGCATGGCTTTCTTAGGAGGGAGCAGTTCCAATTATATTGCAGTGGTCAGCCTCACCTTGTGTCCAGTTCTGGGCACCACACTTTTAAAAAGTTTCCGATCAATTTGAAAGGTTTAGAAAAAGCGATGAGGGAAGTATGAATTAAATCACAGGAAAATATATTGAAGAAACTGGAAATGCTTAGGCTTCAGACAACAAGACTTTGAGGATGGCATCCATCTAAGGTTTGTTCACTACTCTGAGCAACTTCTACCCGATGTAGAGGATCCTTTGTACATGCCTACTTTGAGTGGGCATATATCACAGGAACTACTGCAACCACTTTCCCCCCAAGTTTTCCTCAAAAATTTTTCTAGCTTTTTGTGGATGTAATTTGTAGTTTTGTAAACCTATCCTAAGCCTTGAAATATCTATTTAAACAATGGAAGATGATGCCACCGATTCTCAGTCTTTTGACACCAAATTGTGGTGCAGTTAAAGAGGATCCTAGGACCTGCAAAAATGCTATTCTAGCCTGCCCCCGTTGTATAACTTTTCTTTCTCTAGAGGAGGGCATTTAGGGTCATGCCTATGAATACGGAGGAAACAAAGGGGGGACCTAAATGGTGGGTAATGGCCCCACCCAAATTTCTCTGCTTAGGTCTTGAGCAAATGGAGGACTTCAGAGGCCTCTCACTCCCCCAATTTGCTGTTCCAAGGAGAAGGATACTCCCTCTCTTCCCAACCCGCACCTCTTCCCACACTGGTGGCCTGCTGAAGATTGGATTCTCCCTGCGTTTGCTTCCCATCTGGAAGTGTAACAAGCTGACCCAGCAGGCCTCTTTCAGGAGGATGCTTAATTGGGAGGGGCAAAAGCCTGTTACCCACCTAGTCTAACAATAACTCATTGATGCTCAGTACTGTTCTTGTTGTACTGTAGTCATATCTGATTTAAGAAATAAATACAGGTATTTCTTAATGAACCAAAAGAAACCCATATTTTTCCACAATGCAGTTTAGATACTATAAGAGGAGGAGGAAACAACAAGGAGGGGGGTCCTTTCTTCTTGGGGGTGGGAGGAATGAGAAACTTCCCATACAGAACAAAGACGAAAGAAAGAAAGAAAGAAAGAAAGAAAGAAAGAAAGAAAGAAAGAAAGAAAGAAAGAAAGAAAGAAAGAAAGAAAGAAAGAAAGAAAGAAAGAAAGAAAGAAAGAAAGAAAGAAAGAAAGAAAGAAAGAAAGAAAGCTGAGAAGAGGCATGGAAGGAAAGCAGCTAGAGAACCATTTTTCAATATAAAGATACATTTGTGATTTACATAATTCATCATTTGCATTATTTTGCTGCAGGAAGGGAATTGTGGCATTCATCTTGCAATGTGCCTAGAGACAGAAGGGCAGTGAAGGTGGGGGGAGCCTCCTGTGGCTCTTTGGAAAGGAAAGAGGTGCACCCTGGAGGGGTGACAAGATGACGCTCTAAGTTTTCTTTCATTCCCTGGTGGACATGGCAGTGGGTGGCCTGGCCTTCTCCAGTGGCCTCAGGTAAACAGGTGCACCATTTTATTCTGCCACCTATCCTGATGCTCTCCTCTTTCCAGCTGTGGAAGAAACTTCCTGTTTCCCATCAGGCTTTATTGCCAGAGGTGAACTACGTAGCACTTGAATGAATGGTCTGTCTGATTTTGGTTCATTTCTCTACCAATGTCTTGGTGGGCTCAGGTTTGGAGCCAGCGAAGAGGACCAATAACAAGCAGCCAGCTTCAGAGCCACCAGATAGACTGCAGTTTAGGCGGAGAGAGCAGGTGGGGCTGAGCAGCACCAGCAGACACAGCTGCTGTTGCTTTCTGAAGGGGAGGGTGGGGGATTGCTGCCCCTCCCAGCATAAGAGCTCAGTAGGCTGCAAAAGGGGTGAAGCAGAGGCACTGAGAGACTGTTCACAAGCAGGGAGTCCCACCTCACTCCATGAGCTACACCGGGGCTGCTTCTCCATTAAAAGGGAATTGTAAGCACACGTTGTCCTTTGACGACAATTGCCTAATACAGAATGGAGCAAAACATTTTAAAAATTGGACATATTAGGGATATCTGTGAGTAATGTATCCATTAAGAATGACTGCCATGATAGACAGACTGTGTTCAGATGCAAAAGAAGAATTACAGACTGAGAAGACTGAGACTGATCTGAAAGTAGATTTTAAAATGACAAGAACAATATGGAAAAAGAGATTGTTATTTCTGAAGGGTTTTGTCAGAAGGGACAAAGGAAAAATGAAAATAAAATGAAATAAAACTACAGACCAATCAATCTAACACCAATACCTAGGAAAATCCTGGAAAATATAATCAAGAAACAAGTTGTTCTGTGAACAAGTTGTTCTGTGAACAACTAGAAGCAAATAAAGTTATAACTAGTAGCCAGCACAGGTTTGTTAAAAACCAATCTGATTTCATGCTTTGATAAAGTAACTAAATTAGCAGACCAGCAAAATGCTCTGGACATTATATGCTTAGACTTCAGTAAGGCATTTGACAAAGTAGATCACAATCTACTTTGTGATCTAGAAAAATGTGGAATAGACAACATCACCTCCAGATGGATTTAAGAAAAGTCTAGACAGCCACTTATCTGAAATAGTATAGGGTCCCTTGCAGCTCTGTCCTGTCCGGTTCTATTTCTATTCTATTTCTATTTTAGGACAATTTTTGAAAGGTTTAAAGATTAAGGTTGTTCAAAGTGAAAATAAATTATATAAAATAGGTTAAATAGATACATAGCTATTTCTGGTAGCCGTTCATGACTTTTGCTGACCAAGACCAAGAGGTTTTAAGGATCTGTTTATAGATAAGAGATTAACTGTGCAATGAAAGGACCATTTGTTTTATTTTAAGAGATGGTGATAAGTTGTTAAAATTGTTTATACTTGTAGTAGTTAGAAGGGAAGTCATTTCTTTAAATGTTTATTTTCTTCTGTGCTACGTTCTTATTTTTTCTTTTCTGTTTTTCTCTATATATTTTTTGCATTTTTTGCACTGTTATTCTTTTTTGCAGCTTATGTTAGTTTTCAGCTTAGCTGTAATGTTTAATAAAATTATTATTTTAAAATACTCGGCATTCAGGAAGTTCTAATTCTATTGTGTGATATAAATTTCAATATCCAACATCTACTTCAAAAGAAGGAAAAGGCATTGGAATGTATTGAAAGCAGGGTAACTCACTTGGGGGATGGAGGATTACGGGATTTAGTGACTGACAGGTCACAGGCAGATTAATGGAGTTACATCAAGTATTGAGTCTTCTATTTTTTTTTAATATAAATTTTATTTGGGTTTTCACAAAGACATACAAATAAAACATCTTTTTTGAGAATAGCATGATCCTGGGTTATCACTTCTTCATACAGACACAAACTCAATTTCATATTTATCTTTGTGTTCTATTCCATATCTCATTACTATTTTAACATTTCCTCCATATTTTTTCCCCTCCCATGGTTTTCTCCACTTTATTTTTAATTATCTCATATCTAAATTCAATTACATATCTTTTTCTAAGTTTCAATGTTTTTCTAATCATTATATTTATACTTTTGTCTGTCCTGTTTCAATTTCATATTATCTTTTCTCATTAAACAAATTTTCCCCTGTATGTACTAATTGGAGCATGACACCTTTATACCTTTTAATTTTATCCATTTAACTCTTATTTAAGCTTCAATTTATGGCTTTAGAATTATAACATTCAATATAGTACATAACTTCCAATCGAAATCTGCTTGATACATTCTTAAAATACACACTATGTTTTCGCGGGTATTTGTGTGTGGATCTTTGGTTCTTCGGGTTTTCTCCCACATAGAATTGGAAATATCTAGGTGATGTTTCGATGAAGTCTCATTCATCATCTTCAGGCTTGCGTCTTCCCTTCCTAGATGTCTTAGTATACAAAAAATCCAATGGCTCCCTAGGACACACCATCTACCAGAAGAAAACACATGCAAACCGCTATCTACACGCACTCTCACACCACCACCCAGCACAGATCAATTCCGTAGCGGAGACACTCATCTCCAGAACAAAATGCTTAGCCGATGAACAACACCTAAAAACCGAACTACACACTCTCACTAACGTACTAACAGCTAATGGATTCCAAAGAAGGAAGATTACTCACCTAATCCAAAAAGAAACCCCAACCAAAATCCAAGACAGAGAACAAGAAAATGGCAAAGCCCTCCTCCCATATATAAAAGGCACTACAGACAAAATCAGCAAGATCCTCCAAAAACACAACATTAAAACAGCATTCTGCACAAACGGAAAAATATCCACCATCCTAAGAAACCTTAAAGACAAAGTTGAGTTAGAAAACCAAGGAGTATACGAAATCCCGTGCACCTCCTGCCCCACCACATACATTGGACAAACTAACAGAAGGATAAGTGCACGCATTGAAGAACACAAAAACTCAATCAAAGAAGAAGAACCGACCTCTTCCCTGGTCCAACACCTCAAAGCCACAGGACATAAGATTGACTTTAAAAATACCAGAACTATCGCCAAAACTGAACACTTCAACAACAGAATAATCAGAGAAGCCATAGAGATAGAAAAACGCCCGCACAGCATGAATAAACGAAATGACACCTCCCACCTACCAGCCATTTGGAAACCCGCCCTCATTAACAAATGAGTACCTAACATAAAGGACACCAGGCCCACACCCACGAGGGCCACACAAGAAACTACCACCACACTTCCACGCAGAAAGCAGACTCACACCCACACAGAAGATGAAACACGACCACGGACCAGAAGCCGTACCACAGCTGCATCACTACCTGCATCAAACCCCCCCAATCCATACATGAAGGGAACTGATGCCCACCATGAAGATGTGGCATGACCACGAACGCAAAGCCAAACAACAGGATCACAGCTCACCAGCTCAAATCCCCCAGCAACTGAGACTAACCTGAGTACAACCAAACCCCCACCAGAATAGAACACACTCCCAACCAATCAGAACACAGCCAACCCCCCAACCAAAGAGAACACACCCCCACCCAATCAGAACACAGTCAAGCCCCCACCCAATCAAGTCACACCCCCACTAGTAGTTAAAAGGAAGAAGCAGCTGCAAGCTCACATTACTTTGAGAAGCACAAGGCCGAAGACGCAAGCCTGAAGATGATGAATGAGACTTCATCGAAACATCGCCTAGATATTTCCAATTCTACGTGGCAGAAAACCCGAAGAACCAAAGTATAGTATACTTATACATCGAAATATATATAGTATATATATATATAGATATATATATATATATATATAGTATATATATGATGGGGTATGTATGTAGCCTGTATGTATGTTGTATGTATGTAGCTGTAGATTCTATACTAGTATTATCAGTATATATATATATATATATATATATATATATATATATATATATATATATATATATACACTACAATTGTAAATAAAACACTCATTCCATTCCAATTCAATTCTATCATTAATATTAATTAAAATCTTAATTTCTTTAACATTTTTTTTCAATTGAGTATCATAATTCCTTGGGAACACTTATAAGCTTTCCATAATTAATTCTTTTTTTCATATTTCTCTTCACTTATATTTTGATAAATCATTAATAATAAATAACATGTTCCCATCCTTTCCTAATTTCATTCTCTCATTCTCTTTATTTCATTTATTTATTTACAGGCATTCCATTGCATTACAATAAGTATTTTATCCATCATTTTAATCATACATTGTTTCATATTTTCTAAAATTATTTCTATTTTTAATATAACAATACTATCTTATGTACCTTTGCAGAAATCCCCTTTTCAATTAAATTTTCACCCATTGTCTCTAAATAGGCTTATACTTTCAATCCTTATACATTTTCCCTGTTTCTCTATATCTTGTTTCTGTTTTTTATAACTTCTTTTCCTTTACTTCTTCCCCCTCTTCTTCTCCCTCCCCTTTTTGCCCCCTTGTCTCCCTACTTCTAATAGTCTCTTCTGTAATCCTCTCTTCTGTTGCTTCCTAATATTGTAATTATTTTTTAAACTATTCTTTTTTTTGTTGTCTTTTCAAATCTTAAACTTTCTACTCTCTTTCCCCCCTTTCCTTTCTTTTCCCCACATAAATTACTTGATCATTAAAGATGGCTTCTTCTTTGTCCCAACCTTCTTGTTCTACAAGTGTTTCTTGTTGTTTCTCACAGTTCCAGATCTCCATTTCTAAAAATTTAAATATGAAGCCAAAAGAACCTCTTCCATCTTGTGCATCTTCTTTGTATTTTTTAAGTTCCATTTTCAGTTCTTCCAAAAGTGATGCCATTTTAAACACTTTTAAACAACCACACGATTGATTTTAGTCATTTAAATCCAATAGCCAAAAATCAAAAAATCATGAAGTAATCCAAATAATCCAAAGCTGTTTCTTCTTGCTTCTTTTTTCCACTTTCTCTTCCTGGGGTTCTGTTATTTTGTTACAAAGTTTCAGTTAGAATGTATCTTTAGGAATCTTGTTAAAGTTTCACTATAAGTTCCTTTTAGTTCCAGTCAGTCTCCTCCATTTTTCCAGATCCTGCCCTTTTATTCTTTATTTTTATTCTTTCCTTTTCTCTCCTTTCCTTCTTTTAAAGATTTTTGAGTATCCAAAAGTCTTTATTATCACTTTGACATTTTATTTTCAGTTTAAATGCCTATTGATGTCAAAGTAGATTTTTGTCAATTTCTTACT
This sequence comes from Bungarus multicinctus, assembly GCA_023653725.1. Taxonomy (NCBI): domain Eukaryota; kingdom Metazoa; phylum Chordata; class Lepidosauria; order Squamata; family Elapidae; genus Bungarus; species Bungarus multicinctus. The sequence continues at coordinate 29,190,902 of CM042835.1, forward strand.
TAAATCTCTTAGTTGTCAGTATAAGGAAGGGAAGAAAAAAAAAAGCCAAATCCTTTCCCTTCCCTCTCTTCTTCGCTGCTTCAAAATCTTCTTTGGGAACAATGTTATTTTTTATGATTCAAATTCCAGGGTACCTTACGTTGTTGTTTTTTCAGTTCAACCCGGTCAACCAAAACTTTCTCTTCTTATCTTCCTCCTGCACATTCTTTTCTGGTTGAGTTCTTCTTTGAGGTGGCCATTTCTGACTACCACTACAACCACCTTTGGGAAAGGGAGTAAGGCCAGCTGGGGAGGAGAAATGCAGCTCTCCTTGACCCTGCTGGCAGTCTCCCCTCTCTTTACCACCTCTACGGGGTGGCTTAGCCCTGAAACCAACTGGCTCGAGGCGCTCCAGCAGCGAGCACAGATTGAAGCTGCACACAATCGCAGATTTCTGACTGTCACCAAAGAAGCTCAAACCAGAAGTTTTTAGAGTCTTCTGACTATTTTTATGGCAGAAGAGCAGTTCAGCTGTATTTGTACATTCTGAACAGACAGGGTTATATAAACTGGGCCCCAGGTTGACTGCATAACCCAAAGAGCCTTGAGTACAGCCTCCCAAAGAGTAGTTACCAAGTGTAATTGACTAATTGAAAAGTTTAATATAATTAGCAAAAGTTGTTAAATGCACAGTTGGAGAATGATTGCATACTTCATATTAATTCAAAGCAATTGTAAATGCAATTACAAAAATGTAGCCTTTTTCTTGAATCCATTAAATGTATTTTGAAATGTGGTCCATTGGTGTACATTCTAAAGCCTTATGCTCCTGGGAAAGAGTGAATTTTGATTCATAATTTATTCTTTGGAATACATGATAGAGATAGACAGATTAGAGAAAGAGAGAGAGAGAAGATAACAAGCTTCGACTCAACCTGACCAAGACCGAGTGGCTGTGGTTTCCTGCACCCAGATACAGCCAGCTCATTCCATCGCTGGCTGTGGGGGGAGAAATTTTGACCCCCACAGAGAGGGCGTGCAATGGTGTCCTCCTTAATGTATGGCTGTTGTTAGAAGATCATATAATAGCCTTCGCCAGGGGGGCTTTTTGTCAGGTCCGTCGGATCTACCAGTTGCGGCCCTTTCTGGATTGGGACGCACTCCGCACAGTCATTTCTGCCCTCATCATCTCTTGTCTAGACTATTGCAATGCTCTCTACATGGGGCTCCCCTTGAAGAGCATCCGGAGGCTCCAGCTGGTGCAGAATGCGGCCACGCTGGTGATCGTGGGGGCTTCTCGGAGCTCCCGCATTACACCGCTCCTACGCGACCTGCATTGGCTTCCGGTGGCCTTCCAGGTGCGATTTAAGATGTTGGTGATCATCTTTAAAGTGCTCCATGGCTTGGGACCCAGGTACTTATGGGACCGCCTGCTGCCACCATCAGCCTCCCGCCGACCAGTGCACTCTCACAGGGTGGGCCTCCTCTGGGTGCCATCAGCTGGGCGATGCTGGCTGACAGCCCCGAGGGTGCGGGCCTTCTCTGCGGGAGCACCCTCCCTCTGGAATGAATTACCCCCAGAGATGTGGGCCATCACTGACCTGCGAACCTTCCGGTGCGCATTGAAGACCCATCTTTTCCAGCAAGCCGGTCTGGCCTAGTATCATTGGAATGGTTTTAATTTTTGTAATTTTTACGCTGTTTTAGTGTTTTATTATAGTTTTAATTTTCCAGCCACTAATTTAATTTATTTTAATCTACTTTTAACTCGATATTTGTAATTGTATTGTTTTTAGCTCGGCTGTGCACCGCCCCAAGTCCCAATTTGGGAGAGGGGGCGGTATATAAAATAAATAAATAAATAAATAAATAAATAAATAAATAAATAAATATGGGGGAGGGGGGAGAGAATATATTTTGTTCATTGATCTGATAAATTATATAAATTGTTCCTCAGAGTTGATCTGAAAAACATGAAATCATTCTCAAACCCAAAATTTGGAATTAGAATTGATCAAGCCAACATACGCATTTGGGGGCGGGGGAAGCAAATGTAATCCAAACAATTTAACAGAAGTCATAATTCCTCTGTATTGTTCATTGATCAGATTACACATAGAATATAACATCCAGTTTGGGCACCATGATTTGTTTATTTATATTCCCCCCTTTATTATATTTACAAAAGGACATTAACAAATTGAATATGCCTAGAGGGGGATACTATGGAGCTAGGAGGGGAAATTTAAAAGCAATAATTAGAGGCAAGTGTGTTTAATCCGGAGTGGAGAGGAATGCAGGGAAAGATGATAGTTGGGCCATCACATAGTTTTTTTTCCAAGAAAGTTGTTGGGAGATGGTAAGAGGTGACTTAGAAAACAACAATCAGGGCATTAAAATTATAAGGAAGGAGGTTTCAATTGGAATCAAAAAATTATTGATAGAACTTCAGAAGTAGCTAGGATCTCCTTTGCTGGAAATCATAAAATAGAGCATTTGTCAGGGGTGCTGGGTTCTAGCACTGAGCCCACCTGGTTGCACAAGATGATCTCCCAGATCTACTCCAACCTTCAAACAATGAGGTTGTGTCCAGGCAGGGCCCAGGCCTGTAAGTTCCATTGTTTGAAGGGTTGGAGTAGACCTGAGAGATCATCTTGTGCAACTCATGCACTATGCACTGGAATCTACTTAACTAATGGTCAGCACTATTTTGGGGCTACATAAGGGTCAACAGAATTCAAGAGAAATTAGCTCATTTGTAGCTGTGTAGAGACTCCAGGCTGATTCCTCTTTTGACTCCACCCTTCTCCTACAATTCCATATACGCAAAACACTATCCAAGGTTGGAACTAACCGAACTCAACTCTTGGTCTTGGTCAGGGCTGGAAAGGGGCATGATGGGGGGTGGGCACATTCAGCAGAACAGACCTTGTCTCTTTCACTGCTAGCAGGAGAGAAACTCCCTGAGAGCTGCCCCTTTCCTCGAAGCACATTCCACCTCCAGTCTGAGCCTGCTGGAAAGGCAGCTGGAGGAAACTACCTCTGCAAAAGATCAGCAGCAATTCTGCCTTGTCCAGCAAATCTTCCTCAAGAAAAGTCCACCTCAAATGGCAACAGCAGGAGAAGCCCAGCAAATGGGGACTTTTCAGATTAGCCACTGCTCAACCGGTTAGAGAAGAAGGTATCAACACATCAGGCAATTGTGTAAAGAAAAACAAACTCTATTACCAAAAAAAACCCTGTAAAGTTATCTGTTTATCTGTTTGTCAAAGGCATGGCACCCGACTACTAATGAAACTGAGTTGGCTCATGGTTTAAGATACAGCTTCGGTGTAATATAGATTAAAAACAATATTGTTTCAAAATCAACTTAGAGTTAACAAAGATAGGATCATGCATATAGTCCCAAGGAGAATATACATATGGACAAGAGGCTAGAATGCATAATGATCAGGTCTACATATGACACAAAAATAGTGATAACAAACCCCTTAGATGACAAAATCAAGGAAGATCCTGACAAGCTTAAACAACAGGTTAAAAAAAACCCAACCAGATGAAATTAAACAAAGACAACTGCAAAATTCTGCATTTAGGTATGGAAAAGTAAGAGAGACAAGAAAGCTGTTCAAGGATATGAAGGGCTGCCTTGTAGAAGGAGCAGAATTATTCAGTTTGTCCAGCAGGCAGGACAACTTTCCTAATGGATGTACAATGGGACAGGCATGGAACTGCCAAAGGATTGGAAAAGAGCTTTCAAATCCCCCCCAACAAAACGGGGGGATAACCCAGGAAACTACATAACAATCAGCGTGACATCAATATCTGGAAAAAATCATGGAAAAGGTAATTCAAGCAGAAAGTTTGTGAGCACCTAGAAACAAACAAGGTGATTACTAGAAGCCAGAATAGGTTTGCTAAAAACAGGTCATGCTAATAAATCATATTGCCTTCCTTAATAAAGGGATTAAACCGTGGATATAGTATATTTAGACTTCAGTAAGTCATTTAATAAAGTAGACCACAACTTACTTAACTGGACCCTTAACGAATGTACAACTGAACCCACACATGCAATCTTCTACAATGCAGTAACAAATCTGGGACTAGAACAACTAGTAACCAACAACACTAGACTTAACTGCCTCGATCTCATCTTCTGCAATAGTTTGAATTCAATTTATGGAATACAAATTAAAGAACTCTTTTCCAACAGTGACCACAACATGATTGACTTTTGTCTCAACATACGTCCACACAAAAATCATCAAAACGACGGAATCCCCAATTATAACTTCAAAAAAGGCAACTATGATCTTATAAACAATGATCTCTCATCCTTTGATTGGCAATTTCTATTCTCTGGATGCAATACTATAGAAGACCATTACAACATATTTTTACTTGAAGTCAAAGGAGTCATCAAACTACATATACCACTAACAACTCCCAAAACCAGAAAAAACAAATTACCCAAAACAATCCAAGCTTCAATCCAAAAAGAAATCATTTTGGCAGAAAAACAAAGCTGGTCATGTTGCCAACTTCAAAAGCCGATACAAAAATTTATGCCACCAGATAAAAACTGAATGCACCAATTATCACATTAAACAAGAAGAAAACCTTCTACGCACCAATTCCACCCGTACTTTCTACAATTTTATAAACAACAAACTAAAAGACTCAAGGTCCATCCCACCCGTGAAAGGACCTAATGGTAAAGACTGCAATGACGACACTATTAAAGCCAACCTCTTTAACACATTCTTTGGCTCATTATTTGTAAACAGCAATGGATCATGCCCAGTATTTCCTAGTCGAACCATAGACAACTACAATGATCTAATACATATCGATTTTACAGAAGACAATGTTGAAAAAGCACTACGCCATCTAAAACCATCTCTATCTATTGGACCAGATGGAATATGTGCCTACTTCTTAAAAAAAAGCTATCCACTGCCATAGCAGAACCTCTAAGCATAATCTTTGAAAAATCTTTCAGGACCAGCTCCTTGCCAAAACTATGGTCACAAGCCACGGTCATCCCCATCTTCAAAAAGGGAGACCCTAGCCTAGTTGAAAATTACAGACCAATCTCTTTATGCTGCATCACCTGTAAAGTCATGGAATCAATTATCAACCAATCCATCATCCTCCACTTAGGAACAAACAACCTACTCTTTAATAAACAATTTGGTTTTAGGAAAAAACTATCATGTAATCTGCAACTCTTACATTGCAAAAACATATGGACTACACAACTCGATCAGGGCAAAGCAATAGACGCAATCTACATAGACTTCTGCAAAGCCTTTGATTCAGTGGTACATGACAAACTACTCCTAAAACTAAAATCTTACGGTATTTCTGGACACCTGCATAACTGGATAAAAGCATTCCTGTCAAACAGACAACAAATGGTCAAAATTGGGAGAGTCCTATCCAATTCTATACCTGTCAACAGTGGTGTCCCCCAAGGCAGTGTTCTAGGACCAACTCTTTTCATACTCTACATAAATGACCTCTGTGATCGTATCAAGAGCAACTGCGTTCTCTTCGCTAATGATGTAAAGCTATTCAACACCACAGAAAATACCACTATCCTTCAAAAAGACCTTGACTACGTATCAGAATGGTCAAACAAATGACAACTTCAGATCTCAACAAATAAATGCTCTGTCCTACATTTTGGCAAAAAAAATCAGAAAATAAAATACAGGCTGAATAGTCAAGACCTTGTTGATGACCCAAACTCTGTAAAGGATCTTGGAGTACTCATCTTAAATGACCTAAGTGCTAGAGCCCACTGTAACTACATAGCCTTTTTCTCTGGTAATATTACACTAATAACTAGAGTATACAAAACATTTGCTAGACCAATACTCGAATACAGCTCATCAATCTGGAACCCACATTACGTATCTGATATTAACACAGTTGAGAAAGTCCAGAAATATTTTACAAGAAGAGTTCTTCACTCCTCTACTCGTTGCAGAATACCTTATGCCACCAGACTCGAAATTCTAGACCTAGAAAACCTTGAACTATGCCGCCTTCAGTCCGATCTAAGTGTAGTATATAAAATCATACATTGCAATGTCCTACCTGTCAATGAATACTTCAGCTTCAACCATAACAACACAAGAGCAAACAATAGATACAAACTCAAGGTTAATCGCACCAAACTTATTGCAGGAAATACGACTTCAGCAACAGAGTGGTCAATGTCTGGAATACTCTACCTGACTCTGTGGTTTCTTCCCCAAACCCCAAAAACTTTAACTTTAGACTACTATTGACCTCACCCCTTTCCTAAGAGGTCTGTAGGGAGCGTGCATAAGCGCACCAACGTGCCTACCATCCCTGTCCTATTGTTTCTTTAATATTTTATTTTTCTTTTTATGTATCCATGTATTCATAACTATGTTATACCTATTATCTTGTAAGCAATTGACAAATAAAATAAAATAAAATAAATAAATAAATAGTTCTTGGTAGGATAGAACAACGTGGGATAGACAGTACCAACACCAGTAATCCTCAATGGAACTATGTCTAAATAGAGAGGACCATGCAGGGCGGTACTTCAAATTTCTGTTTTTGGATCCTCGACATCTTCATAAATGACTTATTTAAAGGGATTGAAGTGCCGCTCATCAATTTTGTGGATGAAACCAAACTGGAGGGAATTGCTAACATTTTGGAAGGTATGCTCAGAAAATTTTTGATAGACCTCAACATTGTGCCCTGTCCAACAAGATGCAGTTCAGTGGAGAGAAAACTAAGATGCTGAACTTAGGCAGAAAAATATCACAGGGTACAAGATAGGCAGTTACCTGGCTCAACAGTAGTGCCTCTGAGAGGAATCTAGCTGTTTTGGTGGACCATCACCTATGTATGAGTTAACAGCATGCTGCAACTGACAGTATAGGGAAGTGATAGTAGTGTACTACATCTCCCTGAGGAAGCCATGTTAGGAATGCTGTCTTACATTCGGTTCAGCAGAATTTAAAACAAATGCTGAGGCCTTTGAATGAGGACAGAGAAGAGCAGCCAAGATAAGGAGGCTAAGGGAACGGAGTGTGTTCAGCCTAGCAAAGAGAAGGCTCAGGAGAGACATGGTAGCAGTTTTTTAATACTTGAAGGGCTGTCATAGGGAAGAGGGTGTAGATTTATTTTCCATGGCACTTGAAGCCAGGACAAGAAGCAATGGGTAGAAGCTTATCAAAGAGATATCCAATCTAGAAATAAGGAAAAAATTCCTGACGCAAGGAAGATTAATTAAGTGAATGGCTTAGAGTTATTCCAGGAATTGTGGGTGCTCAATTGCTGGAGATTCTCAAGAAAAGATTGGGCAACCATTTGTCCAAGATGGTATGAGGACTCCTGCTTGGGCAGAGGGCTGGATTAGAAAACCTCCAAGGTGCCTTCCAGCCTCATAGTTGTATGACTTCTTTAGTTTCTTCTCTATTGGAGAGTTTAAATTGTGGCTAGATGATCATTGGTTGGAAGAGCTGAAGTCATGGATTTCTCTAATGTGCAGGAGGTTGGTCATTCCCAACTATTCCATTCTATAATTCTACCATTTCAAAATTATGGGCCTATCACTGAAGAGGCCACCTATAAATGGAGGATGTGCTGAAGCCTGCAAGTAGAATTCCAGACCCAATCTGAAGATCTGGTGGTTCCAGACAGGTGTAAGTCTTTGTTAGGGTGTTGGTCTTGAGAATCACAATTTTCAGATGATGAAGGAAGATAAGGCCAGAAAAGTTCCCTCTCTTTCCCTCAAATGTCTCTAGGGACTTCTGCCACCTGAGAGCAACAGATAGCATGGGAATGGAGCTGTTCAGAGCACTCTTGCAGTTTCTTCTGGTGGACCAAGGTCTCAGAGATTACAGCTAGGAAGCTTACTCTATTAACTGCCTCCAAGTCAGTACAAAACTAGTTTTCTACCTTTTTTCTGGCTTTTCCATATTCACAATGGAGACTCCCTCTCTTGGCACATGCAGTGCTCCTAAACAAAAGGCTGAAAGTAGGGGAATAAACCACTGCAGCACTCCGGCCTCAAGACCCTCAAGCAATGATGGTTTGAAAAGTACACCAAATACTCTGTGTGCTTCATACTGTTCTGTTCTCCTTGCCTTACTAACAGTTTGTTCGTAATTGAATGGAGCCCCAGTACCAGGTGTCAGCTCCAGCAAGGAACTGCAATGCTGGCAAACTCAAGAGGTACTGAAAAGAGCAGCAGGTGTAAGGCACCTGGAATCTTCTTGGAGGTAGCCGGGTGAGAAGGTTGCTTCTCCTGGCAACAGCAGCTGCTGCTGCTGCTGCTGCTGGTGGTGGTGGTGGTGGTGGTGGTGTGTGTATGTGTGTGTATGCGTGCGTGTGTGATCTGCCCTCCCTTCCTCTGGTGAGCGGCTCCTCAAAGGTGCGGCTCCCTTTGCCTGCGTGTGTCCTGAATTCAGCTGCCAAAGAAGCCCCACCAAGGGCTGCATGAGGATTGGAGATTCCCACAGGCAGGACGCTGCTGAATGGTAGGTAACCAGAGGCTGCCTGCATACTTCAGCAGGGGAAAAAGCAAGTTTCAGAAGTTCAAGAATCCAGATCAGTCCTGGCTGAACTCCAGCCTTGCTACGTTTCACCCATATTTACCTCAAGGAAAATGAGAAACAAAAGGTCCTGTATTGGGGAAGAGTAGTTGCCTTAGTCAGAAGAGAAGCTAAGTGTCAATGTTGCTCTCTTTTACTCTGGGGGGGAGAGGAGGGAAAATCCAGCAGGATCCCTGATCTCTCTGGCAAACTCCCCCAGCATCTGGACATACCAGATGGACTTCACACATTATGTTTAACCAGCTCAGTTAAAACTGCACTCACATGTGTTAGTTTTGTGGGTTAGCTTAATGTGAACCCATCTGATTCATTTAGGATCATGGAAGGTCATCCAATTGTTTGAACCCAGTTGCAGTGCCTGTGACTTTTGTTTTCTGAGTGTTTGTGCTACATTTGGTCTCCTTCCTGGGATGGAAGCTGCATGGCACTTTCTTTGCAACTGGGCAGTCTGGGAGCCACTGAAGGTTTAAGGAAACCCCATTTCTTTGTCTTCAGAATGTTTGCTCCACCACACAAAAAGGATTTTAAGAAGAGATTTGTCTGAAATGGTCTAGGATCTCCTGCTTAGGCAGGAGGTTAGACTAGAATATCTCCAAGGTCCCTTCCAACTCTGTTATTTCTGTTACTCTCTCCTATTATTTTTCCTCGAGTATTCCATGACAAGCCTATATGACTCCTTGTGCATATCTGTTCATCTAGAGTTATTTTTGTTTGATGCACTCTGACTCAAGATTCATGGTTGACTTTTATTTAGGTATTTGTTTTATTTAAACCACTTATCTATCCACCCATCTTATAACCAACTCTGGCAGCTCCACCTTTCTGCTCACCTCCCATGGTTTCCTGTGACTGCACAACCATTGTGATTTTCCTACCACATGGAAAGCTGTGTCCTTCTTAAATCTGTTACTTTATATCAGTTGGTGATGGTTTTCACCAGAAAGTTGCCGACAGCATGCAACATCAAATAATAAATCGTAGAAAGCCATGGAAATATCAACACCAATTATAAGCCATCCTAATCACAACAAAACAATGAAACCCTCAAAAAAATTTAAACCACTGAGTGGAAAGATATGCTAAAACATATAAATGCACTTTAAAAAAAAAAAATGAGGCATGGCTGGCAACTCTAAGCAAAATGCATTCCACAGTTTCAGAGTCACAGAAGAAAAAACCTCACCGCAATCATTTTGTTTTTCAAGGAGGGAGCAATGACTAGTTTACTTTTGGCTGGTGTTTCTCCCACAGTGGCTCCCTCTTGTCCTGAAACCCTCAAGTTCACTGCCAGAAGAATTCTTGGACATTTCCATTGAAAGCATCTCTCCTGGAGCCTTAATGATCAAAAAGGTTGTGATGATTAGGACTCTCCAAACCTGAAGAGCAAAAGTGATTCTAGGGGCTTAACAAATAAGCACTCACTGGATACACACTAAATCTGTGGCAACACTCTTGTAACTACTGGAGTGAATGAATATACAGTCTATAGATTTTACATAACCCTTGAAGAAGTTGCATTTTTGTGTGCTGTACCACATTGACTCAAAAAAATATTACAGAAGATCAACAAAAAAATAATTTGCAATAATCTCTTTCCATTGTGATCACCTCAAACTCCAAGGGCAACAGAACGTTAAATGTACCCTCTAGCTACAAAGCTGATATCTCAAAAGGAATCTCCTTTTTTTTTTTGGAAAGAGCATCAATGGCAGTTTACAAGCTTCACTTTTTAGAGACAAATAGTACTTATTTTAAATTTATTTCCATCTCAAATTCTTCAGCCTCACCTATAATTGAACTCAGAATAGTTACAGGTATGTGCTGCATACTTGTTGCTAAAGCATTAAGAGTTGATATCATCAGCTTATTGACATCATCATCCTGTGAAATCCCAAATGAGTTTTCTAGTGGCATCATAGAGATTTCTTATAAGGTAGAGGACAAGATTATGCGGCCATCGTAATCAGTGGTAGATCGCAATCTTCTAACACCTTTTTGGGGTTCAGTCCAACAGAGAAGACTAAAACAATATGTGCTTACTCTACACCACAGGTGTCAAATTCACGGCATCATGTTGCTGTCTGTCATTTAATGTTTCATGATGTTTTTCGCTTTGCAGAACTGGGGTGAGCATGACCTGTGCGTGATGCATCCTCCCCATGGGCCACCAGTATGAAACCCCTGCTTTACACCATAATCTTGTGAAGAAAGATCTAATCCAGCTCCTAAACAGATTATCACCAGAGAGCCTGAGATCTCAGTTGCCTTCAGCCTGTTTTCTATGAGATACCATATCAGTTTTACCTTCCAATTACTGTACATGAAGGAAAGTCTAATTTCTTCCATATACACCTGTAACAAAGCATCATCTGCTGACTGTTGGCTTGCTTCCTAATGTTATACATAAATAATAATACTCCTGAAGACTGTTTTTCTAGGAAAATTCAAAGTGAAGGTCATGAGGGGGGCATGGAATGTGAAAAATAGGAACATTTCACCATATAAGTAATCATCAATAATTAAAAGTCCTGTTAAAGTACTGCTGGGTTCTACTGTTGAAGAAAAGTAGCTATAGTAGGTTTCATGATTAGTTCAGTCTCAATTGACCAATTGCCAAATTTCCTCAAGCTAAATCTTATTTGGAATGGAGAGGAGAAATCAAAAACATGTTAGCTTTAACAAGCTTGGTGTTCAATGCCTCACTCATCTCTAGCCACAGGCTTAGAATCCATGTTGACAGATGTTCCATTGCCATTTTGTTATGTCACTGATTTCTTGACATTCTTCTCTCTCTCATCCACCCACCCTCAGAAAATTTTCCTGGGGCAAGAATGATGTTTAATCCAAAACGAGGTAGAGCTCACTTTGCAATGAATTCCTCTTCTCTGCAAAAAGCCACCCTGGGATGTCTGCTGTCTTCCCCTGGCCAAGCAGAGACCACCTGCCTATTCAATAAGGGTTCGTTTCAGCACCATGGCCAGATCCAGGGGGCAGGCAAAGGCCAAAGACTGCCCTGGGCCCTGCCCGGCAGGGGCTCCTGTTCCAAATCCTGCAAATATCCCTACACTGTACATGGAAGATACAACAACAGAGTAACTTCCAGGTCAAGTCAGTTAAATGAACAGAGCTTGTTATCCTTCACAGAGAATATTTCCTTGCAATGCAACTTTCATGAGCAGAATGGAAGGAGGGTGGGGAGGACAGTTTGTCAAATACTTTTATTTTTTTCCCCCTTTTGCAACACTTTTAACAGAGCTTCCTTATTTTTTTAAGATAAAGAGTAAACTAGGGCTGGCTGTGGGGTTCAAGCGGAACCCTAAGGAAAGAAAGGGAAGTGAGAGGTCCACTATGAAGCGGGGAGGGAGGTGATCCTTGTGCAAACTGAGCAATCCCTAAATGGCAATTTCACTTTCATCATTCCCCTAAAGGGCAACTGTGATAAAAGGGGCAGCCCAAGGTAAATAAAGAGACACATGGGAACACCTGGTTGGCATAATGGATTGTCAGTCAGCAGAACCAGTTCAATGACAGCTGAGAAGGACCTGCTAGATGATCCTTGGGTGCTCCTTTCAGCAAATCATGGAGGATGACCCAAAAGATTGGAAAAGAGCAAATGTTATTTCTAAATTTGGGGGAGGGGATGGAACAAGTTAACCTGGGGATCCACAGACTTCTCTCCTTGGCAAAGATTCTAGGCAAAGCTCTGAAACAGACTGTTATGCAGTTTGTGAGAATTTAGAAAAACGTCCTTGGCAAAAATGTTTAAGAACAATGTTGAAGAAGCCATACTAAACCATCAGCTCTTCTAGGTAGTCCAAGTCACGAAACAGATTCCACAAGAAATATTAGAAATCTCCTTAATTGATTCAGGCTCTAATAACAGAATCCTGAAATCCTGTTTTTTCTCCCTCCCTATTTTATTTTATTATTTTATTTATATAGTCACCCATCTCACTAGAGGCAGGAAAATCCTTTATTCCTAATCCATTCTGCCTGGATAATTTGGAGCTTTGAATTTCATTTCCATGTGAATAAGCTATTCACATGGCTTATTTTGATGAGGTGCATTCTGCATCATGTGAATATTTTACCTCTCTTGAGAATTTGAAATGAAGAGCAGATTATGAATTCTAATAAAAATATTGCAACAAACAAGCCACTGCATAGCATGCCTCTTTTAGGCTTCCAGTAATCAGTGGGGGGGGGGTGTCTTTACAAAATGTGACTTTCAGTCTAATGAAGGCTTTATAGAAATATGTCCTTTCTTTAAAAAAGTGTGTGTGTTTTTAATTGATTAAACCAGACAATGTTCTTTTTATTATTATAACTTTATTGATTTTCAAAAATACAAGATTTAAAGATGAACAGAGAAGAAAAAATTGAAGAAAAAAGATCAAAAGAGCAAGAAAGAGAGAAGATAGAGGTGCAAAAAGATAAAGAAAAGGAAAAGATAAACAAGGAGAATGAATTCTGACTTTCTCTGGTACAAAATGAATTTTTAAAAACATCAAATTCTTATTCTAAGATTAACATTTGTCTATATCATTTCAATAAACCTAATTCTACTTATTAAATCCCATTAATCAACATTTCATTTCTCTCTCACAACAAATCCAAAAATGGTTTCCAAGTGGAAATAAATTTAGTCAAACTCTTTTCTTTAATCAAAGCTATCAATTTTGCCATCTCCACCAATTCCATCAGCATCACCATCTACTCTTCCATTGTAGGTATTTGTAAGTCCTTTTGCCTTTGTGTTGTGGTGGCGCAGTGGTTTGAATGCAGTATTGCAGGCTAATTCAGCTCTGCCAGGAGTTTGAATCTCACCAGCTCAAAGTTGACGCAGCCTTCGATCCTTCTGAGGTCAGTAAACTGAGGACCCAGATTGTCAGGGGCAAGAGGGTGACTCTGCTTAGAGAGGCCCGTAAAGCACTGTGAAGTGATATATAAGCCTAAGTGCTATTGCTATAAAAGTCTTGCTGTTGTTAGCATACATAAAAGCAACTTTCCATAAGATGTTTCCATTTGTTTTGTCCATTAACTCCAAAAGTTCCCAATATTTTCTAGCTTTCTTATTTGCCCACCAAGGATGAAAAAAATTTACTCTCAGTGTGATTACATTTCTCAAATATTTGAAATTTCCATATACATTATTCACGGTTTATCTCATGTCATATATCAGTGATACAACATATTCTCCAACTGATCAAACTGCATATTATAACCAAAATGTTTTGCCCACTTTATATTGTCTAATGTGTTCATCCCATTTCCATTTTCAATAAAGGTTTATATATCTTAGCAATAACATGATCATTTGTACTCAACTCGGTATCTAATTCACTTGAATTTGAATTTAAAAATATTTTTAAATTCATAATTCTTGTAAATGTTTTCATTAAATGTTTTCATTAAATGAGCATAGGGAAACCAATGGAACCTTCCAACTGCAGGTTTTCTCTTGTTCTTAACTTCTTTTTGGGGAAAAAGTCAGCAAATCAGCGTAAGTTAGACATTTTTCATTTAAATACCATTTCTCTTCTAAAAAAGGTTTATAGGATTGACAATCATTAAGGAATTTTAATTATACCTATTCCAAATTCTCGGTATGGCACCTCTAATAAAATGATTTTTGAAATGTACATTAACCATAATTTTATTGTATCACAAATAGCAGTGCCAACCAAATTTTAAATCAAGTCCTTCCAGTTCCAATAATCACCATTCTTTCATCCATAGTATAAATAGTCCTCAAATTTATGGCAATTCGTTCAGCAACCATTTGAAGTTACAATAGTGCTAAGCATTACCATCTGTACCAGAGGTTATGGCTGCTGCAACACCCACTGCCCTTCATGGCCACGTGAATAAAATAATGTCACATGTCAAACCAATCTCCCTTACAATCAACCGCAGGAATGTTGCAGCTGCCCTCACTCACCTATATTTCCCCATCCCACTGAATTCCCACCTCTTGGGCCTCTTCTACCTCCCCCCATTTACCTCTTCTGAAGATCACCTTTCCCAAGGAGAAGCAGCCGGGCGCAACACGGCCATTTTGGAAGCGGTTGCGATCCAACATTCCAGGCAAAAGAGTGGTTAGACCTCAGGGGTTTCACGGTACAATCGATACAAGTAACGAGGCCGGAGCTGCTTTAAAAGAGACTTTATTTTTGCACTTGAAACTGGGATTCATTTGGAGAGCCAGTTAACGTTTAGATTTCAGTCCAACTTCAGAGGTTATTCTTGTCCAGATCATGTTTTGAAAGTGACGCCAGTAAAAGGTGAGGAAGTGCCAGGGGCCTGCCACTTGGTACCAGAATAAAATGAGATTTCTGGCTTGAGATGCTGCTACCAATTGCTACCAGGGAACCTTAATGAATTCTATTTTCTTCTTCTGTGATAAATATTTGTGGGATTTTTTCAGCAACACAAAATCCTGGATGGAATGCTTAATTAACAGAATAACAGAGCTGGAAGCAAGCTTGAAGGTCTTCTAGTCCAAATGCCTGCTCAGGCAGGAAATCCTAAACCATTTCAGACAAATGGCTCTTCTTAAAAACCTCCAGTATTGGAGCACCATAACCTCTGGGGGAAACCATTGCACTGGTTAATTCTTCTAACTGTCATAAAATTTCTCCTTAATTCTATGCTGGATCTCTTCTTGATTAGTTTCCATTGACTAGAATGAAATTCCATTGCTGCTTCTGCAAAAGGCATCTGATATATTTGTTTGCTATGTCACTATTTAGCATGGACCAGCCTCTGCTCCAAGTCTGGTTCCAAGGTTAGAGTAGGATATGTTTCCAGGAAGGAACCAGTGCAGCCAACTGTGAAAATATATGGTAGTGGGACCACCCATTTCACATCCTTCCAATGAATCAGGGAGAAGGCTGTGGTCTACTTTATCAAAGGTCTTTAAAGTACAGGTAATTCTCAATTACATCCTATAATTGGGACTGGGAATTCTATCATTAAGAGATGTGGTGGTCACTAAATGAGGACTACCTGTATACAACACCCAAAGCATTGCCTCGGCTTATGAGTCCTTTGTGCAGGACTCTGGGCAACAGCATCATTTAGGGTACCTATCTGGAGAAGGGGATGCTGGGAAAAGACCATCTGCCTTGTTCTCCAAACTCTTTTTCCTTCGGGTGATTTCCCCCTTTTCCTTCTACTCTGCCATCATTTGACACCATTTCAGAAATCTGAAACATGAAAGCTTTTATACTAGGTAACTTTCCTTCTCACTACCGTACTTATCTTAGAATAGAGAATGACAAGATTGGAAGGGGCTCGGAGGTCTTGTAGTCCAGCCCCTGCTCAGGCAGGAGATTCTAGTATATACCATTTCAAAACAAGTGACTGTCCAATCTCTTCTTAAAAACCTTCAGTGATAGAGCACCATTCTCACTGTCGGTAAATTTCTCCTATATGTTTTTTTGTTTCTCTATTTCACTCTGGATGGCCCTCTCTCAAATCCTCTTAAGAACCAGCTTTAAACTAATGGGCTTAAAGACTTAATAGGTATTCAGCACGTAAGGAGAGATTTTCTGACTGTAAGCAAGGTCTACAGCAAGAGGCGAATGTGGATGGCATCTTCTGTCCTCTGCTAGAAACAGAAAAACACAGAGAGGAGCATAAAAATCATTGTAGCTTGCCATTCTGATAGGAAAGCAAAGGAAACAGATGTTCCAGGCCCACCTAAGATGGTAAGTCAAAGGGGACTTGCCAAGACTAGATGAACTGCAGGGAGGAGACTTCCAAGTAGCCTTAGAAAGGTCTGTATTCTAAACTGTCTGTGCCAGATGACAATTGATGTGGCTGACTAGATAATAATACCTGGAATATTAGATATGGCCCTCAAGTCCCCCCGAAAAGACCACAACCCATGTCTCATTGATCAATTGGCTGGATACGATTGTGTTCATGCTTCTGCCTGCTCTCTACCCACACCCACCCACATGCACACACACACACACACATACACACACACCATCTCTTTGTCCTGGCCATGCCCCGTTTCCTGCCCTGCGGTCTGTCACTCTGCTCGATGACCAACTACAGCCTTCAGCCCCCGCAGATAGGCTGTTTGAGGAGTTTGCGTAGATTCATGATGCTAACCTGATTTCTCAAGTCCATCTTATGAGGATCTCAAAGACAGACATCAAAGTCACAAAAGATCCATTTCTACAGGACAGAAATTACTTCACTTTCTGTGTGTTCAATCCTGCACTCTGCAGCCAATTGTTTTTGTTTTAATTTCCTGTTGTTTTCATCGGACATGTGCTGTTCCCTCAACCCTACCCCTGCAATGCTCTACCTTCAGAATGCAAAGGAACCCTGGCTGGAGGCAAGGAAGGTGGCAGCTGCCTGTTCTGACCTCGTCCAGAGATGGAGCTTCCTCTTGATCCCCAGGGGCACAGGAATGCGTGGGGCACGGGTGGTGGCAGGCCTCTCACTTTCCCAGACAAGAGTGATGCAACCTCATTCTCTGCCCACCGGACTGGAACTGGCTCTCAGCCAGCCACCACCAAGGAAAGCTGCTTCTCACAAAATTGCAGCAAGAGCAGCCAAGCAACTTGTTGTGGGCGAGTCCAGGCTAGAAGAAATCAACCTCAGGGCCTCGTTGATAAAAGTGGGAGTTGGTGAAATGCAATCCGAGCAAGATGAGTTGTGGAGCAGATTGTGGCTCCAGCAAGACGGGTTTAGGGAGTGCTGGACCTCGGCCAAGGAGGCGCTTGCAACACACAACTTTGGGAGACAAAGCAAAGTGGACTTGCTGGGTAAGGACTTGGCCACTGACAGAGGCTCCTGTGCTGCTTCTCCAGCCTCATCATAAAAGACCTGATGGAAAGTGTCACAGATCGCAAATCACACATTAATGGATGTCTTTCTAAATGTAGTTCTGCAGTGGATGATCAGCCTACCTGTAGCAGAAGAACATGCCAAATGGTGAGACAGTCAGCAGCCCCATTGTCATCTTCATCCTTCTTTGGAGGACCAAGAGCTGAGAACTGAGCAGTGTCTCTTACTAGTCAATTAAACAAGTACCGGCAGAGCACAAGTGGGAGCCAATGGAACTCCTACTACTGATCTATCTACAGGCAAACCTGTTCTTATCTTCGGCTTCTCTAACATCTCCATGAATGTTTTTGTAACACAGAACCAAGATAAAAGAACAGGCTATGCTAGTGTAGATCCCACACAGTGCCCAAAGCACAGCAATGATGTGATGGGGAAAAATAATGCAAACAAACAGCGATAGCTGCCCCACTTACAGAAGAAGGGTTTCTTCAAGTTAAGCTCAAGCATTGGTGGTTTCACAGACATGTTCAAGGCTACGGCATGGAAAGAGTTCCCACTGTACTTCCAGGATTCTTTGTTCAGATTTGCTGGCTAATCTACAACCCTTGGATTCTGGGAAGAAACATCTACCAGGCCAAACTCTGTTTAGTTTCCGAGTTCAGAGTAGAATATACAATAGCAAAACACTCTGGAATTTCAAACCAAACTACCAACCAAGGAAGCTTTGATAATTCAGTTATGCTACAATTATGCTACAATAGCCTCTGAAATTGGGACATAAATGAACTATGGTCTTCCTCTAAAGAGCATAACTCATGGTTGGGATTGGGCTACCAGTCATCACAAAATCCTGGGTATCCCAAGTCCAGTCCTATATTCCAGGCAGGAACCCAAATTAAAGTCTGGCATCTGATGAAGGAGACCAGCCCTTCTCTGAAAAGCACCCCCCATCTCCAACTGCTCTGGCTGTTACAAATATTTTTCAAATTGGAATCAGTTTTCTGCTACATGAAGTCAACTAACATCAAAAAAACCCAGAATGAACTTAATATCTTAGAGAAAGTTAAAAGAAATAAATGCAAAATTCTTTAATTAGGAAACAGAAATCAAACATGCAAGTATCATTTGCTTGGGAAAAAAGATCTCCGTGGAGTAGGTGATGGCCATCATAGTAGTGTAAAGTAGTTGTATGTGTGGGTGTATACACACATGCACATGTGTGTAATTTTAGATTCAATCTACCAGGAAGAGATACTTTCCCAGGTTCAGATCCTGCCTTGAATGAGCTGCACAGCTGCACAATGTTTCAAGAAAGTTCTAAACAACATGAAAAGAGCAAAAAGGATCAGGTGAGCACAAACTGGCTCCCAAGGACAAATGGGTTTTTTAAAAAGTTTGTTTGGCTGATTGCCTTCTTCAAATCCCTGATAGGTTGTCACAAGGAAAGGAAGCCCAGCTCAAAAAGAGTCACTCTGAGTGGGACCTTGGAATCCTACTGGACAGCCACTTAAACATGAGCCTGCCGTATGCAGGCACAGCCAGAAAAAGCCAATGCAATCCTTGTATAAACAGAGGCATAGAATCAAAACCATGTGAAGTATTAGTGCTGCTGCTTTATAAATCCTTAGTAAGTCCGCACCTGGAATAGGGCATCCAATTTTGGCCACCACATTACAAAAAAGATGCTGAGACTTTGGAAAAAGTGAAGAGAAGAGTAACTAAGATGATTAAAGGCAAAAGCGTATGAAGAACAAGGGTTGCAGGAATTTGGTATGTCCAGTCTAGAGAAAAGAAGGACTAGGGGGGACATGATAGCAATCTTCCAGTATTTGAGAGGCTGCCACAGAGAGGAGGGGGTCAACCTCCAAAGCACCAGAGGGCAGGACAAGAAACCATGGATGGAAACTAATCAAAAAAAGAAGCAACCTGGAATTGAGGAGAAACTTTCTGTTAGAATAATTAACCAGTGGAACAGAAGTTGCCACCAGAAGTTGTGGGTGCTTCATCACTGGAGGTTTTTAAGAAGAGGCTGGAGAGTCACCTGTCTGAAATGGTATAGAGTCTATGGCTTGAGCAGGGAGCTGGACTAGAAGACCTCCAAGGTCTTCAGTTCCACTCTATTCCATTCCAACTTCTCTTCTGTCCTAATGCACAACACAGAGTTAGGAACAGATACAAGAAGTGGCCCCCTCCCTCCCAGCTCCAGAAAGTACTCTAATCTAGTCCTCCCATTCCCCAAACTAGTGCTAGGCCAGTTTTGCACAGCAGATTAGTGTAGGCCAAAATAGGACGGTCAGTGTCAGGTTCAGCATCTTATGGGAAGAGCAACGGCTGTAACACATTCTATTAACAGATAGCCTGGCTTGTTTGGGGACTCCACATATGAAGTCATAGATTAGCCAGAGTCTGCAGCTGCTGCACTCAGATCTCTGTGAGAAGGCAGAGCAAAGGTCTGCCAGCATCCCTCATTCACAAGAAGCCCAAGGAAGCCTCCGTAGGGCAACTTCAGCCACAGAAGGGGGCAAAAGCATCGTCTACTCACCTGGTTCAGCCCCAAGCAAAGCCGCCCAATCCTCTCCTGCCTCTACAGAATCCTCTCCCCTTGGCTTGGGAGGGAGGAGGGGGGCTTCGTTCAGCCCATTACCAGCCCAGAGGAGGGAGCTGCAGTGGGAAGGGCGGTTCCTGCTGAGGCTTCTTCTGGATGCCATTCCTGCGCCACCTTTTCCCATCCCATCCGAGCATCTTTGAGTTAAAAGAGCATGAAATAAAAACACTTGAGAAACAGCAAGGAAGGCAGCTTGGCTCCCGGGTAAGCTACCCGTGGAAGCCTCAGAGAGGGCGCCTTCTGCCGCTCCTGCCCTGGAATCTTTTCAACACAGAATCAGAAAAGCCTAGAGGTGGAAGGGGCCTCAAAGGTCTTCTAGGAATCCACGGGTGTCAAACGTTGCCGTCACATTGACGGAGCTGGGGTGGGCGTGGCCTGTGGGTGACTCTTCTGGGCCGCCGGCCGCCAGTTTGACACCCAGTTCTAGGCAATCCCTGCTTATGCGGGAGTCCTTATACTACTCCAGGCAAATGAATGTCCTGATCTTTCCCTGAATCCCTGCCCCAATGGAGCAGCCACAAATCCAGAAGGCAGGCTGCTTCACTGCTAAATGGCTCTCCCTGTCAGGAAATTTCCTCTTGGTTGTTGGATCTCTCTTGAACAAGCTTCCATTCATTGCATCTTGTTCTACACTCAGGTGCTTTGGAGAAGCCCTCTCTGTGACAACTCCTCAAGTGCTGGAAGACAGGTACCATGTGCCCCCTCCCCCCCCCCCCGCCTACTCCTTCCCTGGGATAGGCTAGAGCAGATATACCTACTATAGCTCCCTTAGCCATTAGCTATATAGTGTAAACTCCAGATCCTTTATCATCTTTGTTGCTCTTCTCTGCACTTTTCTTAGGGTCACAGCATTTTTTTAATATCTTGGCAATCAGACTTGGACACAGGATCCCAAGTATGGCTTCAGCAATGCAGTATAAAGCAGTGCTATCCTCTTCTCATGATCTTGAAGCAGCCTAGGGCTCCCTTGGCTTTTTTGGCAGCTGCAGCACATAGCTGCTCCTACGTAGATGATGCTTCTCTAGGTAGGACACTTAGATCCCTCTCATGGTTACTACTATTGAGCCAGGTACCACCTGTTCTATACCTGTGGCATTTGGTTTTGCTTCCTTAAGTGTAAAAGTTTACTTTTCCCACCACTAAATTGCATTTGTTGCACAGGGCCCAATGCTCAAGTCCATCAAGATCCTTCTGAATCTATCTTCCAGAGTTTAAATGCAAATTCCAAATGTCAAAGTAAATTCTGCTTTTCTCCTGCCTAGACTGACGTTGATGGGGGGGCTTAAAACTTGCCTCTTTACCCTGAAAACAAACTCGCAAAGCCACAAAGAAGCACTTTGGAATGTTCCGCGCCGTGCACCCTTTTCCCCTTCCGTGGGGATGTTTTGGTGGACCAAGCAGAACATCTATTAGATGGTCCCTCCCTTTCAAAGATCTCATCAAGTACTTACGACATCACCAGGATGGTGTGATCCTCAGTTTTAGTCCCTGGCAGAATGAGGTTGGCTGTGTCTCCTCTCTCCTATAGACTACAACACAGGCTCCCTGCAAAACACAGAGAAGAGCAAAAGCCAGGACAAGGCCTAAGAATCAAGCTGGTTGCTTCCCCTCCCCCCCACCCCCACCCCCCACCCCCCACCCCCCACCCCACCAGTCTCTACAAGCAGGCACAATGCAGTGAAAAGCAAAGAATACCACAAGGAGAATTATTATTGGAGTTTGTGACAGAG
This sequence comes from Bungarus multicinctus, assembly GCA_023653725.1. Lineage (NCBI taxonomy): Eukaryota > Metazoa > Chordata > Lepidosauria > Squamata > Elapidae > Bungarus > Bungarus multicinctus. The sequence continues at coordinate 29,212,636 of CM042835.1, forward strand.
TCACCCAGATGTTTAGGCTGTATTGGCATTTTTATCCACTGATCACATCCTTCCCAAGGACCTGATATAGGCAGGTGTTGTTTGATAGCATGAAAGGTACCATCACAAAATGTAAACTGCTCCAAATAAACTTGCCTTTTGCGATTGATGGGTGGGAACTTGTCAAAGCCAATGGTGTTCCAGTGGTTGTTCACAACAATGTGAACTCACAGCTGTTGGCCTTCCTATATATCTAGTTCTTCCCAAAAATCTAGGATGTTCTAATGTATCAGCATAGTCACAAAAATATGCAACCCAAGCTGTGTGGCCTTTTGCACTTGACAAATGAAAATGTTGTCAGTGTGTAGATTTCTAAGCATCATCCAAATCCTTTTAGTTTGGCACCCAGAATGGTGATAACCACTGGGACCACCCCATCAGTTTATGGTCAATTGCCATAAATTTTACAACTTCAATTTTCAGATCTCCATGACTTTCTCTAATTCTTTTGTTTTCTATTCTACAATCCCCTGTCATTGCCACATTAATTATCCACATTTTCTTTTTTTTCCAACCACAGTTAAATCTGATGCATATGTACCAAGACTTTATCAGTTTATTCATCAGTTTATCAGTTATTATAGTTGTCAGACAGATGTTTAGATTGGATTTGGCATTTTCATCTACCTATCGATTCCTTCCTATTTAGCTTCCCCTACTCCCAATAGTTCTGGATGGCTTACCACATATCAAATATTGAATTGAAATTATTTAAAAACATAACACCGAGATAAAAGAGAGGGAGGGAGGGAGAGACTTTTCTCCTTAAAATTCATTGACAAATTCATGCAAAGGCTGACCTGGTGGGATAATCCTTGGGGTGGCATGAAAGGGGTTCCCCCTAATGCCAACCCCTCTGGCAAGTGGAATTGCACCTCTTCCAATGAACTGTGGAGGGGGGGAGCTGAATTGTGTCCCTGCCAGACAGGCCAGTAGCAGGTGAGGCTCCATTCTAGCTGGGTTGCCTCTCCCTCCCACTGTCACTGGGAAGCAGGCATCGCATCCACTAATGGGGCCCAAGCAGGGAAAGTTTCTCCGACTCTCAGAGAACTATACTTAAAATCCAACTTTGCTTCCTGTTCAAGAAGTGACCTTGTAGGGATGTTACATTTATGCACAGAAGATGAGCCAAAGCAGGAGGATGAAATGCGAGCCTGGAGATGCTAAAGGGAGGGGAAGGGGATGAGGGGGTGCCCCCTTCCTTGCTATCTGTGCCCTTCATCCCTAATGTTGCCCCCCCCCCCACGTCTCAAGTACCCAGCTCTGTCCTCCAACATCGTAATTTGCTTTTTGGGTAACAATGATTGTAAGTGACAAATAGAATTGCAACAAATAGATAAATGGATCAAATATCATCTTTCAATCTTAGGATTGACCCGCAGAAGGTCTCAAGCCTCCCAATGAAGCCGCACGCTGGGTCAGCCACAAGCAGGGGAGGTGGGGGCGCTGAAAACTCCATCCCTTCAATCGGAGACCGTCATCCTACAGTCCAAGCCGGGCACTTCTAACGCCTTTCCCGGAGAATCTTTAGCCGTTCTGAAGGACCGGAGCGGGGACGGAGTAGCTCGTAATTGTTCCAGAACAAGGACTAAGCCTTCGCCTCCCACCCGCAGGGCAGCCGCCCCGGGATCGCCCAGGCCTCGAAGGGTTGGCGGGAGCGCAGCGGCCCTAAACTGCACGGGGCGCTGGAGGCTGTTCAGGCGCTCCTCAGCTAGCCGGGCTGGGAGCCTGTGCGCGGAGCTGGCGCCCGGCGGGCAGGAGGGCGGACGTGCAGCAATGCCCTTGGCAGCAGCAGCCCCGGGATCCCCGTTTCCCCGGCCTTGGAGCGACCGGAGGAATGCGCGCGCCTCGGTGGTGCAAAAACGCCGGTCGAGAGCAGCCAGCGCCGCCGAGGCGTGGAGGGGCGGGGGCGGCGGAACTGTCCCCGGGCCTGAGGATCACCAAGCTCAAGGTTGCCCGGGGAGCCCGTTACGGGCCAACAAGGCCTGCGGTGGCGGCGGCGTCGAGCAACGGCGGCGGCGTCGAGCAACGGCAGCTGCTCCGAGGCAGCCCGGCCTCTTCCCGAATGGCGCTGAGGTTCTCGCAAAGGCTTCCTCCGGAGACCCCGCTCTGCCCCTGAGGAACTGAGCCCCGTTTTCTCCGCCTTGGGGACAAATGTGGAGGCCGTGGAACCGGTAAGTCTGCGCGCCGCTGAGGATTCCCGAGGGGGCGCTGGGAGGGCCTAGAATACCGGGGTTGGAAGAGACCCTGGAGGTCTTCTAGTCCGACCCCCTGCTCGAGCGGGAGGCTCAGGACCATCCCGGGCCAATGGCTGCCCAGGAGCTTCTGGAAAATCTCCCGGGATGGAGCAGCCGCAACCTCGGGAGGGCAGCCCCTCCAACGAGCGTTGTCACTGCCGGAGGAGGCTTTCAAAGGAGAAAGCGGGCAACCTCAGCTCCCCGTGCGGAAGTCCCTCGCCCGCCGAGAAGGGACCGCGCTCATAGGCACTGGGGCAGACGCTAATCGCCGCCCAGAAGCGGAAGAGAGGTCGGGCCGAAGACCCGAAGGAAGCGCCCGGCGTCCCGCGATTCTCGGGCTCCCTTGGCTCTAGCGACGAAGCTGCAGCGGCCGGAAGGCGTCAAAGGGCGAGTGTGGGAAACGCGCGTGCGGGGAAGCCGAGCCGGCCGCGGAGGCGCCACGCGGTGCCGCTCTCGCTGCGAGACGACCCGCCAAAGCGACTTGGAGCTCCCGCGATTTGGCAATGCGCCCTTCGGGGGGAAAGAAAACCGCGCGGGGCGCGGGACTTCAACGGCCCCACAAACAGTTCGGGGCGCAGCTCCTCCTGAGGCCCGGAAAAGCGAGCCGGCTCCATTCCGAGGAAACCTGGGTTTGCCGCCTATAGACTCACCTGGGCGGACGCCGGTGGACTCAGGCTCCCGGTGCCCCGGGTTGGAGGAGCGAGGACGACGGCGGGCACGCCGGGGGGGGCGACGGAGGGCCCGGCCCCGGCAGAAATCTGCTTGCGCCCTCCCGTCTCCCCCAGTAGCTACAGGCGCGCTTCTTCCCTTCCGCCCACGCGCTGAGCGCCGGAGCCCCGCGGAAGAAGCGCCTCCCGCCCAAATCAGGCTCGCCCTCCCGGCGCAATTCCCGGGCCGCCGTCTCTCGACGGGGCGGGGGCGGGTCCCTCGCTGGGGCGCCCTATGGAGGTGCGGGACTGCCTGCCACTCGCGGGCGGCGGAACCAATAGGGCGCGCGGGGGGGAGTGGCTGCGCGCCGGGCCGAACGGGGCTCTAAAGCGCGCCCCGCCGCCCAAGGTGTCCCAGTGAGAACCGCAAAGCGGAGCGCGGCCCAGCCAGCTCCCGTGCGCGACCCGAGCGGCAATGGCCACCACGGCGCAGTACTTGCCGCGCGGCGCCTCGCTCCTGCCCATGCCCACGCCGGAGGCCGAGCGGCTGCACCAGGGCCCCACCTACCGCGAGGTCCAGAAGATGATGCACCACGAGTACCTCCAGGGGCTGGCGGCCACCCCGGGCCACCCCATGGGGACCCTTCCGCACCACCAGTGGCTGCCGGGCGCCACAGGGGACTGGGGCGGCGGCGGCGGGACCCACCTGGACCACGCCAAGGCCGGCAGCGGGCCGCGCGGAGACCTGGACGGCGGCGGAGGGGGCTTCCACTCCCGCTCTCACCTGGTGCACCAGCAGGCGGCGGGAGGCGGCGGGGCTCACTGGGGCCAGGGCGGCCCGACGCATCACCTGGGCGGCTGCCCCGCCGCCATGTCTCCGACAGCTGGCGGTCCGCAGCCCCTGCTCTACTCGCAGGCGGCGTACCCGGGGCTCAATGGAATGCTGGGTCCGCAGGGGCCCGCGCTGCACCTGCCGCACGGCCACGACGAGGTGGCCGAGGCCCACCTGGAGGGCTCCCCGACGCCGCTGGGCCACGCAGGGCCCGAGCCGCCCTCTGACGAGGACGCGCCCAGCTCCGACGACCTGGAGCAGTTCGCCAAGCAGTTCAAGCAACGCCGGATCAAGCTGGGCTTCACGCAGGCGGACGTGGGGCTGGCGCTGGGCACCCTGTACGGCAACGTTTTCTCGCAGACCACCATTTGCCGCTTCGAGGCGCTGCAGCTGAGCTTCAAGAACATGTGCAAGCTGAAGCCGCTGCTCAACAAGTGGCTGGAGGAGACCGACTCGGGCAGCGGCAGCCCCGCCAGCTTGGACAAGATCGCGGCGCAGGGCCGCAAGCGCAAGAAGCGCACCTCCATCGAGGTAGGCGTGAAAGGCGCGCTGGAGAGCCACTTCCTCCGCTGCCCCAAGCCGTCGGCCCACGAGATCACGTCGCTGGCGGACTCGCTGCAGCTGGAGAAGGAGGTGGTGCGCGTGTGGTTCTGCAACCGGCGGCAGAAGGAGAAGCGCATGACGCCGGCCGGGGGCCCGCACCCGCCCGCTATGGAGGACGCTTACTCGCAGGGCGAGGCCTCCCCGCCGCTGCACCATACGCTCCGGAGCCCGGTGCAATGACTGAGGAACGGCGCCGGCGGCTATGCAGCCGGCTGGTCTGGCTGGGACTGGCGGCAGGACTCTTGCGCGGGCGACGCATTGGGCATCGGGGACGGCGGGGAGCCTCGAAGCTAGGAGAGCCGCCCGGCCGCCTTCGGGGAGCGCCCTCGGCCTGCCCGCCGCCACTCGGCTCCAATTGAAACTCGGTATTTATTGACCCCCCTCGGAAAAGCCCCGGCCGGGACAGGCACAGAGGGGCGCCGTTTCCTCGAGGGTGCGTCCGACCAGTGCCTGTCTCCCTCGCCCGGAGGACTCGAGGCGGCGCTTCTAGGCCCGACGGTCCCTCAGTCGAGCGGGTCCCCGGGGTCTTTCCGAAGGGGGCTTGTGGCCAGCGCCCTCGGAGGGACTCCACGGCCAGAAAGCGGCTGAAGCCGTTGTCTTCTCCCTTATTTATGTTACAATCAATTATTTTATTACTCGCATAAAAACATTTATCCGGAACCGCCTCTTGTCTTTCCTTTCAAAGCCCGAAGGAGAAAGACCGGGGGTGGGGGGCGCAGGGCAGCCTGGGCAGGTGCTTGGTGGCTCCTGGGAAGAGGCGCGGCGAAGCCCTACTTGGCTTGCCAGGCTTCCTTTTGTTCCCGCCACCGGGCTGCGCGACCCGTGCAAGATCTTGCGGTCCGCTGGCGGCCGTGTCAAGCACTCAATTCGGTCCCGAACTCTCCGCCGCTCAGCCAGGAGAGTCGCTCTTCTCCGCCTTGCGCTCGAAGCTCCCCTCCACGTCCCCCGGGCAACGCAGAGAGGCGAGCGATGGCTGGGCTGGGCTGGGCTCCTCAACTCGGGCTAGTCCCTTCTTCTTCTGCCGCTCAAGCGGGGCCGGCGCTGGCCGGGAAAGGGAGATGCGGGGAATGGGAAGTTGGCCCCGGGATATCCTGCTGGAGAGTCGCCGTCCCAGTCCAGGGTTTTGCTTCCGAGATCGACTTTCGCTGGCCTCCTTGGGAGGGAAACCTCCAAGGACTAGCTTGAGCCGTGGAAAATAATCCACGGCTAGCCTTTTTCCTGAAAGGGAAGCCGCACTTCCACCCGAAGCCCTTTCACGGAGAGCGTTCAGGTTAAGCCTGATAAAGGGGATAGACTTTAGGGCGCCCAAAGAGCTTTTTTTCCTCTTATTATTATTTCAAAAGAACAGCGAATATCTAAGTAGTGAATTTTCGAATTATGGCCATCCCAATTTCACTCCGTGCTTTCATTCTTTATTTAATCCACAAGTGCTTGAAATCAACTTTTATTACGAGAGGAAGACCAAAAATGCTTCCTTACCTTTATGGCACATTATTAGTTTAACTCTGCTGGGTGCCTGAGATGCTTTCTCTGGTTATTTCTTTGACTTCTTGAACTGGGCTCTCAAGGAAAAGAGAAAAAACAGGAAGAGGAGTCCAGCCAGACCGACCAGACTCCACTGCAAGCCAAGCAGCCTTCCAAAGAATTTGTGAGATGGGGAGGAAGGAGCATCTTTTGGAAATGGGGTGAGTGTTTTAGAAGAGCTTCACCATCTTCCATCATTGTTGTGGTTGTCATGCAGAGCACTTCTCCTGCCAATGCCTCTTGCCTGGCAAACGTCCACTTTTAGAGCAGTTTAGATCACAACCTGTTCTGTGCATAAGTGGCATAATTTCAAGGCAGTGGAGGTTCTGGACACTGCTTCCCTTCTTCATCCAGACTTTGGGGATCCCCTATCAGAGCTACCAGGGTCTTTATTAGGCCATTAGCTGCCAATAGACAATGGGAGCCTTTTGCTCTGCTAGCACAGCAGGGCCAGCCAAGCTCTTGGGAGATGCGCCCAGTCCTTCCAGGTCCAGAAGGAAGAAAGTTCCTGAAAGCCAATTCACTAGGTTGGAGGAAGGAGAGATTAAGCCATTGGCCTAAGAAAGGGGCTTCATTCAGCCCCGCTCTTTCTCTGCTTAAAGAGACTCAATTTGCACTGGCCAGAGGGGGAGGGAATCTTCTCATCCAAGGACAGTATTTTTTTCCAGCAGAGCATGAAGGGAGCAGCAAAGGGAAACTATAAAGATGTGGAGGATTTCAGTTGTACTTCTAAAAATGTGTCTGGTTAGAAAGAACTTCATCCATCCATCCGTCCATTATGCTTCCTGCCTGGGAAAGGTTGAAGGAAAAGGCAGGATGGATCCGGTCCTTGTCTGACTGCTGAGGAGCACTCATGCTCTCTAACCTTGGTAGAAAAATCCTGGGGAGTCCCTGGTGCTTTCTGAGTTTGGTGTTTGCTTGCAGAAGATCCTTCCCTGGGGGGGGTACAGATGTCCTCCATTCTCTCCAGAGAGGCTTCCCCCCCCCCGCCCCCCGACCCCATGAGAGCATCCGCTCTCTTCAAAAGTAGCCAGGCTGCCTTGCCTGCACTCCCTCCCTGCTTCCCCCATCCATACCTCTTGGCTGCTCTGAAGGTAGGAAAGAGTTCAATCCAACATCTTTTCCAGGTGGAAATCGGAATCTAGAGATTAATCTATTTGGGCTTTGTACACAAAATAGAGAGTAGGCTATCCTTTACCCCAGGTGGAAAATGCATGAATGCCCATAGTGTGTTCAGGTCTGCATGACCGGGTCATTCCCTTAAGGAAATAAAGGGATACGCCACAGATGTTCTCTTTCTTTCATGGGGGGGGAGGTGTTATATCAACTCTTACTAGGGAAGAAACTGCTTCTTTTGAGCCTACTATTGGGGGAAACAAGCCATATATTTATCATGAGAAAAACCCAGTTCTGCTCTTTGGTGTACTATATAAAGACTCCACCAGTAATTAGACCAAGTCAATAAGTTCAGGAAACAGCCCCCTTGCATTCACAAGGCTGCTGCCTTGTTTCTTCAGCATCTGCTGCTTATCCCTGAGAAATCCCTCCGTCCCGTCTCTCTCTCTCTCTCTCTCTCTTTCTCTCTCTCTCTCTCTCTCTCTCACACACACACACACACACTGCATGGCTCCATATGCATGGAGTCTCTGAAGCTGATTTACCAATACACAACAGGATACGACTCAGCCCTTGAGAATGCTCTTTCCAATTGTGTCCCTGTGACTCTGCTAGCCACCTCAAGGGGATGCCCAGGGCAAGGCCATGTGGACACCAGTCTGAGAGAGAGAGGGCAGAAGCCTGGAAGGGAGGGCAATAGGAAAGGGTTTGCCTCTTTTGGAGAAAAAGTATACATTGATTAAACTTGCTTTGTCAATTCATTGATAGATGAGAGTTTGGGTTTTTTACTTACACTGAAGATTGATTGATTACTAGTATTTGGTACTTCCATGCTGTTCGAATGAAGAACATTATTACTACAGTTCAGGTCTTAAAATTTAAAACAACCAAATGGAACTTCCAAATGCAATGCAATCTCATTAAGTAACTCACTACTTAGTGCGTTTTGAGTGCAAAATGTTGTTACTGCATGGGGATTTCCAGATGCTCTTCTTCATGGGAAAATTCCAAATTTGTTTGGTCTGAACAAGCCAGCAGATTTTGTTTTATTGAGAACACCCTTCTGGTACAATCTGTACCCCAGGTGGCTTTAGGAACTGTTCTCAGCGTCATTTAAGTGATATAAAGATCCATACAATTTTGAAGGAATCTTGTCAAAAACTGACTGAACAGGGACCCTGGGAAAGAAAATCCTGTTTGGGATATCAGGTCCGGGAGACCAGGAAACCAGTGAGGGCAAGGCCAGCCTCTCCATGGCTCCTCCTCTGGGTCAGAAAAAGGAGACCAGCCCTGATAGGCAGGATGCATAAAGCACCCCCAGTGTGGTCAACCATGGAATCATACCACTGGGCTTGAGCAATGAGCAGGCCAAGAGGAAGAGAAGCAGCCACATCTTGTTCAGGTAAATTTTCTAGGGTAACTCATATAAACACAATCTGCAAAAGTATCCTTTAATTTCAATGGGATCTAGAGTAAGAAGAGCAAGGTTGGTGTCTGTGAGTAATGGCAGGAACCAAGAGAGAGCAAAGGCAGCATTTGAGGGGCTACCCTGTCTGAGTTGGAAAGAAGGAGGAAGAGGAGGAGAAAGAGGAAGAAGCAAGCTTGAGGGGGGTGGAGTCTCTTGGCACAGTCCCTCCACCTCAGCATTGTGGCTGTTACAGGCAGGTGGGTGGCCAGGAGTCTGTGCCAAGTCCATTAACAAGGCTACCTCTTATCCCCTTGTCCAGCCCCCAGTTTGTCCCTTTTAAAAAGTCCTGCTTTTCATGATGTTTTTTATTTTTCAACTGCTTTGGCTAAACAATATAATAACAGAGTTGGAAGGGACCTTGGAGGTCTTCTAGTCCAACCCCTTGCACAAGCAGGAGACCCTACACCATTCTGGAAAAATGGTTGTGCAATCTCATCTCAAAACCTCCAGTGATGGATCACCCACAACTTCTGAAGACAAGCTGTTCCACCAAATGATTGTTCTCATTGCCAGGAAATTTCTCCTTATTTCTACATTCTCCTTGATTAATTTGAAAATTGAAAGAAAATTGATTTCATTTCATCACTATTATTAAATACATTTTTCTACCTTCTAACATTCACAAAATTGTTAGATATCACACTGAAAAAAAAATAAAAGTTTCACTTATGGCTAAGTTTAAAACAATACAATTCATGTTCAAACACCAACAGAGAGATTTATGTTCAATATTTTCATGAAAAGTGTTAGAAAATATAAACTTATTTATTAATAAGAATGTAATAGATTAAAATGAGGATTCAAAACCATTCAAAACCATACATATACAATAGTTTAACTGAAATAAACTGTGATTGGATGCCCAATATTAAAATAAAAAGTTTCTTTGCAATAACTATAATAGGAGCTGCTAAAAAGGGAACACAGTGTGTTTTCTTTGGCTTAGCATTAGAGAAACTTGTGGCGAAACATAAATTTTATTTTCTGAAATATTCACTTCAAATTATACTATAATTTCAGGGTTAGAATTTTATCACAATATAATGCATAAGGATTTCCTAAGATAATGTTACCCTTATGGGGAGCAAAACTGGACACTTCTCCAATAGTTTTGACCATCTCCTGAAAGTGGTATTAGTTAAGGAGCATATATTGCAAAAAAAAAAAAGGTAACTGTCTTTTTGCAGTGACACATTTCTAATGGGATTTTTTGAGGCATGCAGGGACAGAAAGTTCTTGGACAGCAACCCTGTACCTGCTTAGTTGTGAGACGCTCCTCCTGAGCTCAATCGGGCTTATTTCTGATTAGAAGTGCATTCAATTCTATTACAAAAGTCTGAATGAAAAGCATATGCTGCCCTTATTAAAATGTATCCTGATTTTATTTTAACCTTGTCTACAGATGCCCTGTGCCTGCTTTGCAGTAAAAGGGGAATGGGGAAGGAGACAATCTTGTGTTTAGCTGTCATATTTACCACAGAACAAATAGGATCATAACAGACCAGTATTTTCAGGGATGGAAGTCAATACATGTAGATTCTAGTCAATGGGAGATGGTGTTTGTTAGTAAATATATTTGGGTAGTAAATAAAGGACAATATTTGTGGCTCAGGATTGATATGAAGGTGCTCTCTGAGCTTTTTAAATCAATAACATTGAAATATGTATAAGCCGAATATATTTAAGGGGTCTCTGGTAGTTCCTGGGCTTGGTTGTTTGCTTGCTGACGTTTTCTTACCCAAACTAGCTAACATCATCAGTGCTAAATGTCTACGGAGATTTTCCGTCATTCAGATCATGGTTGACCCAAAGTTGCTTTTCCGAAGGCAACTGGACTTTTTTTATTTTTTCCTTGAAGACATTTCACTTCTCAACCAAGAAGCTTCTTCCGAAGCAAGGAAAGCCCAATTGCCTTCAGAAAAGCACCTTTGGGACAATCATCAGTGCTAGTAACTTCACTAGCCCTGATGTTGTTACCTAGTTTGGATAATGAAATATCTACAAGTAACAAACAAACTCAGAGAGCACCAAGGACCCCTCAAATATATTCAGCTTTAAACATTACTGATTTTAAAAAATTCTTACAGTGTCCAATAATACAAAAAGCAATGATTAATCAGACATCACAAAAATATAAAATGGCAGTGAAAATGCAACACACAGCCTACAACCGACTTCCAAGAGCAGAAATGGCTAGCTTCTTGCCAGCAGCAAACTAATCTAAGCCACTGTTAAACTGGGAAAATAATCCGTGTTTTCCTCTTATCCCCTAAAAGAGGGGGGGATCTGAGCCAGCCTCCTGGGATTAACCATGCCAGCTCCAGGAGCAACTGCCAGAATGTCTCATCCTACAAGATCATTTCTTATTTTCTAGGTTTCTTTGTCCCTCCAATAAACAAGTGATGCTTCCCAAACCTCGTGCAGTAATTGAGTAAAAAAATTAAAAGATAACAATAAGAACAACAATAAAGTAAGAGTAATAATCATACTAACAAAAGAGAAAAGGCTTAGGGAAAAGAACATAACCAACCAACATCCCCCTGTAGCCAACTTTCAGGTCCCAAAGTCTGAAAATTTCAGACCCCTAAGGACAATCCGATCTCAGAGAGAGGCTCTGTTTCAGTGACGTTCAAAGCTACAGAAAAGCTTCTTTCGGTTTAACTTTTATTGAAGATTTAAAGATAAAGATTTTTATACTAATACAAACTAGTACAAAATAAGAAAAAGACAAAAATAAATCAAAGAGAAAGAAGGCCTATTCTCAAAAGCCTGCTTTAAACAGGGTAGGGATTCGCAGGGAGTTCATCCTCTTAGATCTTATTGGACCACTAAAATTTATTTATTTTATTTATTTATTAAATAATTTTATATACCACCCTTTTCCCGAAGGACTCAGAGTGGTGAACAGCCAACTAAAATATATATAAATTACAAATACAAATACAATTAAAAGCTCTCAATGGATATGTCTCAGTGGTGGTATTCAGGCGATTTGCACCGCATCGGGCAAACCGGTATCAAGAATTTGGCGTGGGTCGCCAAACAAGTAGTAGTTCTGGCTGACCACACCCACAACCCGGTCGCCCTCCCTCCTGATGCTTGCTCACCCCACCTGCCTGACGTTCACCTAAGGTATTTATTTCTTTTTTTCCCCTCCTGACAATCAGCTGCACATAGATCAACTGTGCCAGGATTCCCCTTGCTAAGGCCCAGGAAGGCAAAAAATGGCTTAGCCCCTCCCGCTCTATTTTTTGCCTTCCTGAGCCTCAGAGGAGCCTCAGGGGAACAAAAACATCCCCCAGAGGCTCTTCTGAGGCCCAGAAGGCCCAAAAAACAGGTGGGGGCTGCAAAAAAGCAACAAAAAAGCCACACCCACCCAGTCACATGGCCACGCCCACCAAGCCACACTCACAGAACTGGTAGTAAAAAAATTTGAATCCCACCACTGATGTGTCTGAATCGCTCAGATTCGGGATGGGCTGCATCTCACTCCACCATCCTTTTCTGGCTCTGGGATAATAATTTGCATTCAAAGTCCTCATACGGTTGCTCTGCCTCTGTTCCATGAATTCAGCTTCAGCAGGAAGCAGCAGCATCTAAGTGCATCTTCAGGTAACTCTCTCTGTTTCCCGGCATGGTTCCTCCAGGGAATTTCCAGCTTGTCTGGCTGACAACTTCATTCTTGAGTTGATCATCCATCCTTACCTTGATCCTCATCTGCAGAGAGAACTCTGTGGTGGAAGGAAAAAAGGAAATTGGCTGAAAAGGCCACGTAATGCTAGAGAAGCAAAAGCCACATTTGTCAAGCGCGCACTTGTGCTTGTTTAAATCAGAGGTAAATAGGAAACAACAAGAAAAAGTGCCTATGAGTTGGCGAAGTGTCTGAAAAAGGAGATACTAACACTTAAGGAATTCCAACCTGAAAATAATAGAAGGCAAACAGAATAAAATAGCTGTACAAAAACATAACAATGCTCTGTAAACAGGAAGAGCAAATCCACAAGGCAGGGAACAAAGACAGATTACCAAGGAAAACTGTATGAGACTGCTTAGAATTGTAGATATTGGTGAGATTCCCAGGGAAAAAAGGGAGCTCCGAGGTTTTTGCAAATGCCCAGGAAAACCAGCCAAGAGGTAGCTGGTAGCTCCCCAGTTGGGTTGACTTAGCCCTAAGTCATGGCTGGATTGCTAGAAGGGACCCTGGCTGACTTCTGCCTGTCAGAGGGCCAGCAAGGGGGCCCATCAGGTGTGGAGTCTGCTAGTCTGCTGGTGCCCAGACTCTCGGCAAGTCGGCTGGTCCTGAACAGCAGCAAGAGGCCCACCAGCATCTTCTCTTTGCCCACATCAGGAAATGATTTCAGGATTCTGCTGAGCTCAGAGGAAGATCCAATTCTTTTCATTTGTGTGCTTGTTTTCTCGGGAAATTTTGGGAGACCCCCTTATGCAGATGGACCCATGGCTTTAACAGCACCCAAGATATCTAACAGATGGAAGTCCTCTAAATTTCCAAGGTTGATTGCAATTTAATTTCTTGTATGTCTCTTTCTTTCCTTGTATGTCTATGGCAGCTCTGAGTCAGGCAAAAAGGGCTGAGACATCATCAGAGCAACCATAAATTAATCCCCAGCTTTGGTTGGCAGGTACTGAGCAGAGAGGACAGGGGACAGAGGGTGGGAAGAGGGAGAGGGAGGGAGGGAGGGAGAGGGGGGAAGTAGGCTCAGTGGAGGTTGCAGGAAGGAGGGCTATGGGAAGATCTGAGCAATTGATTGTGTTGCTCCTGATTCCTGACCAAGACGGACCAGCAATGCATAGACTCTGCCTGGCTTTAGCTACACTATCACTGCTGCCCATCGCTGCAGCCATAGCCTGGCCTTCGGCATCACTCGTGTGGGGCATCACTTGGTCAGTAGACGTGGGTCTCTTGCTTCATCTCAGAGCTCAGTGGGTGGGTGTAGATCACAGTTATGACAGAGGGGCTCCAGCTCTGGAGGTTCCTGTAGTTCTCCCTGCCCAACACACAGAGCTCACTGGAAGACTGGCATTTGCTGACTGGCTTGGAAACAAAAGAGCCCCTCTGCCACGATGCTGGATTTTGGTGCCAGCAGGCTCCTTGTGTCGTAGAATCCCCTCGGCAACCAGCCTCCGCTTCGCCATGCCCGGATTGAGGCAAGCTATCCCCACCCTCTGGCACCCACAGGGATCCTGCTTGATAGCAACTGCCCCAGAACACAGTGGCTCCTCTGGTCCCAGATTTCATCCCAAAATAGGGTGTTTGCAAAATTAGGGTCCGTGTATATCAAGGGGGGCTTCCCTAAAAGGTGGGAGACTTGGAGTGGATGAGATGCAGGTCCTCTTCCCCTGAAAATCTGTCTAAAGTTTTACCCCCCATGTTCACAACAACACAACATAGCAGCTGCTTTGTTTCTTTACTTTGCATTCTCTTGGAAGAAGCTGCTTATTTCTCACGTGAGTTTAAGTGGCCACAATCTCTGGCATGAGCATCCTTGACTTCAACTCCAGCAGTAAGGCCTACACAGGCTCCAAAATGCTCTTTAGCACCACTTTCTCTATACCAAGACAGAAGGTGGAGGGATAACTAAGAAGACTGCCAAGCCATCCAGCGAACATCTAAACAGAGGGAGACCGGAAGCCCCAGCTGAGACCTCCATGGGAAGCTCGGGGAGGGGAGCTCTAAGGAAGAAAGGGCATTTTGCTACTTTTCTCCCACCTCCTCCTGGAGCTCTGCAACTTGGAAGGGGAGAAATATTGGTTTTGAGTTTCCCAAGAAACTGTCTTGTTCCTTAAGCACCTGGAAAGATCCCTGCCAGGCCAGGAGAGTTTTCTGCCAAAAGCAGCCCAAACCCATATATTACTCTTGCCACTTTTGCATCTAAATCAGATGCTGAAATGGTGTCAGTTTACTTTTGCCAAGCTTTTGGCAGTCAGGTGAGAGAAGGAGACAAGACAGTGTGTGTCATAGCAAGACACACAACGCTGGACTAAGATGGACTGGACCCAGCGTTGTTCTTATAGAGTTTTATTCTTGTGGATGAAATGAGCCTTCCATGGGCTTCCGTTGGGACAATATGCGAAAGACTCCTCCTGGTTATGGGTCTCTGGATTCTCGGAGGTCACCCCTGGGGCTTCTGTTCCCTGCTGCCTACTGCAGTCCTTCTGTTGCTGTACAGAAGGCAGAATAACAGAAAGGGACCTTGGAAGTCCTCCGGTCCAACCCATTACTCAAGTTGGAAACCATAGATCACTCCAGAAAAATGGCTGTCCAGTTTCTTCTTGAAGACCATCTGTGATGGAGCAAAGGGAACTTCTGGGGCTAGGCCTCCCTAGGCCTTGTTGTGCAGCAGCCACATCTGGGCATGGATCAAGGACTACACGTCCTTTGGATGAGACAATGGGGGATATCCCAGTTCTTCATTGAAGAAAACAATTGGTTTTTGAAGATGAGCCTGCAAAGCAGTAGCCACAGGAAGGGGAGACGCCTTCTCCAGCCAGATGGGCCAAGCTGGCTTCAGTTGCAAAAGATCCAGAAGCGCCAGCCAGGAACAAGCAGCCAAAGTGACCCCTCCTTCCATTTGCACTTTCTGGTGTTCTTGAAGGAATAAAGGCAGATGCTGCCCCCAAGCCTCTACAAGGCACCCTGCATCATCTTCCAGGTCCCATAAAAACCCTGATTCTCCCTCTTCAGGACATTTCTCTCCGGAGGGAACCTCCTATGCTGGAGAGACCTCCTGAAAAGGCTGCATTTCATCCCCTTGCTCAAGAGAGACCCCTCTAAAGGAGGAAAAGTCATGGGCGACATGTCTAGATGCACCTCAGACCTCCAGACAAGGATCAAGGACCCAAAGGGGCTTCCCTTCACTCACTGGGTTTAAAGGGAAGCCAGGAGACCATCTGGAGAAAGCATGCTCTGGTTTGGGTTCCTACAATGAAGAAGTGGGCTCCTCTGCCTTGCCTGTCACTCCAGCTGGGACGGGGCCAAGAAAGGAGAGAAGGGGATGTTTCTTTTCTGCACCCAATTCCAGCCACAGAAGCACACTGGGCATTATCCCAATTCCAGCCTGCCAGTCCCACACGAAAGCCCACTGATAGTTCAAGCACTGGCTGGTTCCCTCAGAGCCTCTGCCACATGATGTGCTCCTTGTACCCTGGAGCTGACACACACACACACCCAGAACTCACCAAATTGGCCGCTGGGGCAGGGGATGTAAAAATCACACATGGTGGCTGCAGAGGAAGGGAAAATCTTTTGTATTTCTCAACTTTCTGAATCAACGCTTATTTTAAAAATAAATAAATAAAACCCTTTATTTCATCATCTGGCATCTTCATCACAGCATGGAATTGATGTCACTGAAAGCTCTTCCTCCGTGCTGATGGTTGGGAAAACTCCCGTTACCTTCGATGCCAGGTAAGGATCCAGGTCTGCTGGGGGGCAACAGTGCAAGGGAGCAGGAGGGGAAGGGGGGCGGAGGAAGGTAGGAAGGCTGCTTCAGAGGGGAGTCCGCCCGCCAGGAAAAAAGAGAGCGGGACCCCACAGGTGCTGCTGCTTTCTCCCCACCTGGGAAGAGGCCCCTGGCGCTGTCTGCAGCAAGAGGGCAGGCTGGGAGGGCGGGAAGCGCAGGGTTCCCACCCCTTTCTCAGGCGCGCTTGCCAAAAGCCAAGAGCGGCGGCTCCGGCTCATTAGAGACGCATCCCGCTTGGCTGAGGTCCCGCACCTTCCAGCTCATTAGGAAGATGCCGTCGCTGCTGGCTGCCCCCCAATCACCACTGCAATCAGCGCCTTTAATTGAGCTAATTAAAGCGTATCAACCTCGCAGGGCCTCCGTTCCCAGAGGCTGACGAGCAGCCAAGAGCCCCTGCTCCAGCTGAGAAGCCGCCGCCGCCCTTCCCTCTGCTCCCCGGCGGGCTCCTGCCAGCTCCCGGAGATGCGGTGGGGTGGGGGGCGTTTCTTCCCGTGGGCCTTTCCGCTTTCCCGAGAGGGGGCGGCGGTTTGAGCAGCTGCTGGTCCAGCTCAGCAGAGGCCACGCGCTCAGCCCTGCTCGGCAGAAGAGCAGCTCGCGGCTGCCCGGGTTCCGCTGCTCCTTGGAAAAGCGGGCGCGGCAAGGCCCGAAGCTGGGCCCCTGCCCGGAATCGCAGTTCATGGCGTCGCGGGCCTCCCGCGATCGGCTGGTAGGAGCGGGCACCGTTCGCTTCCTCTCTCCGAATTCCTGCCTCTCCCCTGCAGGTCCCGGGAAGTCTGCACACACCCACACACGTTTCTCCCGGGCTTGGAGAAACCACTTTTTCTTCGTGGTCCTTGACCGTTTGGCCCGCTTTGTCCTACCCAAGTTGAGCTGTAGCCGGAGCCCCCTGCCTAGTCCTCTCCTGGCTGCATTCTAGATTTGTGAAAGTGTGACACAATTAAATAGCAAAATATGAAATAATGGTCCAGTTTTATTTCCAACCTTTGTCCATCATATTGGTTTTTCACAACAGTTGCAACTGAACAAATCTTAGGGAGATTTCAATGTTGATCCTCCATGTCATTTCATGTTTTATTAGAATTTCATTCCAGCTTTTTGGGGAAGAGGGGGTCACTTTCTCTTGCTTTCAAGGCATCATCGAGGTGCCTCATTGTGAGAAGTTTTACTGCAGCTCCTTGCAATTGCTTTTGAGCTCACTTCCTGAATCATCAACTCCTTATGGACAAGTTGCAAGACAACTCTTTAAAAAGACTCTTCCTTTTCCAGCAGGAACATTTCCCAATGCCAGTCACAGGCAAACAGGAAAACGGAGAACCATACAATGGTCAGAAGGCTGCCTCTCTGCTCACACACACACCTCTTGGCTACTCACCTACCCGAGAAGGGCTGGCATATCATGAACCACCAATTTTCCAGCTATCTTTTAGCCTTGCACATTGCAACAAACCTCCTGATCCAGGGTCTCAGATCATCACAGCCCTTATCATCTTTTAGGGACAGATACTTGGGGAGGAGAAGGGAGAAGCAGCAGGACTAGCCGACCACATTACCTGCAGTGTCTCTGCTGCAGAAGCCTAGCAAGCAGCCCTTCCCACCCAAAGCCCCTGTTCCGGTTAGCACTGAAATCCAACCACAGCTGTCAAGGAGCCAGCCAGCCTTCCTGCCTTCCGTGAAACAGTACTGCCACCTGCTGGGCACATCCATTCCCAACACCCACCTTCACGTTGGGAGAGCACACCTGTACACAGCCACTGCCCTTTCTCACCCTGAAGCCTCCAGGGCATGAGAGCACAGGCACA
The DNA here is from genome assembly GCA_023653725.1 of Bungarus multicinctus. Taxonomy (NCBI): domain Eukaryota; kingdom Metazoa; phylum Chordata; class Lepidosauria; order Squamata; family Elapidae; genus Bungarus; species Bungarus multicinctus. The sequence goes on from CM042835.1 coordinate 29,230,382, forward strand.
GCACCCAATTTTACAACATGCAGAAGGTGCCACGCAAACTTCACCTTTTTTATACTTGCATCACAACCCTGGAATGCACATTTCATCCCTCCATTTCTGCAAGTCCCTTTTCTTCCCTCAGGAGCAATGCGAACTCAAGCCAGGTGGGAGGCTGTCAAAGCCCAGCCTGGGCCATCTGCTCCCCACCTTCAAAGCCCTTCAGGAAGGCAAGGCAGCTTGTCCCAGTACTTACCTTGCCCTTCCATCCGACCTGGGAAGGCTGTTCTCCTCCTAGTCATTCTGCCTTGGGAAAGGAAACGGCAGGAGCCGGGCTCCAAAGACAGTATCCAGATGGGCAGGGTGGAAAAGGCAGCAGAGCCCTCACAACCGTTCTTATTGTGTTTATTGAACAGGTACAAGGTAAAACGAAGGCAGAGAAAAAAGGCATTTGTCGGGTTTGCAAGCCAATCAAGAGAGGAGATCCCTCTTCACAGAAGAGTCAGCGCTTCCGTCTAAACTGGAACTTATAAACTGCTGGCTGGTTTACAGTTTCCTTCTTCAGCTTCACTCTCTCTGTTTTGTCCTGAAATCAAGAAGAAAAGTTACCCTAAGCAACATCGTCTACCAAAAGCCTGGCCACTGTTTCTAGAGAAGGGCCAGATGCCCCCTTTGGCCTCACCAGCCAGCTGCTTCCCCACAGAAACAAAGCACAGGGTCTTCCCAAGCTGCTGGCCAGATGCCGCCTCCCTAAAGGACAAAATGCCCCCAAGGAAGAGAAGAGGAGGCTCCTGCTCCATTGCCTGCCAGGGAGAGCAGAGGCCACCTCCTGCAACGCCCAATAAGCAGCTCTGCTCACCAAGAGATCCTTTCGGGTCTGGAGCTTCTGTGCGATGACAAACATTTTCCGCTCACGCTCGATGCGCTGCCTCAACAGGCTGTACTGACCCTTCCTCTGCCGGGCCAACCTCTGGAGACAAGCGGAGAGAGAGGCCCTTGTTTCACCCAGGGGCTCTCGAAGTGATACAATGCTTAGTGCGCTCCCCCCTCATTCCCTGAGGCCGGGCAGGGCTCTCCTCACACCCAAGGCCTCCCTGCAAAGGCCTCCGGCAACCAGGCTGTCAAGGGATGCCCTCCAATTGTGCAAGTCTGCAGGGAAAGGAGGTTGGGGCAGGACCACCTAACGGAAGTGCTCGGAGGCTGCAGCCAAGGGATGCTGCTCTGGCTCTGCAGGAGAAGAACCGGAGGGGGCAACTAGGCTGCCCCTTCCTGCTGCACCCGAGCCCCAGCCCAAGCATTCCTGAGCACAACCCATCATGGCAGGTGTGAGCTAATTAGCACCGTCACTCAGGACTGATCCAAACTTGTTCCCCCATAGAAGATGATGACTCAAGGCTCCCGGGAGAGAACATCCACCAGTCTGGACTAGTCTAGGGATGTCAGCAATAAGCCAGCCAGAGGGAGGGGGAGCTCATCACCATCTGCTGAAGTGCCCTCCCCCTCAGTGGTTCTAGGCAACTGCCGCATGTCCCCATACGACGTCTCCCACCGGGTCCTACCCAGCCCAAAGGCAGCCCGGTACAACTCCATTGCAACGTCCCTCCCCTCCAGCTTTGCAGGAGACCAAGTGAACGGCAACAACCCCACATGCAGAGGAAGGAGCCGCATTTGGCCCTGAAAGAGGCTTCCCTGGCAGATCAGCCTGCAATCCACCACAGGAGGGAGAACTTTTTCACTCTTCTGTAGCTCAGCTCTTCACTCCAGCCGCTGGCCAACTGGCTTCTGCCAATGGAGCAACAAGAGGCCACCATTTCAGAATCAAGTTGGCAACAGTCTCGTTCACCGGCCATGAGCTCATTGAAGTCTTTTGAAAGGGTGAGCAGCCACTTGCCAAGGCCTCCCAGGTGACACCTAAGACCCTGTAGTCAGTCACTTCCTTCTGAAGCATGTTTACAAACAACAAAACCCCAGAGACTAAGTAGGACTGTCAACACCCTGGAGATCCAGAGAGGACTTTGTCTATCCTGACCTTGCCCGGTCCAAAAGGAGGGGGCTGAAAGCACACTTGGGGGAGCATAAACCTTTTCTAATAGAAGGAAGGTGAATGGCCATTCACAACCAAGGTGCCCTGTCTACGCCAATGATTTCAGGTACCTGCACAAATTTGCTCCTCCTATCCCTGGGTGCAAACTGAGCTCAAGAGAAGACCCTAAGAAACCGAGAAGCATTAGCAGATCAGACCTGTAACTGTCCATCAATGGTGATCCCCGAAACTGCCTTTTTCTTCAGGGATTCAAGGGTTGGCCTGTTGTAGATTCTGCTGACCAGCTCCGGAGCCGTGTTCAGATGGAGCGCAACATCAAACCCTTGCACTGAGGAAAGGACAGGTTGGTTTCTCATAATTACTTGGACCCTCCCTCCCTGACTCCCAGCTTACAAATCGTTTGAGGCCAACCTTAGGTTTACAAAGGAAACATGCTACACAAAGGGGAAAAGGCCAAATAACCAGCCAGGCATGCTACTTCACTTAGAAGAGCTGCAACAATGGGAGGGAAGATGATGGTTGCATCCTTCCTTTGGGGAGGGGGGATGTCCCTCCTCTTCTTAAAGAGGTTCACCACCTCAAGAACCCATTCTTCCAGACCATTTTTGCTGACATCAAATATCAAGAAAGACTCGAATACCTTGAGTCTTGGAAGTTTCACCAATCTATTCTAAGTGAATTGCAATTCAGTCAAACTGAAAAACTTCCTAGTTCTGGGTTTTGGTTGATACAAAAGGGTAAATACAGTGGATAGAAAAAGTCCATACACCCCTGCTGAATCCCAGAATTTTTAAGATGAAAAAAAAAAATTAGACCAAGATAAATCACTTCAGATTTTTTTCCCCACCTTTAATATAGCATATAAGGTACACAATTCAATTCAAAAAATAAATCTTTTAGGAGGAAAAATAACAAAAAGATTCAATAATGAGGTTGGTTAAGTGTGCACACTCTCTTATAAGTAGGGATGTGCCTGTGTTCAGAATTAACCAAACATGCTCAAATTTATGGTAAATAGTACACACCTGCTATCAATTAAAGTGACTCTGATCAAGCCCTTATAAAGTTCAGCTATTCTTGTAGGATTTTTCTGACATTTACTCAATTGCCTCTTTTAGCAAAAGCCACAGTCTGCAAAGAACTTACAAAGCATCAAATGAGATCATTATTTGTAAGGTATCAATCAGGAGTGTCATAAAAATAATCCCATAAAAGAGGAACATAGACAAATCACAAGCAATAAATCCTACTTTGAGATCAGGTTTATTTCATGAGCAATTTGGAACATGAACAGCTATCAAAACACAATTTATATCAAATAACTCATTGCAATGAGGTCCACCAACATAGCTGAGTCTGATAAGGAGTAGCCATGGCCAGTGGCCCTGAACACATCCCAAGGCATTTTTTTTATACTTTTCTGCATGCATTTGACAATTTACCCTGAAGATCCGGAAAGCGATCTTGATTCACCGGCCAAGCAAGCCGTTTTGCGAAGGTCCAACCAGACAACACCCCGCCTCTCTAGATGACTATGCATGTGCCTAGCTGGTGGGGAGGGGTGTTATGACAGGCAGAGCGAGGAACTGGAATGCATTCCCATTGGCTGAGACGGCCAATAGCAACCAATATAAAGGGAGCTGTCTGCGCACATCAGCCATTGCTCGCTTGCTGTCAGCTGTTACAAATGCTCCGCTGCCATCGCAGCAAACCGTTTATAGTTTATAGTTAAAAGTTAAGTGATCATTCAATAGTTAATAAAAGTTATTTACTGAGACTGTGGACTGCGCGCGTCTCAGCCAATGGGAATGCATTCCAGTTCCTCGCTCTGCTCTGCCTATCATAACATTTTACATCTCAAAAAAAGCTGGTATTTTAACAGGGATGTGTTGATTTTTTTATATACATTGTATTTGTCCTTTTCTCTCAGTCAAAACTCAGAATTAGCAAGTTTTTCAATGTGGGCTGAATTACAACTCACCTAGAACATATTGGTGAAATTTCCAAGACTTAACATGTTTGTCTCATAACAAAACCACATACTTTCTCTTTTGTGTGCATCTCTAGTTTTCATCTCAGCCAACCTTTATAGAAATTCTTACTATTGGATTTGAGGTTGGTTTTTGCTCCCCCCACCTTTCCATTTTTCTTTGTTGTATCTTTTTAGATTACAAACTCAAGAACAGGAGCCATCATACTGATATTTATTAAGTCGAGATTTGAATTAAAATATGTTAATATAAATTATGATTTGTTGCAATTCAGTCGCCTGTTGCTGGCAGCCTCACACCAACGAAACACCCCGACTCCCTCCTTCCAGTCGGCCTTTCTGCCAGGAGGTCAAAGCCTCACCAGGCTGGCTTCTCTGCCAGGCTGGTTTCCCACAGCCAGCCAGTAGCAGCCCCAGCGCCCCCTTACCCTCCTTCTTGGTGTCCAGAAAGAACAGGTGCCGATTTGGCTGTTTCCCTTCTGCTTCCAGGAGGTGGAGCTCCGATTTCAGCCGCTCGATTTTCTGCCGTTAAAAAGATGCAGGTAGGGCAACGGTTCCAACCCCACGAAAGGGTCCCCAACGTCCGCCTCTCCCACGGCGAGGGGGCCGTGGGGAGGCAAGTAGGCCCAACCTCCGGAGGGGACCCCAGTGCCCTGGGCCCCCTGTGCGTTTCTCCCAACAAGCAGAGCGCAGCTCGGCCAGGAGGCCTCACTGGCAGCCCGGGAAGGGGCAGTCCAGACCCCGCCCCGCCTAAGGGCAGCGGCGAAGGGGGAGGAGAGCGTGGGCGTCAGGTGGGGCGCAGGGAGGGACAGCGGAGGGCCGGGGGAGTCCTCTGACCTTGACCTCGGCCGCTCGCTTCGCTTCCACGTACTTCAGGTCCCGCGTCTTCAGCAGCTTCTGCTGCTCGGGCGTGGACTCCGCGGCCTGCGCCCCGATCACGTGTACCCCATCCTGTCGGCAAGGCACGAGGCGTCGGGCTCCAGGCAGGCGTCGGAGGAGCCAAGCCGGGAGGCCCGCGGGGGACTCGGGGAAGGGAAGGCAGCCCGCCCGGCCACCCGCCACTTCAGCCCCGCCGGCCCACCTGCAGCGGCGCGCGGCTCATCCGGAAGTAGAACTCGTCTGGGTTTTTGTCCTGCGCGCGGCGCCGCAGCGCCCGCAACGCATCCCGCTTCCGGTGGAAGTCGCTGCGGAGAAAGGCGGCGGGTCAGGAGCCCGGGGAGCCCCGCTGCGCCCCCGCCCCCCTCGGCCCTTCCACTCACGCAGCGCGCAGCCGGTAGTCCGCCTTCTTCTCGAGCAGCCCCAGGGTCCTCCGCGAGGCGAGCTGAGGAGAAACACGCAGTCAGAGAAAAGAGGGCCTCCCCGGAAGCCCCCCCGCCCCCGCCCCCCCCCCGCGGGAGTCCCGAGCCCACCTGGCCCCGTTCGAAGTGCTGCCGCTGTCGCGACTTGGCCGCCTTCGAGAACGCCGCCATGGCTCCCACGTCCGGGGACTGGCCCGCCCCTTCCGCTTGGCGCAGACCCGAAAGGCGAGGCCTGGCCGCCCCGCCCAGGGCTCCCTCGCGCGCCCCCAACCGGTTTGGCGGGGCCGCGCCTCTGGCTCTGAAGCCTGCCCCGCACGCGCGTCGACAGCGGTGGCCCGCCCCCGCGCTCCCAGGTTCCGCCTCCGGGGGGGCCAAGGCGGGCGGCGCGCGTGGCTGCTGGGACTCGGCGGGCTGCCTCTGACCGGCCCCGTGGCCCGGACCGCTGCCGGTGAGAGCGGGCGAGGGGCGCCGGCGCGGCCGTTCCCGGCGCTGCCGAAGCTGGGCGGGGGCGGGCGGCCGATCGGAGGGGGGACGCCCTTGCCCCTTTGTCTCGGGCTTCCCCGCCTGGAAGGGCGCGGGGCGGAGCGGCTGGCGGAGGAGCTCGGGAGGGTCGGTGGGGGCGGAAAGGGCCCGGCGGGAGCGGGGGGCGCGGGCGGGAGCCTCCCAAAGTGCGGGCGGCAGCAGCCCTCCCGGCGCCCCCGAGGGGCTTTTCCAGGGAGCCGATCGCTTTGGGCGGGGCGGGGGCTCCGGGGGGGGGGGTCGCAGCAGCCTTGCCGCCTTTCGGAGGGAGTCATCGGGACGGCCGCTCTTCTGCTCGGGTCTCCGGGAGGGCGAGGCTGGTGGACTCGCTGGGTGGTTGGGTGGGCAGTAACGGCCCCTCCGCCCACAGGATGGATTCCCAGGACACCCCCCCCCCCCGTGGCTGCGGTGCAGGGCGAGGCGGGAGCGGAGGTCTTCGAGGCAGTTGCCCCCCTCCCTTCGCAAGGGCTCTGGTCCTCCGGCCCCAGGGGTGATAGGGCTGCTTCCCTTCTCTCGCTCCGGTGCTATGGCAGCGGGGCACAAGTTGGTGGCCACCCGCTGCCGGCCATCCTGCCATCTCTTCCTACCTCCGAACCCCTCTCGCCCCCTCCGTCCACTTTGGGTTCGTTCTCCTTCATTCCGTTTGAAAAGTGCAGCTGAAAGTTGGCCGAAGCAAGTGCCCAGCCCGCCTGCCGTCTCGGTAAAAGGATCCCTGCGGCACCGGAAGCTGGCTGCTCTCCTAGTCCCCGTACCCCGATAACATCGAAGGGGAGGCTTCCACATTGATGAGAAGGGATGGCTAAAAGGTTGAGCCCTCAAAGAACGGGGCCCTTCTTGCCTTGGAGATGCCTACTTGGCACCTTAGCAGGCGATGCCTTATGCTGCTTGATCCTTTAAAGGGGCTCTTGGAGCCCCAGCTTTGGAGGGCTTCCTCTGGGAGCTGCTGGGGCATCCCCAAAGAGCAGCACTTCTGTGAAGAGATCATTGGGGGAGGGGGAATCATTTGCATTTGTTCAGGCTAGGAGAAAAAAACGAGGTGGAATGATAATACTTGACAGCAGAGCATTTGCGCATGGTGTTCTCCTGTTGTGATGTGTGGGTGTGTTAAGATCCTGACCAGAGTCCCCCTCCAGGATGTGGTTTTGGCTTTTCGTTGGGAAGCAGGAAGGCTTCCAGCTGCAGGAGGATTTTAGTTGGAGACTTCAGTTCCAGGAACTACTAGCTGTTGCTCGGAGGATGTTCTTGCTGAGATGCTGTGCCATTAAGCTGGCTGGGTCAGCATAAACTCAGGGCCAATAGTGCCAACAATAGTGAGGATGGGAGACTATTTGATTTCCTCATCCCGCCTGCTTTCTAGATGGAGTGGTATTTGGAGGATTGACATAGAAGACAATTTGGTGACCAGAACCAATCTTCAAAGGGATCTTGCTAGATTTGACACTGGGCCCTATCCAATAATATACAGTCCAGTAGTGAAAAATGTGGCATTCTGCATTTAAATAGGGAAAATCTGATGCACAGTAAGGGACACTTGGCTCACCAATTGTGTGTGTGCAAAGGTCTGAGTGTCCTAGGAGACCACAGATTAAGCCAGTAGTGTGATCACTGTAACCTTGGGATACATCAACAGGGTTGAAAGGTTGAAGGAATAGTTCTATCTGTTAAACTGGTCATGCAGCGCCTGGAAGAGTTCTAGCCACTGCAATGCCAAATACAGGGATACTTTGCAACTACTGAACAATGCTTTGTTCTCACAACACACTGGATTCCAGTGACTCTGGCAGCTGGGGGTGCCTGGAGGAGATTGGGGAGGGTGCATTTGTGAGATCCAAAGACAGCAAACCAGCTTAGCTACTGGCAGAATTCTTGCTTTCTCAGATATATCTGCCGTTTTCTGTACAGTCTGACCTGTTTCCCTGAGGAAGGCTTGAGTCCCCTCACAGGCCAGAACCTAATTGCCTCATTGAAAACTGTTTGATCTACCCATATGCACATTGACAAAATGAGTAATTTGCTTCCTGCCCACTTGGCCAGCTCTCTATTTATTACAGATTTCCCAGCTCTACAAGAACTCTGAGCAATGTAGCCTAAAGAAAATCTGAAGCCTGGGGAAAGATGGAAGATTTCAAAGCTCTTTCCAATGCAGCCAGGGCGGGAGCCAGTTATATTTAGGAGGGCGTGGGGAGGGGGGGAATAAAGTCAAACAATCGGCTCTGGTGGTCCATTGCCTTGAACTTTTGCTTCTGCAAAATAGGCTCTGCCAGGGCTGCTGAACTCTGGTCAAAGAAAATGGTGGCTCAGTAAAGCTGGTTGGGAAATGGAGTGCAGCATCTATTGAATCTGATCTCTGCTATTCCCGGAGCAGCAGCTCTTTCTGTGGAGCCACGCTGCATTCCGTAGGGGATCCATCCCCAGGAACGATGCCAAGGGACAGCCAGCCTGGAGACGGACTTGGCTGCGAGGCACCACTAAGCCTAACAGCATCTTGTTGCTAGCTTTCAAAGCAGAAAAGCCAGCTCAAGCCCATAGCCTCCTGCGTGGCCTCCGTAGCACCTTGAGATGCCTCCTTCCACCTCCCCATTCTCTGGCCAAGATGCTGAAAGCTTTCTGAACTTTTGGTCAGGGCAGCTCAAAGCTTGGCCTGGAAGCATGGGACTGTGGTGTGGGTGCTATGCCTTCAGGATGCTCTCTGGCCTGGCCGATGCTTACGATGAAGTCTGGTCCCCTTGTTTGCTGCTGTTTTCCTTGCTGAGAGTTGGCTTAAGAAAAAGGCCCTTGCTCTGCTTCTGTTATCCTCTTCACCCCAAGGGCCACGTCCTTCCAGTGGGGGACAGATTGAAGAAGCAGGGACAAATATTTTCCTAGGTTCCTGGGGGCGGGGGGGGGAGTGAGGTTTGCAAACCCTCCCACAGTGTTTGGGTCAGTGACTCTGGAGATGTGAGTCATGGTCTCCCTCCTGCTTCTACATGGACCTCATGCCAAGGGACCTGGAAGTGGCTCTGGAGGTCCAGGCTGGATTGCAAGTCCATGCCAAGGCGTGGGGCTGCTCTTCGCTGCAAAGGCCACCTGGCTCTCACATATCTTGAGTTACACCATAAAGCAATAGGAAATTGGGGCCTGGGGACAACCCATAAATCCTTTGTTCAGACACTCCCCAGGCACCCGGGTCTTTCAAAACCAGGATTTGCAAACGCAGTAACCATCGACTTCTTGTTTAAAAAGTTCTTTTGCATTTATCCTACACTCGTTTGGCAACCAGGTATCATTCAAGATCCACGCAGTCTTCCATGAATCACCCAGCGAAGCAGATACTTTATATGAAATAAATAGCGACCCAAAGGGCTGGTTTGGCGGAGGTACAGAGAAACCCTGTGAGCTTGGAGCCCCTGAGGTTGCAACATGGGTACCAGAGAGAGTCGGCTTCTCCAGAGCCCCTCCTTTTGAACCTTCTGGGGTTGGGATCCCTTCTGAGGCTGCTAAAGAAGCCACCGCATCCACCAAACTCACCCCCAGCCCTGGGCAGGTTGACTCAGTGGTCTGGAATGTTCTCTCTCCAGATCTTTCCACCCCATCTCCTCCACCAGCAGCCCGCCTTCCCGGAGAAACCACCTCTTTTGTTGTTGGATGAAGAAGCCATTCCCTCTGAGGGATCTGGAGAGGTTCCCATGCAGAAGCCGAGCTGTTGCTCAGAGAGGCTTGGCCCAGGGCTGCATGGCTTTGCTTTCGCAATGTGGCTTCTTCCCTCTTCTCCCTTCCTCCCAGCCGCTGATCCATTTCACAACCTCAGGGAGGCCACGGTGAGCCCTAAGCCCTGGAAGGCAGGCAGCTCCCTGCACCTCCTGCCAGACTGGTTCCCAGGTGGGGAAGGGGGCTCTGTACTTGCTTCCTGCCCTGCTGGATGCCAGGCTCCACCGGGCCTTAGGCAACCTCCTAGGGCTGGCCTTGATCCCCACTAAGGGTGTGGGGATAGCCTCAGGCAAATGGAGGGCATCTTGGTGGCCTTGTCTGTGCCAGGGATCCACGTCGGCGGCCCCACGACACGAGGGGCAGCTCTGGGTTCCCTTTTGCAGCCCTGGGTTCCCCAAAGGTCCCTGGCTGGGCAATGTGAAAGGGAAAGGGGAAACCCAGATTTAAGTCGTGCTGCCCTGGTGTGCCAAGAGAGAGGCCTCGATGCTGACCAACTTCCTGTGCCAGGCTCAGTGGGAGGAAAGTGGGGGTTGAAGGGTGTAGAGCGCATCTGCTTCCTTGTGGGCAGCCCAGAGCCTCTGATGCACAGCACTCGCCCAGAGGCTTCGCCCTCTTCACCCCGGCCGTGGCTGCTGCAGGTTCCGGCAGAACAGGTGGGAGGTGCAAGGGGGTCTCTGCAGGGATCCCCTTGACAGGGCTTCAAGGCATCTGGAAGCATGCAGTTAAACCCACTGGGCACGAACCTTTAGGGAGCAGCAGCCCTGCAGCTGCAGTGGAGCCCCTCCTCAAGACACCCCATTTCTATTAATCTGGGGGGCTCCCCCTCCCCTCCCAGGGCCCTGTCTCCTGCCAAGAGCAGCTACTGGCTTGAATCCTCTGCTCTCACTAATGCCTGGCATCTCGGACCAAAAATCCTGGCTCAGAGGAATGCCTGGAGGGTCCAAAGCAGCTGGCCAAGACCGTGGAGTCCTCCCAGGTTGGAGCTGCCCTTTCCCACCTGCTCTCTTTGTCATCAGCACATGCCTGCCTAGTCTTTCCCAGGCTGTGCAACAACCAAAATAGGCTCGGGGATTGTCACAGGCGGCTCTGTTCCTCGGTTGCCTTTGGGTGCCAACCTCTATTGATTCCACCCCTTTTTGCTACACTTGGGCAGGAATCAGGGTGATCATTGGGTGGTGTAACTATAGCCGGGAGGAGGGAATTAGAAGGTCACTCCTTGCACAAAGAGATGATGACGGGAAGACTTGTCTGGGGCTGCGCAGGATGTGCTGCTCCTCCATACAAAGCTGAGCCTCCCCCTGCATGTGTAGCCACCATTTGGTTCACCCTTCTCTCACTCAGCTACTGAACAAGAAACCAGGAGCCAGGATAGGATTCAAAAGCACATTTATTATTCACCAGGATCGGGTCTACTAATAGTCAATGCAAATTGGCGCCAGATAATAGTCTCTGGACTTCCAAGGGGGGCTGGACGTAGGTCTCTTCCAGGGACTCCAGACTGATGGTGCATTGGACCCCATTCTCAGGCTCAGCCTGGCCCCTCCTGCAGAACCACCTTTCAAGAAGAGCCCTAAGGGAGTCTCCTTGAAGCCTGCTCATGCTTGAAGGTTGCTCTTGGCCTCTTTTCTAGGCAACTCTGTTGGGTGGGAAATGCATGCGCTGCTGTGCGTCTGTTGGGAGCTGCCAAAACGCCTCTTGTTCTTCACTTTTAGAGAGAGGTTTGCAATTGTTGTACCTGTGTGTATTTTAAAGGGCTCTCGGACGAAAGACTGCAGGAATTCACATCAGATACCAATATACCCCACACCCTTGTTTAGAATGATAGGCATTTAATTGTTCAGGGGTTTTGAGCATTGCAGCTGACAGTCAAAAACATTTCCTGCACCATTGTACTGACCAAGAAGCAGGTTGGCACTTCTGCTTTAGATGCATTTTTATGCTTCACGACATTTGCTTGGAAATCTTGGCCCTTGACCCAACTTTGCAAAAAAGGTGAAAACTGCTTGGATTTCTGGCTCCTTTTTGAGCCACGGTGTTGCAGCAACTGTAGATTGCATTGCTACTTCATGGAGTGTTTGATACAGAGCCTAAAGTTACCAACGGCTCTGCGGCTCAAATTGCCACTGCTCTTTCAGCCTCTTGTCTGGAAAGCTCTGAAGCTGACTTGCCAGCTGTCAAAAGTCAGGATTAATTTGGATATGACTCCAGTTGAATCCCAAGCATGGCAGAAGGGTGGGGGTGGGGAATAAAGGAGAAAAAATGTTTTCTCCTGAGCAGCAGGTCTGTACTAAACATGGCTGATACTTGGTTTGTAAAGGCCTTTTACAAAATAGAGGCAATATGCAGATGCAATCCTCCTCAGTTCTCTTGCCTGAAAACTCTCGTGCTAACCAAATGAAAGCGGGCAGGTTGCCCCTTTCCCCTCCACGTGTTTAGAGGTTCATGAGTGCAAAGCCTTTGGGGTAGATTGCCAGCGGGGGGCTTCCTGCCCTGGATTGGGCCTTCTGGCCCTTCTGCCTGTGGCTGTCCCCTGCATGTCCAGGTGGAGGAAGTGGGGGCAGAGCAAAGATGGAAAATTCCACTCACACCTCTTCCTATCCCCGGCATTAATTTATGTTAAAAACATAAGCTGGCTTTTGCCTTTTGCAGCAAGGGGGCCTTATTCTGTCTTTTCAGATGGCGCTGTCCGATTGGGACGCCCCGTCTGATACATGCCATCAAGTCAACGTTCTTGGTGACCTAGAGGGGAAAGGGGCCTGGCCTCAGGTCCTCCAGTGGTACTCATCACTCCTGTCACGGAGGCTGCTGTCCCCAGCTTAGAATGCGGAAAGCCAACTGGCTCCCTCCCTGGTGGTGTCAGTCTGTCTCCTCAGTGATTCAGGCCTGGCGCCGGCAGATTTGGGTGTTTTGCAACTGCTTTTCTGCCCAAAGGTGAAACTTTCAGCTGAGCAGGAAGCTTCCTTGTGGGTTTCAGAATTGCCCTCCCTTGCAGTGTACCTGACCCACCTGGGGGCTGAGCATGTTCAGCCTCAACCCAGCGGCTGTTTGTTGAGAGCACCTCTTCCTCCCAGGTTCTCAGCCCAAGAAGCCTCTTAGCTGGCAAGGTGCCAGGTCAGGGCTCTCCAGCAGCAGCAGCATCCCAACCCTGTTTTATACTCGAACCCCTCCCTCCCACGTCTGAGGATGTATGCAAGAGGTGATGCCTAAGTTCCCCCAGGGCAGGTTGGAAGGAACCCTGTGAAAATATCATGGTAGATGTTTGCTTATTGAACGGTGTTTGTATCCTGGTGGACTCTGGGCAGCACTGCCAGTCAATAGAGGTGGAGTAATGCAATAAGGTAATAGAATAATCTGTCCACGCATAACCACTACATCAGCACAAATACGCGTAGTCAGTTGGGCTAAGCTCTGTTGGAATCTTGCTGGTTTTATCTGCTCTGAAAAATGCCAACAGGGTGGAAGCCACTCGCCCGTCCTCGGAACATTCCAAAGAGAGGAGCTACCCCAGGAGAGGGTCCCTGCCTCATCCATTTCCTATGCACTTTGGGAGGAGGGGGAGTTCCCCATGAGCCTCTCCTAGAAGGCTGGGCCAGGTGGGCAGATCCCACTGCCATCTCTCCTGAGGGGCTTTAGGAATAGAAGCAGCACTGTGTCCTGGGCTGGAAGTGACTTCAAGGTGGCATTTCTCAACCCTGGCAGGACTCCAGCCTCACAGGATGCTTTTACACCGTCCCCCTGGCATGTTCTTTTCATTACCCAATAGGGCTGCAAGTTGAGCATAGTTTTCACCTGCTGTTTACGCAGGTCCCATAAAATCAGGAGGGCTTCTTTCCCAGGGAGCGTGTCCCATGCCACAGGGCTCCTGGCAAAGCAGGATGTAATCAGAAATGGTTCTGCCCGGTCCAGAGACATGGGAGTTCTGAATGTGGAAGGGGTTGGACTCCTTACTTCCAGGAGGAGGAGGACTACTCGGGCTGCCTCTCAGATCCACAGTTGCCCGTGGGGTGTATTTTCCCAGTTCCCTGGACTTTATAGGTGGATGCGGGATGATGTCCCTTTTTTCTCCTTCCAACCCCTTTCATGGTAGCGCCTTCTAGAACTCTATCAGGGTAGGTTTGGTCAGCGTACTCTCTCGGGCCTGGAAGGCCAAGCTCGGGATGGCTTGCCTCTGAACCGTTGCCCCAAAGAGGACATTCATCGGGGCCTTGAAAGGTCAAAGGGCCTCTTCCCTGGAAAAGTCCTGCACAAACAGCCTCCTTGCTTGAACGTGGGCGGTTTTGACAGGCGGGTTGGGAGCATTGAGTCCTCTGCTGTGGCAGGGTTTTAAAACAAGGGAAGAGGCTTTCTTTCTGTTGGCTTGTGCTGGGGCTGTAACTGATCCTGGAAGGCCTGTGCCCAGGCTCTCTGCTGCTAAGGGAATGCTATCCAGCTTCCCCCCCCCCCCCCGTCCTCCCCCCCTCCAAAACACGCAGCAGCAGATGGCCAGAGAAGAAGAGCCTGAGCCTGTCAGCTCTCTGTCTTTTCGGACTGAAATGGGGTGGAGGTGAGGGGCATTTCCTTGCTGGAAAAGAGATCAAAGGTTCCTTTGACTGTCAGTACCCAGGATCCCACCACTTGACTTGCTTTCTCATCAGGGAGGGAGGGTTGCAAAGCCTTCACACCCTTAAACACCTGATTTATATCCTCCCCTCCCCTCCCCGTGGCAGCTCTCCAAACAAAGAGTCACCAGCACAGAGCAGCAGCAGCAGTGAGCCTGTTTTGACCAAATTTGGGGAAAAAAAGTTCCCTGGAGCAGTTGAGCAACATGAGGATGTGGAAGATGGAGAGCTGCTGCCTCCTCTGGCTGAACACCCAGCCAGTTCCAAGGGGCACCGTCTCTGCCTCCAGTTTTCTATTCTGGTTTGGCCTGACTGCGACAGAGCGGCGTCCTCCCTTCCAGCCCTGCTTGTTTTGGGGAGCCCTGCATGCGATGAGGACACGGGTTGGAAAATCAGACCACCCAGGACTCTGGCCATGGGGCCTGGGCTCAAGCATGCTGGGCTCTGGGAAGGCAAAAAGTTGCCAAGGCTGGGGAAGAAGGTGCATTCTTCTCTCGTCTTGGGCTGCTAGGGAACTGCTGGCTGCTTCTCCCCATCTGCCTGTCTACTTGGCTCTCGGCTCACTGAAAGAGAAGTCGAGTTATTCAGAAGACCCCAAGTGGGCCACAATTCCAAGGCTTGCTTGTGGTGGATATTAATAATTTTAACAATTCCATTCTTTCTGGAAGCCTTCAAACACTTTGTCTGTTGTGGACAAATGCCTTTCCAGTTGCTTCTGGCCCCAGGGTAGGGAAGGAGAAGCAGGTGTTTAAGGGAAGGTTCTGGACCAGGTCATGTGGGAAGCCTCTGTTTTTCAGCCTCCTCGGTTGGCAGACCAATAAGCTTAGCATGTCACCCCTAAGGTTGCCTCCAGTGTCGAAAGGGCCAAAGAGACTCTCCCAGGCCAGTACAAGAGTTCAAAGTGCCTGGACACAAGGAGGCCATGTTTGTCACGACCAGTGGAATGATTTGCCTCCAGAAGTTATGGGTGTTCCATCCCTGGGGGTTTTAAAGAAGAGATTGGACAGCTATCTGTCTGGAATGGTATAGGGTCTCCTGCCTGATCAAAGGGTTGGACTAGGAGACCTGCAAGGTCCCTTCCAATCCCGTTAATCTGTACCTTATGCCTTGCTCTGGAGCTTGCCCTTGGGAGGGAAAAAAAATAGCCCGATGTTTGAAGGATGATGTCATTTCCCCTCACTCGTCTTTTCTCAGCTCCTCCAGTTGTTCTTCACAGGGTCTACATTGAACCTCTTCCAGTTTCTTGGAAGCCTTCTTAAAGGGAAGGGGGCATCCAGAATGGGCACAGTCTTTGAGTGGCATCCAACTGAAGTAGGAGTGGGGGGTGACAGCTATCCTGTCCATGGAACGTGATGCCACCCTCTCAGCCACCTAAAACAGCACAGCTTCTTTGCAGATAGGGGGCCCTGCTGGGTCCTATTCAGTTGCATATCTGAGCATTATTTTTTACACCTTATTTCTGTTAAATTTAATTTCGTTACTCTCAGCCCTTTTCCCTATCTCTCATGCTTGTTGTGAATCTTATTACTGTATATTTCTGTCTAAAATTTTAGAGTATGAACTATTCTACATTTGTGCAAATTTCACAAGTGTTTTCTCCATCTTAATCCTTCTTGATCCAAAATTTTAATCATCCCATAAAAATGGTGAAAAATAAAGGCCAGGAATGATCTTGGGGCATCTCACCTGTTGCATGCCTCCGTTTGATGAAGAATAACTGATCATCATCTTTTAGGATGTTTTTGGGGCCAGGAGAATCCTAAGAATCCTAGAACATCATCAGCAATGGACCTTATCTAATACTTCACTGAAAACAAGATACACGTTTACAGCAATGTGCAATGCATAGTCAAAAGCATGAGAGGAATCTGGCAGAAAGCCCATGCCGACGTTTCCCAAGTGCTCTTCTGAGGCTGGTCTATAATTTCTCGGAGTTTCCTTTCTTGCCTTTTCCTTCGAGGCAGGGACCATGTGGGCCCTTTCCCATCCGCCCCGCACTCCCCTGTTCTGGGTTTCTCAAAGGCAAACGAATGCACCAAGGGTTGCCTAAGCCTGCCCTTCCGTTCCTTTCTTCCCTGCAGATTAACTGGTCCTGGAGATTTAAACTCACTCAAAACAAAGAGCTGCTGTGGATTTGATTTTTGTCAAGTAAATCCTGCTGCCTTTCTTGTTGCTTCTGTTTCTTTCAAATAACTCTTGCATTTTGGTGAATCCACCTGATCTCCCTTGAGCCTGTCGTGTTTTCACTCTCATTATTTTTCACACTGAGCCTTACTGTAGAACCAGCGGAGGTCATGAACCTCATCAGCCAATATTCTGGTTTCTCTTCGGGTGGTTAAAGACTGTGCTCCCACTCTTGCCAGCTTTGCGGACCGGGGGGAAGGAGAGGCCAGGGAAGAGGAAATGGTGCCTTGTGAGCAGCAAGCACAGCTCCGTTTGCGAGAGTGGCAGGCACTCGCACCTGCGTATGAAGCTCCATTTGTGCAAGCGACGGGTTCACATGTGCACGCTTTGGGTACACCTGCCACTCACATAAATGGAGCCTCGCACGCACGTGCAAGTAGAGCCGTGCACTCGCCTACCACTTGCCTGGCCTGAATGGGCCCTGGCCCTGGGACCCCTCCTCTAAAAGGCCCTCCTCCGGCAACACCTTCCCTTTCTACAATGCACGGGGGTTTCTCATCCCCAATTGCTACTTAAAGTCCCCCGAACTAATTTTACCATGTTAACCAAGCATGTCCCCCCCCCACCCCGCAATCCTTGTTTGATGTCAAGAGTCCTTTGTGTAGATGTTTCAGGCCCTGGCCTCAGAAACAATTTTTCCCTCCATGGTCACCCCTTTGGGTGTAGCCAGTCATGATTTGCAAGGATCTGATTTGCCTCTCAGTCCGTCAAAGAGGCCTCAAGACGGAAGGGATGGGGGAGCCTGGGGTGTCTCGGCTGCATCTCTCCCTCCCTCCCCCCCCCCATGTCTTCCACACGTCTAAGCAGGAAGGGATAATTGCCTGGTGGGTGGACTGGAATGGTCTTGGGAGTTGTCCTGTCATGTCCTTGGTCTTTACTCCAGGCAGACAGTGTAACACTTCAGCTAATAGGTCCAGTCAACTTACCTTTTATTTCCATTCCTTTTGTAGTCATGAATCACCACCTACCTTGGTTCTTCTTTGTCTTCTTATCCAGCACAATCTCCTCCTTAGCAGGCTTTGAAGATCCAGCCTCTCTCTCTCTGTTGCCATGTTTGGCTTCTAAGAGCCTGAACAAGGTTTCTAGAGGGCTTCTAACCCCTTTGCTTCTGGTCATGGCCCTCCTTCCCTGGGCTGCTCCCAGTTCGTCTTGTCTTCTTGTGGAAGAAGTCTTCGTTCTAGCACCTCCTGCCTTTGCACATGCACATCCTTTGCACATCCTTTCTCACCAACTCAGGTGTGACCCTCTGCTGCTGCTTCTGCTGCTGCTGCTCTGGTTCTTCACAGACTGTCACAAACTTGCCAATGCAACCAATGCACACCACACTGTTTTCAGGCAGGAAGACCAGCATTGCAGGTCACAGCTGCAGGCTCTTGTCCATGTTTGTTTCACTGAGCGCCACCGAAAGCTTCCCCTTTCTTCTCCTGTTCCCTTCAGGCCGTCTCATTGCCCAAGTGCAAACTCAGGTTTTAGAGGAAGAATTTGTTAAGGAGTTGGCTCTCTCCCCCTTTGCCCCCCACTGCTGTGGGAGCCTCATTCTCACCATTTCTGGAGGCGAAATGTTGACTCACAGGGAAACAAGGCATAGTGAGGTCTACAAAATAGCCTCTGTTTCTAAGCACATGAGGAGCACATAGGAGGAGGGCTGTTGTCCCTGGACACTGTTGGACGTCCAGTTTCAAATGTAAGGAAATGTTTTTAGTGTTTGGAGAAGGGACAAAAGACGATGCTTGTACACCGTCCACTTGGAATATTGCAGGAAAGCAGGGTGGTCCCATGCACTGGAATTGTTAGATCAAATAAAGACCTGTCTTTCTTAAAGCTAAATGGGTATTATTGATTGTAAAACTAGCCATTTTGTTCATATTGTGGAGTATCAAACTAGCTATTGGCTACTCATTCTCTGCTATTGGAGAGCCAGGATGTGATGGTTCTGCTCAAGAGAGCACTTGTGCCAGGAGACAGGGCCCTTGGCTTGGCAAGGACCAATGGAAGTTGAGCTTCTGTTGCAACATGGCACTGCATGTGCTGCTTTTGCAGTTGTCCCTCTTCATACTCCCTCCTCCTTCCTTCCCTGGTTTATTTCAAAAAAGAATTGAAAGGCTGGAATTTCCTGGAGGCTACAGTGATTGCTCACCCTCTCCCAGTTTCAGGACAGCTAGTCCAGGCATGCTAACACGGGAACTCCTGGCTGGAGACCAACTCATGGGCTCTCTTGTAAGAGGACAGCAGCTCCTTGCTCATCGGGTGAGGAAGCTGTATAGGTAACTGGCAGGAGAGGAGAGGTCTGGAGGAACTTCCCTGCGTTTGCTGCCCTGGAAGACCAGGGCAGAGCAAAGGTGCTCCCTTCCCCACCACTCTGGCCAGGTGGGAGGGCGGCCTCTATGAAAGCTTCTGGGGAGAATTGGCTTTCTGCCAGTGTGGAGTGGTGGATTTGCCCCCAATCCCAGATGGGTGCCTGGCTGAGAGCCAGAGAAAGCTGGAGGGCTCCCTAGCCAAGGGTGCCCCAAATACCCAGAGTTTGAAAATGGACGGCTGGCATCGCCAGTAAAGGCTGAGAGCCGCTGAATACCAAGCCCATCCAGACATTTAGAAAAGAAAACTGTGTCCATAGTTGAATTCTGAAAGCTTCCGTTTACCTGGGCTCCCTCGCTACTCAGCACCAGGGCAAGGGGTGGCTTGTGCAGCTCCTTCCCCCGGCTTGTGTGGGTATGCCTAGGAAAGGAAGGAGGGCAGATCTTTCCCCGAAACTTGGCTGGGGAAGTCAACGGCAATTTGTTTTTCTTGTTTCCCAGGAAGCACCTCGACTTCCAGCCAGCAACATGACGGAGGGCTTTGACTGTGCCAGCTGCAAGGAGTCTCTTTACGGGCGCAAGTACATCCAGGGAGATGAGGGTCCTTTCTGCATCCCCTGCTATGACACCCACTTTGCCAACACTTGTGACGAGTGCAAAGAGCTGATTGGCCATGACTGCCGGGTGAGGCGTCCCAGTTCTGCTCAGGTTGCCCTTGCTCCCCCCCCCCCCAAGTTCACTGTGGACCTTTAAAAGGAGAGCCTGAGAAAATATAAAATGCTATCAGGTGATCAAGACAGTAGCCAAAAGAAATCACTCTCAAGGCCCCCCAGCATTCCCCTGGGGCTAAGGATAGCTAAGGAAGGCCGGCCACCCCTCTTGGGCTACTGGGCCTGGAGAAGAGACCTTGGCCTTCTGGAGGCTCCACTCCTGCCCTTTTGACCCATCGTCTCAGCTGCTGGCCTCTTTGGTTTACTCGTCTCTCCCAGCCCCCAATCTGTGAGCTCCTGGTTCTTTTCCCCTCAAGGCCTACCCAGGGTACATTCCTTGGAGCAACCTCTCCAGGTTCCAGTGAGAATGTGTAGAAGGGGTCCAGGAGTCTACGAAATGGAAACAGTCTGCTCTCTGGAGGTGCCCTTGCCTTAGATGGGGGGGGGAGGATTGACAGGATTCAAACAAGGAGGAGAGGAGAGGGAGGGAGGCGAGGTGGTGATGCAGAGACAGATTAAGTCTAAAATGGAGTTCAAGAGCTTTACCAGTTGTTTGTATGCATGTGTGTGTGATGGTGTGTTTTTAAAAAGCCCGTTGTCTTTATGAAGATAGCCTGAATGTCTGACAGTCTGATGTGTGCAAACCCAGAAAGCTCTTGCTCACCTGTCTTTGTTCCAAGACAGCTACTTGGTTATAACCTAATGTCCTGGGAAGTTGAAAGGCCCTGATATGGCTTTGTTGCTGTTGTCAAACTTAATTGTTTTGCACCAAGTTTGTCCCATTCGTCCTGATAGGCCAGGTCCCATTAGTGGAAGAGAAGCCCCTGACCTGGTGTGTACTACCTTGTTTTGGGACCTGTGATGACAGTGCTTTAGATGGGGGGGCAAAGTAAAGGTGGGTCTGTTGCAGCCTGCTTCCAGTGTTGGCATCATCTCCTCTCACCCTTTGTTGGGCAGAGTCTTGTCTGCCTGTGTGGATGGGCCTCCCGAGCAAGGGCAGCGCTTCGTCTGCTTTGGGCTGAACATAATGTGTCTGCGTTGGAGAGAGCTGCTGGTGGCAGCCGACAGCTCGTCGTTTCTAGGGCCACCTGCACGCATGGAGAGGCCACCTCGCAGGAGGAAGAGGAACATCGATCCCAGGTGCCCGGAAGCAGAAGGCAACTGGCCTCTGACCCCTGCTTATCCTCTCCCCCCCCCCCCCCCCACAGGAGCTCTACTACGAGGACCGCCATTACCACGAGGGCTGCTTCCGTTGCTTCCGCTGCGACCGCTCCTTGGCCGACGAGCCTTTCACCTGCCAGGGGAAGGAGCTGCTCTGCAACGGCTGCTATTGCCAGGAGTTCTCCTCCCAGTGTGTGGCCTGCCAGCAGGTGGTCATGCCAGGTGCGGTGATGATGCCCCCCAGACCCAGGCCCAGCAACCCCTGGGCTTTCGGGGGCTTACCCTCCCCCCTCCCTCTGCCCACAGGTTCTCGGAAGTTGGAGTACAACGGGCAGACTTGGCATGAGCACTGCTTCATCTGCAGCAGCTGCCAGCAGCCCATTGGCGCTCGTTCCTTCATCCCGGAGCAGAAGGAGTACTACTGCGTCTCCTGCTACGAGAGCAAATTTGCGCCCCGCTGCACCCGCTGCAAGAAGGTTGGGTCTTGGCCACTGGAGGGGGGAGGGAGTGGGATGCGGCTGGTAGAAGCCTCCTAGGGCGGCAGCGGGGGCTCAGCCAGCCCCTGAGATGAGCTTCCACTCCTGTGCTCGCAGTCTCTGACCAAGGGAGGAGTGACTTACCGGGACGAGCCCTGGCACAAGGAGTGCTTCGTCTGCACAGGCTGCGAGGCCCCCCTGGCTGGGCAGCAGTTCACCTCCCAGGAGGACCAGCCCTACTGCGTCAAGTGCTTTGGCAGCCTCTACGCCAAGAAATGCAGCGCCTGCGCAAAGCCCATCACAGGTGGGTCGAGCGGGAGGGGCCCCCAGTCTGGGGAGGACTCTGGAGAGCCGGCTCCCCTGCAGGGTCCCACGCCTCCTCTTTCTTCCACAGGTTTTGGGGGAGGCAAGTATGTCTCCTTTGAGGACCGCCACTGGCACCAGAGTTGCTTCAGCTGTTCCCGCTGTGCTGCCTCCCTGGTGGGCAAGGGCTTCATCCCTGACAACGAGGAGGTCCTGTGTCGCGATTGTGCCGGCAGCCTCTGAAAGGGCATCCCGGGCAGCTGCCCTCCAGATTGTGTGTGTGCCAAAGTTCCCTCCTGGAGTGGCAGCGACAGGGCAGGGATGGCCCTCCCCTTCCTGGCATTCTTGCTGACTGGCACCAGCCGCCTCTTTCCTGCCAGACCAAAATGGCGGCCTCGTCCGGCCTGCTGCCTCTGAGGAGCCCGGTCCGCTTCCCTTTTTCACCAGCAGCGTGGTGGTGAAGTCCACCCCACCCCCACCCGTGACCTGCCTGGAGGGCCACTTCCCTCTGGGCCCGGAAGAGGGCAGGGCGGGGCCTCTCAGAGGGCGGCAGCCTTCCACCTCCCACCCAAGTGCATTGGCTCTTCCCTGGGAGCCACCCCAATTGCCCAGCAGTTAGTAGGAGCAAGCTCAGCACTCCCCCCTCCACCATCATGTTTCTTCCCAGCCTGCCCCCTTTTGCAGGGGAAAGGAGATCTCCATCCCCGAGACCCCCATGGGGGACCATCTCTCTCATCCACCCCCCACCCCCGCAAAGTCCTGAAATGGCAGCCGGCCCTTTGGCAGGGCACCCCCCCCCTTTTGTTTTGGTCTCCAGGAATCCCTGGGGGGGGGGGAATTCTGAAAAAGAAAGTTTGCAAGGCACCAGCAAAGGCTCCTGTGTTTTGCTCTCACAACCCCTCGGCTTGAGTGTTGAGTCCCCTGACCTCCCCTCCCCACTCTGGGCCTGGACTTTCTACCTGCTGCTTTCTGTCCTGGGAGTCTCCTACCATTCAAGTCTGCCCGCCCACTGGAAGGGAAGGACTCTGTTGCTCTCTCCAGCCTGGATTTCTTTCCACTTTTCTTTGGTGAAATGCTCTGCATGTTCCTTTAAATGCACTATGTAGCCATTCCCTCAAATGCTTTGCTGTTGGGGAGACCACAGCTGGGTGTCTGCCTGTTGGTGGGGCTGCTCACCTCTGGTCCGTGGATCTCTCCCCTCCTTTTCTGACTTTCTCTAATAAATCATGTTAATGGAGTGTTCATTATTAACTCACCTGGAGAACGGGGGCAAAAGATGGGTTTGCTATGCTATGATTTTGCTATCATAGTTTGCTATGCTATGATTGAATGTTTCGTCTTCTCACTGAGCTGTTTCCCAAATCCTAAAAGAATTCAGCACTTCCTCCTCCAACCCACCAACCATCTGATACTGCTGGGTGTGCCCGGACCTCTGCTCCACCCAGGATTTAGCGCAAGGAAGGGGAAAGGTGGCCCATGACAAAATTGAGGGGTTGCTCTCACTGCATCCAATTGCAGCCCAAGGCTCTCCAGAGTGGGAAGGAGGGGGAAATGCCTGCGACCAAAATCAAGACTCTGGCAAGCAGTGCTCATAGCAAGGGAACGTCAGCCAAAGTAGTTACAGGGTACGATAGCTTCCCTGTTTAGGGGGCCCGGAAAGCTCGGAAAGGGGAGTGAGTTTGGGTCAGATCTTTTCCTGCTTGCAAGAAGGCACTCGGCAACATTAGTTACGGGCCATCCAAAGAGGGTGGCTGGTGTAGCATTTGAACAGGGAGGGGGGTGCTCTGCCCCCACCTCTAGACCCTTGGCAACCCAGCACCTAGTGCCTGTCTACTGCTGGAATCTGTTAGTGGTGGGGTATCTTTCCAAAAAAGGAAGCGGGCCAGCAACGTCTGGATCCCATCCCAAGGGGATAGATGGGTCATGATCTGCCCTCTCTGCCTGGTTTATTTGTGGGCTGAAATGAGCTCACATGGTAAGGCCTGGCGGAGTAGCAGAGAAAAGGTCTCCGAGCTGGATGAGAAACCGGATGCTCTGGGCAAAGAGATGGAGCTCCAGAGGGTAGGAAGCCAGGCACACAGAAGCCCCACAGGTCTTCTGGAGAGGCTTCAGCCAACTTTCCTAGATCACCATGGGCAGCATGCACCCTTCCCTTTACCTTCACGGGTCTCCTGGAAGGCAAGCCACAATGGTCTGGAATCAGTCCTCCTCCCAAGTCCAGTTATATCTATCCCAAAAGATAATCAAGCAGTGGACCTGCAGGCATCAAGAAACAAGCTATCATTGGAAGCTAACATTGGTCAAAAATAGATCATGCCAGTCAAACCTTATTGCATTCCGTGACGAAAGGACTAAATTAGTGCACCAGTTAAATGCTGTGGACATTGTATGCTTGGAATTTGACGAAGTAGGCCACAAGTTACTTCTTGGTAAAATAGAAAAATGTGGGATACACAGCGTCACCAAAGTGTAGTCCTGAATGGAACTATACATGGAAGGAGGTATGCAGCAGGGTACCCCAAAGCTCTTAGACCCATATTCTTCAATATCTTCATAAACAATTTAGACTATCATTTAGAATAGCCAATACACTAGAAGATAGGCTAAAGATCTGGAAGGGTCTGAACAAACTGGAACATTGGGCCCTATCTAACAAATGAAATCCATTTAATTACGAGCCAGCAGTATGCTGTAGCTACCAAAAAAGCCAGTGCAGTCCTAGGCTGCCTCAACAGAGGGATTATATCAAGGTCATGTGAAGTGTCAGTACCACTTTATACTGCCTTGCTTACAGTTGGAACACTGCATCCAGTTTTGGTCACCACAATAGAAAAAAAAATGTTCTCTAAAAAGAATGCAGAGGAGAACAGCAAAAATGGTAAGGGATCTGGAGGCTAAAAGCATGATGAATGGTTGCAGGAACTGGCACTGTCTAGTATAACAAGGAGTAGGGTGATATTTCAGTTGATACCTTCCAATATTTGAGTGGCTGTCCCAGAGAAGAGTGTGTTAACTTATCTCTAAAGTACCTGAGGACAGGACAAGAAATAACGAATGGAAATTTATCAAGGAGAGATCCAATTTAGAACTAAGAATTTTCCTAAAACAAAAATGAATAGAATGAATTTTTTTCAGAACTTGTGGGTGCTCCATCACCGGGGGAGGGGGGGGGTGTTGTTAAAAAAAGAGATTGGACAGCTATTTGTCTGAAATGGTATAAAGTGTCCTGCTTGAGCAAGAGGTTGGACTAGAAGTCTTCCAAGGTCCCTTCCAACGCTGGTATTCTGTGCTGTGTAACTATTCTACATATTGATAAGTATTCATGAACCACACTGGTCTAACTTCATTTCTAGCTGTGCTATCTGCCAAGATGCCTTATATGTTTATTAAAGGATGTTTTGATGCATCTAAAGGATATGAAGTAGCTTATAACATTCATAAAGATGAATAGTTCACAATTAAAATTCAGTGACTAAATAATCGGCATATGGAGCCAGTCCTATTTCTATTAAGATCCACATTTCTTGCATTTTTAGTTCTCAAAGCACGATGGCTGTAGCAACAAGGCGAGCCATTTGTGCCCATCATATAAAGAATTCAAAGGCAGGCAAAGGAGCTTCAGCTAACATCTTGCCCGTAGGGAGATTGTGAGCAAAAGCATCTTGAAAAGGCTGTCCAAGGTGAAAAGCCCAGTGGTGTTAACTGACCTTAAAAGTCCCTGGTTGCTGCTGCTAATCACTAGCAAGCCTGTGGGCAGCCACATTTTGCATCCCAAAGCAACTTTAAAACTAGTCCAATGATGACATTAATAGATTGCTTGCTGAAGCTATTCAGCCTTTCTGGGTCATCTCCTTTCACCTGTTGTTCTGTATCCCAAAAATTTATTTATTTGATTTATATTGCCTCCCATCTCTTCAATAGCTCCACAATAAAAATAGACAAAATATATAGCTGGGCATCAACCACTCAATTAGCCACACAGTCAGGAGGTTGGCTCAATCCCAGGGCCCTAGGCAAAACACCAAGTTTTCAAGGGCATGTAATGCCTGTGCCACTGTAATTTGCACCAATTAAAGCTTCCAAATTCACTTCAAGGGCAGCTCCATTTAAAGCTCATTGCAATAGTACAATCTGGAGGTCACAAAGGCATGGCCATAAACAGGAACACCCCAGCCCAGACCTGGGTACAATTGATGTGTGGTCTGAAGTGTAAATGTCCTCCTAGGCTGGGCTACCAACTGCTTCTTGAGCAAGAGCCACGAGTCCAGTAGGATCCTGGATTGCACCCCAGCTCTGTGTAATGAACTTTGGAAAAAGTTCAGAGAAGAACAATTAAGATGATCAAAAGCCTGAAGACTAAAACAGATGAAGAACGGCTGCAGGATCTACGGTTTGCCTAGTCTAGAGAAAAGAACTAGGGGTGACATGTTAGCAGCATTCCAATATTTGAGGGGCTGCCACAAAGAAGGAGGGGGTCCACCTATTTTCCAAAGCACCAGAAGGTAGAAGAAGAAGCAATGGATTGAAACTAATGAAAGAGAAAAGCTACCTGGAATTAAGGAGAAACTTCCTGACAGTGAGGACAATTAACCAGTGGAACAGCTGGACTCCAGAAAACTTGGACACTCCATAATGGGAGGTTTTTAAGAAGATACTGGACAGTCTCTTGTCTGAGATAGTATAGGTTCTGCTTGAGCAGGGGGCTGGACTAGAAGACCTCCAAGGTCCCTTCCAGCCCATTCTATTCTATTCTAATGGGCAATAAGAATAAACTTGAGGAGCAAGAGGAAGAGCCATACCCGAGACAAAGGTCAAACAAAAGAAATATTTGGTCTCGGGCAGGATTTGAGAAAACATCTCAGACAAAAACCTCATTAGTTTTCTTGAAGGAAAGAATAGATACATTCAGAGTTGCAAGATAATGTTACCATAACCTTGTAATAAAAGTAAATATTAGCATAATCTTGGCTTCCTGGTATGATCTGCTGCAAAGGGCTGATACAATTTTAAGATGGTACTACTCTATCCTCAACCAAATATGGAAGGTCTCTGAACCAGGAGGTCCAAAACTGCAGATCCATTCAATTTTCTTTGAATTAAGCTGAAGTTTCTTGTGCTCCATCCAGGCCCTCACAGCCTCCAGGCTCTGAGACAAAACTACTCCCCCACACACATCATTCAGACAATCTTTTGATTGAAATATCCCAATGTCATCATTGCCAACCACTGGATGACCTCACCCAACAGTTCCATGTAGTTTAAAACAGGATAGGAGAAGGCTGTAACAACCCACAAAAGAGGGGCTTCTCTCCCCCTTCCCAACATCAATTAGAACCAACCCAAGGGAACAAAGACAACCAGCATTAAACAGTGCTGCCCATCCCCAACTCCCAGAGCCTAGCCAGGAGGATACCATGATCTCTCCTGCGTCAAGAGGAGCAAGGATGGATGCACTATCATCAACCCTCTCCTTCCAGTGGAAACACAAGAGTGCAGTTAATGCCATCTATATCTGGGGTATATACCCAGACCTGAACTCAAACTGAAAGGGGTCCAGATGATCCACTTCTTCTAAGGCCTCCTGTAGCTGCAGCTCAACACTTTCTGTACACCCTTCAGCAATGGCCTTATGAGATGGGAAGGCACCACTGTGACCACCCCCTCTCTCAGTGAAGAATTGGTCCCCATCTAGCCGGGGGTGTGTGTGTCTAATCCTGGGATCTAACATAAGTGGCTGAGCTAATAGTCATGGGCATCCTGTCGCCTGAAGGGATCAAACTTTCCCCAGATAACTAAGCCATTCCCAGCCCCCACAGAACCTGCTCCAAGGCGAGTCCACCTTAGATCTGATCAACTTGCTTCATCAGATGGCCTCTCCTCTTATCAACACTGACTAGAACCAGCCATGATGGAAGGTGAACCACCGTAGCACAGGGCCTCTCATCCCAGCCCCCAAAGCTGGACTGTAAGGATGTCATGGTCGGTAGCATCAAAAGCCACCAGGAGGTCCAGAAAGGTGCACCACCTCAATCCTAAGTTCTCCAAGGGTCATTGACAAGCGTGACCAAGGCTGAATGTGCTGTGACCAGCCTGAATGCAGACTGAAAAGGGTCTCAATCAGGGGTGCCAAACACAAGGCCCACAGGCTGGATCTGGCGGGCGGGGTGATTAGATGTGGCCCGCGGGGCTGCCCTAGAAACAGTGGACTGGCCCGCAGTTCCTCTGCCAGCAAAAATGGAGCCCACAGTGGTATCTTTAATTGGAGCCAGTTTGATCTAGTGATTAAGGCTCCAGGCTAGAAAGTGGCAGACTGACCTCAGGCATGAAAGCTAGCCAGTTGTTCATTCTCAGCTTTACCCACTTCACAGAATGGGGAAAATAGGAGGACTGTTTGTCGGATATGTTTGCCATGAGTTATTTGTATAAAAGGCTTGATAAATAGCAAACTACCAGATGAAATGAAATGCAAACAAAGGCTATCTATCTCAGAGTGCAGGATATGGCAATGTAGCATGATGTAACTCTTTGGGTGCAAGGTACTCTTAATGAGTTCACACCCTCAGCAAAATATGTGGGCAGACACCTGCAACCGGCAGCAAACTGCAAAGGATATAAATGTGGGAATTGTGGACTTGGAGGGTTCAAAAAAGTATCAACAGAAATAAATCTTTTGATATATTCCTTCTTGGTGCAAGTGCACCCATGGGTCAGTTTCTTCTGTCCAAAGGAAGCAATAGGGTTGATTCAATTCGGAATAATTTGCAAATACATTGCTGGATTCAGCTTGAACACTTATAGTAAGGCACACTGTATCCTGGTTTTTACTGCTTTTTACATGTGGCAGCATTTTGTTACAAGTTATGATGTCTGTCCTTTAACACATGTGAGAAGGTGCTAGGCCAGACATGCTTCAATGCCACTGCCTGCGGAAATACTGCATGGATGTAGAATTTGTAAAAAGCATGTGTGGCATTCCTTTAATTTTTAATTGGTTACCCTTGGTGTACATTCAGTTCATAGCACACTGTGCCATATGCACGCACTATGAACCACTCAGAATTGCACATAGAAGAGCTGGAGAATCCATGGCCTTCCAACTGTTGCTGAAGTACAATTCATGGCACTTTTGGCCACACTGTGTATAGCATAGTGCATGCTGCCTCAAAATGCACACTGTGTATAGCATAGTGCATGCTGCCTCAAAATGCAAGGAGTTATTATTTGGGTCAACTTTCTTGGATTGTTGGAGTCCACAGAAAGGTAGAGAAGGTAGAGAAAACGTAACAGAAAAAAAATATTTATTCATACTTTATTGACCATCCAGTGGATTATGAATGGCAAAATAAATTAAGGAAAACATCAAAACACCTAAAAACATGGCATGAAACAGACAGCCCAGACACAAATAATCTAGAGGACAGAAACAACAAAACAGGGACAACTGAACAAATCACAAGCATCAACCTCAGGCCTGGGACCCAAGTCAGGATGGCAGAAGGCAGTCTTTCCAGGTCCACAAGATGCCACCTTTAATTGAGGAGGCCTGGAGGTGACACCTCTCCCCTGCTGAAACGGACTGGGTGGGCAGAAACTGTTGGAGACGAGACAGTTCTCAGGTTCTTCTAGGCATATTGAAGGCTTTACCCCTGCGCTCTCTACCCTTTGGAGGTGGCCAGAGTCAAACCCGGCTCCTCTCTTTGCCAAATAGAAACTAATCAGAAAGAGAAGCAATCTGGAATTTAAGTGAGGACCATTAATCCATGGAAGGGCTTCTCTCCAGAAGTGGTGGGTGCACTGTCACGGGAGGTTTTCAAGAAGAGGCTGGACAGCAGCGGGGGTCAAACTCAAGGCCCGTGGGTCAGACCTGGCCCTGGAGTCATGCTGGAAATGGCGAAGGACTGGCCCGCAGTGCCTCTGCAGCAAAAAGGGAGCTGGGAGTGAGGGGGCTGCAGGAGGCCGTTGCAGGTGCAAATGGAGCCCAAAAACGGAGCTCTCCCTGGTCTCACCTTCCTCCGCTGAAGACATGGGATCCCCCAGCCCCCCCTTTCCATGACTGACGTCCATCCTGGCCACGCCCACCCTCCGGTCAAAGGCAACCCTCAATGAAATAGAGTTTGACCACAGATGCTTGCCTGAAACAGGATAGGTTCTCTTGTTTGAATGTAAGGCTGGACTAGATCAGTGGTTGCCAGCCAGAGGGCCAGAGACCACTGGTGATCCATGAGAAAATTTTGGTGGTCCGCAAAGAAATGTCATCCCCACACCACTAGACTAACAAATAGTTTCTTTCCCTGGGCCATCCGTACTGCAAATAAATATAAGTTACTACCTTATTAAGATGTGTAAAGATGTGAAACCGCAATACCTCATTTAGATGTATAATAACATATTACAGTACAATCCATCTCTTGTGTATTACACTTGGCAAGCATCACAGTCAGTGTTGGATGTATATTTTGTGTATATTCGTAGATATTGTACTCTCAAATTGCAAATGGAGACGTGGGTACTCTATTTTTCTTATTTTTATCTTTAAGTGCTTTGGTTTTATTGTATTGCAAACAGTTGCTGGGGTGCATCCACAGTTTTGTTGTACTTGTACAATGACAATAAAGTTCTTCTATTCTATTCTATTCTAATTAATCCAGGCTGCGCAGCCCACATGGCCCGCAGGAACACAAGGCTTGCGTCATTTGCACTGCGAACAACTCGAGGTAGTGAGGGGAGGGGAGAAAGGGCAGAAAGGGGGAACTTGCCCCCTCGTCCCATGCGTCTGGCTGCTTCTTTCCACTTCTTTTTTCTTCTGCATGCAAGGAAAGCAGCAAAAGTATTTCTTTCTCTCCCCCAAACTCCACCAGAAATGAGTCTTTACGAACCTGCGAGGCATCCTGCTCCAAGGGGCTGTGCCAATGCGACAAGTCTCACAAAGACTCATTTCTGGCAGAGTCTGGGGGAGAGAATGACTTCTGCTGCACCTGATGCTTTCCTTGCATGAAGCCAAAAGTCTCTCTCCTTCCCCCCCCCTCGAGACAGAATCCTGCAATCCCAAATAAAGAATGATCGATCGGTAGGAAAACGGGGTGGGGAATTTTCTTGCAGAATTTTGGGGGGATTTTCCCAGGGTCTCTGGTCCAAGGGATTTAAAATTATGGGTTTGGTGGTCTCTGAGGTCCAAAAGGTTGGCGACCCCTGGATTAGATGACCTCCAAGGTCCCTTTCCACTCCACTCCTAAATTAGAATTTAGAATAACAACTTTGTCACTTTCAATGCACGCTAATCGGCCTACCTTAAAATGCAATTTCCATGCCTGCAGCTCTCAAAGCCCCCCCCCCCCCTCCACACACACACACACGACAGCGCTGTCAATGGAGAAAGAAACGAGGTGCATTATACCCGCATGTACGACTGAGGGGCACAGAAGAGCCACAGAGGCTCTAGGAGTCCGACCAGGCTCCCCCATTCCAGCCCAGCCCCCAATTCCCCCCGGGCAGCCAGTGAGAGAAAGGGCAGCATTGGAACAAGTGACCAGACTCCGTCCAGGGGCTTCCCCGGCGCCGGAGAGGCAGTTGGGCTCAACCGAGGCCTCCCCGCGGGCCCGGATTGGTAGCACCCCACTTCTACAAAACCTCCCCTTCGCGTCGCTGGGACGCCTCCTTCTTTATGCGCAAGCGCAGACACATTCGCAGCGAGCCTAGAGCGTCGCCTCCTGCGGGGGGGCGGGGGGCGGAGAACGGACGCTCTAGCTCGGCTGGACCGACTTCCGCTAGTCCCGCGCCCCCCGGGCGGAACTTTCCTGCGCGGGCGAGAGGGACCGGGGCGCGCGGGAGACGGCTTCCGGGTTCGCCGCCGCCATGGAGACCATCCTGGAGCAGCAGCGCCGCTACCACGAGGAGCGCGAGCGGCTGATGGACGTGATGGTCAAGGAGATGCTGACTCGCAAGTCCACGGTGGGGCGCGGGGCCGGGGAAGGGGGCGTCGGGGGGGGAGCCGGGGGTCGGAGCCGGCCTGACCCTTCTCTCTCCCGAGCAGCTGCGGGACCAGATCAACTCGGACCACCGCACGCGGGCCATGCAGGACGTGAGTGGCGGGCGTGGGGGCGGGCGGGCCGGCCGGGGGTCTCCTGGCCTCGGGGGCGGCTGATGCGCCAGGCTTCTTTTGCAGCGCTACATGGAAGTCAGCGGCAACCTGCGGGACCTCTACGACGACAAGGACGGGTAAGCGCCGGGGGCGGCGGGCGAGGCGGGGGGTCCCCAGGGCGGCCTTCAAACCCGATGATCCCCGTGCTGGGCTTCCCCCCCTCCCCCCAGGTTGCGGAAGGAGGAGCTCGGCGCGATTTCGGGGCCCAACGAGTTCGCTGAGTTCTACAACCGGCTGAAGCAGATCAAGGAGTTCCATCGCAAGCATCCGAACGAGGTCAGCGGGCCCCGGCCGAACCCTGCTTGCCTTCTCCAGCAAACGCGGTTTTGGTAGCTTAAGCAAGGCGGTTTTGGTAGCTTAAGCAAGGAATTACTCTCTTGCCTTTGGGGAGTGGCGGTTGCGGTCTCAGGACTTTCGTTTTTGTAGAAAAGGGAGCTTTCTCCCTTGATAAGGTTGTATACATTTCAGGTTTGTTTGTATTCAAATGTTTTAAAGCCAAGATAACTCCCCAAAGTTCTTGCCTTCCATGATATAAACATTTAGCATTGAGGATGTGACCTGACCACTTCAGAGCTGTTGGCGGAGCCAAGCAGGTGGTCTGCAAAGGTTCTGGGCTTCAGGCCAGACCAATTCTGGAGAAAGAGAGTGGCGCTGGATGCCAGGCATCAGGGTCCAGTTCATCCAGAGCCCTGAAACAAGACTTTGCAGGCTGAGCATAACCGGCTGTAGCTTTCCCTTCAGTAGAACAGACAACTCTTGCTCCTGGAATTGAAGAGCTGGACGTGACCACAAAGGTCACCTCATCCAACCGTTTGCAAATGAATAGTCGTAAGCGGGGGATGACCTTTGCTACGCTCTCATTCTATCATCCCGGATATTGGCCAGACCTCCAGTGTTGTATTAGCTGCAGATTAGATAAGCAGTCCATCAAACTTATTGGCTGCTTCTTAAAGAAAATGTGGAATGGTTGTGGTCTCAAGAGAGAGCCCATCCACCGACTTAATGTAGAGCCACTGATGACTCTGAATTCAGACTCTCCTTTCTGTTGTGCAGTCTGAATTCTCTGTAAAAGATGGTCATCTGGAATGTTGTCAGACGCTGATTTTGAGTTGATTGTTTAACTTTAGTGCAGTTCCCTTTTCAAAGGAAATAAGATTTATCTGATACAATCTTCTTCACGAAGCCATGCTGATACTGTCTTCAATTAATTCCTTAGTTGATAATTTCTAAAATCTTCTTTTTGTCCTTTCTGGAACAGGGGTGCCACATTTGCTTTTCTCTTGTCTTCTGGCACCTCCCCAGCTGTCCTGAAAAATAATTCAAGATCCTGACAGCTCTTCAGTCTTCAGACAGGCAAAAGGCATTCCTGCTTTCTTCATTTGGAATCAGCAAAGTTCAAAAGCTCATTTGTCTTCTTACTGTTGACATATTTGAAAGAGTTCTTGCCAGGAGAGCCGATTTTGGTATCAAAGTTAAGCTGTCAGGCACAAACCCAGGCTGGGTGACCTTGGCTACTTACTGTCCCTCAGCCTAGGAAAAAAAAGGCGAGGGCAAACTACTTTGAAATTTTGCCAAGAAAATAGCAGGAGTTTGTCCAGACAGTTATAGTTCAAGAGTGATTCAGAGGCATCCCCACTACCTTGATGGATTTTGCTCCTCCCTCTCGCCTTGACTCATTTCTGCCTTTGTCTTCCTGACCTTATTCCTTGGTCCTTTCTACCATTTCCAGAAAGATAGTTTGTGAGCTGCATCTTCATCCACATTTTCTTCATCTGTCTCCTCATTTTCTTGGTTGAAGTTATTTGAAAAAATGCTGTCTTTAATTTCCTCTACAAGAAATTCTACTCAACTACAAAATTTTGCCTTTAAGGTTTTCTTTCCAGAACATGGGTGTCAAACCTAATCTCATTGCGGGCCATATCGTGACATATCGCGATGTTTTCCTTTACAGAGCTGGGGTAGGCATGGTCCACGCAAGCTGTATGTGGCCTACAGGCCGCCAGTTTGACAGGCCTGTTCCGGAAGATCATTCTTGTATTTTTCATTATTAAAATTGAACCACCTAAAATCTATGGTTTTTGTCTGACTGCCTTTTAAACCAGTCTTTTGCATTTGAATCCAAGTAGTCATGACTGTAATCACCCATCTCCTTAAGAAGACAAATTCAGTCTCTTCAGAGCAGCATTTTGTGAACTTTGTACCATTGTTGCAAAAACCCAAACCTCTGTTGCTGGCAGTAAAGTCCTCTTGAAAGACTTTCCTTTCCTTTCTGCTTCCCCAGTCAAGGAGGCCCCCTGGCCATTCCAGTGATCTTACCTCGCAGAATCCTTTGTGCTCGTGTGGAAGAATAAGAAGGGTTTAATTGTGCTAAAACATGTTTGAGTGATTTCCTGCATGCAGCACTTTTTTCCCCTTTTTCTTTCAATTTTTGGGGAGGGAGATCATGAAGTAAATCAAAAACCATGTGTTACCTTTATAGATCTGTGTGCCAATGTCAGTAGAATTTGAGGAGCTCTTAAAGGCCCGGGAAAACCCAAGCGAAGAGGCTCAGAGTAAGTCTGTGTGGCTGGATTCATGCTTAGCTTTCTTTTTTCAAACGGATAAGTTATGTGCTGGGGATGCCTACCTTTGCTTCCTCCTCCGGGATGGTTTTGGCCTGTCTTTCATTCTTGGCTTCTCATAGACCTTGTGGAGTTCACTGATGAAGAAGGATATGGCCGCTATCTGGACCTGCATGACTGCTACCTGAAGTATATCAACCTCAAGTCGTCTGAGGTAAGGCTTCCATACTGTTTTCCAGGCTTGAGGGGCACAACAGTTGCTCTCATCCTGGTGGATTATGTCCTCAGATTTATGCTTAGTAGAGTTTGGTGAAAGGGAAGCCCCACTGAAGTGGCAAAAAACTTTGGACAGGAGGGAGGGAGAAGAAGAAAAGGAAGGTTGTCTCTGCCTGGTTGAAAGGGAAGAGTGAGTGTGTGCAAGGCTTTTTTCTCCCCCAGCTTCATAGCAAGGGTGGCCATAGGAACTTCCCGAGAAAACAGCTGCTTTGGCCTAGGCTTTCAGGGAATTGTGGCCAACTCCCTTCTTTTTCTTCGTGCGGCTGCAGAAACTGGACTACATCACTTACCTGTCTACTTTCGACCAGCTCTTTGACATTCCAAAGGACAGAAAAAATGCTGAGTACAGAAGGTGAGATTTTCCTGTGAAAGGTGGAGTGTGTCATCCTCTGGGCCAGTGTTGACAAACCTTTTTGGCACCATGGGCCAAAACAGGAGTGTGAGCGGCATGTGCTCACGCACAAACCCACATGCCAGAAACCAGAAGAGCACCTGGTTTCCGGCACGTGCTGCACCCACCTGGTCTTCCGGTTTCTGGTGCACATGCACGCACGAAGACCAGCTGGCCAGTACGCATGCGTACGCCAGAAACCAGGAGAGTGCTGATGAAGGCCCCCCCCCCAGCCCACCACAGAGAACAAGCCTGTGGAGCCTCCCCCTCGCCCCTTCTGCCAAGGGAACACGGCCACTTCCCGGCTGGTGCGCTTCTTAGCCCGGCACCAGACAGACGTTCCTCCCGAAACAGGTGCGTAAAAAGGATAAAAAAGAACCCAACGCCCACTCATCCCCTCAGCCATATGCGCAGCCCAGGGGGATGCCCAGGAGGCGGGCACATGCCTCCCATTGCTGAGCCACCAAAGGCTCAGTTGGGGCAGGAAGAGGATCTTACCGCCGGGGAACCATTGTACATGGCTACAGAGGCTACCAGTCTTTTGCCCAGCCCAATCGGCAGGCAGAGCAGCGTGCTGGCCAGGACTGCTTCCCACAATGCTTGAACCTGGTAGGCATGCAGCCAATAGAGAGCGGTGCCATCATGATGGCCCCGAAAAAGCGGCCAGCTTTGAGGAGGGCTCTGATTGGCCAAGCGCAAGAAGGCATATCGGTCAAGTGCTCCATTCTTGCGCCTTTTTTCTCCCATGAACGAAGGTGAATAAATGCGTCCCAGGATAATGTTGCAGGGTCCAGCGCACCACCAAGAACAAGTCAGTGCAGCTTCCCGCTCACGCCACTTCTGCAGGGCGAGGGGAAGGAGCGACTGGCTGGCCAGTTTTTTCCCCAGTGCCGGAATGGCCCCCGCTGACCGACCAGCTCACGCAGAAACACCCACTCCAGCTTCCCAGGGTTGTCAGGCAGCAGGGATCAACCCAGCCTCCTTTGCCCATTTCAGCTCAGTCCAGGGCGCTGGGAGGGAGCATAAGGAGCTTGGGGGGGGTGCGGACAGACCCATGTGGATTAACCCACGAGGTACTGACAGTGCACCTTGGAGTAGCAGTTGTGTGTGTATGTGTGTGTGTTTCACCTTCCCATCCAGAGACGCACATGGGGATGAGGGGCAGTGGTGGTTCTTGCACTGCCCCTTCCGGCTGGATGCTGGAGGAGGAGGAGCCACTGTCAGGCAAGCTGCCCCAGGAGGGACGACCAGCTACTCCTGCCCCTTGCCCTTGTTGCTGCTGCTGCTTTTCTTCTGTAGCACCCAAGTTGGCCAGGCGCTCCAGACTGTGGACATGGATCGGAGCCATGGGCTGGAAGGCTAGGGCCATGCAAGAAGCCCACTCAGGCAGGGAGGGAGGGAAGCCCTGACCCGCCCCTCCAGGCCAACAGCTCTACTCCCCTAGAAAGCAACTGCCGGGATCCCCTCTCCACGTCTTTGGGCATGCGAGCCGTCGCCTGTTGTTCTTCGGGGTTCCGGCACGCGCATGTGCCTCGGCCAGCTGGTCTTTGCATGCATTCCAGAAACTGAAAGACCAGATGACTGCCATGCATGCGCGTGCCAGAAACCAAAAGATCATCTTCCCAGCGCTTGAAAGACCAGCTGGCCGACATGCCGGAACCCAAAAGAGCAATGGGCGACAGCTCTGCATGCCTGGAGAGATGGCTCTGCGTGGTTCAGGCACACGAGCCATAGGTTCACTATCACTGCTCTGGGTACTAAATAGCACTTAGACTTCTATATCGCTTCACAGTGCTTTACAGCCCCCTCTAAGCGGTTTACAGAGTCCACCTTTTGTCCCCAACAATTTGAGTCCTCATTTTACTCACCTCGGAAGGATGGGAGGCTGAGTCAACCCTGAGCCTAGTGGGATTTGAACTGCCAAACTGCAGTCAGCCGGCAGTCAGCAGAAGTAGCCTGCAGTACTGCAGTCTAACCACTGCACCACCGTGGCCATTAAAAATGGTCAAATTAACAGTGTTGTGTGAACAGAAGGAAGTTTACAGCAGAATTGCAGGTTTAAAGTGGCTTGGACTTTGTGCTTGCACATTCGTGTCTGGTGTGATCATTCTCAGTTGCTGCCAGTTGACAGAGGCCCATGTGGGTGGAGAATGCCAGGCTCTCCTGCCACAGACAGTCTGATTTTTACAGGTACCTGGAGATGCTATTGGAATATCTGCAGGATTATACAGACCGAGTGAAGCCTCTGCTTGACCAGAATGAGCTGTTTGGCAAAATTCAGGGAGATTTTGAGAAAAAGTGGGAGATTGGCACTTTCCCTGGCTGGCCGGTGAGTGCTGTTCTGTGGTGGGTGAGGCTGAAGGTGAAGCGCAACTGTTGTAAACCATGTTAATGGTTTGTGTTTCTGGGAGAGACGGCTCCTCCCAGCCGGTGCCTCTGGATCCCCAGCCAACCTAAAGGGCTGGGAGAGTTGGGGCTAAGTACATCTGGAGGCCCCTTATCTGCAGAACTTTTGTCTATCTACCCTGTTGTCCCCTGGCAGAAGGAGACGAGCAGCGCCCTCACGCATGCTGGGGCCCACCTGGACCTCTCTGCCTTCTCCTCTTGGGAGGTTGGTAGCCATTCTGAACTACTTCTGGGTGGGAGGGTGGGAGTGGACCCCCCCCCTTGGCACCTCTGGGAGTCCTGCATGGCCATGCAAGGAGGGAGTCAGCTTTTGGTGCTTTCCCCCAGGAGTTGGCCTCCCTTGGTCTAGATCGGCTGAAATCTGCCCTGCTGGCCTTAGGCCTGAAGTGCGGAGGGTAAGTGGAAACGACGTCAGTGTTTGTGCTGGCCTGGCAGCCTGCGGGGCGTGCAGAGAAGCGGCCCTGGCCTAACGGCCCTGCCCTGGGCTTTTGTGGTGAGCGTGCGGAGCCTTGCCTGGATGGGGTTGGCGTCCTCTGGCGAGAAGAAGCAGGAACATTTGATCTCAGCGGGTTTGAAAGCCGAAATGGCTCTTGTGCAAAAGAACTGGCCTGGTTTCTCTGCTTCCTGCCCCAAAACACGTTTTGTGTTGTGTCCTTGGGCAACCAGGAGCTTCCGGTGCTCTCCAGCTCCCCGTTCCCTGGTTACACGCCTGGCTCTTATTGACAATGCTGAAGAGTGCTCTGGGCCCAGAACTGAGGGGTTCCTACTCTTTCTCTTGCCCAGGACGCTGGAGGAACGTGCTCAGAGGCTCTTCAGCACGAAGGGCAAGTCCCTGGAAGCCCTGGATCCTTCCCTCTTTGCCAAAAACCCAAAGGCAAAAGGGAGCAAGCGGTGAGTCTGCTCCAGGCTGTGGGGAGGGGGGAGGCTGAGTCCTGCCTGGCCTACTCAGGCCCTCCTTGACTCAGTCCCCTCCTTTAGTGGTCTCGTGTCCTGGGGGGGAGAAGCGGGACTACCTTTGGGGCCAGCTGGGGTTGCTCACTTGCGGGCACCGTGGTTGTCTTGACAGAGATACAGAGCGGAATAAGGACGTGGCCTTCCTAGAGGCCCAGATCTACGAATATGTGGAGATCCTTGGGGTAAGAGCCACCCCCACCCCCCGAGCATGGAGGTCCCAGGCAGCAGCTGCTCTATTCACAGACCTCTCTGTCCCTCAGGAGCAACGGCAGCTGACGCATGAAAATGTGCAGCGCAAGCAGGCGCGGACTGGAGAAGAGCGGGAGGAGGAGGAGGAGGAGCAGATCAGTGAGAGTGAAAGTGAGGACGAAGAGAATGAGATCATCTACAACCCCAAGAATTTGCCTCTGGGCTGGGATGGAAAGGTAAGGCCTCTGGCAGGAGAGAAGGGCCTCCGTCTCCTCCTGGGACTGGCCTTGCATAGGGCGTCAGGTGACCTCTGTGGCTCCTTGCCTTCCAGCCCATTCCCTACTGGCTCTACAAGCTCCACGGGTTGAACATCAACTACAACTGTGAGATCTGTGGGAATTATACCTACCGTGGGCCCAAAGCTTTCCAGCGACACTTTGCGGTAAGAAGCGCCAAGCTGCGCTTTCATCTGGGAGAGGGTGGGATTCCAGGAAATCAGGCTGATTCCAGAGCAGGTTCCTTGCTGGTCTGGCATCTTGGCAGTTTCCTGCTCCTTCAAGCCCTGGTGGTGGCGCAGTGGTTGGAAAGCAGCACTGCAGGCTCCTGCTGACTGCCGGCAATTTGGCCGTTCAAGCCTCACCAGGCTCAAGGTTGAGTCAGCCTTCCATCCTTCTGAGATGGAAGGTAAAATGAGGACCCAGCTTATTGTTGGAGGTAATAAGCTGACTCTGTAAACTGCTTAGAGAGGGCCGGAAAGCACGGTGAAGCGGCACATAAGTCTAAGGGCTGTTGCTATCTCTAGCAGTCTCAGCACTGCGCCAGGGCTGGGAGAGATCTGCTTTTGCTTCCTGCCTTTCTGGAGACCTTGAGGCCACGGCATTCCTCAGGAAGAGGCAAAGAGTGTGTGCCCACATTTGAGACCCTTTAATTTGGAGGAAGCTGGGGGTGGACTCTGTGGCCAAAGTGTCTCCTTTAAACTCTAGGGTTTCTAACTTCCCCAGGCCATTCTTGGCTCCCCAAGAGCAGTCCTTGTTTTAGGGAACCGGGTCCTCAGTTTTATGATCCCTTGTGCTCTGCAGGAATGGCGCCATGCTCATGGGATGCGCTGCTTGGGCATTCCCAACACAGCTCACTTTGCAAACGTTACGCAGATCGAAGACGCCGTGTCATGTAAGTGGGCGCAAAGCCTGTTTGCCCTGACCAAGGGTGGGGAAGAGGACATCCGGCCTTGGCAGGGAGTGTTGAGTGGCAGGGCAGACAGAGTCAAGATGGCTGGGCTTGCATCAGGGAAAAGCCTGGGGGGAGGGGGGGCTATTATCACCTCATAGGAGCTTCTGAAAGCTCCCCAGTTGGGGCATACTCGTTTCTCTCCTCAGCACCAAAGCAGGACTTGGCTTTCCTCTCTTTTTCAGTGTGGGCCAAGCTGAAGCAACAGAAGGCTTCAGAGAGATGGCAGCCAGATACAGAAGTAAGTTGGGGTAGGAGGGGGTTCTTCTTAGCCCTCGTTCTGCAGCACCTGAACCCTTGGACCAGCTTCGAGATTCAGTATCGGGTGGGGGGGGGTGTTTGACTCTGACCACTGGGATAAGTAAGTGTTGAGCTGCAGTGAGATATTATTTTAGGTAATTCTTCACATTTCATTTGAAATCATCCTTATTAATATTGTGTTACAAATGCACTACATCTTTTCAAAGGGTTTTGTTTTTTTTAAATTACTCTTAACTCTCTAGGTTAAGATGCTTGGTCTTATTTCCTTTCACTTGCTGCTGTCGCCCCTTCTTGTCTAATACAAATAGTATTTTTTTAAAAGCAGGAGGCACATACTCCTCTTTACTTTGTATATGACTTATAGTTTTGCCAGTCTTCATACACAGTTGTGACTCTAGACTTGGGATGGGAATGGGCAAATTATCCCATTATTTCCACAGCTGTGCATGGTTTTTTTCCAAAGTTCTATTACATCTGATCAGTTTCTTCCTATTGTTGAAAGTCTGATTCTCCTACAGATTCTGCTCTTTAATAACATTGATCAAAGATTGGTGTGTGGTTCTGGTAACATTCAATTTCCTCCATTAAGAACAAAAAAGAAGCAACACTCTTTAGGAATGGAACTGTCTTCAGCATTTGCCTGCAGGACCTCGGGGTTGGGAGTGGCACCAGATTCAACCCAGAAATCTTGCGACCCCCTCAACACTCACAGGGCCGTTCGAGTTGGGGGGGGAGAAGAGGAGGAGGAATGTTAAAGACATTAAAAAAAATGAGGAGACAGTCCCTAAACACAGACGCGTCCCAAAAGTGCTTTTTCAAGAGGCAACTGGACTTACTGGTTTTCCTTTGAAGACATTTTGTTTCCAGAGCTGAAGAAGCTTCTTGAGTGAGAAGCGAAACATCTTCAAAGGAAAACCAGGAAGTCCAAGGTTTCAAGTTGCCTCTTGAAAAAACACCTTTGGGACAACCGTGATGTCAGGCTACAGAACTTTTCCCATTCAATTAACGAAAATGAACTTCTGAAAACCAAATGTATCAAAAAGGAATCCTTTATTGAGATGAGACAATTCACGTAGGGATTTAAAGGTCTCTCAGGCATGCAGAGATAGATAAGGAAGTTTAAAACCCCTCCCCTTATCTTGATGTGTATTTAGCAACACAAAGAGCCAACATGTTAATTCCCCCCACCCCCTTAGAACGATCTTTTTGAGAGTTTCCCAGGACACATCTCACTGTGGAATTTTTATGGTCTCTTCTTCCCCTGGCTGTCTCTCCCAGAGGTTATAGGTTCCGGCCATCTGGGTTTCATCCCTCCATTGTATCATGTGTCATACAAATTTGATATAAAATTAAATATATTCAGGTTACATCAAGAAGGATTTCTTTATCAGTCCCCCCCCTTTTCTTCTTCCATTGAAGAAATGACAGATATACGCTTGCATGATGGAGGATCCCCACAGACGTTTAGCACCAACAGGCCTCAGTGGTTTAAAAGCAGCTGAAAAGCAGCCGAGCCTTTTATGGCATCCCACATGGTCTTATTGCCTCCTTTTTTGTTTTGGTTTAGGTATTTCCTTGCATCTGTGTATACAATTCACAAACTGTAGAACTTACTAGAGACACCACAGAGAGTGCACCAGATAATTTGCCCTCTGGAAGTATTTACATGTAGGAAACAACGTTAGTTATTTTTTCCCTAGTACAGGTACTCCTTGACTTACAACAGTTCACTTAATTACAGTGGCACTGAAAAAAGTGACTTAATACCATTTTTCACACTTATGACCACTGCAGCATCTCCATGGTCACGTGATTTACATTTGGATGCTTGGCAACGGACTCATATTTATGACGGTTGCAGTGCCCTGGAGGGAGTGTATGTGATCACCTTTTGCAACCTTCTGATAAAGTCAGTGGGGAAACAAAGGTTCACTTAACTACCATGTTACTAATTTAAGAACTGCAGTGATTCAGAGAAAGCAAAACTCACTTAACAAATTTCTTGCTTAACTACATAAATTTTGGGCTCGGTTACAGTTGTGAGGTGAGGAGTGCCTGTATCTGCCTCTCAGCTGTAGACTTTAAGCAGAAGCCCAGCTTTAGGATGTAAAACCTTTATGCTGACCGGTTGTTGATGGGATGGCACTGATAAAAAGGCAGATCTTACTAAGATAAGTCCTTACACCTTAGGTAGGTAGGGTAATTAAAGATATCAAAGACATATCTCACAAAGGTGACTCGACCCCAGCCAAGACACATACCTCAATTTCTGAATGGTATCTTAACTTCCTATTAATACTGTGTAACATTTATTAGGGATAGCAGAATGAGAAATGCCCTGACAGAATGGCAAAGTAACTGCCTCCAAAACATTCAAAGGAGGGGAGGGGAGGGGAGGGGAGGGGAGAAGAGACGTTGTGGGGAGGGCCATGATAGATCAGTGCAAGTACAAGAAAGCAGTCATAAAAATGATGCTGGCAGCTACACTATGGGTCAAAAGAAGGCACAGGAATGGCAGCAGGAAAAACCATTGGCTGCAGCAATGGGGTGGGAAAGGAAATGGGAAATGACAGCTAGCAGGTGAGGCAGAGCCCCCCCACCAAGTGAGTGTTGAACCAAAGAGGAAAAAGGGAAACTCTGTTCTTCAATGGACAGGCCCAGGGGCGTCATCCATGAGTATTCCAAGGTTGTATCTGCAGCCCAGACAGGAAATAGAAGGGGCTCCTGGTGCAGAAATGAAAGACATTTCAATTTGAATGGTTCAACATCCTCATGTCCTGTCACAGAGAGAGGAGAGGGTGTCTTGCTGTTGTGTTGTTTTGGATGTTTGGCTTTGTGTTTGGCTGTCAGCAGCTTCGTTTATTGTTCCAGGAGGAATATGAAGACTCCAGTGGGAATGTGGTCAACAAGAAGACCTATGAGGACTTGAAGCGCCAAGGCCTGCTGTAAAGACATCCCTTCCCCCAATAATTCACTCTTTTGGTGACTAGAGTCCTTGTGGGCAAGCACTTCAGAGATGCTCCTAGTCAGCAAAATGGATTCTGTGACACCTTTTCTTTATGTGGAACTGATATATAGAAATAAATGACTTTTAAAGGCAAGAGGAATGAGCATCTGGTGTGGTGGCGTAGCCTTGCTTGATGGAGACTTTCTCCCAATATCATTCAAAGACCCATCCTTGATCCTCAGTATCTGAAGTCATAACACCATTCAAACCCAAATTAGTTTCCTCTGCAGGAAACGTGGAAGGAAAGTTCCTTTATATTAGGTATGAACATAGGAGTCCCATGCTTGTGTTCACAGCTGAGCAGCTGCCTCCAGCCCTTCTGTTTCCTTCTCTTTGCAGCCATTCTTTCTGAATAGTTCTTCGTTTCCATTTGCTCAAGAGAGCAGAGAAAAGCAGGCATTGGCATATGGGACAGCCTTGTTGGAGAAGAGCTAATGAGGTTTTGATGAAAGGCTGCCCTGTAGATCCTTTTCCAAATTCTCATTGGTAGAAAAGCAGGATTCTCTTGGCAAATGCTATATAGGTTAGGTGGTGGGCCTTCAGAACTGGGGGAAAGGGGGATTAAAGGAAGCTGCTGCCCTACCAGTATATAATTTGGGGAGGCTACCCAGAAGCTGCATCCACCAGTTGAGCCTGCGCCAATCTGCCACTAAGCATTGTTTTTCCTTTGTTGACACCTGAGCTGCTACTCTGAGCCCCCTGGGAATAGAAAGAGTGGATCATTAAGTCTAATTGGGGCGGGTTTGTTGCTGTACTTGTCCCAGGAAGCGGAGGTGGAGGCTTAACCAAAAGCAAGCTACGGAGGTGAAGACTTTCCTGGGAAATGGGGCAATCTCTTGTTTCTCTTCCAGAAGCCGCTGGCTAAGCTCGAGCAGACTAGCAGAGGGGGGGCGGGGACGACGACGACTCCTTTCTGCCCCTAAGTCTGGCCGCCATTCCTGTGTGCCCTGGATCTTAGTCTCTGAAAATGGTCTTCACTGGGATACGTGTTCTGTGAG
The DNA here is from genome assembly GCA_023653725.1 of Bungarus multicinctus. Lineage (NCBI taxonomy): Eukaryota > Metazoa > Chordata > Lepidosauria > Squamata > Elapidae > Bungarus > Bungarus multicinctus. Next base: position 29,274,030 of record CM042835.1, read on the forward strand.
ATTGCCAGGAAGCAGCTATTCCCAACCCAAAGAGCAGATCAAGCCATGATGCAAACTGGGAAGCCCGTGGCCTCGGCTTTCAGAAAGAGATGGGTTTCACCCTTAAAATCAAGGAGGGAACCTTGTTTGGCAGAATTTCCTGTAGCAAATGGAGTTCTCTGGCGCTCTGGAGAAACAGCTGTGCCAAGAAGGTGTCCCTCTTTATTTCCTGTCCAATTGCCATAAATCAGGTGGCAAACTGGGAGGATCATCATAGAAAGATTTGCCAGGCAGGCTTACCTCCTCCCCTTGGATGAGCAGGGAACATGTTGCCCAGAGTACCAGGGAGCCAGGTACCTCTTCTCCCCCACCTTGGAGTGCTCTCGACTGGTTGGCTCCATCTCTACCTGGGCGGAGAGGAGGGTTCTCAAGGGGACATTCTTTCTGCCAGTACTGTAGGCAGAGAGCATTCAGACAGACGCCAAGGCTCCCTGTGAGCGAGCAAGCAAGGTAAGTGAGCAGAGCAGGCAGGGGGCCCCATGTGGAACAGATGGCAGAAAAGTCAGAAGGATGGTGGTGGGCCTGCCCGTTACCAAGAGGTGGTATATTGAATGTCCAGGCCAGGGAAGCAGAAGCTGAGCCAATAGCAAGCGAGAACCAGTTGATGCCAGAAGGAATTCCCAAGAAACCATAAGCCACAGCCTGGGAAGGAATGAGTTAGGCGAGAGACCAATATTTCTTGGCCTTGGACTGCATGTCTGCAGACGAGCCAAAAATGGCTCACGTGTGGCTTCTGAGCTGCTGCTGCTGCTGCTGGGCCATTTGTAGCCTGGAGCTCTGAAAGGATGGGGGCAGGTGAGACTACGCTGCTGCTGCTGGGTTTTCTTCCCCCATAACCCACTTAGTCTGGCACAGGTTTCTGGCTCCAGCAGGTATAATTCAGGCCAAGGTTTTCACAAAATCTGAGCTGTGGTATTGGGAAGGGTCTGGAAGGCCCAGGTTCCTGGGCAAGTCTCAGCCTGGTTCCTGAAGTACCCAGAGGGCTGGCTCGGAGGTGGGGATGAATTTGGAAGTGGAGAAGGACCTGCTGAGTCAACCCAACCAGCTGGGTGTTGGCTGACACAAGGAGGCAAGGGGCAGCTTTCTGTTTTTGATGCCTGCCTGGGCGTCCCTCGCTTCCCTCTGGGGCTGCACCAAACAGGCGTTGCTGGGCCAACAACGCGTGTCATTAACCTGCAGCCCTGGGCCTTCGGGCTTGTCATTTTCCTGTCTCCCTGGCAGCCACAAGTCACTTTGGGGCCTGCCAGGCATCCTGGAAATGAGCCCAATGCTACCCTAGATCATGCCATTCACTGAATAGATCACAGGTTGGCTCTCTTCTGAGGGACCATGTCCCCTCCAATGCCAGCTTCTGAAAGAACAGCTGCCTTAATGTGGGGGCTTCAGGCTGCCATAAATGATATGTGAAGAGGCCGGAATGGTGGGAGCAGTAACTTGGAAGGCGGGGGGTGGGGGGGAGGAGGGGTGGGGAATCCTGGTCTTGATAATGGAAAAATAAAATCTTAGAATTGGGTTTGATTGCAAACTGACCCAGCAGTGTGATAGGCCTGGCAAAATGCAGTTCTAAGCCACATTTACAGAAAAAACATTCAGAAGCACCAGAACAGATTCAGAGAAGAGGCCACAAGGAAGACTCAGTATGACCACTTACAAAGTGAGTTTGAAGGAGCTGGACATACTGAGTGGCCTTGAGTGGCACGTGATTCTGTTTTTTTCAAGCAGCTGAATGGATGTCAAGGTCCAGCTTGGCTTTCTATCTTTCCAGAAATCGGAATTTATTTTATCAAATTTAAATGGAATGTTTAACTTCAAGCAAGCTGATTTTGACTGAATGGGCGGGGTTGGGGGTGAGCCTTTATGTGTTCAGGCGGGAGCTAAAAAGGCTTTGTTGGGGGGTCTTTACACTGACCAAGGGGTGATTCAGCCTTCAGAAATGATTAGATTAACAAAGTTGGAAGGTCATCTAGCCTAACCTGCCGCCCAAGCAGGAGACCCTACATTTCTGACAGATGGCAGTCCAATCTCTTCTTGAAAGGCTCCAGTGATGGCGCTCCCACAACTTCCGAGGGCAACCTGTTCTATTGGTTGATTGTTCTCACTGTCAGAAAATTTCTCCTTATTTCAAGGTTGAATCTCTCCTTGTTCAGTTTCCATCCATTATTCCTTGTCTGGCTTTCAAAGGTGCTTTGGACAATAGCTTGGCCCCTTGCTCCTCTCTGGGGCAGCCCCTCAAATATTGGAAGACTCCCATCATGTCTCCCCTGGTTCCTCTTTTCACTAGACTAGCCACGCTGGTTCCTGCAACCATTCATTGTATGTTTTAGCCTTCAGTCCCCTAATCATCTTGGTTGCTCTTCTCTGCACTCTTTCTAGAGTCTCAACATATTTTTTGTATTGTGGTGACCAAAACTGGATGAAGTATTCTAGGTGTGGCCTTACTAAGGCTTTATAGAATGGTATTAGTACCTCACTTGATCTTGGTCAGCAGCTGCCCAGTTAATGAGCCTCTTGGTAGAAGCCTCTTGTCCTGCGTAGAGAACTTTGACTTTGAATCTCTCACCATATATTGGAGTCTGCCAAAACTCTTAATGGTGACACTGGAGACACCGGAGGGGGGGGGGGGGGGGGGGGGCTTTTTGCAGGGCCTGCTTGGAAAGGAAAGCACTTTATTTGACATGGACTCTCCCTGTTTCTTAGCCCTGTGTGGGATATAAGACATGGTGGCCTTACTTAGCATGCAGACACAAGTAATTCCCTCCAAATAATAGATATGCTAATAAAAATAGTTCAGACAGCAGATAAATGGGGGGGGAGAAAGAAGACGGGAGAGGGAAGGCAGGCAGGCAGGCTGGAAGGAAGGAAGGAAGGAAGGAAGGAAGGAAGGAAGGAAGGAAGGAAGGAAGGAAGGAAGGAAGGAAGGAAGGAAGGAAGGACATAGAACAACAAGAGTTGGAAGGGATCTTGGAGGTAACTCCCTACTCAAGCAGGAGACCGAGACTGGACAAGTGGCTATCCAAGTCTCTTCTTAAAAGCCTCGGTGATGAAGCACCCACAACTTCTGAAGGCAAGCCACTCCACTGGTTTATTGTCTCCACTGTCAGGGAATTTTTCCTTAGTTCAGGGTTGCTTCTCTCCTTGATTAGTTTCCACACCATGTTTTCTATCTTGCCTTCTGGTGCTTTGGAGAATAGCTCAACTCCCCTTGTCTTTGTGGCAGCCCTTCAAATATTGGAAGATGGCTATTATGTCTCCCCTGGTCCTTCTCTTCCCTAGACTAGCCATACATGGACCATTCAGGTAGACAAGACATGAGCCCTTCCAAGAACTGCCTAAGAGAAGAAGGAAGGCTCTTTTCTGCAACAGGCCTTAGGTGCAGCACCAGAGTGGGAGTACCACTGATCAGGTTCTCCAGGTCAGGGAGATTGATCTCCCCACCCCCCCAAGATTTTGGAAATGCCTGCTCCAGCTTTCCTTGCTGCTGGGTGGGTCAGGAATGTTGAGAGCGCTTGGTCAGGTCTGGCCACCAGCCGCTGGCGGGATGGGAGAAGCCAGGAAGGTGAACTACTTGCTCTGGACTGTCCCCAGCTCAACTGTGGAAATACAGTCATGGCCAACCATACTGGGGACTCTTCCTTGACCCTGGGGGTTGTGGGGGTTGCCTTGGCAAACAGGACCAGCAACCGGTTCCCCACCATAATAAGATGCACCGCCGTGGAGGAGCATCTGCGGCCGTGGCAGGACGAGTGGCCACGCTGCAGAGGTCCGGATTCAGCAGCCTGGCTGCATGGGAGCCTTCCCTCGGCTTTGCACAGTGTGTGGATCCTGTCCACTTTCCCTCTGCAGCAAAAGAAACACGCATCCCTGCATAGACCACAGCAGCCCTCCTCCCCTCCATCTAGAGAAGCGAGTCCTGTGCTCCAGGATGACCCGTCCCAACTTCCGGATCCTTTCAAACCAAGGTAAGAGAGTCCTTGGAGAAGATGACTGGAGGAATAGACAGCAAGGTTGAAGCATGGAAACTGTCCTTCCACTTTACTTCCATTCCATTCTACTTCTACTCTACTGAATTTCTGCCTACCAACTCTGAAGTCTTGTCCCAGGGTATCCCAAAATACATGCCGGGACTTTGAAAGAGAGGGCTCGTGAACTGGGGTCCTGTGTAGAAAGAACTGGAAATGTTGTTCTCTGGGTCTCCCACCCTCCCACCACTGAAAGCCCACCTTCTCTCTTTGTCTGCAGGCCTCCTCCTCCTCCTCTGCAGTCTTTCCTATTTTGGTACCCGAGGTCCTTATGCAGAAGCAGGTGAGGTGGCTGGCTGTGAGAACCAAAGCCAAGAGCCAAGCAGGCCTCGGTGGACAGTGGGGAAGGGGGACCACTAGGCCTCTCTACCACTGTTTCCCTTGCTTCTCCAAAATACCCAGCCTTGCTCCTGTTCTACCCTACAACACCCTCATTTGTTCCACTGTTTATCCCTCTTTCTCTCACTTTTTCCAGAGCCAGATGTGATCTCTGGAGCAGCCATTTTCTCCAACCATTCCCTGAACGGGACAGGTGTGATACCTGTAAGGAAACGAGGCCTCTGAGCAGAAGAGGAAAAGCCTTTTTTCCTTAGCTGGACAGAGAAATGGGGGCCCTTTAAGGGAGAGGGAGGTTGGGCTGGGTGGGAGGCGGCAGCAGGGAAGAACCGTGGGGAGGCTTGTGGGATGCCACGGAGGCATAGCTGGCCGCCCAGAGTGTTGCTCCCTCTTTTGTGGCAGCTCTCTTGCCAGAGTTTCCAGTGTTCGGGAGAGAGATGCTACCAGGACGAGGCCCACGGCAACAATTCCCAGCTCTGCCACAATGCTTCACACTGTGAGGTAAGGGTCCCGGTGGTGTCTAATTGGGGGTGGTGGTGTCAAGGGGTGCTCCTTCTTGAGCCCTAGCAGGGATTCCTGAAATGCCAGCCTTGCTCATGCTCTGTGGCTCTCGCAGCTCTACCGTCTCAACAGCACCAGCTACACAGCCCGATGCAGTCATGATTGTGGAAGTGCCAATGCCTCGGAGATGTGCCTCCACAGCGGAGGGCTGGGCCTGGAGCTCTGCATTATGGAATGTTGCAACTGGCCCAACTGCCTGCAGCTCAATGCCACGGCATATGGTAAGCTCCTCTTCAGGGGGGCTTTGCTCAGTGATGGGGCAGCCCACCAGGGCCTTCTGCCCAGTAGTCTGGCTTGATGGAACAGTTGGCAAGGGTATTCTTGGTATTTCTCTGGCTCTCTCTCTGACCTCCTTGGCCCAGGAACTGCCTGCCAAGGAAGGTCAGGACTTGTGTTGAGGGCCGCCCTGGGGAGCTGCCTGGGGGAGCGAGGGGTCAGAGTTCTTTTCTCTCTTCCAGGTGACAGGGCTCCCACCACCACCCCAGTTCCCACCACTCCCACCACCACCATCCCTGCACCACCCCGCAATGTAAGTGTTCCGTGGGATGTCCTCTTCGCCAGCTCAGTCGAGTCAGATCGGCTGCCATATGGGAACCTCTTCTGGTTTCTCAAACATTTGCAGTTTCCGAGGAAGACCCCCCTGCTGCAGGGCCGAGCTGAGCTTTCCTTCCTGCCTTTCTAGGGAAAGGTTTGCTCGAGCTTCACCTGCCATGGAGAAGGCTGCTTCAAAGGGCAGAAGTCCTCAACCAGCTGCATTGTGGGCCACGACTTCTGTGAGGTAGGGTGTCTGCCAGGACCTCTGAAAGCCAAGCGTTGTTCCGTCTCCTGCCGCTTTCTAAGGACAGATGGGAGCACGGGAAGGTCACTTTCTCTTGCCCCCACCCCCATAGCTAGATACACTAGCTAGTGGGCTTTTGTTGACGGTAGTCTTGGAATTGCCCAGTTAATTAGACTTCTAACCACCAAAGACTTCCGGCATTTATGATTCAGTTGCTTAATTAGCAGATTTCTTACTCAGCAGCTGAGAGAGGGTGCGGCTTCAGACCACTGCATCTTCTGTCAGCTCACCTGCAGGATTCGTGCAGCAGATACACAAAAGCCAGAATCTCCCTTTCCAAAGGAAAGATCCCCCACAGCTCCGTCTCCCAACTGTCTTTGAAAGGAACAGGCTCTCCTACCTGTTGTCTGGCTTCCTGGAGAGGAAGCATTACCCATGGGGTCTGCTCCTGCCTCACTCACCAACTGCAACTTCTCTCTCTCCTTCCAGATGAAAAAAACAGGCTCCCATTTTGTGGCAGGCTGTAGCCAAAGTTGCAAAACCAAGGGCCACCCTTGCTCCCACAAATCTACTGCCGTCTGCTACCAAGAGTGCTGCCAGGCTAAGCCCAAAACCAGCTGCCTGAAGCTGGATGGGAAAGTGCACTTCAACAGGGCGAGCAGCCTGGCTTCAGCTTCTCTGTTTCAGCTTCTAACCTGTGCTGTCCTGCTCAGTCTCAGCTGCTCCATCTCCTTCTTGATTGGGACCAACTGATCCACTACTCGGTGCCTTCAGCCCTCAGATCCGCTGGGCAGGAGGGAACTCCCTCCCCACCCTCACCCACATTGCTTCCCTTCTGTTCTCCTTGGCTCCTTTTTCCCAGGAAAGCAAGAGGCATTCAGGAAAACATTTTTCTTCTTTCTATACTGCTAATGCTCAGGTTATTCTGTTTTCACCCCAAGTGTCAGCTGAGTGGTGCACAATGGAGGCTACTCTTGAGTCTCCAGGAAACACTCTTCCAGCACAAGCTATTGCTGCTACCCTCTAGGAAGTGGTTTTCCTTGGGATGACTGTGCTGAGCCCCTCCAGGTTGTCCTTTTGACTCCCTTGCCAAGAAGACTTGGATTCAGGCCCAACAGCAGAAGGGACACTAAGCCAAGGGAAAGAAACTAGCAAACTCTAGTTTATGCTTCTGTCTGTTTCACTCACCTTCTTTCTTCAAAGCTTTGCTTCTGCTACTTTCCTTATTCCTGTTAATTCTTTACCACTTATTTTCCTTGTTCTTTTGCAGGACACCACCAGCCTTTCCCAGCTTTCCCTTTCCTCAAAATTCAGCCTTTAATTATAATATTCCACACCTGACCATTCTTGCTGCATCCATATTCTCACAAGACATTCCATAATTCAAGCTTCTCTACTTTATCGTATGTCTTCTCTAAATAAAGCAACATACAAATGTCACTCATACATTTTTCAATGACCTGCTGAACAGCAAACCTGTGATTTGCACACTCCCTGCCCTGCTTCTTAGGCACTTACAATCCAAACCGTGTCACATGTTTGCTTAACAAGCTAATGTCCATATAGGTTTTCCATTCCCTCTGGTTATACTTCTCTTTGTATGGGGAAGCGACTGTGGCATGCTGCAGACTGCCAGGCAGAGAAGCAGTCTTTACATGCATTAAGCAGTTCCCACACCTACTTCCCCAGGGATAAAATCTTACATTCAATATGCCTGCAGCTGTGCCATTTGTCAACACTCTCACAGCATATGTGGCTTGCTTTTTACCTTCTGTTTTGACCACTAACATGTTTATCTCAATTCCATATTTTTGACATATTGCTATTGTTGGACTACTCCTAAGAGCAATTTCCTCACTCCACTTTCATCCCCAATCATTTCATCCCTTCCATGTTCAATTTCGTTCACTCTGTTGGAGGCTCCTTCTTTGGTTATCTTCACTCATGTCCCTAATAATGTTTCACTTCCCGCAAAAATTGCACTGCATTTTCTTTGCCCCTTTTAATCCGAGAAATCCTTTTACTGCCCTCTATTTTTTATGCTTGTTTATGTAGCCTTCCCCACCTCTCATTTTCCCGCAGCTGTTCATTGCATTTTTCCTCTTCGGAAGCCAATTTTATTCTGAGGTTCCGCCGAGCATCCTTTTTAGATTTCCAGGAGCCGCTGGGACTTTCTGCAAGATTAGACTTTGCACTCTTCCCCGCCGAGCCCCCCTCCCCTTTTCTTAGCTTCCCTTTCGAGGGGCTCAGTGTGTTTCGTAGCGCTTTTGCAGGACGTCTCGCTGATCTTCCTCCTCCCACCGAAGAAAGCGGCGTTTTCTCGGCAGGAGAGGCCCCCGCTGCCCCCCTCCCCGCCCTCCACTGCGCAATATTCCGGCCAGGTTATTCCGCGGCCGCACCGCTAAGGCGGGGTAGCATAAGGGGAACTGGGTGGGGTGGGGACCGATGATACCCCTCCTCTCTGGACAGGCTCTTCCCGTGGCTCGATGTTCAACCTGCGCTGCTTCCTTTACTAGCCTGTGCAAATAAAGTCTCCGACACCCTGCAGCGATTCGGGAGTGTGATTCGCCTGGGGATCGGGGGTGAAGAGGGGAGGGGTCCGCCGTGCAATTAGCCTCGTGGGGGGGTTCCGCTCGCCGATTCCGCAGCAGGCACAGGACGGCGCAAGGAAGGGAGCAGCCTTCCCAGAGCCTCCCCGAGGAGGCTGCAATGTCCGGACCATTCTCCGTTCGGGCGCCTCGAGAGAGCCCGAGAGCCAGTTGCTCTTGGCCTGAGTGCCGCGCCGTCTGGGGCGGATGGGAGCGCTCTCCTTCGAGCGAGGAGCCCCGGGCGCCGGTCAATCCTTCCTCCGTCCGGCGCTCCAGGGCGCTGCCGCCGTTCCCGCCGAGCTCCGGCCATGCAGCCCTCGCGGTCCGCTCCCGCTCTGCCCGCCCCCCGGCGCAGGAGCCGCCAGCCCCCGATGCTTTCGTCAGCCTCTCCTCCCCCGCAGGCCGCCGCCGTTGCTGTCCGGAGACGCCGCCGCAGCTCAGCCAGGCGCTCCGCGGTCTTCGTGCTCCCGGCGGCCCGCATGGACCAGTCGGGGGTCGTCCAGGAGGCGCTGGCCGGCGGGCAGACGTGCCTCGCCGTATCCTTGGCCGAGAGAGGCGACAGCGGGCTGGAGCCGATGCTGCGCTGCCCGGTGGGATCAGGCAGGGCGCGGCGGCTGCGGGCTGAGCCCGAACGGCTGATGTGGCGGGTGGGCGAGCGGTTCTTGCGGCTCTTCCGAATTTTCTCTTGACTGTCCGCCGCAGGCCGTGCAGGGGAGCCTGGTGGTGGGGCAGGCGAGCCTGGAGAGCCGCTTGCTGGGCCTGGTGGAGAGCGGCGGGAGATGCCTGTGAGTGACCGTCGCCGCCGCCTGCCCTCCTAGCGAAGGCCGGGGGAAGGGCAGCCCAGCCAAGCCGCGGCTCTTCCCGGCCCCAGCCAGCCGGAGACGCTCGGGAGGGGGCGGGGAATTCACCAGCCACGCTTGGCTGGGGTGAGGGGGCTGTTTAGGAAGGCAGCCCGGCTCACCGAGGAGCCTTTGCTCGCTTGCCCAGCGACGGTCCCAGCCTGGGAGGGAAGGAAGCGATTGCCGCAGGCTGCTGCTCCTCGGCCGTTTTGAGCCTTAGCTTGGCGGGGGTGGAGGGATGGGCTTTGACTCTGCCCAGGCGAGTAGAGGCGGCCCTGCCAAACTGGAGCCGGGCCTACCTTGAGGCCGAGGGGACCGGCGGGTGGGACGGGGCTCACCGGAGAGAGGCTCTCCTTGTTGTGCCCGCAGGATCTGCCTGTACAGCCACCGCCGCATGGCCATTGCCGCCGAGGACCTGTGTCTGGAGCGAGTGCTGCGCCTGGAGGAGGACTTTGCGCTGGAAGAAGGTAGGGCGCTGGAATGCCTGCTGCTCCCCTCTCTGCTGGGTTTTGCCCGTTTGGTCTCCAGGCCTGAAGAGGAGACCAACGGGAACCCATCCTCTCCAGAACTGGGTCCACAGAACAGCCCGGTTCTGGCCCTGCAGATGCCATTAAGCCCTCAACTAACCAGAGCAGCATGCCAAACCTGTTCAGACCAAAGCAAGGGTGGAAGAGACCAAAGTTAGCAGATGAGGAAAAAGCTGCTGCTACAGTTTGCACTGGCTCAGTTAGGCATACCCTTCATATCTAGATAGCTGGCTCTGCACAGACCAAGGACAATGTTAGCATTTCCACACAGGTGTGACTCTTATTCACCAGTGATCTGCTGGGGGAAGGGGGTTGGGGCACACTTATGGCACTTCCACTAATGCCACCAGTTCAGACTAACTGTTCTCTCTCTTCTGGCAGTGCTTATGGAGACGGAGTTGCCCACTGTAGGTAAGCAGACTGCCTCCTGCTGTATCTTTTGCAATCGAAAAGCCTTTTTCTTTTCCTGGAAATCCCTTTGCACCTGGAAATCCCTTTGCACTTCTCCTGCCAGAAGCACAATACTTTGACTGTTGTGCACCAGAATAACCGGCCCCTGATACACCTAAATTCTGCATCCATGAAAAGGAGCCTCTATAGCCTGTCATGCAAAGTGCAGAAGTCCATTCCCAAGTGGAAAAATCCCGTTCTGCGAATCAGGAGAAAAGTCACATAAGGAAACCACTCTAAACTTCACCAGCCCCTCTTTTTTTCCTTGTCTCATGACGGCTAGAATCAATTTCTATTTATCCCATTTGTTTAGAGAGTCACTTTTATCTTGATAATTTGACTTACGTTGTCACATATAGCATTACTCTTCCATACAGGTAATCCTTACAACCACAATTCAGCCCAATATTTCCACTACTAAGCAAGGTGGTGGTTAAGTGATTTTGCCTCCCTGCAGCTGTTAGCTTAGTAACATGGTTGGCCCAAAGATGCTTTTTCAAGAGGCAACTGGACTTTCTGGTTTTTCTTTGAAGATGTTGAATGAGAAGCGAAACGTCTGCAAAGAAAACCAAGAAAGTCCAGTTGCCTCTTGAAAAAGCATCTTTGGGACAACCAGGACCAGAATGACCAAGAATCTCCATGGACACTTTGTATCATGATTGTTAGGTGGATCTGGCTTTTCCGTTGGCTTTACTTGTTAGAAGGTTGCAAAAAGTGTCACATAACCCTGGACTACTGCAACCATCATAAGTACATGCCAGTTTCCAAGGGTCTGAGTTTTGGTCACAGATGTGAAAAATGGTCATATCACTTTTTTCAGTGATGGTGGGATTTCAAGCAGTTCCAAAATGAATAGTTGCATGTTGAGGATTATCTGTATTTCCTGGAAATCCTAACGTATACAAGGCCAAAGAATGTCATTTTTATTCACAGCATCACACGAAGACTGATAATGACAAGTTTCTGTTTTGAGCTTTAGCTCTGCAGATCCTAAAATCTCAGAATTTGGAGGCATTATTTAATCATGAAGCTGAATCTTTTGCTTCACAAATGATGGTTGTCTGGCCTGAACACGAACACTGTGAGGAATAAGAAAGAGTGTGCCATTTTGTTGGGTAATTGGGTTTCCTGCCAGATTTGTTCTTTCTATTTTTATACTTTTTCTACTGTTCCATTGAAAACTGCCTTCCTGCAACTTAATCTGATGCATGTCCTGTTCTAACATGGAGTATAACAAAAATCTTGACCTATAGGATTTCCTTTCAGATAATTGAAGAGCGGCCATCATTCTGCTCCCAAGTTTTGTCTCTGAAGGCAAAACATTTCCAGTTTCTTTACTAGCCATCTAACAAGAGAACTTAATTTCTGGTTTTCTGTATAGTTTTTCTGTGAACTGTTTCCAATTTCTCCAAAATTTTCTTAAATATGGTGCTCAGACTTGGGCGTCATTTTCTAGGTTGAGGTCTGAACAAGTAGAATAAAACAGAATCACTTTATCTGGTGGTTTTGTGCAAACTCTTGTTAGTGTGGGATCCACCTCTGCAGCATCCCATGGGTCAGAGGGTCACCGGCATCTTGCCCCAACATCTCCAGCAAAGGAGAGTCTGTGGCCTCCTGAGGCAATCAGTTCCAACGAGTTTAACCCCTACCATACTATTACAAAATCGTTTCTGATATCCAACTGAAATCTATTTATTTAATTAAAATCTTTGTTCCTTGTCCTTTCTGCTGGAGCAACTCTCAACAGTTTGCTGCATCTTTTTAGCCCTTCAGATGCTTTAAGACCATGACCATGTCTCCTGTAGTCTCCTCTTCCCCATCCTCTTCTCTTCCTCAAGATAAGCATACCCAGCACCTTCAAGTGAAGCTGCTGTTATCTTATTTGCTTTGGAATGCTCCATTTGATCCTTCCTTAAACATGGTACCTATTACAGGAATCAGGGTAGTTCTCCAGAAACTTCCATGAACATAGATAGGAACAAGAGAGATATTGACACACTGAAATGGCCGCCATGATAGACCCTGGATAGGAGACAGAAGGTACGGAACCTATTGCCGAGGGCCACCAGCACAAACTCTGCTTTTCTCTGCTTATGTTCCCCTCCTGTCCATGGACAATGGTGGCACTTGCGCATTTGGGAGACTCCTGCTTTCCTACCTCAATATTTCCTGGAAATTAGAGAGGGGAAGCTCTGTCATGAATGAAGCGGGGCCAGGTTTCTGCCCTAGGGAGGTCCAAGTGGGAGAGGCCCCCATCTGCAGGAGTCAAGCCATCTGGGGAGGCAACTGGTGTTTCTGTCACTCGTTGTGCTCTCCCAAAGGTGGACTTCTTGCAGGAAGCTGGTGCACGTCTCTCTTTCTCCCCTGAAGGCCCAACTCTTCCTTTTCCTCTGCAAGGGCCTTAAGAAAAACTTTGAATTCTGAGATTCTAATTGCAGAAATACGCCCCACCCGGAGTAGTATCAGCATGAGCTCAAATGTGTCCCACGCAAATTGGTCCAGCACCTGTTCAGACCTTGGTCTCTCTTTCTTCCCCCATTAATTGAGAGGGAGAATTTGTTCCCTAGAACTGACCTTGACTTTTGCTGTACAATTTCCCTCCTTCCTCCTTCCTAACCTTCTTCCTCCTGCAGCTTCTCAGCAGAATTGGCTGTTCACTCGCGGCAGGCAACCCCTTCTTTGTTCATTGGCTACACAGTTGTTCACTCCTTCCTGCCAGCAGCCCTTTCCTCTTGGCCCTCTTCTTACTTGCTCAGAGAAGCCCAGGCTGAACCCTGAAAGAGCGCTCAGCTCTGCACGCTGGATTGGAGTCACAGGGCCTCTCCTGTTTGGCCCTGATTGGGTAAAGGGGCCGCCAGTCGGATGCAGCTAGTCTGCAAGGAAGGACTTGGTGTCCTGAGTCAGAGCTCCATTGCACACTGATGTGGCTGCAGTGGAGGCCTTTTCCACACAGCACTCTGCTCTTGCCTTATTCACATGCAGGATCAGATGTCACCATCCGGATTGTCTCACCTGAGGCCAATTTGCTGGTGCGGCTGCCTTTTGGCTCCCAGACGCAGATGTTCTTGAGGGAGGTTAGGAAACGCTGTGTTGCAGGTAGGAATTGCTGCTGCTGCTGCTAGAGGGACTTGGTGGGCATTTACTTCTACAGTGCAAAAAGCCTCCCCCTCCCCCCAGGTCCCAGCACACAAGGCTGGCTGATTGGACAGAAGAGAGCCACAAATGCCAAGCTGCCAAGCCATTAGAGTCACAGGGTGCATGTGTTATCTTCATTCAGCCTTATATCTTTTGGGTGCTGGTGCATAAGAACATGGGGATATGCAGGGAGAGGGGCTGCCTCCCAAAAAGCCAATGCAGTCCTAGGCTGAACCAGCAGATGGATAGCATCAAGATCACGAGAAGTGATAGTGCCGCTTTATACTGCATTAATGAGGCCACACTTGGATTATTGCATCCATTTCTGGTCACCACAATACAAAAATAATGCCGAGGCCCTAGAAAGTGTGTAGAGAAAAGCAACTAAGATGATAAGGAGTCTAGAGGCTGAATCATATGATGAATAGTTAAGGAAACAAGTAAGTCTAGCGTAACGAAGGGAAGAATTGGGATGATACAATAGCTGTTTTCTGGTACACGAGGAGCTACCACAAAGAGAAGAGAGTCGACTTATTTTCCAAAGGTCCTGAAGACAGGACAAGAAACAACAGACGGAAGATCATTAAAGAGTGATCCAACCTAGAACTAAGGAGAAATTTCCTGCCCATGAGAACAATTAATCAATGGAAAAGCTTGCCTCCTGGAATTGTAGGTGCTCCATTACTGGGGTGTTTCAAGAATAGACTGGACAAGCGTTTGCCCGGGATGATATACAGTCTCTTGTCATGGGCAGGGAGTTGAATTAGAAGACCCCCAAGCTCCTGTCCAGCCTTTTGATTTTATGCTATTCTCAACCCCTTTATCTTCTTTAAATAAAATCAAAGGAGTCCTTTGGCCTTCGAGGAATCCTATCTCTCAAGTGGAATCCTTCCAATTTCAAGAGAGAGATCCTTCCCACAGGTCCCAGTCTGGAAATGGAGAAAGAAGGCACACTTGAGGGACAGGCTGTAGGCCTAGGTCTGGATGAAGTGCTGGGGGTTACGTATCACCTCTTCATAAACCAGCCCTGAAGTATCTGCCTACCAGTTACTGCTGCCCCTCCCCCCCCCAATAGTTCTGGGGCACCTCATCAGTTGTCACCTATTCACCTTTCAGCAAAACGATGGGGTCCCACATCCCATCCTGTCTTTCTGGACAATAAAAGATAAACATGGAGAAAATGAAATAGCTTCTGCAATGCAGCCTCCTGGCTTTGCCGCAGGTGATCAGAGGTTTCAATTCTCCCTCGCAAATGTTTTAAAATGCTGCCAACATTAAAAGTAAGAGACATGAAACTCAATTTACAAAGATATGAGCAGTGGTTTGGGCAGACGAATGAATGGTATTGGTTCACTATAAAAAAAGGAGAGAGAGGGGGAGATAGATTGTGTTTTATAGATTAGATTGCAAGATATGAAGGAAAAGCATCTATCTTGAACTTCCCTCTGAAATTACAGGGAATGTCCTAACTGCAGAGAAGTAGGACTAAGAACAAGTTCTTGAATGCGAACAGACATAAGATATTCAACTAAATGCAAAATCTAACTAGAACAGTTACTTGCTTCCCATAAATACGTAAAATCCTAAAGGAAAGTTTCCTCCTTCTTTGTTGTTCTTTGGCTTCTTTGGGTGAATTCAGCCAGCCAAGTATTACTCCTGGTTCAGGCACAGAGAGATCTCTTGTGTGCCAACATTCAGCCTTTGCTCTTGAAATAACAAAACATGACCCAGAATGGGGAGATTGTGATAATCTTTTTATTTATTATTTATTTGTTTGTTTGTTTGTTTATTTGTCAATTGCTTACAAGATAATAGGTATAAGTAAAACATAGTTATGAATACATGGATACATATAAGAAAAATAAAATATAAAAGAAACAATAGGACAGGGATGGTAGGCACGTTGGTGCGCTTATGCACGCCCCCCCCCCCCAGACCTCTTAGGAAAGGAGTGAGGTCAATAGTAGACAGTCTAATGTTGAAGATTTTGGGGTTTGGGGAAGAAACCACAGAGTCAGGTAGAGTATTCCAAACATTGACCACTCTGTTGCTGAAGTCGTACTTTCTGCAATCAAGTTTGGTGCGATTAACCTTGAGTTTATATCTATTGTTTGTTCTTGTGTTGTTATGGTTGAAGCTGAAGTATTCATTTGCAGGTAGGACATTGTAATGTATGATTTTATATACTAAGACCGGACCGAACGCGGTGTAGTTCTAGGTTTTCAAGGTCTAGAATTTCGAGTCTGGTGGCATAAAGTATTCTGCAACGAGTAGAGGAGTGAAGAACTCTTCTTGTAAAATATTTCTGGACTTTCTGAACTGTGTTAATATCAGATACATCATGTGGGTTCCAGACTGATGAGCTGTATTCAAGTATTGGTCTAGCAAATGTTTTGTATGTTCCAGGCCCCCAGCTGTGCCTGAGGGATGCTGCCTGGCAGCTGAACTGACAAGAATATTGGCAATTCAGCCACCATGTCAGGCTACGGAACTTCTTCCCATTCAAACAATAAGAATGAACTTCTGAGAACCGAACTTATCAAAAGGAACCCTTTATTGAGATGAGACAGTCCAGTAGGAATTCAAAGCAGCGTCTGAGGTCCCTCAGGCATACAGTGATAGATAAGGGAGTTTAGAATCCCCCCCCCATCCCAATGTTTATTTAGGGAAACAAAAGCCAATATGTTAATTCCCCTCCCAGCCCCTCTGGGAGGGGATCCTTCCCTTTTAGGAAGGTTTTTTCTCATGTAGCTTTCCCAAGACGTACCTAACTTCCTCCCCCACCCCCTTTTTAGAACGGACTGTTTTTGGAGATTTCCCAGAGCACTTCATTGTGGAGTTTTATGGACCCCTCATCTCCTGGCTGTGCCTCTCAGAGGTGTTAGATTCTGGCCATCTGGCTTCTTTCCCCCCCATTGTATCATGTATGGGTGTGCATATTCGATATAAGGTTAAATATATTCAGGTTACATCAAGAAAGGATTTCTTTATCAGTTCCCCCCCCCTCTTTTCTTCTTCCTCTGAAGAAATGACAGATACACGGATCTGACACACCAGCTTACCTACCTACCTACCCTGGTGGTTTTTGCCAAATGAACGTGATCCACTCCAGAAGGGATAAACTACTCAATCCTTTTCTCAGGGAGCCACTCTCTATGGCTCCACTTCAACTTCTTTCTCTCAAGAAAATCCTCACCTTCCATTGTTACATGCTGGCATCTGTTTCTGTTCCACACAGTTGATGTGGTTCAGGTAGCCACACCTTAACTGCCAGCAGTTTAGATCCTGCACCATTGTCCTCTAGATGTGACCCGTAGGTAAAAGAGCCATTTCAGTCAGTACTTCCCACTTCCAAACTTATAAGGTTAGTCTAGAACGATCCAATGAATCGTACACATTGTTGGAAGAGCGCCTATTGTAGGCGAAACCCCAGATGGAAACTAATTGTACCTTTTCCACTAACAAATGCTTTTGAAAAGCATGTTTTCATGATTTGCATCTTCATTGACAAGATCAGAAACAAGAAAACAAGAAATAAGAAAAACCTTAGTAAGACCACACCTAGAATACTGCATCCAGTTTTTTGGTCACTACATAAAAAAGATGTTGAGACTCAAGAAAAAGTACAGAGAAAAGCAACCAGGGACTGGAGGCTAAAACATATGAAAAACAGTTGCAGGAACTCGGCCTGGCTAATCTAGTGAAAAGAAGGGCCAGGAGGCCAGGATAGTAGCCTTCCAATATTTGAGGGGTTGCCACAGAGAGGAGGAAGGGGTCAAGCTATTTTCCAAAGCACTTGAAGGCCAGACAAGGAATAATGGATGGAAACTGAACAAGGAGAGATTCAGCCTGGAAATAAAGGAGAAACTTTCTGACAGGGAGAGCAATCAACCAATGGAAGAGAAGTTGCCTTCAGAAGTTGTGTGAGCTTCATCACTGGAAGCTTTCAAGAAGAGATTGGATTACCATCAGAAATGATGTAGGGCTGTGGTGGCGAACCTATGGCACGCGTGGCACAGGTGGCATGCAGAGCCAGCCAAACTTACCTGCACTGCTCATGCGCGTGCCTCCCTAAGGGAGATTTAGTGCTAAATGGTTTCCAAGCCAAGTATGGATTCAAGTTGGGCTTCATTCTTTCAGAAGTTGAGGGTCCAATGATGAACTTTTGAATTCGACACCACTATCTTAGTCTCAAGTAATTGAGTTCAAAGAGTATTTTCATCATTGAGCACAATGATTGTGATGACTTGAGTCAAATACCTCTTTAAACATAGCCAACGGGGACCCATTTCATTTAGTGATCCCCAGACTCAACAGGAGAACCCTGGAAGGTTAATAGACCAGCAAATCAGTTTTAGGGAGCTGTATTGGTCAGCTGTATTGTGTCAAATGACCTCAGGCCACATACTGAGAGTAAAGATCAACCACCAGAGCAGAGGCTCTACAGGTAATCCTTGACATATGACCCCAATTGGGACTACAACTCATTGCTAAGTGACATGGCTGCTAAGTGAGGCATGCCTGGTTTTATAACCAGTTTCCCCACGGCCGTCATCCAGCTTCTCCCATTGACTTTGCCCACTGAGAAGGATGCCAGTGGTGATCCTGTGACCCTTGAGACACTGCAACCATCGTAAAGGCACTCCACTTTGATCACAGGCTCAGGGGGATGCAGCAACAATGGTAAGTGTGAGGACTGGTCATATGTCACTTTTTAAAGTGTCATCGTAACTTTGAACAATCATGAATGGTCATAAGTCAAGGACTATTGCCTAAACCTGATCTGGCTGTCCTTGTGGTGCCCTTGGGAAAATTTAGAGGCCTTGATATCTGTTGGGGGGCAAGAATTGGCAAACAGAAGTTCTTCAAAATAAATGAAGGTCCAAAGCAACAGACAGGAGGGTAGGATGTGCTCGTGATCTAGGAAGTTTAGGAAGGGGATCCACCTGAGAGTGCTTACTCACTTTCTCCAGCCTCAGCAGCCTTTTGGCTTTTCCTTGCAAGCTTTGCTGCCCTGTTGTGATGGATGTATATGTGGGGGAGGCCAGTTGGCTTCTCTTCCATTCAGGCAAACCTACTCTGGCCCTGTGGGAGCAGCTCCCAGAAACCCCCATTCAAAGGGGCCATTCCTATATACAGAGCCTGCTTTTTCCCATCCTTGCAGGAGGAGACTATGTTGGTGGCTGGGAATGGGACAACTCGCCATGGCTAACTTACTGTGGGACAATTCACAGTTAAATTCATTTCGATGGAACCATGACCAATAATAATAAAGTCAGTCCAGAAACACAAGAGTTATAATAATGTCGATGAAAATGTGGTCATCAATAATAAAAGTGATTAATACAAAGTTGAATTGTCCTGTGGCAAGTTGGTTGCATTGAGTTGGACTTTGGGAGATGGCCTCAGGAAATTGGCCATAGCAAGTTGTCTTAGACCCTTAGTAGCCTACTTTACAGACCCCTAGCTTCTTTGGTGGTCCTTCCTTCTTCTCCCCCTTATCTGAAATCGTTTATCTGCTGAGGATTTCCAGGCATCGGCAGCTGCAATATTTCCCTTGGAAAAGGAGCAACCAGACTGCATTTCAAGGGGAGGGGCATTTATTTACCTCTTACACCGAGACTTCTCTCATTCTCCAACTGAAAACAATCTTCATTCCAAGATCCAGTTTTGCAGACTGAAGCATGCAGGCCTTTTCCCAGTCTGGGAATTAGCCATGAGCAGCTTTGCTCTTGAGGCCCCTACTACCCATTTGCAGCCACGGCTGGAGTCCTGCTGTTCCTCTTCCTTCAGAGTCAACCAAAATCATTTGCTCTTCCTCATTACTGCACTACCCCACTTCTCAGTGGAGCAGTTCTGTGGCCTGCAGGAAGATGCGGCCGCGCTCCGTCTCAGAGGTGTTTGGTTTTTCCAGATATTGCTGGGAAAGAAGGTCTCCCACCAGAGGGGGAGACATGGCCTGGCGGGGTGCCCAGGTAGGTGGCTCACAATCACCCAACAGACTTGCAAAGCATTCTCAGATAGGGGTCTGTGTGTGTGTGTGTGTGTGTGTACACACACGTGTTTTACCCTGTTTTCACTGTGTTGCTTTTTGTGTCTGTCCAGAGAGTGGTTGTTCTTGGGCAACTTTAAAGTGCCAACTGACATTATGCAGACACGTCTTTCTGATCACAGTGTCTATAGTTTTCTTGGGAAGCAAACCTCACTGGCAGAACCACCCTTCCATCTGAGTGGTGGAAAGGCAGAGTCTCTGGGTACCTTCTGAACAAATCCAAGCAAAGGCATCCTAGCATTGTCATTTTTCTGTCTAGCAGTAGAAAAATTGCCTTTTCATTGATAGACAAACTCTCCCTTGAATCCTGTGGCCTTCAGGGGTGCAACCCAAACAGCTCTAGAGAAAGTTGGCCATTACCTTCCTCCAGAATTCCACGTTCAACCTAGCCAATGGCGTTCTTGATAGTCTGCCATCCAAGCAGGGACAGACTTGTTTAGCCTGCTGGAAAACAGCCAGGGGTGGGATTCAAATTTTTAACAACCAGTTCTGTGGGCGTGGCTTAGGTGGTGGACATGGCTTGGTGGACATGGCTTGGTGGTCATGTTATTGGCTGTGTGTGGCCAACTCAATATCACTCACATCAAGGCACGGATCTCCTCGCCTGGCCTCTGATGACTGTGGGGATGCTGCAACAATCGTAAGTGTGAAAAATGGTCATAAGTCACTTTTTTCAGTGCCATTGTAATTTTGAATGATCACTCCACACAAGCAAAGTACCAGCAAAGGAGGGGAAAAAAACACCAGAGAAGTTCCTGAGACAGGAAGTCTAGTCCTGCCAAGAATGTAATAAGGGTTAATGGAGAGACAGTTTCTGTAAGCAACACCAGTATGTTTCCTTCCTGCCTTCCTTACAAGATTAGGACAGTAATTTCTTCTAACAATCGGTTCTCCAAACTGCTTAGAATGTTAACAACCGGTTCTAGTGAATAGGTGAGAACTAGTAGAATCCCACCCCTGAAAACAGCCACAGAGGAGGCCCAGGTGTAGCCCTTTTCCTGCCTCTTCCTTCACCAGAAAAGCAGCCACCTTCACAAAGCCCTTCTCGTTGCCCAGGCCCATGGTGCAGGCACAGATGCAGGCAGGATGTGTGTGTGTGTGTGTGAGAGAGAGAGAGAGAGAGAAGGCAAGTTCTTGGCAGAGGTCTTTTGAAGTTATTGGGGAGCTCTTTGATGGGGAGAAAACCCAAAATGTGCTGACCAAAGATGAAGGGGATAGTTGTACTCTTGTTAATTTGCTGACTTGGGACCAATTTTAAGTCCATCTGTGTTATGGGCTCCTGCTGCCCCTTTTTTGCCTTTGTCCTGTCCTCCTGGAAGACCTTCCCTCTCTCCTTCCCTCCTCATTTCTAGGCCAAGCAAGACCCACAGAGAGGGAACCCCGAATGTGCTGGTGTCCAGCGAGACCCTGGGCCAGAGGGGACCCACTCTCAAGTCCAAGCTCCTGCAGAAGGAGGGCCTGTATGCAACCTTCTGCCACTTCAAGTAAGGGGATGGGGTGGTCGTGTGGTTGCTGGCATAGGCAGAAGCTGAGATATTTACAGGTAAAATGGCAGCAGACGGGAATGGAATTCAAATGATTAGCAGAGAGTGCTTGCTGGAAAATGCCGATTGCAGTCCAAGAAGGAATAGCATAGTCCACATATGTACCAAAAGTCATAGAAAGCCAAACCAGGTAATCAGCTAGTCCAAGAGTCAAAGCTTTATGAAGAATTAGGAACGAGTCACAAACTGGCATTACAAGTGGTAGCTTAAAGCTTACAAAAACTGTAAGCAAAAAAGCTATTTAATTCTGTCTGTAGATCCCCATGCCTCCTCTTTTACTCAGCCAGGAGCCTTATGGAAGAACATTTCTCTGCTCACCTCTGCATGCTTCTAGACCTGGCTTTGGGATTGTGCCTCATTATTTGACTGCTCCAACTGAACAGGAGATGCCTGTGTCTGCTCAACCTCGGTTGAATCCTGATTTGTTGGGTCCAGAGGCTGACAATTTTGAAGCACACGCTTAGCTGGAGCAACATTGTTAGAATCAAGTTCAGACTCTGAATTGTAGGTCATGGGAGGACACTGGGTAGCAGGATAGCCCCTTCAGCTTCCTTGAAAGGGGCTGAAAGGCTCCCACCAAAGGGCTGTGGTCTGCATACTCCAGAAGGCAGAGGGAGTGATGGTCTCTCCTATCCAGCCAGATGGAGCAACAAGTGTTTCCCACAGGTTCTTTGTTGGTTCGTATAATGTGAATGGTCGGGCACTCCAGGAGAGCCTTCTGCCCTGGCTGAGTCATGATGTGGAGCCTCCAGATGTCTACTGTGTGGGGTAAGCCAGCCTCTCTTCCCATGCTCCTTGGACCTTGTTTGAAATACTTTGGTCCAATCTTGCTTCATGGGCACAGTCATAAGGCAACTTGATTGCCTGATTTTCTTTTTGGAGCTGGGAGAAGACAGTTTCCTTCCCATAGAGAATCAAGGACCTAACCGCCCCTCTCTGGAACCCAGCTTTCAGGCTCTGGATCTGAGCAAAGAGGGTGCTGTGTTTAATGACACACCCAGAGGAATGGTTTGAAGCTGTGACCAAGAGCCTGCACCCAGGAGCCAAGTATGCAAAGGTAGGGCTGGGGGCTTTATCTGCCCAGGGATGTGGATCTGCTTTCTGCATGGCCTACTTTGTCACACTCAGCCAGAAGGCTTCACTTCCTCTCTCCCTTTCCTTGCTGAGCAATCAGAGAAGTCACAAGAACATTGCATATTGCTTGCTTTTCCCCATCCCATCCCAGATAGCCAGGGGGGCATTAATTCAGGGCATCAGTTCTTCTGGCTGGAACACTGGAATGCCAGGACTGTGCTCTGTTGGCTGCTGGCAGTTTGGTCAGTTGAACAAAACCCTGAATAACCAGGATGAATTTGCCCCTGATTTGTTGGTTCCTTGTCTTCCTGAGCACTCTGGGAAATGATGTAGCAAAAGGGAGCACAAAACGCTGCTGAAGAAGGACTAGAGGCGAACTTCACCAGACCCAGGATCAGAGTAGCCCAATGCTTCTTTACTCATTGCAGTCCCAGCTGCAGTCCACAACCTTGTTCAGGTGACACCCCCACTCCTCTCTTCTAGGAAGGTTGAGAATTGGCAAGGTTTGCCCTGAGCTGCTTTTTGCAACTTTTGGCAACATTTCAATGATGAAATTACTGAAGTCTCGACTTTGCAGGGCAGAATCTTTGCTAATAAGAAAGTTGAGGTTGTGCAGGATTATCTGGGATCTCTTCCATCCTGTGGATTCCTGGGAAATATATAGGTATCAGCCCTTCAAAGGTAGGAAGCAGATCTTTTTTCTAGAGCATGAGATCCTAGCTGTATGTGTGGGCCCTTGTCACCTGCCCATTAGGTTACTGCCAGGCCCCATGCATGGCACTGCTTTGGCACCATGCTTGGAAGCTGCAGTTGGTCTCCCCTGTCTGCTTGTGGCAGGGCAGGAACAGCTCTTCCTGTTTAACACTGTGTGGCCAGGGGCTCCTGCTTAGAGTGGGAAACGGCCAGCCCAGGTCCACCATGGGCTTTCCTGCCAGGGATGCTCGGGGCTCCTCTACCCCGAGAGTCTGGGGCAAGCAAGAGAGCCCAGTTGCTTATCTCAGTGGCAGCCTCACCTGGGACAGCCTCTCACTCAGCAGCCAGATGACTCCACTGCTCCTGACTTTTAGAAAAGCCTTAACCCCTGAGCTCCCCAGAAGAGAATTTATTTAAGATCAATATGCCTAATACTTTGGGTTGTGTATTATGATACGGTTTGGTGTTTTAAGGAACTAGTAGTTATCCAGTTTAGTTGAGCACGCAAATGTGGCAGACAAAGTCAGTATCTTGACTCAGCAAAATATTCAACAAAATCTGTTGTGATTATTTGCAGAGAAAATGGCAGACTGATCTTGATTGGATGAGCTATTAGTTGAATGTATGACTGTAGGAATGAGAATACATCAATGGCTCCATGTCTTGCTGGAGGGAAGCACTGAGTGGTGTGCTACAAAGCTCTGTTCTCGGTCTTGCATTGGTCAAACTGAGTTAGATGAATGATTAGAAAACATGATTTTCAGATGACACAAAGAGGAGAGGAGAGCAAACCCCATATTTTAAAGGGGAATCTAGACAAACTGGAAAGTTGAGCAAAGCTCAAAATATGAATTCCAAGAGGGACACAAATACAGCGTCCATCGTTTGAGTTAGAAAAATAAAAAGCATCTGCGTGTGGCTGGGGGGGATGGGAGTCAGTAAACCACACTGGCAGCATTATCGGTGAAAAGACTGTGGGGTATAGTGGATCTTTAGTTGAACATGAGCAATGGTGAGCTGTAGCTGCAAACAGAGCAAATGCAGTCCTAGGCTGCTGTGTCAAAATGAAAATCATTTTATTGCTTATTTGGCTGGACCACATCCAGGTGCCCTTAGTATGTATTGACAAACTGGAGCCTGTCCAGAGGAGAGCAAGCGAGATGATGCGCTTGGAAGAAAAAGCATGGAGATGCTTGCTATATTTAGTCCAGAGATGAGAAGGCTGGGAGAAGGCCCAAGAGTGGTCTTCGTGTATCTGAAAGATTGTCATGACGAACATATTTATTTTTTTATTTATTTGATTTGATTTGTCAATCGCTTACAAGATAATAGGTATAAGTACAGTATATACATAGTTATGAACACGTGAAATGGGTACATATAAGAAAAATAAAGAAATAATAGGACAGGGACGGTAGGCACATTGGTGCGCTTATGCACGCCCCCTACAGACCTCTTAGGAAAGGGGTGAGGTCAATAGTAGACAGTCTAAGATTAAAGTTTTTGGGGATTGGGGAAGAGACTACAGAGTCAGATAGAATATTCCAGACATTGATCACTCTGTTGCTGAAGTCGTATTTCCTGCAATCAAGTTTGGTGTGGTTAACCTTGAGTTTGTATCTATTGTGTGCTCTTGTGTTGTTATGGTTGAAGCTGAAGTATTCATTGACAGGTAGGACATTGCAATGTATGATACTATACTTAGATCGGACTGAAGGCGGCGTAGTTCTAGGTTTTCTAGGCCTAGAATTTCAAGTCTGGTGGCATAGGGTATTCTACAACGAGTAGAGGAGTGAAGAACTCTTCTTGTGAAATATTTCTGGACTTTCTCAACTGTGTTAATATCAGACACGTAATGTGGGTTCCAGACTGATGAGCTGTATTCAAGTATTGGTCTAGCAAATGTTTTGTATGCTCTAGTTAGTAGTGTGATATTAACAGAGAAAAAGCTACGTAGGATTAATGCCAACTCTTAATGCCTTTTTGGCTATGTAGTTACAGTGGGCTCTAGCACTTAGATCATTAGAGATGAGTATTCCAAGGTCCTTTACAGAGCTTGGATCATCAACAAAGTCTTGACTATTCAGCTTGTATTTTATTTTCTGATTTTTTTTGCCAATATGTAAGACAGAGCATTTATTTGTTGAGATTTGAAGTTGCCATTTGTTTGATCATTCTGATACATAGTCAAAATCTTTTTGAAAGGTAGCAGTATTGTCTGTGGTATTGACCAGCTTTACATCATCAGCATAGAGTAAGAAGAGAGTTGGTCCTAGAACACTGCCTTGGGGGACACCACTATTGACAGGTACAGAATTTGATAGGACACTCCCAATTTTGACCATTTGTTGTCTTTTGACTTCAAGTAAAAATATGTTGTAATAGTCTTCAGCAGTATTGCATCCAGTGAATAGAGATTGCCAATCAAGGGATGAGAGATCGTTGTCTATAAGATCATAGTTGCCTTTTTTGAAGTTATAATTGGGGATTACGTCATTGTGATGATTTTTGTGTGGACGTATGTTGAGACAAAAGTCAATCATATTGTGGTCACTGTTGGAAAAAGGTTCTTTAAGTTTGTATTCTGTAAATTAAATTCAAACTATTGCAGATGATGAGATCGAGGCAGTTATTAAGTCTAGTATTGTTGTTTACTAGTTGTTCCAGTCCCAGATTTGTAACAGCATTGTAGAAGGTTGCATGTATGGGTTCAGTTGTACATTCCATGTTAGTAGTGAATTTGTTAGCCCATGTTAGTAGTGAATTTAGCTTGTTTACATGTTCGATGTCATAATCAGGTGCTCTGTAACATAGTAAGAATCGAAATGTGATATTTAAGGATAGTTCACAGATGATGGTCTCAGGAAGAGCAAGCTCCTGGGTAACTTGGATGTTTTTTAGATGTAAGGACTTTTTATAGAAGATAGCAACACCACCTCCTCTACGGATTTCACGATCGGATCGGTAAACATAATAGTCCCTTACTGTGGTAATGGAGTCAGGGAGAGATGCGCTGAGCCATGTTTCACAAACAAATATGATGTCGAATTTAGCCGTATTTAGTAAGAGGAGAAATTCAGGTATTTTATTCGCTAGGCTTTTTGCATTGAGTAGCTTGCATTTAAGGCCAGTTGTACATAGGCCGAATTGCTTCAGAAGAATCAGAATAGAACTGGAAGGGACCTTGGAGGTCTTCTAGTCCAGGCCCTGCTCAAGCAGGACATCCTATACCAGTGATGGTGAACCATTTTGTTGTGGTGTGCCAAAAGTGTGTGCATGATAGCGTGCGTGGTTGCCGGCACTCACAATGCAATGCACCCTGCCCCTCATTGCATGTGCTCACAAGACCCCCCGGTCCTTTATCTGCACTGTTCATGTGCGTGCCTTCCAGCTGATTTTCACCCTCCTGGATGCTCGAGGGAAGCCTCTGAAGGCTCGGGAGATTGAAAAACGGGCCTTCTGGAAGTGCTGAAAGAGGCCCGTTTTTTGGCCTCCAGAGGCTGCAGAGGCTTCCCTTGAGCCCCTGGGAGCATGAAAACAGCCTCCCCCTGGCTCCAGAGGCCCTCCGGAGGCTGAAAATGGGCACTTCCACTATTTCTGGAAAGACAGTTTTTCGGCCTCTCAAAGCTGTAGAGGCTTCCTATGAGCCTCTGGGAGGCCGAAAACTGCTTCAAACGGGCCGAAAATCAGCTGGGAGGTGTGCGTGTGCTCAGTGCAGGTAAGTTTGGCTGGGGCTCGTGTGCCTGCACAAATGGGTCTGCGTGCCACCTGTGCCACACGTGCCATAGGTTTGCCATCACGGTCCTATACCATTTCAGACAAGTGACTGTCCAGTCTCTTCTTAAAAACCTCAAGTGATGAAGCACCTACAACTTCTGGAGGGAAGCTGTTCCACTGGTTAAGTGTCCTCCCTGTTAGGATGTTTCTCCACAATTCCAGGTTGCTTCTCTCCTTGATGAGTTTCCATCTGTTGTTTCTTGTCCTCTGATGCTTTGGAAAATAAATTGATCCCCTAAAAATGTTTTTAAATTACAAAGAGTAGATTATTTTGAACCGTGAGATTTATCATGTGTCCAGTCTCTTATGGTTTGCAATTAGAATGTTAACTTGGAGGGTGGGAGGCAGGCAGCTCTAAGTTAGACTGGAAGGGCTGTTGCTGAGAAAACTGCTTAATTCAAAGCATTTTGTTTCTGTTTTGGAGGAGGGCACTCTGACAACACTCCCCCCCTCAGTCGTTCTGTTTTGTTGGTGATGGTTTACAGATCAAAGTTGTTTGGCATGTTGGAATCTTGCTGCTGCTCTGCATGAGGAGGGAGCTCGCTGCCGATATTTCGGATGTGTGCGGGGTGACAGTCGGCCCCTTTGGTGGCATGGTGAGTGTGTTCTCAAGGGGGGCCTGTCCTTCCCAAGACATGGGCAAAACTCTAGAGTGGCCCCCTGCAGAGGGGATGTGGGCGGGATTCCCCAGCCCTGCAGAGGAGAGGCAAGCAAAGGGCCAGAGTTTCCTGCCAGACACGATGCAGAAACTCAGCCTAGCCCAGGGTGGGATGCGTCTTTGGGGCTTCGGGGCACCACATGTCTTGATGCGCTAATGAAAAAAAAGAAATGCAACTAGTCCTCAATTAGTAACTGCAATTAGTTCCAACAACTCAGTTGTTAAGTCATATAATCACTAAGTGAACATGTGACAGAATAGTGCAAAGATCACTGATTGTTGTCAAGATAAAGTTCATTTTTTAAAATAATGTTTATTAAGAGTTTCTACATAGATCAAAAAGACAAATTCAAAATATATAAAGAAAGTAAAAGAAAGAAAGAAAAAGAAGGAAAAGGTTCAAGAAACAGAGAAAATAAGCGATTCCTGGTCTTTTGAATAAACTTATTCTCCTCCCTCCCTCTTAAGCATTAAAAAATTCCCTTTAACTCCTTATTCAATAGTTTTTCAATTGTTAAATCCAAAAATCATCATTTCCAATAAAAAGTTCATGAAGGGTTTCCAGTCTTTTTTAAAAGTACCACCTGTGGAATCAAAACGCAGGACTCAAAGCAAATAATCAAAACTCATTGCAGGAATTATTAGACAGCAGGTACGGGGGGGGGATTTCCTGCAGAAGGAGAGTGGGAGACCCATCCCTGCATACAAAGAGATGCACTCGTGTTTATTCACTTCAGAAAGACCATTAAGCACGCAACCATATTCCTAAGTAATAATATAATAGATCTCAGGCTACCTCCTGCTGCCTTTCTGTTATCTATTCTACAGTGAGCAATGGTCTTGGAAGAAACATTTCCAGGGATTGCTGTGTAAGGTAATATGATTCATCTCACTTCATCTCACTATGGACCCTGTGAATTCCTTATGTCTCAATCGGCCTATTAAATAGGCTCATTCATCTGAATGCTTTTCTCCATAGTAGTCCATTCCTCTTTCGTCTTCTCAGAGGGTAAAATGTCTGTCTGAAAGGGCGGGATTTAGCCTCTTCTGGAAACAATTAACAGATAACAGATAATCAGAGTAGGAAGGGACCTTGTAGGTCATCTAGTCCAACCCCCCACCCAAGCGGGAGACCCTACATCATTTTTGACAAATGGCAGTCCAATCTCTTCTTAAAAACCTCCAGTGATGAAGCTCACACAACTTCCGAGGGCAAGCTGTTCCACTGGTTGATCATTCTCACTGTCAGAGAGTTTCTCCTTATTTCCAGGTTGAATCTCTCCTTTTTCAGTTTCCATCCATTATTCCTTGTCTGGCCTTCGGGTGCTTTAGAAAATAGCTTGACCCCTTCCTCTCTGTGGCAGCCCCTCAAATATTGGAACACTGCTATCCTGTCTCCACTGGTCCTTCTCTTCACTAGACTAGCCAGGCCCAGTTCCTGTAACCATTCTTTATATGTTTTAGTCTCCAGTCCCCTAATCATCTTGGTTGCTCTTCTCTGTACTTTTTCTAGAGTCTCAACATTTTTTTTAATATGTGGTGACCAAAACTGGATACAGTACTCTAGGTGTGGGCTTTATAGAGTGGTATTAGTACCTCACTTAATCTTGATTGTATCCCTCAATTATTGAAAAGATTTAACACCAGCCAGAGTTCTCCCATTAATCCAACCTTAAGTTATATATCCAAAATTCTTAAGTCATTTTATCACATAAGCCTTAATTTGTTCCTATTCTGTTTCAAATCTCAAGAATATATTTTTGTAATTGCATGTGTATCATTTGTACATAATTTGCTTTCAAATTCTTAAACTGTTAAATTCCCATAATATTTTTTTACTTATATTAAATATGTCTCCTAATTGTGAATATGGAAACCATTAAAAATTAAATCCCTCTGCAGAAAATTGTTCTCTTCAATTCATCTTACGTTCACCATCTTCCTGTATTAAAGGATCTTGATACATTTACCATTTCTCTTTCTCTCTCTCTATAAAATGCTTCCTGGGCCAAGACCAACATTTTCAGGTGTATTTATTCAATATTCTTAATATAGCACTTTTCAAATAATGATTTCTAAATCTACGTTAACATTAATTATATAATACCATAGAAACCTATGCCAACCAAACCCCAGATTATGTTCCTCTAATTCTAGCTGTCAGATCCATGTATCTGTCATTTCTTCAATGGAAGAAGAAAAGGGGGTGGGGGGAGACTGATAAAGAAATCCTTCTTGATGTAACCTGAATATATTTAATCTTACATCGAATTTGTATAACCTATACATGATACAATGGAGAGATGAAACCCAGATGGCCGGAATCTATCACCTCTGAGAGAGACAGCCAGGAGATGAAGAGACCATAAAAATTCCACAGTGAGATGTGTCCTGGGAAACTCTGAAAAAGATCATTCTAAAAAGGGGGTGGGGGGGGAATTAACATGTTGGCTCTTTGTTTTACTAAATACACATCAGGATAAGGGGAGGGGTTTTAAACTTCCTTATCTATCTCTGCATGCCTGAGAGACCTTAGACAGCTGCTTTTAACCCTTATGTGAATTGTCTCATCTCAATAAAGGATTCCTTTTTGATATGTTTTCAGAAGTTCATTCTAGTTGATTGAATGGGAAAAGTTCTGTAGCCTGACACTAGCATTGCTTTGTTTCTTAAGCAGTGATATGCAAAATACAATTTAAAAACAGACAATCATAATCTTCTTGGTTTTTTTTTTCTTGGGTGTTTTTTTACAGTTCATACTAGTAACAATAATATCCAAGTATTCTACTTTTTTAAAATCTGAAAATCAGTTTTTATTGTCGTTTCAATTTTCCATCATATTTTTGTTAACTTCTTTGTTTTCTCCTCACTAATTTTAAATCCAGCTAATGCACCAAATTCATTTAACTTTTCTGTTTATATATTCCTTTCATACAATTTTCCACAATTAAAACCAAATTGTCTGCAAATGCCCTTAATTTATAAACTTTTTTCACTTTTCACCCCAGCAATTCTCTCCTTGTGTTTTATATCTCTGTTCAAAACTTCAAGATCAAAAAGAAAAGAGCAATGCTGAAAAAGAGCATTTTTGTCTTCTCCCTTTGTGTATTTCACAGTTTTGTCAATTCAATATTAATTGTAACCTAATTTTAATGTTGTAAACTTCCCAGAGTCACTTTCTACAGAAATGGGTGGCAAATGATTAATAAATAAAAAAAGAAATATGTACTATTTGTGAGGTATATATCGACCCAGTTAATAAAATTTTCCCCGAATTATATATTTTACAGTATTTTAAACAAGAAAATCTAGTTCAAATTGATAAATTCTTTCCTTGCACCAAGAAATATTAAATCAGCTAGTTTTTCACTATGATATTCCAAATATTCTAAAATATTAAGATTATTTTTAATGTTATCTTTTAAGTGACTTAAGGAGGAAAATTGCCTTTTAAGCAAAACGCCACATCATGCTTAAATCTTGTAAGATGATTTTCATCCTTACAGTTGGAATTATAGTAAATATTTTATAATCATTATTCAATAATGATACTGATTGATGTTCTCCATGATATTTAACTGGGTGAAACATTGCGTCATGGGGAAAAACTTTTTCAACCAAGGTACTCCAGATGAACTAGCTTACAGAATGGGTCCAAAATTCAAGACCCATGACTCTTATGGAATAGAAATTTGGCAAAAATTATAAAACATTTAATGACATAAAGATATCATAAAGCATTTTATGAAATCTACCATACAGTTTAACATGAGCTGCTTTCAAGACAGATGCATCTTTAATTTTTAAGCTCTCTGACAGAGGGGGGGGGAGGGGGGGAGGGAGAAGAAAGAGACGGAGGGAGGGGAGAGAGCGAGCGAGCGAGAGAACCCTAGGGGTGGCTGAGTGGGACTGGGGCCTACCAGCAACAAGGGGAGCAAGGAGTTGAGCTGCTGGACCTTTCCCGTTTGCTTCCAAGGACCCCTTTTGCCGCTGTCTTCTTCCTCCATGCTGTTATATAGGGCTTACAGCCCCTCGTGTCTTGCAGGACATCAAGAGAGCTGCCGTGGCCATCCGCTTCAGGTTCCACAGCACCACTATTTGTGTGGTGAATGCCCACCTGACAGCCCACCCACCAGGATCTGAGCAGTACAGCCAAGACATCCATGACATCTGTGCCTGTCTGCAGTTTTTCCAGCAGGATCCCAGCCTCCCAACTGTCCCCCTCAGCCAGCATGAGTAAGTGGGGAAGCCTCTGAGGACAACGGGGCAACAGAATGCATGGCTTGGCCTGGCTTGGACCTTCCATTGGGCAAATAATAGGACTCGACATGCTGATCTGGGCTGAGGAAGTTTGCTGGGGATCTGTTTTACATTAGGTGGGTTTAAGGGCTCCTTGCAATAGGACTTACCGCTTGTGTGTTGAGGCCACAGGAAGCTGAGAAGGTGGAGCTGCTGCTGGTGGCAGTCATTTTCTTATCAGAATTCCTTCCTGACAGTATCGTCCTATGGCTGGGGGACTTGAACTCCCAGCTGGAACAGCAGGACATGGAGCAAGTGAAGAAGCTGGTGGACGCCCAAGACTTTCGTGCTCTTTATTGGCATGATCAGATGAGGCCAACTCTCTTTCTCATTCTTCCTCGAAAAGTTTGGCAGGAGCAGGCCCTTGATACCTGAGTTCATGTAACATGCAAAACTGTAAATGGGGAGCTCTCCCCTACTCAAGAGTGGGGGTCATCTTCACAACTCCTAAGCAGGTGGCAGGAAGAACTTTGCCCATCTCCCTCCGGTGTATCAGTTGTGGCTTTTCTTAGGTTAGAGGGTGGATTAATGTCAAATATTCAGCCAAGCCCTAGTTGCCTCATGGTTCGGCTACAAATGTATGCTACATAGGGCTGCCCTTGAAGATCACCTGAAAGTTTCAGCTGATCCACAATACAGCAGCACAGGTGGTAAGGGACATGCCTTGCTATACCCATGTAACATCTCTGCTTTGTGAGTTGCACTGATTGCCATCATGAATGCTTTCTGGTGTGATTGAAGGTGCTGGTATATCTACTTGAGGGAGCGCCCGTCTTCCATGGCGTCTACCATGGTTCAATCCGGGCAGGTTGGTGTACTCCAAGTTCCTTCAGTTAACCAATGACATCTGTTGTGACCCCAGAAGCACACCCTTGTCTTTTGCATTATTTGGTCTCTGAGATGAGGTTCACCGTGAGATTTGAACAGACACCATCCAACCAGTGTTTCAAAGGATCCAAAAGATTGGCGAGAGTTGAGTGGTGCCCTTTTCTTTTTCTTCATTCCATTCTAGGTTTGTTATCTCTGCTACCTTTGTTTTTTGTTTTTTCCTTGTATTGTTATTTGTTTCTGAGTGATTATGCTTCTTGGTTGCCCCAACTGCCAACTGGAGTCTTGCGTGGTCAGTTTCTCAGCTCAGCTCCGAAGCTTGCAAGCCCAAGCTGCCCAGAGGATCGAGGGGTTGATTTTGAAGGCTTCCCCTTCCCAGGAAAATTTTCTTCAGGATTAGGAACTGGCTAAGAAACTAGCCAGTGGAGAATCTGGTCTCCAGAGCTTCTGCAGGATGTCCAAATGGCCATAGTTTTCTACCAGAATTGTTTTTAACATGTTTAACAACGTTTTTAACAATTCGTAAACCACCAAGTCCCACCAATGTGGCATATAAATTTTTTTTGCACAAAGTTTTTTATTTTATAACATATAAAAATTCCATTTTTGGTTAAACAGTGTGTTGTCTGGGTGCAAATAGTTTTAGGAAATAATCATCAAAGTGTTTACAACAATATTTATTACATTGATATTCATTCTATCATGATGATCATAATAATAATATTGATATTTGTTTATCCATTTTAACAAGTCTCCCTTTTATCGTTATTCCTTTTCTTATATTTCCATGTTTCTAACTTCTGTTCTTGTCAGCTAACCATTAATAAAATAAGTCCCAAGTCAGAAAGTATTCAGTTTCTTCCTTTTCTTTAATTGTAAATGTTAATCTATCCATTTCTGCACATTCTAATATTTTTTAAATCACATTTTCATCTATAGGGATCTTTTCATTTGTCCATTCCAATATAATTCTGGTTGCATATATATGTAAAATCAAATATGTATTCCCCTTGTTATACTTATTTGATAACATGCCCAACAGAAATATTTCTGGTTTTAAATCAATATGTTGCTTTATCATTTTTTCCAACCATGTATATATTTTTGTCCAATATGTTTTTGCTTTTGGACATTTCCAACATTTAGCAGACAGATCCTTAAACATCTTTGTGGAAAATGAGGGTGGAAAATGAATGTGGCATATAAATTATTATACAGACAATGATGTGAAGTCTTAGCTGCCATTTCTTTAGCTGATAATGGCCTTCATGGACATCAATTTCTTCCAAAGAACCTGGAATGTCATAATGTCTTGGCATAGTGTATGTGAGGATTCAAGCAGGGTGGCCTTTTGCAATTGACACATGGAAATTTTGTCAACATGCAGATTTTGAAGTGCAGTCCAAAAATGTTTTGGTATGGCACACAGTGAAATCATTGGGACCCACTCAGACCACCACTGTCAATTTATGCTGTGTAGGTAGTCCTTGACTTACAGCCCTCACTGTTTGAAGTTACAGTGGACCTCCCCCAGAGTTACTGATAACCTGGTTCTGAAGTTCCGATGCCTCCTCATCCCACGGTCACGTGATGATCACATTTCAAGTGCTTGGCTACTGACCTTCATTTATGGCTATTTGCAGCATCCTGCAGTCATGCAACTGTATTTTACAATGTTTCTGCCAGAAAACAGCATTTTCTTCTGTTGTTTTGACAAAACCAGCCCATAGCAAACTGGTTCACTTAACGATCATGGCATTCAATTAAGAACCATGGCATTCACTTAACAACGGCTTCAAAAAAGTCATAAAATTCCAGGTTGGTCATGTGATAACCCACATTACGGTTGTAAATCAAGGACTACTTGTGATTTTTCAACTTCAGTTTTCAGATCTCAATACTTTGCATTTTTCTCCAGTTCTTTATCTTCTTTTTTTCTAACCTAAATAAATCTGGTGTGTTATAAGCCAAGACTTTATCAGTTTGTATTTGGAAACAAAAACAAAACAAAAATTGGGAGCAAATACATTCCTAGGATTGCAACATGCTACAGTTGACAAAAGGTGCTTGGAATTTGTCCTTGAAGCAACAAGAGTAGAAACCTCATGTTGCTGAAGAATCTTTTGCCTGCTAACATTAAACATGTGCACCAAAGCAACATGGGCTCCTCAGAGACCAAGATACTAATCTTGTTCTCATGACCATATTCTCATGTCTTCACCTTGTTCTCCTGCCAGCTGAAGAGCCAAATGGAGGCAAAGAAGGTGTTTGAAGACTTCACAGAGGGAGATGTCATCTTCCAGCCCACCTACAAATACAAAATTAGTTCGGACGAATGGGATACCAGGTGTGGGGCAGAGGAAGGGTGAGCAGACAGGGCGGGAGGGTGGATAGGTTGCCGATAGCTATTGTGGAAATGTATTCTTCCAAGGAAACTGTAAAGATTTTGAGTTATTTCAGTGTCTTTGCAACGGGGGAGAGAGAGAGAGCATACCCATATATCCATTTCCTTACTTACTTACTTTCCTTATTTTATTTATTATGTATTTATTTATTTTGTCAAACAATTATTAGATAACAGGTATAAGTATAAACATGGTTATAAAGACATGAAATGGATACCAATAAGAAAAAAAGAAACAATAGGACAGGGATGATAGGCACGTTTTGGTGCGCTTATGCACGCCCCCGACAGACCTCTTAGGAAAGGGGTGAGGTCAATAGTAGACAGTCTAATGTTGAAGATTTGGGGGTTTGGGGAAGAAACCACAGAGTCAGGTAGATTATTCCTGACATTGACTACTCTGTTGCTGAAGTTGTATTTCCTGCAATCAAGTCTGGTGCGGTTTATCTTTAGTTTATATCTATTTTGTGCTCTTGTATTGTTTTGGTTAAAGTTGAAGTATTCATTGATAGGTAGGACGTTGCAATATATAATTTTATGTACTATACTTAGATCTAACCGAAGGCGGCGTAGTTCTAGGTTGTCTAGGTCTAAAATACTTACTTACTTAATTTGTCAAAATTATATGTCCCCCATCTAATGAGTGTACAATATACTAAAAACAATATATACAAAGATTATTATTTTTAAAAAAGTTTGAAACAATAAAAGCACAATGTTAAAATAGAAAAAAAAAGACACAAAGCTAATATGGAGAAAAATATCAGGCAAAGAGAAAATGTTAATTATAATGGAGCCATTGCAATATTTCAACAATTACCTTTGGCCCTCAGATTTTGAGGGACCTTCAGAAAGTCAAAAAGATGATGCCAACCTCCTTTGGGAACAAGGGGGGATATCCCACAATGTGGGGGCCATGACAGAAAAACCCAACTGCCAACGACCCACCAAACGTGGTTCCCTAGCCAATGGGACACACAGGATGTATTTTCTACTGGACCTGATGTAAATTGTGGGAGGCGGTCCCTCAAATAACCCAATCCCATATCATGCAGGGAAATTTAATTCAATCATTATTATTGAAAAGCCTTTTCTCACTGAATTCAAGGGCTGTTCTCCCTCCCTAGAATCCACATAAAACTAACCAGTCTCTGTCTTGAATCAAGGGTGTAACGGTTGTGACGGAAAGGTGGTGGCTTTTTCTACCTGTCTTCTTGCTATTCTCCTCCAGGACATTATCCAGAAGGGGGAAACATACAACACACCAATCTATGCACATGACTTCCCAGGCTGGTTTGTGTGCCCACATTAACATCCTTAATTTTAATAACCTTTGAAGAACTTGCTTACCATGGCTTTAATATCTAACCAACAAAGAATTACAAGTGGGCGTGCCCATAACTTATCACCAAGTTTCTTCAAATGTATTAACACAGAAGTGATAACCTTTTAAAACATTTTTTCAAGAGTCCAAGAGACCCTGAGGATATTTTTTTTTGCACAACTAATATTCAATTTTAATTTTAATGAATTTTAACGACATAAATTTATATTTCATAGCCACTCATGCTGTAATGCAGGATGATCCAGCTGTCTGTTCCACATTTCTTATATATTGCACAAATGTTGGTAATAATAAATTGGGTTAGTTTTAGACAAAGGTCTTCTCCAGTGTACTCACTGCTTTGAATCTTTCAAAGGCCACATTAGGACTAAACAGTGCAGGTAAAGGATTTTGATTCAGCCATTCTATGTATATTATATTCTTTTAGGAGAATCTCAGAATGTCCTAAGGTTTCACTACTTAATCATTGATTGAGCTGGTTGGGAACCTCTTTCCCAGAAAAATGTTTTACCAGCTTGTTCTGCCCCAAAGCATAAATCTCTCATATGAAGAAAAACTAAATTTAAATTTTCTACCCAGTAAGACCCAGATATGTCCAGCCATTTTCAATGGCTGACAGATAAAAACAGATCATGCCAGACAAACATTATTGCCTCCTTTAATAAAATAACTAGATTAGCCTATCAGGGAAATGCTTATAGTAGACTTCAGTAAGACATTTGACAAAGTAGACTACTATCTTCTTGATAAGGTAGAATAATATGGGATAGTCTATACCATCACCAGATGGATTCACAATTAGTTCACCAACCATACTCAGTGTGTAATCCTTAATGAAATGACTTCAACATGCAGGGAAACATGTAGTGGGGTATCTCAAGGTTCTGTACTGGGAACACTGCTCACCATTATCTTCATAAATAATCTAGATGAGGGGATTGAAGGGGCCCTCCTCAAATTTGTAGACAACACAAAGCTGGGGGGAATTGCTAACATTTTAGAAGATAGACTCAAGATTCAGAAGATTTGAGCATTAGGCTCTAGCCAGCAAGATGTAGTTCTTTTATGAGAACTGTGAGAGGGATGTAGATGTAGATTGTGATTCATTTAGAAAATAACTGATATGGAGGAGCTGTCAAAAAGTCAGTGCAAGACTCATCAACAGAGAGAGCATAACAATACGTCAAGTGATAGTACCACTTTATGCTGCACTAGTGAGGCCACACTTGCAAATACTTCATTCAATTCTGGTCATAATACAAAAAAGATGTTGAGAGCCCAAGAAAGAGTGGAGGGAAGAGCTGATAAAGGATCTAAGGGCTAAATGGTATGATGAATGATTAAGGGAACTAGATGTGTCTAGTCAAACGAAGAGAAGGATTAGAGGTAACATGATACTTGTCTTCCAATACTTGAAGGGCAGTCGCAGAAGAGCGGTTTGATTTATTCTCCAAAGCACCTGAAGGTAGGGCAGGCATTGATTTCAAGTGGTATAAGGTCTCCTGTCTTGGGCAGGGGTTGGACTAAACCTCCCAAGGTCCCTTCCAACCCTATGATTCTGTGATTCAGTGCTGGGAAAGTAACCAAAGTCCTATTTAGTCCTAAGCAGTGCCTTGCCTGATGGGGGTTTGCAGCGGAGGAGGCTCCAGGAGCAGTTTCTGTGGCTTGGATTTGGGAGACAGGGAGGTCTGTAGCTTGAACCACACACCCCCACATCCTCCCCTTCAGTGAGGTTGCAGCACTCTGCCCATTCCTTCAATTAGCAAAAAACAATAGTTTGAGCTGGACAGCCTTATAAATCTTGTTAATAAATACTTTTTAATTTTTTTAAAATGCTTTTGTATAATAACTATATATAATGGTTGTGAGTTACACAGAATTGTGGGTCTAAGATGGGTGGCCATACAAACCCTTTAAATTAATTAATTAACAGATAATTGAAGTGTCATTGGGGGAGGGGTTGTGATTTGCTTACAAAATGACTGTTTCTGGGCCCCAGAAACTGCAAGTCTCAGCCCTTCCAAAATGGCCAGTGAGGTGCCTCAGACCACTCACAATGAAGATGTTGGAGGAAGAAAGGGGAAAGTTCACCAGAACAAGCAAGGATAATTTTAAGGCTGCCTCAGATAAGGGTTGTGGGAGAGGAAGAAAACCACATTCTAGAAGAAGAGGTTGCTGGTGCAGGTCTGCCAGGGACGAAGTGCTGGGGGAAATGTTGGTAGAGTTACACTGAGCTGGTAGGCAGATGTTGCTTTTTTTTGCAGCGAGCAATATGGCACCTTTGCCTGGTGTGACCGAATTCTCTTCAAAGGGGAGACCATCTCTCAGCTGGCCTATCAGAGCCACCTGTCCTTGAGGAACAGCAACCACAAGCCAGTCAGTGCTGTGTTTGATATTGCGGTAGGTTGACGTAGGCTCAGCTCAGGACCTCCCATCTTCCTGGGCCCTTGTTGGCATCTTCTGTTCCTCACAGTCCTCAGTTTTGCAGCCTGGCATAGTCATTCAATCTGGCCACCAAGACTTCGGGGTCTTCTGCTGTTACATTCTGCCCACTTACATGCACTCAAGTTGCTGCTTTGCTTTTCTGCATGGCATTTTGGTAACTTTGGTAAACCCAAAGATCCCGGCCCTTCGTTGCGTTTAACACAATGAGAGTGCCGTCCTCCTCAAGAAGGACCCTTGACAGTCATGGAGTTTTGCTAAAGAAGGGTATGAGCTTGTAATTGACTCACTTTTGTTCATCCAGTAGATTCCAGGCTATAAAATGCAGCAATTATACAGTATAATAAAACAACAAGGTATGCAACAAATTAGCCATAACATGAGACTGCAACTCAGACTCATACAAAAACAGTTATGCTTAAAGAACAAAATATCTTGACCAAGCTAAGGTGGGACTCTGATAAGAAAGTAGAGAAAGTGCCAGGTATCCTTCCAGTCCCCATCACCACAGAAAATCTTCTTCAGGTTGCATAGAAGAAAAGCTGTAAGAGAACCTTTTTGAATAAGGGCAGGTTGGCTCTATTCCCTTGAGATGGATGCAGTGGCCACCTCTATGGCCTGGTTCTTGTGGCTTAGCTTCTGTGGAAGGTGATTGTGGTAGAATCTGAAGCTGAAGTGAGCAGAGGAGTTAAGAGACTTGTTAATCTGGAAGAGTTTAGGGGGAGGAAGCAGCAAAAAGCAGACCCTCCCTAAACCTTGTGGTGCTTATCTAGTAGCCCTTAGCAGAAGTACTTAGACTTATATACCTGTTCATGGTGTTTTCCAGTCCTCTCTAAGTTAGCATATTGCCCCAAAGAATCTGGGACTTAATTTTACTTACCTCGGAAGGTTAGAAGGCTGGGTCAACCTTGTGCCAGTCAGGATCGAATTCCTGACAGTTGGCAGATTTAGCCTGCAATACTGAGTTCTAACCACTGCACCACCACTAGCAGTTTCTCTAGTGATATCATTAGGCCACCAAGAGTCCAGTTACTAGGCAAGAAGCCATAAACATACCATTTTGACCAGCTACCCGTGTCATCTTGATTCCTTGTGCTGGACAGCAATGCTGATAATTTTGCTGGTACTGATTGTGACTACATTCTGTATGTCCCTTCTAGGTGAAAATGGTGAATGAACAGCTCTACCGCAAAGTCTTTGAGGAAACTGTGAGCTCCATGGACAAGAGGGAGAATGCCAGCATCCCATCAGTCACTCTCTCCAAGAGGGAGGTAAAACAGTGCTATCCAAACAGAGACCAGGGTTAATAGCAGTAACTGTGAGAGTGATCTTGGAGTCTTAGAGGACAACTAATTAAATATGAGCCAACATTGTGCAGCAGCCGCCAAAAAAGCCAATGCAATCCTAAATTGCATTAACAGAGGGATACAATCAAAATCAAGTGAGGTACTAGTATTGCTCTACAAAGCCTTAGTAAGGCTAGACACCTAGATACATCTAGTAACACCTAGAGTATTGCATCCAGTTTTGGTCACCACACTATAAAAAGATGCTGAGACTCTAGAAAGAGTGTAGAGAAGAGCAGACAAGATGAATAAGTGATTGGACACTAAAACATATGATGAACAGTTGCAGAAACTGGGCATGGCTAGTCTTGTGAAGAAAAGGACCAGAGGAGACATGATGGAAATCTTCCAATATTTGAGGGGTTGCCACAGAGAAGAAAAGGCCAAGCTATTTTCCAAGGCACTTGAAGGCCAGACAAGGAATAATGGATGGAAACTGAACAAGGAGAGATTCAACCTAGAAATAAGGATACATTTCTGACAGTGAGAACAATCAAGCAATGGAACAGAACTTGCCTTCGGAAGTTGTGGGAACTTCATCACTGGAGGATTTCAAGAAGAGATTGGACTGTCATTTGTCAAAAATGGTGTAGGGTCTTCTTCTTGGATGGTGGGGTGGACTAGATGATCTACAAGGTCCCTTCCAACTTTGTTAATCTGTTATCTGAGAGGCAGCTTAGCACAGGAGCTGAATTCAGGTAGGAGTGGTCCCTCAAGAGACCATTGGATCAAGGCAACCTTGCTTAGCTGTAGAACTGGGAACTTGATCTGCTATATTGTTCAGAGAACAATAACGTCTGGTTATCTGTCCAAAACATTCTTTAAGAATAATAAATAAATAATTTGGAATCAATTTTCTTCTAGTTGGAGATATTCAGAAATGAAGGGGGCATTAAAATCAAGGGATTTAATCCAATATTGATATTTATCCTGACCTAAACAAGAATACCACCATCAGATGACAAATCAGAATAAGAAGCTATAGGGGTTAGAAATGATAGAAAATATTTATAACCCGGGTGGTACATGTTGGTGGCGGGGTTTCTGTTTAGTTTCAGGTTGTCTTAGCTTCATGTCCGGTCTGCTTCCCATCAGATCCTAAGAAAGAAAACTTCTGACTCCATTAATTTAGAAAAGAAGTGCTTTTATTAAGAATTAACTGATAGCAGCAAAACCAAGGCAAGATCGGGGAAAGGCAAGATCCGCATGAAACTTTCACATTGAAAGTCACCCCAAATCCCTCCCCCCAGGGTCCAGTACAGAACAACCAATCAGCGTCCAATATGATGTTATGGGAAAAGCTCTGCAGGTGTGTGCTCTGGAGTCCCAGGACGGTTGCCTTGGAAAAGTCCAAACAACTCTATGCAGCAATGCCACAGTTCATGAGTGCAAACCTCACTTTCAATTCTCACAGGAACACTTCACAC
Organism: Bungarus multicinctus; assembly: GCA_023653725.1. Classification (NCBI taxonomy): domain Eukaryota; kingdom Metazoa; phylum Chordata; class Lepidosauria; order Squamata; family Elapidae; genus Bungarus; species Bungarus multicinctus. The sequence continues at coordinate 29,315,191 of CM042835.1, forward strand.
CAGCTCTCTGCTCCACCCCAAATGCCAACTCCCATCCCCCACCTGTTTCTATGGCAGCCAAGAGCAAGCAAGCTGCAAACCGCACGCTAGAGTTCCGGCTGACATGAACGTTTCATCCCCAGGCTAGGTGACATCCTTGGTGGGACTTCAGTTGATGTTTTGAACCAAAATTCCTCTGAGGATGTCACCTGGCCTGGTGATGAAACATTCAGAAGCTAAACAAGAAGCTGTAGTGGGTGCCTGGAGAAAATAAGATTTACACTAGTATCATTTCAGCAGTTCAAGGGTAGATCTATAGCAGCTGAACTGAACTGTGGGTCTTTATTCTTCTCCATCTCCAGTTCTTTTTCAAAGATGTGAAGTTTCTGCAGCTACAGGTGGACTTCTTCATCATCCACAATGGGACAATCCCTTGCCAGTTTGAGTTCATCTGCAAGCCACATGAAAGCAGCTATTGCAAGCCATGGTTAACAGCAAAACCCAGCAAGGGTTTCTTGTTATCAGGTGACTTGATGGTTGTGTGGTATGTGCGTGTACCTGCATGTTCTGCTCCAATTTATGTTTGTGCTAGAAAGAAGCAGTCTGTGGATTGCTGTTTGGTCTTGGGTTTGAGAACATGCAATTCATTCTCTGCAATCTTTTTCCCTGAAAAGGTAATTGTATGAGCACCATACTTGAATAACTTTGATTTGTTTCAACTTGCACCACATTGATTTCTGGTCTATATTTCTGACCTTAGATAGTGTTTTGTGCACCCCATTGCTTTTGTTAGACCTCTGATATTTTTAATCCCAACCAGATAATCAATTTGGATCAGTTTCTTATATTTTGTGTCTGGAATATTTCAATATTTCGATGAGGCTATAGTCCGACTTTGTTAAAAAGTTGATCTTTGATCATCTGATCTATCTAAATCTCCAACAACGCTTTCCACCTGCTTATGAGATCTGTGCAAAGTTTTCAGTCATGTTGTTCTTAGTTTACATCTTTCTTCTCTCTTGAGATGCTGAGGTAACTGTTGAGTTGGAAGTGTTTGTGAATAAATCAACAGCATCCCATTTAAACTCTGGAGAAGACCAACTGGAAGACGTTTTAGTTTTACATCTTGACCAGGGCAAGGATTATTTTTTATCTGTGACAGGAAATTATCTCCCCAGCTGCTTTGGGACCCCTATACATGCTCTCATTCACATGAGACAACCCATCCAAGATATATTGCCAGAAACCATCAAGAAGTTGGTGAGATCTTATTGTCATGGTACTGCTCTTCTACCCTGTGATACCCCCATTTGCACAAGGCAAATAAAACAACAAAATTAAATTAAAAATAACAAAATGTCTTTTTTTTATCCAGACACTGATGCCATTGTGGTCAGGAGATGATTTCTTCTGGGATGAGAAGCCCTTGAACTTACCCAAGGAATTGTGGATGATGGTGGACCATCTGTACCGTAATGCTTGCCAAAAGGTGGGTACTCACCTGAGTCTGAGTCTATACATCCTTAATTGTGATAGAAGAATCCTGTTTCAATAGGCAGATATTTAATTCTGAAGTCAAGGATAGAAAAACAATCTTGGGAATGTTTCTATAGATTATTTGACTCAGCCCTGTTCCTTACAGGTAGTACTCATTTAGTGACCACAGTTGTGACTGGCATTCACTAAGTGAACTGTGCTTATGAACTTACTTCATCTTTCCTTTGCTTTACAGACCTGTGAAAGTTGTAAATGCAAGGATTGATCACATTTTTAAAAAATCTCTATCATATCTGTGAAAGGTTGCTAAACGAGGCAGTTCTAAATGAGGACTACCTGTATTACAGTTTCATGTGCAAAAAAAGCTATCGGATGATGGGAGCAGATGTGTGCTTATGGATGCAAATAAGAGGAATGTGTTTTCAGATTTGACAAAATGCAACTGTTTGCATGTAACTTCCATCTTCCTCTGGTTGGTTCTGTTACCACTGCTACCCCTCACCTGCAGAAGGACCTGTTCCAGCAGCCTGGTCCTCGAGCTGAGTTTCCGGAGATCCGTGACTGCCTGGACACAGGGATGTTGGACACACTCGGTATTGTTTGGGGAAGGCCTTTTCCTTTCACCCTTGCATTCATTCCATGGTTGCCCTTTAAAGCTGCTTCTGTGCCACTGTCTAATAGCCTCTTGAAGAGATGCCAGTTCTATAGAGAACTGAGCTGCATCCCCAATCCCACCCCAGGAGAAACTTTTTGTCTCCTTAAATGGCTTCTGTATGGACAAAGCCAATTTCCCCCCATACCGCCTTTTACTCATGGATATTTGTTCACAAAGCTTGTGGGCCCACAGATTGTATCAGTCACTCTGCTTGGCTTTTCAGACCTGAGGCTATCATTGCCTTCTGTTGGGGGCTTCAGATGTAGGTCCTTAATGGACATCCCCCCCACACACACACATAGAAGAAGATTAGGGCTTTCTCAGGGTCAGAGTAAGCAGCCCTTTTCCTTTCCTTATCATTGTCAGTTGGCAGCAGCTGCTCTTTGGCTGAAGTTCTGCTTCTCTTCTTGGAGAGTCTTCCAGAGCCAGTTATCTGCTTCCAGCTGTATGATCGCAGTATGGAAAGTGCCGGCAGCTATAGCCTGAGTAGCCAGGTAAGGGAGTCCAGGGAGGAAAAGGAATGTGTAACCATCCTGGGCATCTCTAGGTCAGCAATGGCTCTCCACCTCTTTTCCAGGTAGTTTCCATGCTCCCTGAGTGCCACAAAAATGTCTTCAATTATCTGATGGCATTTCTACGAGAACTGCTGCGACATTCTGAGAAAAACCACTTGAATTGGCATATCCTTGGTAAGCAAGATTGAACCCCCTCTGGGAGTGCAACAGCATCTGGGCTGAGGTTGAGAGGAGAGGGTATATTTGCTCTGCGATGGCTGGCAGCAGGGAGCCAGAAGTCTCCTCTCCACTTGTAGAATGGTTTTTCTCTCTGGCGCAGCATTATTCCTCACTCCCATACCAAGGTTTAGTGCTCTTCAGCATCTTCATAAACAATTTAGATGAGGGGATATAAGGTGAACTCATCAAATTTGCAACCAACACCAAGCTGACAGGAATAGTCAATACCCCAGAAGATAGGCTCAAGTTCCAGATGGATCTCAACAGACTTGAAGCTATCTAACAAAATGAAATTCAATGGTGAGAAAACTAAGGTTTTACACTCAGGCAAGAAAAACCAAATGCACAGGTATAGAATAGGTGGTACCTGGCTCAATAGCACTAACTGTGGCTAGGTGTCTTAGTGAGCCACCACTTAAATATGAGCCAACAGTATGCTGCATCTTCCAACAGAGAAATAGTTTCAAGATCCTATGAAATGCTAGTAGCACTTAATATTGCACTGGTAAGACTGCACTTGGAATACTGCATCCATTTCTGATCACCATGATGTAAAAAAATTGCTGAGGTCATAGAAAGAGTGCAAAGAAGAGCAACAAAGATGATAAAGAGTCTGGAAGCTAAACCATATAATAAAGTCTTAAGGAAACTACAGTAGATATGATCTAGCCTAACAAAGAGAAGGATTAGAGGTAACCTAATAATTTGACTCCCAGTACCTATGTGTATGTGGGGAACTGTCACAGAGAAGAGGCAGGTAATTGTCCAACAGAGATGAGGGCAAAGACAAGAATTAACAGATAGAAAACCATCAAAAATATATCTTACCTGGAACTAAGGAGTCAGACAGTGAGAACAATTAATCATTGGAACAGCTTGTCTCCAGATGCTGTGGAGATCACGGGAGGTTTAAAAAAAAGATTGGACAACCATTTCTCTGGAATGGGATAGAGTCTCCTGCTTGAGAAAGGAATTGGATAGAAGACTTCCAAGGTTGCTTCCCTTCCTTTGATTCTATGTTCTAACTATGCTGTCCTTCAGGAAGGCTGCGAGATCTGGCTCTTCCAGCAAACCCTGGTGGAAAGCTTTCCGGATCCCCTGGCATTCTGTGGCTCATGTTTTGTATTTTGTGTGTGTGGTTTACTATTTGACTATTTGGCTCTGCTTTGATTCCTATATTACTCTTTTAATCCAAGTGCTTTCTTGATCATTGTGCAGCCTTATATATTCAATAACTTAAATAACTTAAGTTTGAAGCCCTGACTGCTTCCTTCTTTCTCTGGTCAGCGAGTGTGTTTGGGCCTGTCCTGCTGCGTCCTCCACCTGACCACCCAGCACCTAACATAGCTGAGAAACAGAAGGCCCAGCAGTTCCTCCAGCACTTCCTTTCCCAGGAAGAAAGCTCACCTTGAAGGCTTGGGGGCTGTAAGATCATCAGTGGGATTCCTGGGAAGATGATTCGGTATATTCAGACAATTATATGCTTTATTGCTTTTAAACTTTAAAAAAATAAAGATAATATTTTAAAAATATACAGGTCAGTTACGAAGAAGCAATTTAAAAAAACTAATAATGGGTTTTGGTATTAAAGGAGTGACTAATATGGATTCTGACTCTTCATATCCCAATTTCTATGAGAAAAACATCAGTCTCCTCCATCGTTTTTTTCAACTCTAATTCAGGTGCTTTAATTTAAATAAATGAATTATTTTAAGATATTTCCCACTCTTTGTAATTCAGACAGAGCTTCTGTAGAGGCATGAAAGTGGCTGTTTTAAGGAGCTGCAAGGTAAAAAAGAAAGCAGACACAGCTTTCCCTTCCCTGCTGTCTGCCACCCAGCCACACTGTTCCCCTTGCTTCCATAGCCTCCATTCCAAATCACATCCTGGCTGTCTTTGGCAGTTGTCCTTCTTTGGATTTCAATGTCACTGACTGTGTAAAAGCATTCATAAGGCCTGGAATTGGAAGTCCAACCTTGGGACTCTACCTGGACATCCCTAGCCTGGCTTGAGTGCCCTCCTCCCCTATCCTGTTTGGGCATCTCCCAAATTTAAAACGAAGTGAAATAAAGAGACCAAGACAGAATCATCTCCATAGGGCAGGCTAACCCATTCTCACTGGATCTGGTGGGCCTGGAGAATGGAACTTGGGCCACCAGATCTCAGCCAAGAAGCAACACAGTCAGAGTAGTTCAGCACTGTTCTTGAGTCCATTTCTGGGCATTGCAGTGAAGAAAGGTGATCTTGCGCTGCTTAAAGATTCTGAAACATGCATAAAGAGGACTATTGCGAAGATCCCATTTTGTCCCTTAAATCAAAGAGTGGACTTCTGTTGTACTTGGAAAGAAATTGGTGTCAAAAACACTAACATGGGGGAAGGGTGGGGAGGGGGCAGGTTTGAACAGGAAACAAAGACAAGTTAATGGAGAGGCTGAACTCCAGGAAAGAGGAGCTGGCCTGGGGTTGTTTGCCACCAGAGAGGACAGAGAGAGCCTTTTCCTGATGCAGAAGGAGTTAGAGGAGCACCTCGCACGGTGGAGAGACAGTGAAAATAAGCTTAAATACATACTGTCGAACCTGGAAGACCCAGAGTTCCAGGAACATATTCATTGCTTTGAGGAGGCAAACAAAGAATGCGAAAACAGCATTCAGGAAGGCAGAAACTCCCTCCAGGCCGCAATCTTCAATGTGCTTTAAAAGGAACAAGGGAGAAGGGAGAAGTCCACTCCGACATAGGTCTTCAATCACAAACAGTTTCTTCCCACCATTCTAAGAAAGCCTCCTCCCTCCATCCCAAACCGGTTAGATTGCAAGCAGATTCCAGTGTCTTGCGCTAATTCTCTGCTGCTGGCTCTCACCATCCTTCCAGAGCATCCTCCCATCATAGCAGGATTCAAGAAAAAGGGGTTTATGACTGTTTTTCATGTTCACAACTGTTGCAGTGTTCCCCTGGTCATCTGATCAGAATCCAGACACTCGACAACTGATTCATGTCTATGATGGCTGCGCTGTCCTGGGTTCATGTGATCGATCCTCTTTCGCAACCTCCTGACAAGCAAAGTCAATGGAGAAGCCAGATTCATTTAACAGCCACGTCCACTTGCTCTGCCTGGCTGTGGGCCTTGAACTCCGCAAGATGGAAACTCTGGAGCTGCTGCACTCACCTTCCTTCTGCCCTGACTTTCCAAAAAGACCAGGACTTTGCCTGAGAAGGAGTATCAGTTGCACAATTCACATTAAATGTGCAATCACATTTCCTCACATTCAATGAGGAAAAAGTAGAAGACAGTAGAAAAATCCAAACAAAAAGCAAAAATTGAATGATAGGAAATGGAAAGAAGGACACCCAAAAGCTCATATGGGTGGTCTGGAAATCAAAAGGGAATATTGGGAGAGCTGAGATTCAGAATGTTCAAATTGGCAACGGAGGCCAAGAAGAAACAAACACCTTTCTTGAGCTGTTTACCAGTTTGGCCAGAGAAGGGCTTGCCTTTGCTCCAAATGCTCAAGCTTGATCTGTCAAGAAAGCTTCAGTTTGGATTTTTGCACTGTGGGGGGAATTAAGCATAGTGGCCTAAAGGGGTGAAAATCTGTCAAAGTTGGGAAAGCACAGGTGTCAAATTCATTGAAAAATACTTATTTTAAAACCATAGCTTAAAATATAGAATTGAAAGTTGGTTACTGAATGTAAGAAAAGCAGTCTATGATGTGTTGAAAGAAATATTCTTCTGGGTTCAGTTCCAAATGGGGAAAAAGACACTAAAAACATGGAGGTTGGAAGGTTTAATGGTGGACAGGACCACATGGCCTGGAGCTCCAGAGTGAAAGGGAAGAGATACTGAGAGTGTTGGGTTTTATACCCTCTGTTGGGATTTGAATTGGAGCTTGTATTCTAATTGGTTGTCAGACTCCCAGGGGCAACTCTGTAGGCTGTCCTGAGTTCCAGGCTTGGCCTAGCCTTGCTGGGTGATTATGCCCTTAAAATTATTGAGTCTATCATCTGCACCTCTATAACTGTCTAGTTTGGTTCTGCAACCCAACAGGACAGACACAGACTTTAGAGGATAATTAGGACTGCAGAAAAAACAATTACTACCCCCCTGCCTTCAATCGAGGACCTGTATACTACACGAGTCAAAAAGAGGGCTGTGAAAATATTTACAGAACCCTCACATCCTGGACATAAACTGTTTCAACTCCTTCCCTCAAAACGACGCTATAGAGCATTGCACACCAGAACAACTAGACACAAGGACAGTTTTTTCCCGAAAGCCATCACTCTGCTAAACAAAAAATTCCCTCAACACTGTTCAACTATTTACAAAATGTACACTACTATTACTGTTAATCTTCTCATCACTCCTTATCACCCATCCCCTCTCACTTGTGACTGTAACTTTGTTGCTTGTATCCTCACGATTTATATTGACTGTTTCCTAGTATGATTTGATGTTAATTGTACCCTATGACTATCATTAAGTGTTGTACGTTATGATTCTTGATTCTTAACAAATGTTCCTTTTCTTTATGTATACTGAGAGTATTTACATCAGGACAAATTCCTTGTGTGTCCAATCACACTTGGCCAATAAAGCTATTCTATTCTATTATATTGGCAATTTCTATAGCTTTACTTGGAGTTCCTTCTTATGTAAAGTATTCTGGCCCAGGCTTTAATCATTAACAAAGATGGGGGTGAGATTCTGCTTTTGGGGTGAGTTTCTGCTTCTTGAGTTTCTACTTTTTTTAGGGGAAATATTCTGCCTTTTAAATATTTCCTAGGCTATTTCAATTTTCTAGGAGAGGAGTGGGTGCTAACTTCCTACAATCCCTCATTTTTTAAAAAAACATGTGAGAGTTTTGACAAAAGATTAAAAGGTGATCAGATCAGGGAGACTTGATGGGTGCTTTTAATTTTTTTTCTGATGAAAAGGAAAGGCATTGAAAAAGAGGCAACAGAAAAGGATTCCTTCAGTGGCTCTCAAAAGCTTTCAACCATGGAGATCTAGCAGCCTGGGAAAACTTCTGTTTTTTTTTTTAAACAGTATCCAATTTTTCATGCCAAATAATTTTCAGATGTTTGATGTACTTTTTGTGAGCTTATAGTCAGGTTGTAAGCACAAGCCTCTACATTCTTCACAACCTTTAAATTACAGGCTGCCCGTTTCCAAGGTTATGGTTACTACCTGCTAGTTCTTAGCTTCCAGGGTTTGTGAGGCCAAATTGAGGTTAGCCAGTGTGCAACCAGGCTATTTAATATTTTTAAAGTTACACACAATGAGCCCTGGGACTTCTACTCATGAGACCACCAGTGCAACATATCTGCTTTACTGGGCAACTGGACAGCATCATTTGTGAGTCAGAGTTAGGACTTGGAGTTTGGAGATCTTTTTTCTGCTATCTCTTCAGAAATTGCCTGAGGGAGATGTACCCACCAGGTTTCTTAGCATTTCATCAGCCTAGGTCTCAGGGAAGGGGTGGTGGGGTGGAGGTGCTTATTAGAGAGGTCCTTTGTCCTAGGGAGGCCACTGTTCCTCAGACGACTGGTTGTGAGTCTCTCTTTGTGAAGTGGGGACAGGGGGTTCAGATGGGCCTTTTGATAATGTATCTGGCTCCCTGCCACGTGTCATTGGCCCTGCCCGGACTCCTCGAGGTGATAGCCGAGCTGGCAGTTGGGACCCCTAGGCTTTTAGTCATGGGGGATTTCAACCTGCCATTGCTCGGGGAAACCTCTGGGGCAGCTCGGGAGTTCATGGCTTCCATAACGGCCATGGACCTGACCCAATTAGTCTCTGCCCCTACTCATATAGGAGGACACACGCTGGACCTGATTTTTGTCTCTGGCCAGTGGTTGAATGACTGTTAATTTCGGGGACTTAGTTATCAAACCCTTGTCATGGACAGACCATTCTCTTCTCAGACTGGACTTCTGTACTGCCAGCCCCCACCGCAGGGAGGCGGAGCCGTGTAGATGGTTCCGCCCCAGGCGCCTGATGGACCCTGAACGGTTCCAGAGGGAGCTTGGGCCATTTCCCGAGACTCTGGCTCACAACTCGCCTGGAGACCTGCTGGCCACCTGGGATAGGTTGGCTGCCGGGGCTCTGGACCGAGTTGTGCCTCTGCGACCTCTGACTCGGCACAGATCCCATTTAGCTCCGTGGTTTACGGAGGAGCTACGGGAGATGAAGTGCCGGAAAAGACGTCTAGAGAGTGTTTGGAGGGCTAGCCGCACTGAGTCTGACCGGACACAGGTGAGGTCCCACATTAAGACTTACCTTGTGGCGATAGAGGCAGCGAAGCATTTCTCCGCCCTTATTGCGTCGGCAGAAAATTGGCCTGCCGCTCTGTTTAGAGTGACCCGCTCTCTGCTCGAGCCAAGAGCGCGGGATGACCTCTTGCAGGGTAGGGCAGAAGAGTTTTCCCGATTCTTGCACGATAAAATCGCTCAGATTCGGGACGGGCTGGACTCCAATTGGGTGGTCCCAGGGGAGGTGTCCGGGGCAGGTCTTGAGACTATTATCTGGGAAGAGTTTGACCCTGTGATCGCTGAGGGTGTGGACAGGTTGCTGCGGGGGGCTGAATACCACCACATGTTTGTTGGACCCGTGTCCCTCCTGGTTGGTTTCGACCGCCAGGGAGGTGACACAAGGCTGGCTCCAGGGGATTATCAACGCTTCATTGAGAGAGGGGTCGCTCCCTACTGCCCTGAAGATGGCGATGGTGCGGCCCCTCCTCAAGAAGCCTGCCCTGGACCCGGCTGTTTTAAATAACTATCGTCCAGTCTCCAACGTTCCTTTTTTAGCGAAGGTTGTTGAGAGTGTGGTGGCACGTCAGCTCCCTCAGTACCTGGACTTACCTTGATCCATTCCAATCGGGCTTCAGGCCCCGGCATAGTACCGAAACAGCATTGGTCGCATTGGTCGATGATCTCTGGAGGGCCCGTGACAGGGGGTTTTCCTCTGTCCTGGTCCCGTTAGACCTCTCGGTGGCTTTTGATACTATCGACCATAGTATCTTATTGTGGCAATTGGAGGGGTTAGGGATTGGGGGAACTGTCTTGCGATGGTTCTCCTCCTTCCTCTCCAACTGCTCGCAATTCGTGTTGACGGGGAGGGAGAGGTCCACCTCTAGGCCCCTCATTTGTGGGGTGCCTCAGGGATCGGTCCTCTCCCCTCTTCTGTTCAACATTTATGTGAAGCTGCTGGGGGAGATCATCCGTGGTTTTGGGGTGCGGTGTCATCTGTATGCAGATGATACCCAGCTTTACATCTCCACCCCAGGCCACCCCAATGATGCTGTGGAGGCTATGTCCCGGTGCCTGGAGGCCGTGCGGAATTGGATGGGCGGGAACAGGCTCTGGCTCAACCCATCCAAGACCGAGTGGCTGTGGTTTCCGGCGGCCCGATATAGTAAGCTGACTCCGTCGCTGGCTATTGGGGGAGAGATTCTGCCCCTCACAGGGAGGGCTCGCAATTAGGGTGTCCTCCTGGATGCACGGCTGTCTTTAGAAGACTATATTGCGGCCGTCTCCAGGGGGGCTTTTTATTGGGTTCGCCTGATTTACCAGTTGCGGCCCTTTCTGGATCAGGACGCCTTACGCACGGTCACTCATGCCCTTGTCACCTCTCGCCTGGACTACTGTAACGCTCTCTACATGGGGCTCCCTGCGGGGAGCACCCGGAGACTCCAACTGGTACAAAATGCGGCCGCGCGGGTGATAATGGGGGCGTCACGAAGCTCCCATGTGACGCCTCTCCTGCGCGAGCTGCATTGGTTGCCGGTGGTTTTCCGGGTTCGCTTTAAGGTTCTGGTTCTGACCTTTAAAGCGATCCATGGCATTGGACCAGGTTATCTGCAGGACCGCGTTCTGCAGGTGATCTCCAACAGACCTGTGCGTTCCCACAGGGAGGGCCTTCTCCGGGTGCCGTTGGCTTCTATGTGCCGTCTGGCGGCCCCCAGGAGTAGGGCCTTCTCTGTGGGGGCCCCCGCCCTCTGGAATGGTCTGCCCCCAGAGATACGCACCAACACCAATTTTGAATATTTGGGGTTTTAATTATTTTATGGGGGAGGGGCAAAATTTTTAAATTTTTTAAATAGCCTAAATTATTTAATTCGTTTTTAACTTTTGTACAGTGTATTGGGGTTTATGATTGGCTGTGCACCGCCCTGAGTCCTTCGGGAGAAGGGCGGTATATAAGTATTAGTATAAATAAATAAATAAATTAGCAAGGCAATATGACTGCTTGGGCCTTAGTGCCTCAGAGCAGCAAACAAAAACAAAACAAAACAAAAAACACATTAAAATTGAAGCTAGGAGCAGCTTTGCGTGGAGGTAGGTGAAAGGGGTTAGCCTCTAATTCTAAATGGTGTGTCTCTATGTATGTGCCTGTGTATGCAGCTAGTTTTACAATACAGTTAATACAAACGTGGACAATTTTCCCTCCCACTAGACAGAAGTACAAGGTGTTCAGAACTTGCTGGGCCAGCCACTCTTACATACAATCCTTACATGAATATATCAAACTGGTTACAATATAAATGATACAAGAAGGAAAACATTATAATGGATTTCACATTACAATTAATTTTCAATTACAATGAATTTCCGCCCTCCCCCCATAATCTTTCTAACTGTCTTCTGGGGATTGAAAAGAGTCTTTTAGTCTTTTACTGGTCCATCTCAGGGTCCTTTCCTTTACGTCTCTGGGTGGCATAGGCTTGGCTTGGTGATATGGGTGGGCAGCCAGGCTTGGGAAGGTCTGCCCACTCTGGTTTGCTGTAATGACTTTCAGTGGAGGCTGGATCCAAACCCAATTCCTGGCTCCAATGGATGGAATGTCTCTAGGGGGCAACATCTGCTTCCACATGTGGCAGGGCTGAAAGACACAGAACAAGAGTCCCCTCCGCCTTCTGCTGGTAATTCTACCAGGAAAGGCATTGTAAAAGGATTAGAGATTTTTTTTGGGGGGCGGGGGGTAGATAGCTTGCAGGCACGGTTTGAGGATGAAGAAGAATAACACATCAGTATTGCAGTTACTAAACAGATATATCAGTTTCAACAAAATGGAGACACAACAAATGAGAAGGGAAAAACTGGATTCACAAGCTTCAGGAAAAAGGATGAACAGGTAAAATCATTTAAACACACAGTAAATGCAAGGATGAAGCTTTTCTTGTAAATGAACTTAAAATGTTCACTAATAACCTTGGGTTTTTCTTAAAAGCACAGAGGAAAGAAAATTGACTCTGGTCCTCATCCAATCTAGTTGGCCAGACCAGACTGGGAGAAGACAATTTATCTCAGTGTTTTTAATTAACAATTTAACATTAATATCTGAATGGGTCAGAGACACTTAACAGTTGCAACAGTTACCTCGAGGACATACAAAGACTTAGACAAACACACGTGCACGCACACACACACAAACAAAGGACACAGAGAGGAAAACAAAACTCTTGAGGTATACACACATACTGATCATTCCCGCAATAAATACCTCAGTTAAATTGGGGAAGGCATAAATCTTAAGGAACAAACCACGTGGTTGCATAGAAGACAGAGAGACACAGAAAGAAAGAATTTTTTAAAAATTCCATGTGATCCTGTTTATATATTGCCCTTTTAAGTATCTTTATTTACCACATTGGTCTTCCTGTATCCCTCAGCAAAGCCCATTCTCTACATATACATTTTGTCTTTTTCTTACTCATGCCGGCTAGGGTCAGCATCTGCCGCTCATCCCAAGCCTCCAACAGTTCTCCCAGGGGGTTCCATTCCACTCAGAACCCTTGAACTACTGCTTCCCATGTTCCCCTTCTGATGTGGGGTTTCACACTTTGGCCTAGTCGGGTCAGTCAGCGACCCGACTTTTATGAGCAAGAAAAGTTTCAGAAGAGAAAATTAAACAATTTGGAAAAAGTGGAATTACCTAAAGTACCAGAAAAAGTAAAAACTATGTTAAATGAACAAATATCAATGATGGAATTATCAGACATGATCAATAGACAAAATAATAATAAAACACCAGGGCCAGATGGGCTGCAGGCAGAATTTTACAAATGTTTACAAGATACCTTAGGCCCATCAATGTTGGAAGTCCATAATGAAATATTGATTGATGAAAAGGTACCAAATTCATGGATGAAAGCAAATATTACTTTGATTCCAAAAGATTCAGAATTAATGCAGATAAAAAACTATACTCATATCTTTATTGAACACTGACTATAAAATATATGCTTCAATAATGTCAGAGACAGTAAAAAAGTTTCTTTTTTTAATTTTGAAAGCTTTATTTGACATACATTTAAAACAAATCAATACACACACACACACATATATATATACATATATAAATTTTACAGCATATATTGAGCAATGGTTTCTTTTTTTCTTTATCTTTATCATTGACGTGATCTGCCTTGTTAAAGTAACACTTCGTTCTTTTAATGTTTTAATTTCTCTACATCTTTTATAATTAAATGCACGTCTGCTATCATTTCAATAACTTATCCAAATATCAGATATTACCTTTTTTTTAACCACTCATACCAAGTATTCCATATTTCATAATAGTCACTATATTGTTTATTTTTCAGCAATTTAGTTAAGCTATCCATCTCAGCACATTCATGTATTTTTTTAATTACCATATCCTCCGAAGGGGTAAAGGATAGTTTCCAATTTTGTGCATATGTTATTCTAGCTGCAGTTATGTTATGCAAAATTAAGTATTGATATTTTTTCTCCATATTTGAGTCTATCATGCTCAATAGGAAGGTTTCGGGTTCAAGTTTTAGTTTTCGTTTTGTTATATCTAAAATCCGATTTCTAATATTTCTCCAAAATTTCTGAGCACATGTGGAAATATGTTCCTTGTATATAGTTGCATTTTCAACAATTGGGTGATAGATTGGGGAACATTTTAGCCAATCTCGCAGGGGGTAGATGCCAGCGATAAACCATTTTATATAGATTTTCTTTGTACGAGATTGACATAGTTAATTTGTAGTTTGTTTGCCAGATATGTTCCCATTTATCTTATTCAATACTATGACCTAAGTTTTTAGCTCAAATTGTCATGGATTCTGTAATTGTTCCTTCTTTTAGTTTATAATCCAAGAGGTATTTATATATTTTACTAATTGCTTTCTTTTCCTCTCCTAACCATATTTTATCCAATTCTTGTGGGATCATATTAAAGCCAAATTGTTCTCTGTCTCTTTTGTAGTGGGTTTGTATTTGTGCAAAGGGCCACCATGCTATCTCTTTTCCTTGGATTTGTATTTGATGTTTATTTTTAAGGTCTCCAGAATCGTATAATAAATCCTTATACCTAATTATATTTTCATAATCCAATACATTTGGATGTGTAACTGCTTCCAGTATGGATAGCCACAATGGAACCTTTGGATAGTGGTTTTTAAAAATCTTTTCCCAAATCTTAAGCAATACATTTCTTACATAGTGCCTTTGGAAATATGAATGTTGCTTAGATTTTCCATCCCACATAAAAGCGTGCCAGCCAAGTTGGAGATCGAATCCCTCTAATATTAGTAACCTTCTATTTTCTAATTTAACGCAATCCTTAAGCCAATTTACTACAGCTGCATTATAGTATAATTCAAAATCTGGAAGGCCAAATCCTCCTTTTTTTTTAGCATCCTGTAATAGTTTATATTTCACTCTGGGTTTTTTCCTCTGCCATATAAATTTAGATATTGATTTATTTAATTCTACAAAAAAGTTCTTTTCCAACTTGACTGGTACTGTTTGAAAGAAAAACAACCATTTTGGTAAAATATTCATGTTTACTATTGAAATACGTCCCAGTAGCGATACCTGCAGTTTGGCCCAATTATCTAAGTCTTTACTATTGCACTGTTAATTTGTCATAATTATCTTTTTTAATCAATGAACATCTTAGCAGTCAACCATATTCCCAGGTATTTTACTTTGTTTATCACCTGCATACCTAATTTATTTGCTAGTTCTTCTTTCTGGTCCTTTGTACAGTTTTTTGCTAATATTTTTGGGTTTTTTTATTAATTTTTAACCCTGCCACCTTTCCATATTCTTTTATTTCCTTTAGTAGTATAGGGCTCATTTCTAAGGGTTCTTCTAGTATAAATACCATATCATCGGTGAATGCCTGAAGTTTATATTCCTCTTTTTTAATTTTTAGTCCTCTAATTTCTTGATTTTTTCTGATTTGTACTAAAAGAGTTTGTTCTGCCAATATATACAGCAGGGGAACTAAGGGGCAGCCTTTGTCTTACTCCCTTACTTATCTTTATGGTATCTGTATTTTCCCTGTTTATTAATATTTTTGCAGTTTGCATATTATAAATTGTCTTAATAAATCCTATAAAATTTTCACCGAATTTCATACTCATCAATTGTTTAGTGAGAAAGTTCCAGTTCAAATTGTCAAATGTCTTTTGGGCATCTAGGAATATCAGTGCCATTGTCTTAGTTGAGTGTACTTCATAATATTCTAATATATCCATAATAGTTCTTGTATTTGTTTTTATTTGTCTATGGAGGAGGAAACCATTATGAATAATTATGAATAATTCTACTTAATACTCTCTTTAATCTTTCCGCCAATATTGTGGCCATTATTTTATAATCTACATTTAAAAGTGATATTGGTCTATAATTTTGAATTTTTTGTGGGTCTGGTTGTTCTTTATGAATGAGAGTGATATATGCTTCCAACCATGATTTAGGGATATTGGCATTCTCTAAGGCTTCATTATACAGACCCACCTCTAAAATTTCCTCTAAAATTTATTGGAATTTCTTGTAGAATTCTGAGGGAATTCCATCTGGGCCAGGGGTCTTATTTGTTTTTTATATTCCAATTGCCTTCCTAATTTTTTCTATAGATATTTTACTATTCAAATTTTGTTTCTCTTCGTCAGTGATTTCAGGCAAATTCTTTTCATTCAACTATTGGTCAATGGATTCTTCTGGTATTTCTTCCTGAAAGTTTTATAAAAAGTTTTATAAAAAGTAAAGTTTTATAAAAAACTCCTTAGCAATTTCTTTCTGCGTGTATAATTTCCCTTCCTGGTCTTGAAGAGCTACTATTCTTTTTACTATTTCCTGATCTTTTTTAATTTTATGGGCTAACCACCTCCCTGGCTTATTTGCATTTTCAAAATAATTTTGTTTTGCTAATTTAATTTTTCGGGCCAAATTTTCCTGTACATCTAAATTTATCTTATGTTTTACCAAATCTATTTCTTTTTTAATATTTGAATTGTTCGGGTCTTGTTGTCTACTTGTTTCCAGATCTTTCAATTTCTCCCTCCATCTATTTAGTTGCTGTCTTTTTTCTTTATTCTTTTTAACATTATAAGCAATAGTTAGACCTCTTACATAAGCTTTGGTCGTATCCCAAAAGTTCTGTAGGGAGGTATGTTCTCTTTTATTTCAAAAAATATATTCAATTCTTTCTTGATCATTTCAATGTATTCTTTGTCTCTTAATGGTATTGTTAAATGTCCATCTTCCAATTTTTCTCCTTCCCTTCCATTTAATTTGAATAGGGTTATGGTCAGCCCATAGATTTGGCAAAATCTCAATCCTTTCAATATTCTCGATTAAAACCAGGGTCCATCCATATCTGATCTATTCTAGACCAGGAGTGGTAGGGATTTGAAAAGAAAATATATTGTTTTTTATTTGGATTTAATTCTCTCCACATGTCTTTCAAGTTCTCTTACCATATTATTAAAAGACAAGGGGAGTATTCTCCTTTTTTTTTTAAACGATCTATAATCTTTATCTTTATCTGAATATACATTGGCATATTCAAACTCTACTTGGTGAAGCCTATTATAAAAATCTTTTTGATTTATATTCGGGGCATATATTGTAGCTAATAGCATCTTTTTTTGGTTTACAATTATTTCTATAAAGAGCATTCTCCCTTCTTGATCTTTATATATTTGTTTATGTTGGAGCCAGTCTTTTACATATACTACAATACCTCTTTTTTTTTTTTTTCTTTGCAAGTGCCGAATACATTTAACCCAAATTTACATTCTTTAAAAGATCTGCTTGATTGTCTGGAACATGCACTTCTTAGATACAAGTTATGTCAGCATTTTGTTTTTTGAGTTTTTCAAATATTGTTTTCTTTTTGATGATAAGTTTAAGCCATTGATATTAACTGAAAATAAACTAATTTCCCTATCCGTGTCACTGACTGTGAGAGGCATTTCTTATTTCGTTCCTTGTTCTAGGTTCTCTTCTTCTTGGTCTATTATCTTCTTCTTCTCTAGAGTTTTGGGGTTTGGATTGTGTATTGGATTCTTTTTCACCGGAGAATTGTAATTGTAATTGACTTCTTGTAATTAAATTGTCTCTACTTTCTTGTTCTTCCTCGGGTCCTAGATATCGTTCACGGAATTCCTGTGCCTTTTCAATTGTATCAATTTTATATTTTTTATCCTGCCATGAGACTAAAAGCCCCTCTGGGGTGAGACAGCTAAATGAAATACCATTTCTAATAAGTTGGGTTGATAGAAATTAGTAGCCCCTTCTCTGCTCTCTAACTCTCCTGGGTATTTGTTTTAATGTGACCACTTCATGATCTTTATTTACAAGTGGTTCATCTCTGGTCTTACTATAGACCAGGTCTTGTGTTGTCTTCCTCACAAATCGGATGTGAACTTCTCGTGGTAATCTATGTCTCCTCACATAATGTATGTATACTCTATAAACCTCATCTACATTATTTTCAATTTCTGATTTGGGTTTCTGTACAGCTGCTGCTATCAGGTTCGTCATGACTGCATGCAGATCTTCCTTTCTGTCCTCCATCACATTTTGAAACCTAAGATAAAATGATGCCTTTTCTAATTCCATGGATACCAACGAATCCCGGAGCTCACAAGAGAGGACTTTCCAATTTTGTTCTGAATCCTCTAATTTCTTCTCCACCATCTCCGTTCTTGCCTCTACTAAATTTAATTTATGTTCATTTTTTAGCACTACTTCCTGCATCTTTCCAATCTTAGCGTTCAAAGTTTGTATTTCATTTTTTACATCTCCTATTTCAGTTCTCATCTCTGTTTTCATGTTTTCATGATTTTTCGCTATTAATTCATGGGTTTTTGCCATCATTTCCTGCACCAAAGTAAGCATTGTCTGTACTCACTGCAGGCTTTGAGCTGAGCTAGTTTTTTCTGCCAATAACATTGTGTCTATAGATCTCTGCCCTGCAGGTGAAGACATCGTTGATGTAGTTTTCTTTCCTGATTTTACATTTGTAGATGATGTTGTCGCCATTTTGACTATCTGTAGCAACTCTCTCCAGTCTACCATCCGCTGTCCCTAATAGAGCACTATTTTCCTCTCCTTCTCAATTCAGTGATAATGTTAATACACGTATTATGTTATTAATTACCAAAATTCTGTTCAAAAGTTTCACAATCAACTTTTTGTTCCTAGTTTTACTCAGTAATCCTATTCCTCTATTGCAATATTTAGGAAAATTCCCTATTAATCAAATACACACTTGTTTACTCGTAAAATCAATCGTTTTCCCCTAGATTTCTTATATAATATTTTTAAACAAAAATTAATTCGTATAAATTGTCAGTAGCAGAAAAGATATAAAGGTAATAGTATTATATAGTTATTCTTTGACCATCTAATTCATGTGTTTATAATATTTATACAATCACCTCCAACAATTATTCAATTAATTCAAGAAATTCAATCAATATTCAGCAATACTCTATATATAAATTTCTAATATATTTAGCTCTATCAAACTAAATTTCTATCAAAAACACTTAAATAGATTTATATTTTACCAGTATCCACTTGGGGGGCCCAAAAGCCCTAGTAATAAGCAGCATATACAATGGAATGAAGGCTATTGCCGAGCACTTAGCATGGTGCTCCGTAGACTGTAAGCTGCCCTGAGTCTCCGGAGAAGGGCGGCATATAAATGTAAATAAAATAAATAAATAAATAAAATAAATCTTTTAGATCAAATCCAAAGTCCTTTTGTTGGCTATCTGTCTTATAGCAACTCCTAATTCAAAATGTCCTTGTTCCAAATTGCA
The DNA here is from genome assembly GCA_023653725.1 of Bungarus multicinctus. NCBI lineage: Eukaryota > Metazoa > Chordata > Lepidosauria > Squamata > Elapidae > Bungarus > Bungarus multicinctus. The sequence continues at coordinate 29,334,145 of CM042835.1, forward strand.
CAGTCACTTTCAGGATTCATGTATCTGTCATTTCTTCAGAGGAAGAGGAAAGGGGGGGGGGGAACTGATAAAGAAATCCTTGCTTGATGTAACCTGAATATATTTAACCTTGTATCGAATATGCACACCCATACATGATACAATGGGGGGGGAAGGAAACCAGATGGCCGGAACCTATCACCTTTGGGAGGCACAGCCAGGAGATGAGGGATCCATAAAACTCCACAATGAAGTGCTCTGGGAAATCTCAAAAAACAGTCCGTTCTAAAAAGGGGGTGGGGGGAGGAAGCTAGGTACGTCTTGGGAAAGTTACACGAGGAAAAACCTTCCAAAAAGGGAAGGATCCCCTCCCAGAGGAGCTGGGAGGGGGATTAACATATTGGCTTTTGTTTCCCTAAGTAAACATTGGGAGGAGGGGGGATTCTAAACCCCTTTATCTATCACTGTATGCCTGAGGGACCTCAGACGTTGCTTTGGACTCCTACAGGATTCTCTCACCCCAATAAAGAATTCCTTTTGATACGTTTGGTTCTCAGAAGTTCATTCTTATTGTTTAAATGAGAAGAAGTTCCGTAGCCTGACATAAAGCAGCGTCTGCAATAGAGATCAACCCGGAGAGGGAATTTTTTTTTTTAAAAACAATTCACTCTACTGAGGGGATCCTGCAAGAAAAGAAAAAAATGTCTGAATGCAGCAAGGAGCAAGGTGGAGCCGAATGCTGGGGAGAAACAGTTACCCAGTCAGATACTGACTCGATGCACCCCATCGAAAACAGCGAGGCTACCTGCGAATCCTCCACCAAGCCCCGGTGGTCTATAGGTGTAGGAAAGAGAGACACCTGGAATGGAAGGACCAGGGGAGTAACCCTCACCCGAGGGAATCGCAAACCCGTGTGGAAATTGGAGCTAGAGGCCCTATCGAATCAGGAAGAATGGGATGAGGAGCCGCCGGCCGATGACCGTATGAGACGGTACATCAATCACCTAGTGAGGGAAGCCCTGGAAAACCTCGACATGGGGGATGCACAAAGACGACAACGCAGGAGAGCGAGGGAACCAGAAAGTGAGAGAACCCGAGCCGCCACCCCGGATTCAGCGGAGATTGAGCGGGAAGAGGGACAAGCTGAAGAACCAGCAGCCACACCAGGTACCCGACCCTTAAACGCCCCGGATCAGGGAATTAACCCTGGCCAACCCAGAAACATACAATTACAGAGGAAGGTCCCACCCTTGGGGGTAAAATTCGATGGTGACCCCCAGAAATTGGGATTTTTCCTGGCACAAGTGCTCACCTACATGCAAGAATATGGACAGGATTTACCAACCCAAGGGTCCCGGGTGCGAATTGTCACCCTAGCTCTTGAAGGGGCGGCAGCCAGATGGATGGTAACGCTCCACAACGTCAATGCCCCAGAATTAAGAAACTTAGATCGCTTTATGACGGCCTTACGCCACCGTTTCGAGGACCCGCTTGCCGATAGAAAAGCCCGGGACTGCATCAGAGTCGTGAAACAAGGTCGTCGCCCGGTAGCAGAATACACCGAGGAATTTCGTGACCTGGCCGGCCGGGTAGATTGGCCAGAGGATATCTTAGTCTGCTGGTTCAAAGATGGACTAAATGATGATCTTTACGCTGCCTGCCTGGCCCGTGGGGCCCCAAACCTCTTGCATGAATGGTACATGATGGCAGAGGAGGCAGAGATAGACATGACTCGGAACAGGTACCGTGCTGGTAAATTTTGGAAAAGATCCCCACCCCTGGAGAAACGGGAAGTTTTCAAACCCCGATCCACCATGACTCCAAGAACGCCTGGTTGCTTTAAGTGTGGAAAGGAGGGGCACCGTGCAGCAGAATGCCACTCGAAGACCCCTGCCAGAAGGCTAGACCACCATTCAGGGAGGAAACCCACAACATCCAGCCCTCGAGGGAAGGAGACTGGCCTGAGCGGCCGGGTAGATGTGGGATTCCGAACCTCTCCCAAACCGGAGGAAGAATGCCAAACGCTCCAAGGGAACCTGAGCCAGTCCGAAAGTGATCCGGAGGATGACCCGCTGGTAAGCAAACCAATTGAACCAATCACCCTACCCCTGAGACTGTTTATCCCCAGCCAAGGGAAGGGGGAGGAAGTTACAGCATTGCTGGACTCGGGATGCACTCGATGCCTAATCAACCCCTCCCTGGCAGATAAATTGGGAATCCGACTGAAAGAAATGGAAAATCCCATCGCTTTCTGCCAATTAGATGGAACCATAGCAGGGGGGGAGCCAGCCAGGTTTACCACAGAACCATTGAAAATAAGACTAGGAAAACACAGGGAGATGCTCACATTCATTGTAGCCCCAGGGATGGAAGAGCCACTAATTCTGGGCCTCACATGGCTACAGAAATGGAATCCAAAAATAAATTGGAGGACAGGGACCATACAATTCCAGAGAGATGTAATAATTGCAAAAAGACCTGAGGAAAGGATAAAGAATGGGAAAGAGGACAGAGAATCAGCCATGACTGGACAGTCTGTGGAACCCATTAACATCCCCAATGAGTACCAGGATCTGGCCCAAGCATTTAGTGAGGTAGCTTGTGATGAACTCCCACCCCATCGAGCCACAGACTGCGCTATCGAAATCCTACCAGGGGCTAAACTCCCAAAACCACAAATGTACAGCATGTCTCCCAGAGAACTGAAAGAACTCAGAGCATTTATCGATAAAAACTTAAAGCGGGGTTTCATCGAACCCGCCAGACCAAAAATAGCGGCCCCAGTGTTATTCCGTGAAAAGAAAGATGGCTCCTCACGTCTCTGCGTGAACTATCAAAAACTGAACTGTATTTGCATAGAAAATATGTATCCACTTCCCCTCATGAAGGACATGTTAGCCCACCTCTCGAAAGGAAAATTTTTTTCAAAGTTAGACCTACGGGAAGCATATTACCGCATCAGAATAAAGGAAGGGGATGAGTGGAAGACTGCTTTTAACACACCATTGGGATGCTACCAATTTAAAGTGCTCCCGTTTGGACTGCAAGGAGCACCTGCAGTGTTTATGCAATTGATCAATGAAACCCTTCATGAATTTTTATTTAAAGGGGTTTTAGTTTATCTTGATGATATTTTAATCTACACGGAAATGATGGAAGAACACATCAAACTACTCCGTGCAGTCCTCACAAAACTCTTAGACGCTAAACTATATGCAAAACTCTCCAAATGTGAGTTCCACCAAGAGAAAATTGACTATTTGGGGTACAGAATATCCCATGAGGGAATAGAGATGGACCCTCAGAAAGTGAAAGCTGTATTGGACTGGGATCCACCCCACACACGCAAACAATTGCAAAGTTTTCTGGGGTTTGCCAATTTTTATCGCCAATTCATTCCAGCTTTTGCAAACATCGCCCTCCCTATCACAAACTTGCTAAAAACGAAGGGGGGGGGGAAAACCCAAGCCTAGGCAACCCCTCATCTGGACAATGGAATGCCAAGCAGCATTTGAGAAACTCAAACGCCTGTTCGCAGCAGAACCGGTCCTTAAACACCCAGATCCCGAACAACCTTTTGTCATCCAAGCAGACGCCAGTGATGTTGCAGTTGGGGCAGTCCTCCTCCAAAAGAATGGAAGTGGACAATTACAACCATGTGCTTATACATCTAAGAAACTAACGGAAACCGAGCAAAGATGGGCTGTATGGGAGAAAGAAGCATTTGCTATGCGGTGGGCAATGCTCACATGGAGACATTTCCTGGAAGGAAACCAAATCCCCTTTGAAGTATGGACTGATCACAAAAATCTGGAAGCTCTGAGAAATCCACGGAAACTCTCCGAAAAACAAGCAAGGTGGGCTAGATATTTTGAACGTTTTAATTTCACCCTCAAATATTTTCCTGGGAGAAAGAATTTCTTAGCAGATGCACTATCCAGGAAACCCCAATACAACAGCAAAAAGATTGAAGTTATAAAACCGATGATCCAACCGACCCAACTAGCAGCCAAGGTACTCACCCGGGCACAAGAGAAAAAAAAATCATCCCTGACTGAAAACACAACGACGTCAATTTTTAAGGAGTCACTACTTAAAGATGATTGGTTCCAGGCTAACAGAAACACGTGCTCACTCAAAGACGGACTGGCTTGGGTAGAAAACAAGCTTTATGTCCCTGCAAGCCAGAGAATGGAACTCATGAAACGCTGCCACGACTCTAAAACAGCAGGACACTTTGGTTTTGTAAAAACCCTGCACCTCATCAAAAGACAATTTTGGTGGCCGTCCCTCAAAAAGGACATTGAAACTATGTTGCGAGCTGCCCCATCTGTGCTGCTGCAAAGAGAAGACAAGGAAAATATCCTGGACTTTTACAAACAGTAGCAGACCCTTCTGCCCCATGGAAAGAGATCTCTATGGACTTTGTAGTGGAACTTCCCGAAAGTGCTGGGAATACTGTCATTTGGGTTGTAACTGACCTTTTTTCCAAACAGGTTCATTTTATTCCGTGTCAAAAGATCCCAACTGCCAGATCGTTGGCAAAGATGTTCCTAATACACATTTATCGCCTTCATGGAGCCCCCCAACGAATTATCTCAGATAGGGGTGTTCAGTTCACATCCAAATTTTGGCGGGCGTTTTTAAGCCTATTAGGCTCCACCCAGGGATTATCATCGTCGAACCATCCCCATACGGACGGAGCATCAGAGAGAGTGATTTGCGTATTAGAACAATATTTAAGATGTTTTATTAATTACCAGCAGGACAATTGGACTGACCTTCTTCCTTTCGCAGAGGTAGCATACAATAACTCAGTCCATAGTAGCACAGGGTTCACCCCATTCCACGTAGCAACGGGCCAAGAATTCAACCCCATGCCGGAACTACCCACCAAAGAACCTGAAATCCCCTCCCTTAAGGAGTGGATGGATAAATTACAAGCCATGTGGCCAGTGGTAAGATTATCTCTACAGGAAGCTAGAGCAGTTTACAAAACTCAAGCAGACAAAAAACGCTGTGAACCTAAACCTTTCAAGATTGGAGACCGTGTATATTTGTCCACAAAATACTTAAAATCATTACAACCTTCTAAGAAATTAGGGCCAAAATTCATTGGACCATTCCCCATCTCCAGAATTATCAACCCCGTGACGGTAGAGCTTCATCTTCCAAAAACTCTTAGGCAGATTCACCCAGTATTTCACTGTAGCTTGCTCAAACCGGAGATCACTTCAAACCTCAGACCCCCCCTTCCCACACCCCCAACCCCCATCATGATACATGGGGAACAACATTTTGAAATTAAAGACATCCTTGATTCACGCACTTACCGTGGATCCACACAATATTTAGTAGCTTGGAAACACCTTCCTTCCTCAGAAAACGAGTGGGTAGCCAAAAGACATGTAAAAGCACCCACATTACTACGAAAGTTCCACCTAAAATACCCTGATAAACCATCCTGAACTGCACATTTAACGCATGATTTTTATTTTCCAGGTAGACCCATCTGCTTTTTAAAGGAGGGCAGGATGTCAGATCCGTGTATCTGTCATTTCTTCAGAGGAAGAGGAAAGGGGGGGGGGGGAACTGATAAAGAAATCCTTGCTTGATGTAACCTGAATATATTTAACCTTGTATCGAATATGCACACCCATACATGATACAATGGGGGGGGAAGGAAACCAGATGGCCGGAACCTATCACCTTTGGGAGGCACAGCCAGGAGATGAGGGATCCATAAAACTCCACAATGAAGTGCTCTGGGAAATCTCAAAAAACAGTCCGTTCTAAAAAGGGGGTGGGGGGAGGAAGCTAGGTACGTCTTGGGAAAGTTACACGAGGAAAAACCTTCCAAAAAGGGAAGGATCCCCTCCCAGAGGAGCTGGGAGGGGGATTAACATATTGGCTTTTGTTTCCCTAAGTAAACATTGGGAGGAGGGGGGATTCTAAACCCCTTTATCTATCACTGTATGCCTGAGGGACCTCAGACGCTGCTTTGGACTCCTACAGGATTCTCTCACCCCAATAAAGAATTCCTTTTGATACGTTTGGTTCTCAGAAGTTCATTCTTATTGTTTAAATGAGAAGAAGTTCCGTAGCCTGACACATTTCTTCTTTCTATTTATGAGTTTTCTTCTTGCTCTTTTGTTCTTCTACTCCCGTACAATCACAGTTCCAGTTATAAATCTTACATAAATCTTCTTTGTTTTATTGTCAAAGTTATCTACTAATATTTATCAGATTAGTTTCTTTTTCCAGTCCTTTCTTCCAGTTTTTCAATACATCAGCAGATCTCTCCCAATTTTTACACTGTTAGCTGTCCTTTCATTTTCCTATACCACTTAACCACTTTCACTTCTTTTCCTTTCTTTCCTCAAATCTCATATAAACAGACAATAGTATTCTATAGTTCAGTCCTCCACTCGAAAGACAAATATTATCTCACCCTTCGTCGCTTCAAGTTTCACAGTACCATTAGTCAGCATAAGACTCTTCCATTATTTCAATCAGCGTTCCTGTCAATAGTTCCGCCGCCTCAGCATACCGGTCAAATCGGAGCTTCTCTTAAAATACACACCAATGTTCTAAGGATCTTCTTTAATTACATCTTTCCAATGCTCAGCCTGCTGTTTCCCTCTTTTTGCTTTTCTTAATCAGCTGGGCTGCTATATCCCTGGTTCCGATCGCTGTCACAATCTCCCTTTTCAGCTGTTGGTTTTCGGGGATTTCTTCTTCCATCTCCAGGATCGCGGCACCTCCCTGGGACCTCCAAATCTTCCCCTTTCTTTGCCTGCCTCTCCAGGGTCCGGCTCGCTCTGAAGAGCCACCAACTAGCAGAAAATCAGAGTCTTTCGAAGCGGCGATCCGCTCCTCAGCTCTGCACCGACACAGCGCCCAACCAGAAGTCTCCGAGAGTAAAAAAGTTTCTAAATTAATTTATATATTCAGATCAAAATGGCTTTTTGCCTAAGAGACAGATTAAAACAATATGAGAATAATTTTAACTTCAAAGGCAATTTTCCATAAACAAATGGCAAAAGTGATAGAAAATGGAAATAGGATAGAGAATTTTAATATAAAAAGGCACAAGAAAAGAAAAACTATGTCCTTTACTATTCATACTGATATTAGAATTGCTAAATAGAAATATTATAGAAATTAATAATGATAGAAATTAAAGCTATGGAAATAAAAAGGGAACAATATAAATTATAGGCATTTGTAGAAGATTTGCTCTTTATCTTGGAAGACCCACAAGAAAATGGACTCTAATTAGGAAAATAGAAGAGTATGAAGTTGCAGGACTGAAAATAAATAAAGAAAAAAAATCAAAATAATTGTTTACAGACATATAGAAAAAGAACTATAAGGAACTAAAAAGGTATATAGATAGTCAAGAAAGTTATTATAAATTGGCGCAACCAATTAAAACAAATTTGGTTAAGTGGAAAATATCTACAACCAACATCGATGGAAAATTGAATATCCTGCCAAGATTACTATATTTATTCCAAGCAATACCAAAAAAACTGGAGGAAAAAATATTTTGAAAAATTAAACAATATTAAAATACATTTGACAAGGAAAAAAAAAGCAAGGATAAACTTAAAATGTTGCAAGATTCTAAAAATTTTGGCTATTCGATTGAGTTAGATCAATAGCAGAATTTATGGAATAGAAATTATAAATTAACAATGCCTACTGCATTCAAAGAAAATCTTTATAAAATGTTTTATAGATAGCATTTTCCGCCTTCAAAGTCAGCAAAGATGTTTAAGAGTAAATCTGCAGGATGTTGGAAATATCATCAGATACCTGGTTCATACTACCATATGTGGTGGGCATATCAAAAGGTGGAAAAAAAATTAGACAGATATACATACATGGCTTGAGGGGAAAATGATAAAACAACATATAGTTTTGAAACCAGATACATTTTGTTGGGCATACTACTAGACAGGTATAACAAAGGGAATGTATTTTACATGTATTGACTGCAGGGAGAATAGTATTTGCACAACAATGAAAAAGTGAAGAAATCCCAACTGATGAAGATGTGATTAGACTAAGCTAACATTTACAATTAAGCAAAAGGAAGAAACTGAATTTGTTTTTTCCCTTGGGACTCATCAATGGCTAGCAGACAAAAACAGAAAAGAAAAGAAAAGGGAAATATATGAAAGGTTCAGTGATACAAGGAAGATACATGAACTTGGCTAAACAAATAGCATGAATATTATTGTTTATAAACAGTAATATAATTGATACCAGCTCTCTTGGTAGAACACACAGATGAAGAGATCTCTTTCTCACTCACACACAGGCATACACACATTTCCCATGTTTTTCCATGCTTTAAAATTAAAATTTAGAGGTACTCACCTTCTTTCCAAGCAGCCTTTGAGCTCAACACTCAAAACCCCTTTAAAACCTTTTTTTTCCAAATGGCCAAGGTCCAGGAAAAACTCACCAACAGACTCAATGGGTTTGTTTGCTAGCAAGGGAATCTTACATGGTCCTGGTCCATTGGTTAGGTTAGCTTGGAGTCCCATCTGCTTGGGTGCCAATTGTTGAAAGAAAACATCCTTCTGGGTTCAGTTCCAAGTGGGGAAAAAGACACTGGAAACATGGAGGCTGCTTGAAAGGTTTAATAGTGGACAGGACCACATGGCCTGGAGCTCCAGAGTGAAAGGGAAGAGATACTGAGAGTGTTGGGTTTTATACCCTCTGTTGGGATTTGAATTGGAGCTTGTATTCTAATTGGTTGTCAGACTCCCAGGGGCAACTCTGTAGGCTGTCCTGAGTTCCAGGCTTGGTCTAGCCTTGCTGGGTGATTATGCCCTTAAAAGGGCTTTTGGCAATTTCTATAGCTTTATTTGGAGTTCCTTGTTATGTAAAGTATTCTGGCCCAGGCCTTAATGGCCCACCCATTAACAAAGGTGGGGGTGAGATTCTGTTTTTGGGTGAGTTTCTGTTTCTTGAGTTTCTACTCTTTTTAGGGGAAATATTCTGCCTTTTAAATATTTCCTAGGCTATTTCAATTTTCTAGGAGAGGGATGGGTGCAAACTTCCTACAGATGGAAATAAAGCATGTGTAAAGTATAATGCACTCTGACAACAGCTCAACAGTGAACACTTGAGTGAAAGGGATGTAATATCCACTGTTGTCCTGTAGTGACACTAAAGGTATTGGACTGTGGTGGGAATGTCCATCTACTTTCCTATCCAAAGGATGCTGTGTTATGGTTTGAGAACCTGAGCAAGTTGGAGGAAATCTAAGATCAATTGCATGTCACAATGAGGAGTAAGGAATCTGTATGCCTCAGCAGAGTGTCTACCAAAGATGGGAAAGCAAACAGAGAAATATTAAGAAATGCAAAAGCTAAAAGAAAATTAAAATTGTACGCTTAGGCAAGAAAAATCATTGCACAGAGATAGAAGAGGTGGCACCTGCTCAATAGCAACAACTGTGACAGGGACCTAGCAGTCCTAGTGGACAACCATTTAAGTATGATCAAGGAAAAGAGGGGGGGGGGGTCCCCGGACCCAGCACATGCTGGGAGAGGGGAGACCCCAGGCGGGAACAGCGCCTCCTGATGGCAAGGGGCGCCAATAGGACGCTATTGGCTGGGCCAGGGAGGCGGGTCAGGGCCCGGGCCGGAAGCATGGCGTCACGACGGGCTGTCCGGAGGCCGGAAGCGGAAGTGCCGCTGCCTGCGGAGACCCTGGTGGCGGCGGAGAGCGGTGGTGGCGGAGGACGACCCAGCATCATGGCGGCGGCTCCGCCCGGGCCTGACCCGGCCCTGAGGGCACCCGGTAAGGCCACGGCCTCTGCAGGCGGCGCCGGGCCCGGCTGGCTCAGCGCTGCTGCCGCTGCCGGACCTTCTTAATCGGCAGGAGGGCGGGCGGGCGAAGTGCAGCGAGGCGGCTCTCCAACGCCTGGGTGCTTTGTCGGCCGGGGGCGGAGGGCCGGTCGTCTGGGTCTCGGGAGTAAACCGCGGCCGGAAGATGGTTTCACGGTGTTCCTTTCCTTTCTTTGTAGGCTCTCCGCACCGTCTTCCTCCCGTGGCCGCCCCTGAACTCCACTGAGCCATGGGGGAGAACAGCCCTCGGAATGTCATCTACTACGAGGTGGAGGAAGATGACTTGGCTCGAGATGACAAACTGATAAGATTTGATGACCGGAATGGCCTGGCCTCCCCTTCCTCCGGGACAGTCTATGACAGGACGACCGTCCTCATTGAGCAAGATCGGGAGCCATTGGAGGAGGAGGAGGAAGAGGAGGAGGAGGAGGAGGAAAGGCAAGGCGGGCATCTTCTGCCTTTCTTACAGGAGGATAGATTCCATTTGATGGCTGATCATGAAGGCATCTCCCAGGGCTACGTGCAGCACATTATTTCGCCAGATCAGATCCATTTGACTATCAACCCTGGCTCAACTCCCATGCCGCGGAACATTGAGGGGGCCACTCTCACTTTGCAGTCAGAGTGTCCTGAAACCAAGCTTAAAGAAGTAAGTCACCGGCTTCAATGGGAGCCTCTTTCCGAGAGTCTTCTTGAATAAGTTCTTCATTGAAATAATGGTGGCGCTGTTAGAAAGTTCTTCTGAGTGTCTTCTGGTATATCTGAGAAAATTATTTTCTTTTGCATTTTAGGGGCTTAAAATTTGCCAAGCCTGCAATTACATAAGTTAAGGTGCCTAAATATCCAAGTAAATTTTGTTTTTCTGTGTTTTTGTGTTTATTTAATTTCTATTACTGCCTATTTCAGCCAGTGACTCTGGACAACATACATCATAAAAACATACACTACATGAGTAAAACTATTGCCATAGATGTTAATATATCTAAGAAACAGAACCCTTAACATACTTGGGCACCAGGCCCAGGCACACAAGCAAATCTTCACAACCTTATAGGAGGCCAGAAGGGTCACGGTCATCCTACTCTCTGAAGGAATGATATTATTCCAGAGGACAGAGAGAACCAAGGAAGGCACATCTAGTTCCCACCAGCCAACATTCCTTGGCTGACAGGACTTATAACATGCGCAACCTGCCAAACTAAACTGGATGGGTAGAAACAACTTGCCTGCTCTTGAGTTTTACACATCCCTGTTAAAATACCACATTTTTGAGATGTAAAAAAAAATCAGACCAAGATTAACCATTTCAGAATTTTTTTCCACCTTTAATATAGAAATAGAAATAAAATAACAGAGTTGGAAGGGACCTTGGAGGTCTTCTAGTCCAACCCCCTGCCCAGGCAGCAAACCCTACACCTCTTCAGACAAATGGGTATCCAACATCTTTTTAAAAACTTCCAGTGTTGGAGCGTTCACAACTTCTGGAGGCAAGTTGTTCCCCTGATTAATTGTTCTAACTGTCAGGAAATTTCTCCTTATTCTAAGTTGCTTCTCTCTTTGATTAGTTTCCACCCATTGATTCTTGTCCTGCTCTCAGATGCTTTGGAGAATAGTTTGACTCCCCTCTTCTTTGTGGCAGCCCCTCAAATATTGGAATACTGCTATCATGTCTCCCCTATTCCTTCTTTTCATTACACTAAACATACCCAGTTCCTGCAGCTGTTCATGTTTTATCCTCCAATCCCCTAATCATCTTTATTGATCTTCTCTGCACTCTTTCTAGAGTCGCAACATCTTTTTTACATCATGGTGACCAAAACTGAATGCAGTATTTCAAGTGTGGCCTTACCAGGGCATTATAAAGTAGTATTAACACTTCACGTGATCTTGATTCTATCCCTCTGTTTATGCAGCCTAGAACTATGTTGGCTTTTTTGACAGCTGCTCCAAAACATTCTCAAAGATCCATCTCATCCTGGGAACCTTTTTTTGAACTATTACCATCTGGCAGACGGTACAGAATAATAAAAACAAGGACAAATATGCTGAAAAACAGCTTCTATCCCAGGGCAGTAGCTCTTTTGAATTCTGCTATATAGTGCAGTGTTGGTGTGCTGTCAGGGGTTTCCGGTTCAATGTGTGAAAGGGTGAAGGATGTGTGTTTGTGTTTTTTTGATATTTTTATGGTCATGGTCATAATGTGCACTGAAGATGGTGTTTAATTTCGTTGTACGAGGTGCAATGACACTAAACTAAACTAGGACTCTGAGATCCCTCTCACAGTTACTACTATTGAGCAAAATACCACATATACTGTACCTGTGCATTTTATTTTTCTTGCCTAAATGTAGAACCTTGCTTTTTTCACCATTGAATTTCATTTTGTTAGCGCCCAACGTTCAAGTCTGTCAAGATCCTTCTGTGTCTTAAGCCTATCTTCTGGAGTGTTGGCTATTACTGCCAGCTTGGTGTTGTCTGCAAATTTGATGAGTGTCCCATCTATCCCCTTGTCTAAAACATTGATGAAGATATTGAAGAGTACTAGGCCCAAAACAGAGCCTTGAGGTACTCGCTCCATATAGATGCAGTTCCATTGAGGACTACACATTGAGTGTGGTTGGTCAGCCAGTTACGAATCCATCTGGTGGTGATGCTGTCTAACTCACATTTTTCTACTTTATCTAATAATAGGTTATGGTTTACTTTATCAAATGCCTTATTGAAGTCCAAATAAATTATATCAATGACATTCTTCTGGTCAATTACTTTTGTCACTTTGTCAAAGAATGCAATAAGATTAGTCTGGCATGATCTGTTTTTAACAAACCCATGTTGGCTTTTGATTATTACTTTGTTTGCTTCTAGCTGATTCATTGCTTGATTATCTTTTCCAGAATCTTCCCTGGTATTGAAGTCAGGTTGATAGGTCATTAGTTTCCAGGATCATTTTTTTTTCCTTTTTTGAAGATGGGAAATACGTAAGCTCTTTTCCAGTCCTTTGGTAGTTCCCTGGTGTTCCAGGATATTTGAAAGATATAGTTCAGTGGTTCTGAGATCTCGTCTGCTAGTTCCTTCAGAACCTTGGGGTGTAATCCATCCGGTCCTGGTGATTTGAACTTGTCTAGGGTAGACAAGTGTTCACTTACCATTTTCTTCCCTATTTTAACTTGTGTTACTAATCTGGTTTTTATGGTGCTGTTTTTGATAGGTTGGACTGTGTAAATGGGATGCTAGTTGCGAGCTCCGCCGACCGCTTCGTGCTGCAGGCCGGGCCTGCTCCTCCCCCCGGGCCCTTTTGGTGTAGGTATCGGGGGGCCCAGGGGGGGATTGGTATGGCCATAGGGGTGTGAGAGCGGTTGGCGGGGTTGCCTGTGCGGGCGGTCCGGGCGGCGGTCGAGGCTGACGGCGTTTAACATCTTGCCGCGTCCCTTTACGCTTTGCTTCACTGGCGTCTTGCTCCTGCCACTTTTTAAAGTGTCGGGTCTGGCTCGGCGTTGGACTAATTCTGCCGCTTTATTTTATTCTCCCTTGCCTTGCCTTGGCTATTTTGAGGGCGATGGCTCGGGTCGGCGTTTCAGCGCGGCCGGCGGCACTGACGAGGCTGCCGCCTGGCTGGGCAGAGTTGGTCTCTCCGGCACTGGTGTCCATGATTGTCGCTGTTGTTGGGGCTGGCAGCAATTTGGGGGTAACTTGGAGGCTTGGGCCCGACCTCGACCGGCCCCGCGGCCCAGGTGTTACCAACTGAGGCCATGGTGGCGACGGTATGGATGGTCGAGGCCGACGCTGATGGTGCCGCCCGGCCCGCTGGGCCTGCCGACCTCGGGGATGTTACCCCTGGCCTAGACGGCTCCGCCAAGGGCCCCTGCGACGTGGAGGGGGCCGAGATGATATCGCGGTGGCCTCGGCATCGCCTTGAGGGTCCTGGCCTGGCAGCGGTGGCAGCTCCAGCAGTGGGTCCTCGGACGGTGGTGGCGGTGGTGCCCTTGGCTGGTGTGGCCTTACTGGGGGCGGAGACGGTGACGGCGGCCCGGAGACCTCGACGACAATGTCGGCGATGGCGACATGGCCTGGTACCATCTGGCCCAGCGGTGGGGACACCTGACTTGAGGACGGCGCCGGCCCCGGAGACGGGGGCCTGAACCTTGGTGTCGGTTGTAACATCCAGCATGAACTTATTGCCCACTCGATCCCGTACCCGTCGACGCCGGCGTCGACGACGAAGGTTACAACCTGCTGCCCGGGACATCTGGATGGGTCGGTCCTGAGTTGGGCCTTCCCTTCCCCAATCCCGACGTCAATCACCAATAACTTTACTGGCTGGATGCCGTTTGTCCTGCCCGATCACTTATTCAGCGGCAGACTTGTGGGCACTCAGGAATGTCCCCCTTTCTTTGAGGTGGCCCCCTGACCTTTCTGTGGCATACCTCGATGATGGATCCTGGGATCCTGAGAGGTGGCACAGCTGAGGAAAGCGCGCCCAACTACTTTCTTTCATTTCCAAATTTTTATTGGGGTTAGGGAGGATGAGTAGGTTGGGTTTGGGGGACAACCCGACTGAGAAAAGGGCCAGACCGGGGGTCACGCGCGACCGGGAGGTTTTGGGATCGGGGGTGGTCAGATCAAGGATGGGGGTTTCTTTCTGGGAGGGGGAGGGGATGGCTATTGCCACGATCGGCGGGAGAGGCAGGTATGGCGCTGACAGGGGGCCTTATCATGTTGTGGGAGCTTGCCCCCGCTGTTTACAGGTGGTGGCGCGCTCCGACACCCAGGTCATGTCCCGTTCCCTGGGTTGCTCAAATGATTCGGCCCTGGGCCTTTGGCTGATGTTATGCAACGCCAGGTCCGTAGTTAATAAAGCCCCCCTTATTTACGATCTAATCATGGAGGGGGGAGCGGACCTGGTGGGCATCACCAAGACCTGGCTGGGACAGGAGGAGGAGTGTTCCCCTGGTGGAGATGTGCCCAGCCGGGTTCCGGGTTTTTCATCAACTGAGGGCCCAGGGGAGGGGTGGGGGGTTGCGATGGTTATTCGGGAGGATCTAGGTCCTAGGGAATCCACTGTCCCTCAGACGACTGGATGTGAATCCCTCTTTGTAAAGTGTGGTTCCGGGGTTCAGATGGGCCTATTGATCACATACCTGGCTCCCTGCTATGTGACATCAGCCCTGCCTGAGCTCCTCGAGGTCATAGCCAGCTTGGCGGTTGAGACCCCCAGGCTGATGGTCATGGGGGATTTCAACCTGCCCTCGGCTGGCGGGACCCCAGGGGTTGCCCAGGAGTTTTTGGCTTCCATGACAGCTTTGGGCCTGACCCAACTAATTAGGGACCCCACTCATACTGGAGGTCACATCTTGGATCTGGTTTTTGTCTCTGGACAGTGGCAGGATGATCTAGGTTTAGGGGACATAGTCATTGAACCCCTGTCATGGTGTTATCATTCGCTCCTTAGGCTGGACTTCCAAGCCTCACCCCCTCGTCGCAGGGAGGCGGAACCGACACGATGGTTCCACCCCAGGCTCCTGATGGACCCGGAGAGGTTCCTGATGGAGCTTGGGCCGGCTCCCGGGGTTCGAGCACACGACTTGGTCAAGGACCTGGCGGCCGCCTGGGATAGGGCGGCGGCTGGGGCCCTTGACCGGGTCATGCCCTTGCAGCCTCTGACCCGATGCCGATCTCACTCGGCTCCATGGTTCTCTGAGGAGCTGAGGGAGATGAAGCGTCGGAAAAGACGCCTAGAGAGCGGTTGGAGGGCCACCTGCTCCGGACCTGACCGAACACTATTGCAGTCTTATATTAGGACCTATTTAGTGGTGATTAAGGACGGCAAAGCGCTTTCACTTTTCCGCCCTTATTGCGTCTGCAGGAAATCGCCCAGCTGCCCTTTTTAGGGTGACCCGCTCCCTCTTAGAAGGGGGAGCGCGGGAGGATCCTCTCCAAGGGCGGGCTGAGGACTTTTCGAATTTTCTGATGGACAAAATCACTCAGATCCGGGATGGGTTGGACTCTGACTGGGCGACTCTGGACGGGGGATCGGGGGCGGAATTCGGGGAGGTCGTCTGGGGGAAGTTTGATCCTGTTTCCCCCGAGGATGTGGACAGGATGCTGGAGGGGCTTAATGCTCCTACATGTTTACTGGATCCATGCCCCTCCTGGCTGGTATTGGCCACTCGGGAGGTGACACGAGGTTGGTTCCAGGGTATCATTAACACTTCCTTGAGTGAGGGGTTTCTACCTGCCGCCTTGAAAGAGGCGGTAGTGAAACCCCTCCTCAAGAAACCGTCCCTAGACCCAACTCTGTTATCTAACTATCGTCCGGTCTCCAACCTTCGCTTTATAGCAAAGGCTGTTGAGAGTGTGGTAGCACAACAGCTTCCACGGCACCTGGATGAAGCTGTTTATTTAGATCCACGCCAATCAGGCTTCAGGCCCGGATACAGCATGGAGACGGCTTTGGTCGCATTGGTGGATGATCTCTGGAGGGCCCGTGACAGAGGTTTTTCTTCTGTCCTGGTCCTATTAGATCTCTCGGCGGCTTTTGATACTGTCGACCACAGTATCCTATTGCGGCGGTTGGGCGTGGGAGGCACTATTTTGCGGTGGTTCTCCTTCCTCTCCGACCGTTCGCAATTTGTGTTGGCAGGGGGGCAGAGATCGATCTCGAGGCCACTGATTTGTGAGGTTTCTCAGGGGTCGGTGCTCTCGCCCCTTCTGTTCAGCATTTACATGAAGCCGCTGGGTGAGATCATCCGTGGCTTTGGGGTGGAGTTTCATCAGTACGCTGATACTCAGTTGTACATTTCCACCCCAGGCCACCCCAATGAAGCTGTGGAAGTGATGACCCAGTGCCTGGAGGCTGTGCAGGGTTGGATGGGATGAAACAGGCTTCAGCTCAACCCAGCCAAAACCGAGTGGCTGTGCTTTCCGGCGCCCCGATACAGCCAATTAGTTCCATCGCTGGCCGTGAGGGGGGAAATTCTTGCCCCCACGGAGAAGGCACGCAATCTGGGTGTCCTCCTGGACGTGCGGCTGTCGTTAGAAGATCATATAGCGGCTGTTGCCAGGGGGGCTTTTTGTCAGGTCCGCAGGATCTACCAGTTGCGGCCCTTTCTGGATCGGGATGCCCTTCGCACGGTCACATCCACCCTCGTTGTCTCGTCAGGACTATGCCAATGCTGTCTACATGGGACTCCCCTTGAAGAGCACCCGGAGGCTCCAGTTGGTGCAAAATGCGGCCGCGCGGGTGATTTTGGGGGCTCCTCGGAGCTCCCATGTTATGCCACTCTTGTGTGAGCTGCATTGGCTCCCGGTAGCCTTCCGGGTGCGATTCAAGGTATTGGTGATTACCTTTAAAGCGCTCCATGGCTTGGGACCTGGGTACTTACGGGACCGCCTACTGCTGTCATCGAACTCCATCGCCCAGTACGCTCCCATAGGGTGGGCTTCCTTGGGGTGCCACCGGCTGGACGGTTGGCGACCCCGAGGGTACAGGCCTTCTCCTTGGGGGCACCCTCCCTCTGGAATGAGCTGCCCTCGGAGATGAGGACCATCCCTGACCTTTTGGCCTTCCGGCGCGTGTTGAAAGCATACTTATTTCATCAAGCCAGTCTGGCCTAGGGTTTTATAGGGTTAATTTGGTTTTAATGGGTTTTAATCTTTTATATTCTTGATTGGATTTTATTTTGAGCCATTATATTTAATCTTTTTAATTGCTTTTTAAATATTGTATTGATATCATTTTTTAACTTTGGCTGTACACCGCCCCGAGTCCCGGTAGGGAGAGGGGCGGTATAGAAAACCAATAAAATAAATAAATAATAAATAAAGCCTTTGTGTAAAGACAGATGCAAAAAACAAGTTAAGTAGTTCTGGTTTCTCCCTGTTGTTTGTCACCTTCCTGCACTTTCTCCCAGCAATGGACCAATTGTTTCCTTGACTTTTTTCTTTTTTAACGTATTGGAAGAAGCTTTTTTGTTATTTTTTACTTTTGTCGCGAGCCTTTGTTCATTGTGAGCCTTAGCTTTCCTCACTTCATCTTTACAGGCTCGGGGTATTTGCTGATATTCTGCCTTAATTATTTGCCCCTTTCCATTTTTTATAGTTGTCCTTTTTGTATTTCAATTTGTCAGAGAGTTCTTTATGCAGCCATGCTGGTTTCTTTTGAGAGGTGTTATTTTTCTTCTTCATTAGTATTATGATAGACTGGGTTTTTATAATCTCACTTTTCCCAAGCTTCTTGAGTTGTTTTCCCTTTGAGGATTCTTGTCCATGGATCCTTCCCAAGTTCTCTCTAAGTTTATTGAAATTAGCTCTTAAAATCCAAGACTCTAGTTTGACTTTGTTCTATTATGTGTGCTTGCATAATGTTGAATTCCAATATTGCATGGTCACTTGCCTCCAACGTTTCTGTGGCTTCAACACCTTCTATCATTTCATCTCTGTTAGTGAGAATTAAGTCTAATACGGTTGATCCCCTTGTTCCCTTCTCTACTTTTTGGGAAACAAAGTTGTCTGCTAGGTTTGTTAGGAACCTGTTGGATCTTCTACTTGGTGCAGAGTTTGTCTCCCAGTTGATGTCAGGGTAGTTGAAATGCCCCATTACTATTGTGATGTGTTTCCTACATACCTTAGTTAGCTGACTAGCAAAAAGTTCATCTATTTCCTGTTTGGTTGGATGGGCTATAATATAAACCTATGGCAATGTCATTCCCCCCTCTGTAATATTGACCCAAATGCATTCAAGATAATTTTCATCATTGTTGTGCTCCATTTCTGTAGAGATGTAGTTATTTCTAACATATAGTGCAACTCCACCTCCTCCTTTATTTGGTCTATTTCTTTTAAATAATTTAAATCCCTCTAGCTGTATGTTCCATTTGTGGGTTTCATCCCACCAAGTTTCCGTAATGCCAACAATATCCTATCTACCCTCATTTACTTTAATTTCTAATTCACCCTGTTTATTCCTCATACTCTGCGCATTGGTGTATAGACCAATTTGAGTCCATTTTGATTGACCCTGTGTTTACTGTCTACATAACCTGTGTTGTGCCTGACTGCCCCTGTTTGATTAGGGCACATGGTATGGCACTCACTATTAAATGCTTGGTTTTGCTTGACAGCAAGGTTGATAATCTTACCTGCACAAACATGTTACATGCACTGGTAACCCTATTAATTTTAGATTGCTGGGGACAGAAATGTTCTGTATCCATTAATTCTCTATCCCCTCTGTTCAGTTTAAATGTTTATACAGAAAATCTGTGAATTTAATGCCAAGTAACTCAGTCCCTTTCTTTGATGGATGCAAACCATTTCTTTTGTACAGTTTTTCAGTGGACCAGCTGCAGACATCGTGTCTAATAAAACTTTTATTATTTTTTATTATTATTTTTATTATTTTTTATTATTTTTAAAGCCTTCCTTTTTACACCACTCCTTTAGCCACATATTAAACTCCACTACATGCTGGTCTTTCCCGTTTTGTTCCTTGTATACTGGTAAAACCTCTGAAAAGATAAGTCTACAACCCATACTACTAAGTTCATATCCCAAGCTCTGGAAGTCATTCTGCACAAAAAGTACATCCTTTTGAGACAAATCATTTGTGCCTAGATGTATAATAGCATCAACATCACAGTCCTTACTGGCATTCTTGATTATCTTTAGAATACGCCTCTTGTCTCTGCTGGCAGTAGCACCTGACCTCTTTCAAAACCTCCATAACCTTTCCTAAATTTACATTCCTTACAATTGAATCACCAACTGGAAGGTGGTTTCTCTTTTTGAATACCTTGCTCTTCTTGTGTGACTGATATGTAATACCTGATTCACACTTTCCCCTTTCCAAAGTAAGTTCTTCATCTCATGCCCTGCTTATTTGAGTTATCATTATCACAACTACCTTGACCTGTCTCTTTAGTGTTCCTATGAAGGTCAGCAAGAGCATTGTATCTGATAGTATATAGTATATGAACTATAGCAATATAGTATGTGAACTCTGCAAATCAATTGAAAAACTGAAATAGTTAAGGGGGGGAATAATAAAGTACAATAACATGATTGCATAAGTGTGCACAGCCTTCAACTAATACTTTGTTGAAGCAACTTTTGATTTATGACAACACTCAGTCTTTTGGGGTAGGTGTCTGTCAGTATCACTTTTGCCTTGGGAAGCCCTCTTCAGGCCATCCCACAGATTTACAATTGGATTCAGGTGCAGGTCATTCCAAAACTTTGATCTGCTAGTGAAATCATCCTTTTGTTGATTTGGAGATATTTTTTGGGTCATTGTGTTCAAAGGTGACATTCATCCTCAGCATTTTAAGCAGAGGCCCAAAAGCTTTGTGCCCAAATTGATGGGTATTTAGAATTGTTCATAATTCCCTCCACCTTGACTAGTTCCAGCTGAAGAAAAGCAAGCCAAAAGCATAATGTTACCACCAACATGGTTCATTGTGGGTGTAGTGGCAATGCATTCTTGGCAATGCAGAATATTGTTTTTGTGCCAAACATACTTTTTGGAATTATGTACAAAATTCCAACTTGGTCTCATCAAAAACTCATTTGCCCACACGTTTTTGCCAGAAATGCAAAATGTAGCTAGGCTTGGGTGTTTTTCTGTGTAAGAGAAAAGCTTCTTTGCCATCCTACCCCATAGCCCAGGGATATGAAGAATAGGGGAGATTGTTGTCACATGAACCGGTAGTAAACAGTTAGTACTTGTTAGGCATTGCTGCAGCTCCTTTTAATATTACTATAGGCCTCTTGGCAGCTTCTTGGATCAGTTTTCTTGTTTTTTTTAATCAATTTTGGAGGAACATCCAGTTCTTGTTAATGTCACTATTGTGTCAAATTTTCTCCACTTGTTGATAACTGTCTTCCCTGTGTTCCATGGTATATACTATGCCTTGGAAAAAAATTTATACAGCTCCCCCAAGTGAAACTTTCCAGCATTGAGATCCCTTTGATGCTTTGTAAGCTCTTTGCAGATGATGGCTTTTGCTGTAAGAAGCAACTAAATGTCAGAAAAATCCTACTAAAAAGCTGAAATTTATATGGTTTGATCAGAGTCACCTTACTTGATGGCAGGTGTATACTATTTTACCGTCAGTTTGAATTTGATTAATTCTAAACACAGCCACATTATAAGAGTGGGAGTGGGAGGCACCGTTATGCGGTGGTTCTCCTCTTTCCTCTCTGACCACTCGCAATTTGTGTTGGCAGGGGGGCAGAGGTCGGCCCCAAGGCCCCTGGTTTGCGGGGTGCCTCAGGGGTCGGTGCTCTCGCCCCTTCTGTTCAACATTTATATGAAGCCGCTAGGTGAGATCATCCGTGGCTTTGGGGTAGAGTTCCATCAGTACGCTGATGATACTCAGCTGTACATTTCTACCCCGGGCCACCCCGATGAAGCCGTCGAAGTGATGACCCGGTGCCTGGAGGCCGTGCGGTGTTGGATGGGACGAAACAGGCTTCAGCTCAACCCATCTAAGACTGAGTGGCTATGCTTCCCGGCACCCCGGTACAGCCAGCTGGTTCCATCGCTGGCTGTTGGGGGGGAATTCTTGCCCCCACAGAGAGGGCCCGCAATCTGGGTGTCCTCCTGAATGTGCGACTGTCACTGGAAGACCATGTGGCAGCCGTCGCCAGGGGGGCTTTTGGTCAGATCCGTCGGATCTACCAGTTGTGGCCTTTTCTGGATCGGGATGCGCTTTGCACAGTCACCTCCGCCCTGGTGACCTCCCGCCTAGACTATGCCAATGCTCTCTACATGGGGCTGCCTTTGAAGAGCATCCAGAGGCTCCAGTTGGTGCAGAATGCAGCCACGAGGGTGGTAATGGGAGCTCCTCGGGGCTCCCATGTTATGCCACTTCTGCGCGCGTTGCATTGCCTCCCGGTGGCCCTCTGGGTGCGCTTCAAAGTCTTGGTTACTATCTTTAAAGCGCTCCATGGCTCGGGACCGGGATACTTGCGAGACCGCCTCCTGCCATCATCGGCCTCCCACCGACCGGTACGCTCCCATAGAGTCGGTCTCCTCGGGGTGCCGCCAGCTGGACGGCTGGCGACCCCGAGGATGCGGGCCTTCTCATTGGGAGCACCCCCTCTCTGGAATGAATTACCCCCAGAGGTAAGGGCCATCCCTGATCTCATGGCCTTCCGTCGGTTACTTAAAACTCAACTATTTCGGCAAGCTGGACTGGCCTAGGGGTTTTTAAATTTTAACCTGGTTTTAATTTCTTTTAACTTTTGTTTATATTTTTAATTAGAGCCATGCTATATTTAATTCTTTTAATTTTTAATATTGTCATGTTGTGTATGTGTTCTATATATGTATTTTTATCTTGGCTGTTCACCGCCCCGAGTCCCTTTTGGGAGAGGGGGCGGTATATAAGTCTAATAAATAAATAAATAAATAAAGAGGGTATGCACACTTAAGCAACCATGTTATTGGGAGTTTTAATATTATTCCCCCCAAAAAAGATTTAAATTTGGTTTTCAGTTGAAGTGTATAGCTTATACCTTATATTAAAGATGGAAAAAAATCTGAAGTGATTTATCTTGGTCTGATTTTTTTACATCTTAAAATCCTGGCATTTTAGCAGGGTTATGTAGGGTTTTTTACATCTTCTGTATATAGTACAGATCCAATACATTTTTTAAATTGCTGCAAAATGCTTAATTGCATTTCATAAAAATTAAGACAGAGAGGAGGTTTAAAAAGGGTTATAGGAATGTTTTCCTGATCAGTCACATAATCTTGATTCCTGTCTCTAAATTCTGTTCATGATTATTGACCTTTTTTGGCTTGGGAATTTTCAGTACTAAAATTAAGAGAAAGGATCCAGTGATCGAGATAAGGAATTACATTTAACAAGTTTTTACTTAAATCTTTGAACTTTCAGTTGTTTTAAAATCATAAATTCAGAGAGAAGTTCTCTTAACTTCACGTTTTTGGTTCAGTCACAAGTATAAAATAAAGTATTTCTTTTCAGAATCATTTTCTTGCAAAATCTCCTTATTGTCATATGATTTAAAAGTGGTAATACTCAGTTTTTTTAGAAAACGTTAGAAGTACAGAACTTCAGCCACTTGGTGATTGAAGTTTTGGTTGACCTACTTATGACCCAGATTCAAAGTGGTGATGGCTGCCTCCCTGAGTCATGTGACTTGCATGTCAGGTACTAGGCAATTTGGCCGCATTTAAGCATCCCACAGTGACATGACTGTAAAGAGAAAATTCTGCCCGCCTTACCCAGGTGAGTAGAAAGTGCCTGCTTGAATGCCTCATTCTGTTAGGAAGGGGCATGGAGGAAACAGTCTTGCTAGCTGCTTCTCTGTTTTGAAATGACTTGCTCCCATTCTTTTGACTTTCCAGGAAATACCCAAGATCTGGCTTTTCTGGAAGGCTTCCATAGGAGCTGTCCCATTGTTTGGATAGTAGGAATATATTCTTTGCATCGAGATTTTATGCATACAGAGTGAGGCATAAATGCAATCATTCAGAAGATTTCATATTGCATAGTAAAGGAAGCAAAAATAATACTATATAAGTTTTGCTTCTGCATTCTCAGTTATACCTATTGCATTTCTTCCAAAACATTCAAAGTAAATTGCTCACTGCAAAGCTGGTTAAAGATTTTTCTTTAATTTAGCTGTGGGAAGCAGAGTAACTGGGATTTGTAGTAAGAGCTTGTCCTATTATTATCTGGACTAGGAGTCAGGATCTGGGATTTATATAAAGGATATTAGTTACACCAGAGTTTGGAAATATGTGATATGAAGATAGGAACCCAGTGTTATTTTTCACTGTATTTTTGAAGCTTCCTTGAAATGTTTTCAATATCTGAGCCGCACCTATTCTTCATACCTATACAGCAAACTTTTGTGAGTCTCCTCCACCTTTGTATTGTGTTGGATTGCTAACCGAAGGAAAACTTCTTCAGAGAAATGTATGTGTAGAGGACATAGATTTTGTCAACTGTTGATAAGAGATTTTCCCCAAGGAAACCTTAACTATATTTAATGAATGTATTTGTAGATGTGTTTTTTGGGCTACAATCTCAGCTATGAGCAAATCACTTTTACTGAGCAGTAAAGCCTAATTATAGTTTCCTGTAGTGTAGACCTTCCTCCTCATCATGATGATGTCCAGTTCATGTGTCCTCTATTCATCTCCATAAGTAGACTTTTTTTTATTTCTAAGAAGTCTGGAGTGAGTCTTATTTTCACTATACAACTGGCCGAGACATATTTATAAGGGGCACATGACGATTTGTATGCAGTATTATGATACAACATTTATTTGAATCAGACAGTGTATTTAGTGTTTGATGATTCATGACATTTTTATATCATAGGTTATGATAGATGCTGTTAAAATGCCAGTTGCATTCATCGAAAACATTTAGGATAGGCTCTCAATTGAAATGATCTTCTATATAGTTCTTAAAGTTGCATAAAATAACCTACAAGGAAAAGCTGGGGAACCTACTTTTGCATAGAGCTCACATTTAGCTATATTTTTCTTGCCTGCTCTTCTGAATCTAAAAGTCCTTATTGTGCCCCTTAATCCCCAAGCAAAGAGCAGGGTCATGGGATTGTCTATGGACACGAACAAAGGAGGATCTCCTGATTCTGATCAGAGCTAGCAGCTATATTTGCATAACAGACAAACAGAGTGCTACTTTTGCTGCCTCCTGAACTCAAATATTTATTTTCTCTTCCAGTCGCTCTATGAAATGGATTGGGCCAATATTGATTTGAATGATGCTTGTTTGTCTGACAGGTGAAGCGCTACCAGTGCACATTTGAGGGCTGCCCTCGTACCTACAGCACTGCAGGCAACTTGCGCACTCATCAAAAGACCCACCGTGGGGAGTACACCTTTGTGTGCAATCAGGAGGGGTGTGGGAAGGCCTTTCTGACATCCTACAGCCTGAAAATCCATGTCCGGGTGCACACCAAGGAGAAGCCCTTTGAGTGTGATGTTCAAGGTTGTGAAAAAGCCTTCAATACACTGTACAGGTAAGAGGATGAATTTTGGAAATCTCATATTCATCAAAAAAAATTAGTGCTCACACATGGAGAGAGGGAGAATTGGGTATTCCCGGTTGAATTGGATAATGTCCCCAATGAAATATATTTTACTCTGCCCTATGCCTGCTCCCCAGATTTCTCACATCAGTGCTTGTGGCTCTTGCAAAATTGGTTGCCTGATGTACACCACCCCAAAAATGCTTTCCACTAAAATGTTGGCTTTGATGGGTGTTTTCAGTGTGCAGAACCTTGGCCCAAATGTGTAATCATGTCAGGTGGGCCTTGCTCTTTCACTGCAGGGCATGTCCTGGATCAGAAGAGACATTCTCCAACCCCCTTCTTCTTTAGGTTAAAAGCCCATCAGAGGCTTCACACGGGGAAAACATTTAACTGTGAATCAGAAGGTTGCAGCAAGTACTTTACAACCCTCAGTGATCTGCGGAAACACATTCGGACTCACACTGGAGAGAAGCCATTCAGGTAAGTTATCTGGTTGCTGCATGAATTGCATTGTATTCTGGGCTATTTGCAAGGCTTTTAAACAGGCGGTGTACCATAATATCTGCTGAGAGTTTTTGGAAGCAATTTATTCACTGTGGTCTATAGTGTGTAAATTCCCAAACACATTTCTAGTGTGTACACCTCTGGCAAATGTTCAGTTATCTGGTAGAGTGCACCGCTTCATTTGTTCAGTGTCATTCAACATTAGACTAGTTTGCAGTAAAAAAACAAGTAGTTTTAGCCCTCTTAATTGTCCAGATGAGAAGATCTGCTTGATGCAGAGATGCCCCTTCCTGCAGAAACTCAGAGGCATCAAAACTGCTCTTGGGTTTTTGGTTTCAGTTGGCTTGATGGGCTGACTTTCACTGGCCCCAACGTACTCACACACATTCTGAGATTAATATTGGAGTCTTGCTTTACCTCCTCATCTCAACCATTAGTTTGGTGGGCATGAAAAATAGAGGTGGCCCTGCATACAAGTTAAGGCAAACAATTTACAAGAAAACCCCCATAAATGATCATAAAAACCCAAGTTAAATGTGTTCCCTAACTTTATATCATGGAATAATCAGGCCAGACTAGCACTGTGAGGGTGAACAAATTCATGGATAAACACATAAGCAGCTCATGTACTTTTAGGCTAACAACAGGAATTTCAGTCGTTGGAGCCACATATCCAAATGCCCTCTGGTTGCCCTCTAAATCAGTGGTTCCCAAACTTTTTCAGTCCACCGCCCCTTTGGTGCTCAGTGCCCCCCATACAGGTGAGATTCAAATTTCTGTGGGCATGGCCTAATTTGAGGGTGTGGCTTGGTGGTCATGTGTGACTGGATGGGCGTGGCTTGCTGATCATGTGACTGGGTGGGCGTGGCTTGCTGGTCACATTGCTGGCTCAGCATGGCTTGGTCACATGACCGGGTAGGTGTGGTTTGGTGGTCATGTGACTGGGTGGGCATGGCCAGGAGACTGGCAAACCAAATACAATTGGTCCTCACTTAATGGCCGGTTGTTTATGATTGGCCTCCCCAGAGCTACTTGACCTGTTTTTGGAGTTTTGACAGCCATGCATACACATACACACACACTCCCTTCTAACCCTGCTGGAGCAGGTCATTGGACTAGAATTGGCAAAGCATCTCTGATTAGATTAGATAGTAGTAAATAGAATCTAATCAGAGATGATTTGCAGATTCTTGTTGATTTTATTTGTTTTATTTGTATTTATTTTATGTTGCTGAATTGCATTGACATGTGTGTCCCTTCTTGTGCGCAGCACAGAAGCTTTTGTGATTCTTTGCAGCAAAAATTACCGACCTCTGGCTTTGCTCTACTTTTCCAACGTGCCGCCACCGTCGCGTTCTAGGTGCTGGACCCGGAGGTCCACACCATTGAGCCCGCTGCACTGGAGGACCTGCCCAAGCGGAGTGGCGGGGAAAGGGTGCAAGCTGTTCCCCACCCACCCATGCCCCCTAACCCGAACTGTGCCTCCATGCACACACGCCCCTTGCCAAGCTAAAGAAGGCTGCGGGGTGTGTGTGTCCCAGACCCCGGAGTGAGTAGTTGGGTGGGTGGATGCAGGAAGACTCCTTAATCTGGATTGTGATCGGGGAAAGGGTGCAAGCCTGTTCCGTTTTTCTCTCACCCACTTTCCTGACTTGAGGGAAAAAAACCAGCGCTGCTTTCCCCCCCCCACTGCATGGGCCTGTGCGCTCCCGCTCACCCACCTACTTTGTGCCGACAGGGCATCCTGCCTCCCCCCTTCACTCCCGCCCTCCACCGCACAGGTGCCCTTCTCTGTTCATTGCACCTGCTCCTGGCCGGTTGGAGGTGCAGCGCGCCCAGCCCCACCACGCATCTGTCCCGTTAATCCCAGTGCCGGTGGTGGAGGAAGAGGGAGGTCCCACTGCAAAAGCACGGCTTGCTCCTCCTGGCGTCCAGTGTTGCAAAGATGCCGCTGCACGGGCAGGCTAAGCAGTTACTTCCCGCAGCGCCATTTTGCACCGGCTGGAGCTGAGCAAGCGATGTTCCCAGTGCCTCCGTTGCCCCTGGTCGGCCACCCCTTCAGACCACCGGCTCTTCCACCGCCACCGCCCGATGCCCCGGCCAGCGAGGCGGACCTGGTCGGCTGCAGCAAGGAGGAGATGGTGCACCATTTGTGCCGGGAGGAGGCCGAGAAGCTGGCAGTGCTGGTGCAATGCAGCCGGCTGATCCAGGGCATGAACTGGCAGCTGCAGGAGCACCTGCGCGAGATCCGCAAGCTGAAAGCAGTCAACGGGCAGCTCCAGGTGGAGAACCGCAAGCTGCGCAACCACTGCTGCTTCCTGGATGAGGACCAGCTGAAAGCCAAGCGCCTGGCCTGCCACTGGCAGATCTTCAGGCATCACGCGGCCCAAGTCCTGCGCTACAAGGTGGCCGGCTGCCTGCGCAAGCTGGCCGGCTTGGAAGGGCTGCTCACCCCATTGAGCCCCTTGGACCACTCTGGTGCAACAGTCAATGGGGTGAACCTGAGGAGCCGGCACCTCGAACGCCCCCCCTGCTGCCTCTTAGCACCCCCAAGGGGGCCGGCAGAGAGGCGTTAAGAGGCGGCAGGGGGGCATTCGAGTTGTTAGCATCGCAGGCTCACTCCATTGACTGTTGCACCGCTCCAGAGCTGACGCCTCGAATGCAGCAACATGTTGGGAAAGTAGAGCAAAGCCACCATCATTGCATTCGAGGCGCCGGTTCCGAAGCGGTGCAACAGTCAATCGGGTGAGCCGGCGCCTCGAACGCCCCCCTGCTGCCTCTTAGCGCCCCCCTGCCGGCCCCCTTGCCTCTTAGCGCCCCCTAAGGCATCCCACTGACCACTTTGGGAAGCACTGCTCTAAATAATCCACAATAGGTGCAGTACCATCAAGAGGGTTTCATCATGTGATCTCCGCTGAGGAGCTGATACATGTGGAAGAAGGCACTCAGACACTGAAGATAAGCCAATTTCTCTATACCACGTAAGCTTTGCCATTCACACAAGGCAGGCCTAGAATCAATTCAATGCTTTCAAAGCAGATGCAAGATATTTGTTACATATTTCTGCTCATTTGCATGAAAATTCCAAAGTTGAAGGGGCCATTTAGGCAACTGAATCGAATCCCTTGCTCAGTGAAGAAATCCAGGTTAAAATGTTTTATATAAAACATCTCCTTGCATCCGGTGGCATAGTTGTTAACACGTTAGGTTAAGACCGGGAAAACCCAACCTCAATTCCCCCTTATTGTAGAAAGTTAGTGGGAAACTTGGGACATGTACACTCTCTCAGCTCAGCCCACCTCATGGGGATATGAGGATAATATCCAGAAAAATTGCCATCTAGGCCACTTGAGTTCCTGAAGGAAAGGCAGAATTCCTTTACCACCTCTCCATCACCATCTCTTTTTGAGTAATTGGTTCCATTGTAAAACTGTATTGTTGTAGTAGTAGTAGTAGTAATAATAATAATACTCAACTGGAATCTGCCTTCCTGTAGCTTAAATTTATTAGTCCATGTCCTATTCTCTGAAATTATAGAGAATATAAGTATTTCAATTCTATTATATCCTACAGTCTTCTCTTTTCAAAGCTAAAGCTTCTTCAGTGTCTTTGTAGGTTTCATCCACATCGCTATTTTTTTAAACCTCTTCCAACATTCAAGATAGGACCTGAGGAAAGGAAAGTGGACCTTTCCTAATTTTGAAACAGTATTCTGTTTCACTATTCACTTTGTGCTGTGGCGTGAGGTCATGCTTGCCACACTACAGAAATATCTTCAGACAATGCTGGCTCTTTGGCTTAAAGAACAGAGATGAGCGCTGCCCCCTAAGGCAGTCACAGCTTGTGGGATAAAACCCATGGAGACACCTTTACCTTTTTATTCCTTTGGATGTAGCCTAAAACTTTTTACAACCATATCACATATATCATTATTACTCCACTTGGCAACCAACCATCGCTGTCACAAATGCCTTTACAAAACCAGCTTGCGCGAATGGAGCTGAAGTTGTCATACTGCAAGGTTGTAAAGGTGGTGCTGTAAGCCTCTCTGCTTTCTCCCATAGGTGTGACCATGATGGCTGTGGGAAAGCTTTTGCTGTTAGCCATCATCTGAAGACACATGTCAGGACACACACTGGTAAGACATCTGACTCCCTGAACCTTTTTATGGCAGCTTAAGAAAGTAAACATGTTTGAGTGAACAGTGATGGGGCCTACTTATTTGATATTTTTGATAAGGTGTGGTAATTTGCTACATTAGGATTCTGCTTACTAAGAGCCTAGTTCTCATCTTCTGCAGTGAATTTAGAAATACGTCTGTTGTAAGTATTCAAAATTGTGGGTCTGCTGGAATCCAGAAATCGATGGACTTGTACCTTTGGTTTGATTGATATGCCTATTGATTTCTTCCGCTGTAGGTGAGAGACCTTTCTTTTGTCCCAGCAATGGGTGTGAAAAGGCCTTTAGCACGCAGTATAGCCTCAAAAGTCACATGAAAGGACATGAAAAAGGATCCTCATACACTTTATTCTCCAACAACAATCTCTCTGAGGTGGGTGTTTAGTTCTTTAGTTAAACATTGGTATGCTTCATGGGTAACTGGATCAGCAACACTTTTCTTATTTTCTAGAAGTCCAGGTCCTGCAATCTTTGCAACTGAAATTTCACAAGGAACTATGGGTGCCAAGTAATACTCTGCCTCCCAAATAAGTTAATAATTCAATACTGAGCAGTGCTGTAGAACAATAATATTCATTTAATTTAATCTATTTAATTTAATTTTTATTTAATTTAATTTAATCTAGTTTTAACTTTTATATATTTAATGTTTTAATTGTATGGCTGTGCACCGCTCCGAGTCCTTCGGGAGAGGAGCGGTATATAAATAAATTATTATTATTATTATTATTATTATTATTATTATTATTATTATTATTATTATTATTATTATTATTATTATTATTATTTTTTGATGCTAGGATTTTGGATCATATAAAAAAAATAAAGATAGGTGGTCCTTGGCTTTAGACTTTATTTGGGACTGGGTTTCTGGAAATTCTGGTTATGGTCGTAAGTTAAGGCTCCTAGGTGAATGTATCTGGTTTTGCAACATTTTTTACAGTGGTCATTAAGTAAATCATTATTAAATAAATCCACCATTGTTAAACAAATACTGCAGTCGTAAGTATGAAGTAATTCTTCTGAATGAATGTTTTTTGCCAGAAACCAGCAAAAAACATCACAGACCACAGTCATGTGACCATGGGATACCGCAGCTGGTTGCAAAGGTGAGCCAGTTACCAGGCACCCAAAATGTGGTCATGTGATCAGGGGGAAAGGTATTTTGCAATGACCAGGTGCTTTATGGACTATAAAGCTTCCATTTTGGGTCTGTGAACAATCATTAAGCGACTGGTCGTGAAATTTTGAATGGACCAGTTGAGGAGAATGAAATTTCTATAAAGCCAATTATTCATTGTTTTTTTTACCACAACAAACATATTTTTGTCTGAGAAACCAACTCAACTTTATTTTTTATCTGTGAAAAAGCCAATGTTAGTGATTAGTTTGAAGAAAGTATCCAATTTCACCCATTTCTTGGAAACATGGTGCTTCAGGTTATGTCCTGAAGGGTTTGAGTTTTGTGATCAGAGAAGCAGCCAGAAAAACCTCTCCTGCCACTGAGTATGATCAGTCCATTGTTTTGGTATTGGCAATTCCTTTTCCTCCTCATCCCTCATCTTCCTCTTCCTCTCTGGCAAAGCCTTTATCTTTATTTAATCTTATATACTGCCCCCTCTCCCAGTGGGACTCGGGGCGGTCTACAGCCGAATAAAATACAAATATAAATACAAATACAATGTTTAAAATGAATTTAAAAAGAATTAAATAATTGGCTGGAAAAATTTTAAAAAAATTATCAAAGGATTAAAAAACTAAAAACCATTAAGGTCAAATTAAAAACCCTACACGTAACTCTAGGCCAGACCGGCTTGATGGAATAAGTAGGTCTTTAGCGCGCGCCGGAAGGTTAATAGGTTGGGATGGTCCTCATCTCCGGGGGTAATTTGTTCCAGAGAGAGGGTGCCCCCAGAGAGAAGCCCCGGACCCACGTGGTCGCCAGTCATCCAGCCGGCGTCACCCCGAGGAGGCCCGCCTTATGGGAGCACACTGGCCGACGGGAGGCCGATGGTGGCAGTAGGCGGTCTCGTAAGTACCCAGGTCCCAAGCCATGGAGCGCTTTAAAGATGACCACTAACACCTTAAATCGTACCCGGAAGGCCACCGGGAGCCAATGCAGCTCGCGCAGAAGTAGTGTAACATGGGAGCTCCGAGAAGCCCCCAAAGCCACCCATGCGGCCGCATTCTGCACCAACTGGAGCCTCCGGGTGCTCTTCAAGGGGAGCCCCATGTATATAAATTGACATAATCTAGGCGGGAGATGACGAGGGCGGATGTGACCGTGTGAAGTGCATCCCGATCCAGAAAGGGCCGCAACTGGTAGATCCTACAGACCTGATAAAAAGCCCCCCTGGCGACGGCTGCTATATGATCTTTTAACGACAGCCATACATCCAGGAGGACACCCAGATTGCGCGCCCTCTCCGTGGGGGCCAGAATACCCCCTCACCCACGGCCAGCAATGGAGTTAGCTGGCTGTATCGGGGTGCCGGAAAGCATAGCCACTTGGTTTTGGCTGGGTTGAGCTGAAGCCTGTTCCGCCCCATCCAACCCCGCACAGCCTCCAGGCCCCGGGTCATCACTTCCACGGCTTCATCAGGGTGGCCTGGGGTAGAGATGTACAGCTGAGTATCATCAATGTACTGATGAAATTCTACCCCAAAGCCACGGATGATCTCACCCAGCGGCTTCATATAAATGTTGAACAGGAGGGGCGAGAGCACCGACCCCTGAGATACCCCACAAATCAGGGGGCTCGGGGTTGATCTCTGCCCCCCTGCCAACACAAATTGCAAACGGTCGGAGAGGAAGGAGGAGAGGAGAGGTCAGAGGAAGAGAACAGTTGGAGAGGAAAGCCTCTAGAATATCCAACCTGGTATCCCTTCGTCTTCTACACCGTGCGAGTTCAATGGTTTTCCTTTTCCCATTCCTTCACACTCCAATTCTGCCTTAAATGACAAAGCGGTTCCCCACGCCCAGCCGTTTGCCAACATTTGAATTTTGATTGCTTTCCAACTGTAGCAAAGTGGAAGCTTTCTGACTGAGCAGTAGCATCTAAGGCTTTGTAGCACATGTTGCCCTCTTATGTCTGTTTCTTCTTCAGATTGCCCACCAACCAACCATTACTTCATCCAAAACATTTTATTCAACAAAATCATTCTCTGGTTCGTAGGACAGGTGATTGGTTTTAGCAGGCAAAACTATGCACTTAAATTGTGGAATTTTTGAGTACCTTTTCCCCAAAGAATGAATGGAAACATTGTCAACAGGCTCCATGTTTCCAAGGGACATCTTCAACACCTCCTCTTGATACTACTTTCTGACTTCTGGCAAAGTTACTAATGATTCAGTCCTGAAGAACCACAATATAAGCCATTCTTCCTCTGAATGATAGTATCTAGGTGGCAAAGGATGAATTATGTCCTCTTTGCTAACACAATTTGCTAAATATGACTTGTGTCACTCTGTGTGACTATCAGTATAAATGCCTAAATCCTTTCCTTGCTGATCTTTTTGCCTGCTTATAATTTAATCACTGCTTTGGTGAGAGCTCTTGTCTGCACTGTTCTCATGTTTTCTTGCCTCAACTGTCCTACACCGTTTTCATGTTTTCTTGCTCCAAGTTCAGCTGTATTATATATACAATCTTTATATTGTAAATTTTTCATAATAAGTTTTTTATTTTTCAGTTTCAAAAGTACAAATATTTCATGTTTTCCTCAAGCAGTGTGTCGTCTGGGCACCAACACCTTTGTGCCACATCCTTCACCATTTATAATGCCATTCACATTAATATTATTTCTCTAAGCTTAGAGTTAAGATGCATCAAACAGCTAAATGTTATGCAGCTCTTCTGATGATAATCTCTTACTAGCATTATATCTCATTGTTCTTATCATACATATATTGATAATTATCATCTTATTTGTATCTCTATCTTTATTTTCTATTCTCTTTTATTCTTCCTCATTTCCAAATTCCTTTTTTATTCTCTAACCATTGATAAAATATTTTCCATATCATATAATACTCAGTTTGCTCTTTCTCCTTGATTGATAGTGTTAATTTGTTCATTTCTGCATTCTAATATTTTCCTTATCACCTCCTCGTCAGTGGGGATTTCCTCACCTTTCCAATGTTGTGCAAATACAATTCTAGCTGCAGTTAATACATGAATAATTAGATATACATTCTCTTTACTATAGATTTCAGGTCAAATGCCTAGTAGAAATATTTCTGGTTTTAGCTCAATAGGTTGTTTTATCATCTCTTCCAACCAAGTTTTTATTTTCATCCAGTATTTCTTTGCTTCTCTACATGTCCACCACATGTAATAGTAGGATCCAGGTATCTGGTGATATTTCCAGCATTTAGCTATTTTTCCTTTAAACATCTTAGCCAACCTCGCCAGTACAAAATGCCATCTATAAAACATCTTATACAAATTCTGTTTATATGCTGTTGACATTGTTAATTTATAATTCCTATCCCACGGTTTCTGCCATTTATCTAATTCTATCGTGTAAGCAAAATTTTTCGCCCATGCTATTATTGTCTCCTTAACTTCTTCCTCTTCTAACATTATACCCAGTAAATAACTATAATTTCTTTATTAACTTTTCTTCTATTCCTCTTAGGATTTTATCTAACTCTGTTAGTTCTGTGTAAAAACTCTGTGATTTCACATCTTTCTCATATCTAGACTCTATCTGGACTCGTGAATACCATGTTATATCAATCCCTTGCTCACTCATTTCTTTTGTTTTGAGTTCCCCTTTTTCATTCAAAATGTCTTTGTATCTAATAATATTACCCATATTAATTATATTTGGATGAGTTAGTTCTTCCATTATTGAAAGTCAGACTGGTATCCTCAAATAATATTGTTCTTTGATTTTCTCCCATGCCAACATTTGTGTGTTCCTTATATAATGTCTCTGAAAATATTCATGTATCTTATTTTTACCATACCACAGGAAAGCATGCTACCCCAGTTGTAAATCACATACTTCCAAAGTCAGTAATCTTACGTTTCTCAATACAAGCCACTCTTTTGTCCATGTTAATACAGCAGCCTGATAATACAATTCCCAGTTTGGTAGTCCGAAACCTCCTCTATTTCTTGTATCTTGCATCATTTTCAAATCAATTCTTGCTTTTTCCCTTGCCAGATATACTTTTGTATTATTTTATTCAGTTCCTCAAAATATTTTTCCAGCTTTATCAGTATTGTTTGGAATAAATACAATAATCTTGGCAAATGTTCATTTTCATTGTTGCTACTCTTCCTACCAATGATAATTGCAGATTCTTCCATTTTTCCAGATCTATTTGAATTTTTTTCAACAATTTATAATAGTTATCTTCCTTAATTGTTATATATCTTGCTGTCAGCTGAATCCTTAAATATTTAACTTCCTTTACAATTTGGATATCTATTCTTTTTGTTTGTTTGTTTGTTTTGTTTTTTGTTTTGCTTTTCCGTTACATTTTTAACTTTCAATTTCTCTTTGTTTATTTTCAGACCTGCCACTTCCCCATATTCTTTTTATTAATTTAGTCCCTGTTCTTAGTGGATCTGCTAGAATAAAAGTCAAGTCATCCACAAACACTTGTAATTTAAACGCTTTTAAAAAGGGGGAAAAGTAATTTTTTCTTTAGCATATCTTTTGCTTTACAAATATCAAACACTGTTTCGTTATATCGTTCTCCAGTGCTCATCCCAATTCTGATTTTTCAACCATTACTAGTTTTTGATTGGAATGTGTGATGCTCAAATTTATTCTTTTTTGACTGCCTTTGGAGCCATTGTAAATTAAATAGTATTTATAAAATATTTGTAAATAATGTCAATTTCAAATACCAGTCATGGAAGACCCTTAGATTTCTACCAACACATGAGACAAAACACATGGACGGGGATACTACAGGTGCAAATGTGCAGAAGCAATGGTTCTCCGATCTGCTTTTGTCTATTATCACGGAGCAAAATCCAATTACAGATTTTGTTTGTTAAATCACCTGAGTGGGGGGTCTGTAAAACAGGTTTTATTGTGTAGTCTCAACGTTATTCCTTTAATTTCAGCAGGATCCACAGAAAATCTAATTAGAACTGAATGAATGAACAAGGAAAACAAACAGAAGTACTGGCAGAGGAATCCACTGGGTAGAGGAAAGAGTAAGATTATGGTCAGAGTAGAGCTTCCAGTTCTCAGCATTGCATTGACAAGCTGAAGCTTAACAACCAAAATTAGAAGGGCCTTGGAGATTGCTTATTGAAAAAAACTGTTATACAATATTTAATACACAGCTCATTTACATAATTTCAAGACAGCAAACACAGAGACATAAAAAGCCATACAAATTTTAAAAGGGCCAATATTCCTAAGCAATTTATTACGTATGACAGCAGGGGTAGGATTCAACCGGCATTATTACCGGTTCAGTATTTGCATTTTGCTTCATGGGCATGCGTGCCAGATGCACACTGCGCACACGTTTACTACACCATTAGCTGAGCCACCGGGACAGCTGATAAGCACTGCGCAAGTGCACAACGTTTCAAAAAACACTTTTTTCCTGCTTTCTCAACCTCAGCTGTGCCGCGCAAAGCAGCTGAGATTGAAAAAGCAGGAAATAAAGGTCAGGTAAGAGCCTGGGTGGGCGGGTGGGCCAAATAGCAGCAGACACTGAACCACCTGCTCTTTGAGCAGGAGTTTCGAGTCCAGGAAAAATCCCTAGTTGTGCACCAGGTCTGTCTGGGGTGGTCCAAGCCCGTTTAGAACTCAGGATGTCAAAGTCCCAGATCTTGAAGCTCCATGCACCCAAAGCCATTTGGTCTTGCCAGAGTTCAGCTGAAGCCCTTTGTCCCCCATCCAGACCCTCACAGCCTCCAGGTACCACAAAATAGAATCAACAGCATAATTTGGATCACCAGTTGAGTTGCGTATCATCAGCAACCCCTGCTAGCTGATCACACCCAGCAGCTTCATGTAGATGTTAAAAAGGAGTGAAGAGTGTACCGAATCCTGTGGCACACCACAAAGGAGTAGCTGTGGCCTGAATCTCTCACTCCCCATAAACACTGGGACTGGCATTGGAGAAAGGAGCCAAAAGCAGTAGAAAACTGCACCTCTAGGCCCCCAACCCCATTGGTGGCCCAAAAGGATACCATGGTCAATGGTATGGAAGGCTGATGTGAGGTCAGGGAGAGCAAGGATGTTTGCAATAACATCATCCCTCGCTTGCCAGAAATCATCAGTAAGTGCGACCAATGCTGTTTTTGTCCCATAATTTCATCATCTTTAATTTTATTTCACTTTGCCTCTTGTTTATCTTCTTGGGTCCATCTCCAAAACAGTTTTTTTAATTTACATCAAAACCATTCTGCATTTTTCTGCTTATTTAATTTTAACCATAACTTTGTTTTTTTGACTACATCCTATCTTTCTCTCTACTTATTAAACAGTATCTTTTTCTTATCCTCAGTTTTTCTAACAGTTGTTCTCCTAGATGCTGCTTTCCCTTCATCCACAGCCATTTTCTCATTGTCCCACTGAGCATCTTTATTTGACCTTCCTTTTTGTATGAAGTCACACATTTTGGTAGCTTCCCTGAATATAATTCTATTCCAAGCAGTTTGCACACCTGTTCCTTACATCCATGACTTTTCATGTATTATTTATTTATTTACAAGATTTATATACCGCCCCCCTCTCCCTGCGGGACTCGGGGTGGTGTACAGCCATTAAAAAATACAATAATAACACAATAATTAAAAACAATTAAGAAGATTAAATATCGTGGCTGAATAATAAAAATGAGACAGGGGTTTAAAAATAAGGACTAAAACCAATTAAAACCGAATTTAAAACCCCATAAAACCCTAGGCCAGACCGGCTTGATAAAATAAATGAGTTTTCAACGCGCGCCGGAAGGTGAAAAAGGTCAGGGATGATCCTTATTCATGTATAAGATCTCATAATTACCAATAAAGAAGAATACTGTTAGCTCAGGACTGAAATGAGGGGTTCTTGGTGCTTTCTATTTCAATACATTTCAATACCCAAACTAGGTAACATCATTAGTGCTAGCTACTCATAATTGCAGCAGACAATGTTAGATACTAGATTATCTGTAATGAAGCACCATTTTCAAAAGTATGTTCCTAAAATAATGCAAAATGAAGTAAAATATATGCAACTAAACAGGTATTTGGGATAGATAAGATATGATTTATTATATACTGCTCCATCAGTGACAGCCAATATGGGGTAGCAATTAAAGGCAATGGACTAGGAATTCTGGAATAGATAAGCATCAAATTTATGATTACCTAGAGACAAGCACATCTATAATCAAAAGCTAACATGGGTTTGTCAAAAACAGCTCATGCCAGACAAATATTACTGCATTCTTTAACAAAGCAATTAAATTAATGAATCAGCAAACTGCTGTGGACAAAATTTATTTGGGCTTCAGTAAGGCATTTGATAATGTAGAGCACAAAATCAAAGCAAAACCCTGAAATGCAATGGTATAGAATAGATGATACCTGGCTCATAGTGGTAACTGTGAGAGTGATCTAGGAGTTCAGGTGGACAACCACTTTTTGACAGCTGCAGAGTGCTGCACACTATTCCCACACTTTGGAATATTTAATCCACTTTTCATTGCTACAATATAAGAAAAGATGTTGATACGCTAAAAAGAGTTCAAAGAAAAGCAGCAAAGATGATCAGGGGACTGGAGGCTAAAACATAAGAATGGTTACAGGAATTGAGTATGTCTAGTCTAATGAAAAGAACTAGGGTAACATGATAGTTTTTCCAATATTTGAGGGGTTGTCACAAAGAAGATTAACCTATTCTCCTAAGCACCTGAAGGTAGGACAAGAAGCAGTGGATAAAAAAGAATCAACCTAGAACTAGAGGAAATTTGCTGACAATGAGAATAATTAATCAGTGAAAGGGCTTGTCTCCAGTAGTTGAGGTTGCTCTATCACTGGAGGTTTTTAAGAACAGATTGGACAGCCATTTCTCCAAAACATTATAGGGTTTCCTGTTTAAGCAGGGGCTTGGACTAGAAGACCCCCAAGATCTCTTTCAGCTCCATCATTCTGTTATTCTGACTTGAATTCTAGTCTAGATTTGGCCATATGGAAGCCCATTAGGTGTCTTGGGGCATGTAAGTAAGTCATGTTGGTTTTAGACAGAACAAAACAAAACATGATTTCAAAAAAGCAACTATATCTGACTACAGTATAGGAAGAGTTTAAACCTATTTTCTACCAAATGGCATTTTAACTTTTCAATTGTTTTTAATGAAGAAAATAGTTACTTTGGAAGCAACTTGCTTGGTGGGACTTATTTAGAATTTAAGGATGTCACTATTGTCATTTATTCGCCATTTTGGAAAGAAATATTTGACCCTCTTTGTTTAGGCTAACAATTTGCTTTTTAAAAACAAAATACCAACAATCCCATGACAACTTAAACAAATGTTATCTGATTTTAGCCTTTAATCTGCAACAATGTGTTTTTGTTGAAGTAAACTGACCATTCATCTCTTGTAAAATTATTTGAATGACAAGTGCTTGCACAAGTCTGATCAATATTTCAAAGAGACTGTAAATCTGAATTTCCAGAGGCAGGGATAGAAAGGAGTAGTGAGTCATCCTTCCTACCTCCTTTTGGGTTACGTAGGCCTTTGATGAGGAAAACAAATCACTTCATTGTGCTTGGCATCTTTGATCTTTATTTTTTATTGATTTTATTGTAATTTTATTGGTGTTGGATAGTATTAGCTTTACCAGGGAGATCAGACAGGAAACATACCAGATGAGTTAATTCTACTTTATCGTAAAGCTACATTAACCAAATCTTGCAGGTCTGAAAGTACAATTCATCTGTTATAACCTGAGAACTTAGGGAGGAGGGTTCCTTCGGAACCTCTTGGTCTGTACACTATGCAGCTGCGGGGCCGCAGTTCTTATTGGAAGGCTCTTCTCTAGGCAACCTCTCTTCACACGATCCCCCAAGGTCTTTCCCTCATACCATTATAGGAGCATATACGTTCAAATAAATACTTCTTTGATAGTTGTGAGCTGCTCAGTCATTGAGAGTTGGTGACATACAAGTATAAGTAAATAATCATTTTATTTGTGTATAATCTCAAATTCATGCTAGTAAAAACAAGGAAGTCAAATCCCTCCTATTTTGATTTGCCAATCTTTTCTCTCTCTCCATGGCTTTTTCTTTTGATTTGGCCCTCTCTAAAATTGCTGACCCCTTTGCAATTCACTCTAGAACCCATGGCAGGTTCATCACTCATGCTGTTTTCTGTAGTTCTCTTCTGCCCCAAACTCTCTTTGAACAATCCCTTATGTTTTACAAAAATCAGAAGAATATTTGGGCTGCTGCATATTCTGAAGTGAAAGTCTGATGGCTGCTGAAAAGTGTGATATTGGAGATGGAACCATACTTGTGGCTGTAATTTGGGGCTTAGGGGATTTTGGCCTTTGGACCGTTGGCTGTGTTGGATGTGATTGACCAGAATGGGGCAGGGGGCACTCGGTTCCCCTGCCCTGTTCTGAATGCTCCTTTGCTTAATTCAGGCTCCCTCTCCTCTTCTGCAGGATACAAACCACTCACTCTGCCTGAGCGACTTAAGCCTTATGTCCACAGATTCAGAACTGCGGGATAATTCAGATCCAGTAAGCAACTCTTGCCTTTGGTTATAATAACCCAGTAGAGGGAGTCTGGTATATGAGTAGCTTCTTGCCATCCCTTTGGAGGAGGACCTGTACTCTCCAGTCAATGATACTTGTCTATCATGCTGCAGAAAGCAAGCTGGCTTATAGGATTTCCCCAGCAGAGTACTGCAAACAGCCTGCTCTTAGTTGTCTTACCTGGGCCTAGAGCCAGTGCTGGTGCTGAGCTTGGGCAGCAGATCATTGAGTGGGATGCCTTATGGCTACTTCCTTTATGTAGGCACATGGACAAGACCTGAGTACGATCTCACCAGCAAGCATCTTCGAGTCGATGTTCCAGAGCCCAGAGCCTCCTCAACATCAGGAAGACTCTCAGCACACAGGTACAAGTTCACTTGCAACATCATATTAGCAGTGGTCCTCAGATCTGAACAAACTGTCCAAGGCTCAAGAAAAGCTGGCTTGGCAGCTCCTCAGAGCCCACTGCAGTTAGAGAAACTCCACCTGGGAACAGAAGGAGAGATTCCATGTGCTGTGCATCTAATGCTCTGATGAAGAAAGGTGTCCTTTGGGAACAGTGAGGAATCTTTGGGCTTGACTGCCTGGAAGGAAAATGTTGCCACAGGCTGACTGATATGGGATATATCCGGGCCTGCCTTACCAGAGCAGTGTAGGCACAGTAGTGTGTCCTCTTGGAAGGAAGGAGGGCAAAGTTTAAGAGCGGGGCATCTTTCCCATGCAGCTGTGAGAGTATCCAGCTGAGGCTTTCCTGGGTTCTATCAGGATCACCACCCCCCAGCAGGCCTTAGGCTACAGATGGATTTGATGATTCTGATACTTGCTTGACAGATGCCTTGATGGGAGATTTTGGTGGTGATACTCAGCTAGCTCCAGCAGCCCAGCCAGCATCAGGGGAGACTGCACCCTTATCTCTGCCGCTTGTTCTCCAGCTTGGCATCTCTGAGCCTTCCCTCCAAGCACTGCCTCCTGCATCCATGGGTGCTCAGCCAGCAGCATACGGCACCCCTGCCAGTCTCTTGCAGCCTCCAGAAGTGCCTCCTTCTAACAGTACACTTTTGGCAGCCAATCCCCAGGGCTTCCTGCACCACCTTCAGAGCTCTGCACAGCCCACGGGCGCTGGGCTTCCTGGAGTCTCAGAAGTCACATCTGGACCAGCAGCTGTAGGTGCCCCTGAGGTCCTGCCCAGCAGAGTTCGGACTGTGCCTGTGGGAGGAGGCCCTGGGCTGCCCAGCAATCCCAGGGTTACCATCGCTCCCTCACAAAACCCAGCCATTTTTCAGTCCAGCATCATCATGGGAGAACAAAACCTCCAGTGGATTTTAAATGGTGCCACTGGGTCAGTGCAGAATCAAGAGCAAATGGTAAGTCCCAGAGGAGGTTGTGTGGTCAGAGCTGTGCAGGATTACATGATCTCAGAGTATTCTGCAGTGGGGAGCTGCAACCTCTCCTCACAGGCTTAACCCCCCCTCCCTTTTTTTTTTTCTTTCTAAGCCACAGCCTCCTGTTATAGAGAAAGTCTTCTTCACAACTGCTCTCCCTGTGGCTGGTGGTGCAGGTAAGCCGCATTGCCTGAACTCCATGTTCTTTGACCCTCCCTCCCAAAAGAAAAGCTGCTGTTGAGCGTGGCAGGGGGTGGGTGTCTGACCACTGGGCTCTGGTCTTCACCCATGTGATTTGAGGCTCTCTGCATCTCCTTCCTGAGGAGGGAAGCCCATGGTCTGGTAGGTGTCCTTCTTACTAATGCAAAACAGGAGGCTCCACTGTACACTCTGAGAGAGGGAGGGGACATAAGGGGTTTTGCTAAGGAGCAAAGCTGTGGGTTGAAAGAGGGTATTTATTTCCATGAACATGAAATTGATGCTGGGTAATGCAAATTCTGCCTCGGGAAGAGCTGCCGAGCTCAGGCTGCAGCCTGAGATGTCTAACTTCAGCAGCAGCTCCAAGCTTGCAAAACTACTAGTGGGAGGCGAAGTTGCTAGCTGAGCAGCAGTGATGGACATGGAAAGAAGAGGCTTTTCTCTGAGCCTCACTTCATGGGCCATTCTCAGAGAAGCAGCCAGGGCCTCTCCACGGAGTGATCGCTTTCTTTCTCTCCAGGGAGTCCAGTGCAGCAGATTGGCCTGAGTGTGCCTGTGATCATCATCAAGCAGGAAGAGGTGTGCCAATGCCAGTGTGCCTGCCGAGACACAAGCAAGGAGAAAGCCGACAGCAAAGGCTGTTCTTCCCTCCTCTTGAAGACCTCGGGGAACCCACCGGCACCAGGGCCACAGGATTTCCCCAGGACGGTGGCCAGTACATCCACTGTTACTGCTAGCAGTTCGTCTGTGTTGCCTCCTGCTGGCCAGCAGAGCACCCTACTGGGCCACCCGCCTGGCTCCCAGAACCAGTCCCTAAGTGCCACGGAGGCCTCCCGCTTTCTTTCTCTCCAGACCTTGGAGACGGCCTCTCCTCTCGTTCCCCTTGAACCTCTCTTGCAAGGGGAAGAGGGACTTGCCTTGGGCAACAACTTCCCTTAAGGAAGCCCTGGAAAACAGCAGCAGCAGCAGCAGCAGCCGAGATGGCTGAAGGCCAGCTGCCTCGGAATGGGTCGCGGGATCCCTTTCTCTCACGAGGAGACACAGCCATGCCAGTTCTGCCTCCTTCGTCACTTTGGCTCATAGCAATGTGGGCATAGGAATTGGTCACTTTGGAAGCAGGGGTGGGCAGGCGGGCTGCACCTTGCTTTCAGGAGGGTGGGACGGAGTGCTCTTAGGTCTGGGGCTGGTTCAGGGTAGGGGCCCTGTAAGCAAGGAGGGGAAAGAAGTCAATGTTGTGAGACAACATTGGAGACAATGGGGGTGGGTGGGGTGGGACTTCTGGCAGCAGAAGCAGAGAGGCGTGGAGATGCCCTCCTCACGGTTGCGTCTGCTCGCTGTAAAAGGCAAATGGTGCGCATCATGATCAGACTTTGCACATGAGCAAAAGGGCTGCTGGCTCTTTCCTCTTATCTTTCTGCCCTTCTTGGCAACCAAGTGCACTGCCTGGGTGTTTACATGAATTCAGGGGCTAAAAGGATTTGCACTGTTCAGCTTTATCGGAATGACTATCTTGGCATAGAGCAGCTCTTGCTAGAAAATGTTACTCTTAGATTGGCTGACTTTAGGGGGTTCAGGGAGGTGCTCAGGGGTCTCGGTGTTGGTCCATTGGAGCAACCCAGCTTGGTCTGGCAAAGCAGACTGTCCTTTCTCCAGCAGACTATTGGGGTGCAGTGATACAGGCGCCTTTCCTCTTTTAACTTACTCAGGATAAAATCCCAGTGTAGAATGCCTAGAAGGTTTCGGGAAGTCTTCTTTCTAAAGTTTTGTACATGTTTTTATTTTGTCACGTCCGCTGTGTTTGGATTTTCTAGTAATCCACTTTTGTTCCCAGGACAAAGGATCTTGGCTCAGGATGCCTGTCCAAGAGCTTTTCTCAAGCCGAGAGGCAGGCAGGGTGGTCAAAAAGCAGAGGTGGAATAAACAGGGTCCTTGTTGCTGTGATTAGGCTGTGGAGTGGAGGTGACTGGAAGGCCCCCTGCAAGTTCCCTCCTGGTGCTGCTGCTGCAGGAGGGGGATCGGT
Source organism: Bungarus multicinctus (assembly GCA_023653725.1). Classification (NCBI taxonomy): domain Eukaryota; kingdom Metazoa; phylum Chordata; class Lepidosauria; order Squamata; family Elapidae; genus Bungarus; species Bungarus multicinctus. The sequence goes on from CM042835.1 coordinate 29,378,041, forward strand.
TGGCTGGTTGCTGTTCCTCTGGGAGTATTTGCAGTTCACGGGCACTTCTGAGCTCCTCTCCCACCTAAGTTAAACATAGATAAGAACCCCCTGAATCTCGCCCTGTGCCTGTCAAGGTTGCGTAGCTAAGGTGCTTCTCGTTGGCCTTGGAGAGCTACTCTACTGTCAGTTGGGGTGGGGCTTAGTCTAGCATGACCCTGCATGGATTTTGTTCATGTTTTAAGAGCATTCCCTTTGCTTGATGCTGCCTATTGGAAAGGTTGCCCCCACTCCCACCCCCTGTGACTTTGGGAGCCAGCTGATCCTGTGGCTTTGCTTATGGGCTGAGGGTTGAGTAACTTAATTGTACCAAGATTCCAGGGAGTAAAGAGTCCCTGTGGACTTCATCTCAGCTGTGAATTGAGGGTAGGAACAAGTCATTAGAGCAGGGCAAGTGCTCAGTTTCTGGGATATGAATGTCATCTCTCAGACTTTTCAGCAGTGATGATACAGGTTGGGGAATTCTGTAGTTCATGAACATAGAAATGACTTAAGTTTTAGAAAAACCTGCTCTGAAATCTAGTGTTTGCTGGCGGTTGCTTCTGCTATTCACGTTTAGGGAAGGAATATAGTTCACTGGGGCTGTTCTAGTTACACTTACTCACTGGCCTCTAAAATGCACTTTAGTTCTCTTTCAGCTAATGGCTGCAATGTCATTTGTAAATAACTGCTCACAGTCCTTGGGTATTTCTCTCCTTTTGTTCTGAGTAAAAAGTATGTGGTGTGCAAAAAAAAGTACTTAACTTCAGTGCAATACATTTAGCTAGAAGTGTCCACATGCACTCTGTGAGTGTAGTTATATGTATCTATATGTGCGTGCATGCGCACAAGTGTGTTTCTGTGGGATCGATGGAAGGGGCTCAAAACCATCTCTGCCCTTTTCTGACTTATGCATCTTTAAGCAAATGTCCAGTCTATGCAAAACCTCCATTAGTAGCCTGAGCTGAAAGGACTTGTCATTTTTGTCACTGCTTGGAGACCTTCCCAGCTCTGTCCTCCTCCTCCTCCTCACAAGGGAGGGAAGGACCAGGCTGCTCTTTGCTAAGCATGAAGATGTTCTGAAGACTATGCTTCTGCCCTCTGAGTGCCCTGCCGCCACCTGCCTGCCTTATTTCCAAGACACCAGTCGTTCCAAAATTTCAAGGTACCAACAAGAGACAAGTTAATCTTGGAAGAGATGGCAGTAACATTGGTGAGTTCTTATCTATTAAAGAATGGGAAATCTTGTTTGGAGCATCTATTGGCCCAGGAAGTAAATGCTATCTCCTATCATATCCTTTGCATTTGCTTCAGCAATCTAAAAATAGCATCTCCTGTTTTTAGCCAATATTTCCTGCTAGTGATGGCTGGTTTTTCAACTTCTGCATTGTTTATTGTTTCTAAGCTTTGGAGTTTGTTCTGCACTGAAAAATGCCAAGGAAACTGGATATATTTATGTATGGTGTGTCTGTGTGTGTGTTTGTGAAAATGGGTGGAAATGGTATGTTATCCACACTGTGTTTTCAATAGTGTGCACGCTGGCCAAACCCAGTTTCTATGCAGTGGACACTTTCAAGTAAATGCATTATATTTTCCTTGTCACTTGAGTGTTTTAGCTTTTCTTCCCACATACAGTCTTCATCAGTAAAGTCAAGGGAAGAACAATTATTGTTGATGTTCTTATTTTGAAATATGTTATTTGAAGTTTTTTTTTCTTTGGTTTTGCAGTGTTATTTCTTTACAAATACTAAATACTGGCTTAAATTATATGGGCAAAAAACAAAGTACCATTCTATCTAGCCACAGTCAGAATTTAGGAGTGGAGCTAGATGTGAGACTCTACTGAATATCAGAAAACAGTCTAAGCTTCTCTTCCACTTTTGAATTAGTCCAATTTAGGATTATGGCATACCAGGAAATAGATATTTCCCATTGTTCCGACCATGAAAATTTCAGATGCATCTTTTCCTGTTGGGCAGAAAAACATCAACTTGTGCAAGATGGAGGGAGAGAAAACCCTTTAGTTGAAGAGAAGTGGTTTCCTTCCTTTTTTTTCAGCAGGCACTTTCCCACAAAGAACAATTGATTGCTTCCTAAAGTAAGGAGCCTGGAGACTCCAAAGGTTCTCAGAGATCATTTTTGAAAGTGCCTTCCTGGGTCCCCTTCACTTTTGGACTGTGATCTAAATCTTCATGATCAGACTCTGGCTGGGTCTCATGAAAGGTTTAGCCAGTTTATGAAAAGCTTAACCATTGCAATGCACATCTGCTACAGTTTGGTTAGTCTTAGTTTTGTAATTGATCAGCCTATTGTGTTAATTCATGATTTGAGGTGGCCTGTGAATTGGGTGAAATATCAGGTTATGCATGTTGCGGGAACCCTGCCTCAGTATTGCCATGGCTAAACTTCACAACTCAGAGGACATGGTGGGGAGAATTTGAAGTAACCTTTTTCTCTCAGGAGTACCTATATTATGTTTAAGCACATTTAGTTTAACTTTGAAACCTGGGATCAAATGTCTGTGCATTGAGTGATGTGAAAATGCTCACTATAGGTACAGTACTTCCAAAGGAAGAGCTTTCCAAAACACCAGAAGAATAAACAAAGTTGTATTTTTGAAGAATGTAAAATGTGAAATAGGGTTTGCTACCTGCTCCAGTTTGTATAAAATTAATATTGTACTTTGAAATATCTGCAAGGAATTAGAAAATAATTTTTTAATTGAAGGCAATATTAGTAGCAATTAAATATTAAATGCTTATTTAAATGTTGTGCCTATAGAAGATTTCTTTCTTCAATAAATGAATCATTGGGGAGAAGGTACATGCCAGTTCCCGTGCCATTCACTTAGATGGCAGAAAGTGAGCCAAGCCATTCTATGGGCCTCCAGTCAACAAGACGGGGAGCAGAGCATTGACATGGACTAAGGGAGTTGGACTAAGAAACAGCTGAAATTGGAACACCTTTTGCCTCTGCTTGAACAGGGAGCAGCAGGATATCCTGATTCTTTACCTGTTCTCTCCAGGGTGCCATTGTGGGTGCTAGTTTAAACTGCTTAAGTATCCTAGGCCATCTGGCCCTGCTCTAGACCAGAATATCAGGGCCAGGTGCAGTAGGAGGCTGGAGTCAAATGGGGATCAGAGCACTCATTTCTCATACTGAAGCCTCCACTCTTTTCTTTCATATTTTCATCTCTAATTTCTTGCAGAACATAAAAGCAGCAGCTTAATGGAATCATAAGAGCTGTAAGGGATCTTGGAGGTCTTCTAGTCCAACCCCCTGCTCAAGGCAGGAGACCCTATACCACCCCGTCAATATTTTCTTGAAAACCTCTAGCAATAGAGCATCCACAACGCCAAAAGGCAAGCCTTAAGGCCCCTGATCATCTTCATTGCTCTTCACTACACACTTTCTAGGGCCTTAGCATCTTTTTTGTATGGTGGTTACCAGAGTTGGCCTTGGTATTCCAAGTGCAGCCTCACTAGCTTTATACTATCTCTCTGCTGATACAACCTAGAACTGCATTGGCTTTTTTGGTGGCTGCATTGGCTTTTTTGCTAGCTCATATTTAAGTGATGGTCCATATCCCCTTCAGTTATTACTGTTGAGCCTGATACCACCTATTTTACACCTGTGCATTTGGTTTTTCCTGCCTACATGCAGAACTTTGTGTTTAAGTAAGCCATTGGCCACTGAGCTGCATCTTGTTGTCTAGGGCCCAATGCTCAAGTCTGTCAAAGTCCTGAATTTTGAGTCTATCTTCCTTAAAGCTTAAAGGAGATAAAATAGAAATCCAGTATTTGCTGTGGTTGCCACCTTTCCTCCCAAATAGAACACTGTACTTTGACTTACAGATAAACATAGGAATTCTATAGTAGAATAGAATATAGACTTAGAACAGAGGTATCCAATTCAAGGCCCGCGGGCCAATCCAACCCGTGAGGTGGTTAGATCCGGCCTGCAGGTCTGCCCTGGAAACATCAAAGGACCAGCTCGGGCACCTTGGCCTGGCTCAGGCCAACCGGGCGTTGATCTGCTACTCGGTGGCCCTCCAGGCCAGACTGTGGCCAGCCTTAGATCTGTGATGGCACCTCCGCTCCGCCCCTGGGCATGCACAGAGGAGGCAGTGAGCATGTGGGACCTGGCATCCCTGGGGACTGCGTGCTCAGTGCTTCCCTTCACCCAGGACACCAGCCCTCACGCACTTGGAGCCTCCTATTCACATGCCCAGGAGGCAGGGCCAAGTCAGCTCCACGTATCTAAGGTTGGCTGTGGTCCAGGTTGCCAATCACGCGCCCACACCAGCATCTCCATGCCTCCTCACCGGTCTTTCACTGAGGCCACCCCACCCCCACATGGGAGAACCATGCTGCCAATCTTTCCCCTTCCCCTCGTCCCTACCTGAGCATGCAGGAAGGAGGAGATGAGAAGGAGAGGGCATTGGACCCCTGGGGCTTCTGCCTGCCAGCGCATGGTGGGTGGTACGAGATCGCACAAGCTCTGGGAGGGATGTGGAAAGCGGATGGCTGGGGGCGGCTTCTGGCATTGTGGGGTGGGGGGAAGTGATATTGGGGAAGAAAAGATCAGGAGAGAAGCTGGGATGGGTGCCTCTTGCAGGGGGCTGAGAGAAGCAAGCAGCTTTCGTGGCTGGCATTTGGCAGCCTCCCATCACGGGGTTTGTGTATGTGGGCACACACGGGCAGGAGCAGATGTCTCACTCCTTGCAGCCCCACACCCTCAACAGAGACCTTCTGCCGATGGGAGGCTGCAAGTTAATGACAGGTATTTTTTTGCCGTGCTTGTTTCTTTTTCTCAATCCCCAGCTCCGTGGAAGGGTGCAAGAAGCTCCCATCCCAGCTTCTCTCTCCCGATCTTCTCTCCAATGTCACAGCGCCGGGCTGCAAGGGAGACCCAGACAAACATACACATACAAGTCTGGGAGAAGTGAGCTGAAAACCAAGAAGAGGCAACAGTGGGGGAGCAGTCAAAATGGGAAACCTGATGGAAGCCTTTGGCAGTTTACAAAAAAGAAGAAAGGAGAGGAAACTTGGTTGGAGATGCCCCATTTCAAAGGAGAAAACAATTTTGTGTTCCGTTTTGTCACAGACAGAACTTTGTTGGCAATCCAAGTTAATATTGGTATTCTTGAACTGTGAGCTGTTAGGAACGTATCCCCTTCTTGTGTGTTACAAACAGCCATTTTCAATGGGAAAAACAGGACAACAGTGGGGACAACATTTTTCTTTGCTATATTTTCAATCTGAATTAGACCATGGCATGCTTTCTACTGGAGAGCCCTTTTAAGGATGATGTATTAATAGAAAAGCAACTAACTTATCTCTGTTTCTAAACGCTAAAACTGTTGCACACAAAAAACAGAGGACTATGATCAACTGTCACAGCCACAGTTTTGACAGTTTTCTGTTGTCTGTGGACTCTCCCACTAAATGCAAGCATGGGATAAATTGAACCTGGTTTTTTCTCAGTCTTTGGCCACAAATTACTAGCAAAAGTGGCATTTGATCACAAGGCAAGGAGGCATTGAGAAATGTGCAGCAAAGGGAAAACAAGGAAAGAGGGGAAGAAAGGAAAACGAAAAGGGAAGCAAAAAGAAGAAAAGGGGAAAAGGAAGGAAGATCATAATGAGAGGGAGTCAGATTCTGAGGAAAATCCTGCCTCAACATTTGGCCACCAGCAGCCCTCCTGCCCTTTCGCCATCCCCTTGTCTGCTCTCCTGACCTCTCCTAGTGGTTTCCCTTCCTATTGCTCAGGATGCTTTGCTTACAAAGCCGGGTTTCCTTACATGGAAACGGACCCACACTTTGCCTTCCCGCACACACCATGAGCAATCTGCCCAAGGAGAGCGAGCATAGCGACAGCAGCCTTGAGGAATGGGGAAGCGCAGTCAGGCGCCCCCTCGGAGAAGCGAGGCTGAGCTGTGGGGTCCCAGTGCCCCGGGAGCTCAAGGGCCGGCCTGGCTGCTTGGCTCCCCACTGCCCAGGTGGCCTCCGTATGGCTCGAGAGGGACGGCAAGGCTCCCCTGGATGCGGCGGTGGGCTGCAACCGGTTTAACCACCGGTTCTGTGAGCAGGCGCTTCCATGGTCTCCAGCAATCTTTTGAAGCGTTTGGTCTGTATTGCGGCTCCCTGATCTGCGTAGAAGTTTCCCATCCAAACAAAGATGTGCCCCGGGATTCCTGTTCTTTCTGAGCACTCAACAGATTCGGCGCAATGCGGGGCTTTTCTACACTCGTGGACAGGCACAGCAACCGCCTTTTGCATGCTCTCTGGCTTCCTCAATGACTCAGCGTTGGGATTATCCTTAGCAGCACTGCAGCGATGGAGGAGTGGAACTGATTTTTTTTTTTAGTATTTATTTGATTTGTCAATTGCTTACAAGATACAGCTATAAGAATAAATATAGTTTTGAATACATGAGATAGATACTTATAAGAAAATTAAAAAGAAACAATAGAACAGGGACAGTAGGCATGATTGGTGCGCTTAGGCACTCTCCCTACAGGCCTCTTAGGAAAGGGGTGAGGTCAATAGTAGACAGTCTAATGTTGAAGATTTGGGGGTTTGGGGAAGAAACCACAGAGCCAGGTAGAGTATTCCAAACATTGACCACTCTGTTGCTGAAGTCGTATTTTCTGCAGTCAAGTTTGGTGCAGTTAACCTTGTGTGCTCTTGAAGCTGAAGTATTCATTTACAGGTAGGACATTGCAATGTATGATTTTATATACTATATTTAGGTTGGACTGGAAGCGGCGTAGTTCTAGATTTTCTAGGTCTAGAGTTTCGAGTCTGGTGGCATAAGGTATTTTGCAATGAATTCTTGTGAAATATTTTTGGACTTTTTCAATTGTGTTAATATCAGATACATGATATGGGTTCCAGACTGATGAGCTGTATTCAAGTATTGGTCTAGTAAATGTTTCATATGCTGTAGTTAATAGTGTGATATTACCAGAGAAGAAGTTACGTAGGATTAGATTAACAACTCTTAATGCCTTTTTGGCTACAGTAGGCTCTAGCACTTAGATCATTTGAGATGAGTACTCCAAGGTCCTTGACAAAGTTTGGATCATCAACAAGGTCTTGACTATTTAGCTTGTATTTTATTTTCTGATTTTTTTTTCCAATATGTAAGACAGAGCATTTATTTGCTGAGATTTGAAGTTGCCATTTGATTGACCATTCTGATACATGGATCTACCAAGTGATGTACGGTAACTTTCTGAAGAAGCATGAAGGGAGGGTGGCAGGCGTTACTCAGCAAGCAAGGCAGTTGGACTACCTGCGGTTCCCCGCCCGGTGAAAAATAGGAACGGCGCCTTACTACGGCAACGCCTCTTTCGGGACGGGGGAGGATGCCGAGGGGCCGCTCGGGCCGTGCCTCTCGGTGGCGGGGCAGCGCGCCGGAAGTGCGTACTTGGCGCCGGAAGAGCTGCGGATGCCGGTCGCCTTGGGGTGGTGCGGGCTGTGGGCCATGCTGGCAGGCCCGATGGCGCGGGGGCGGCTGCTCCCTGCCTGCGCGGGCGCCGAGCGGTGTGTTTGCCTGGTCGAGGGCGCGGGCCAGGCGACGCAGGTGGCGGCGGCGGCGGCTCTACGCGAGGGCGGGCTGGTGGCGGTACCCACCGACACGGTCTACGGCGTGGCCTGCTTGGTGCAGAACTCCGCTGCCGTCGAGGCCCTGTACCGGCTGAAGGGGCGCCCCGCTGGTAAGCCGTTGGCCATCTGCCTGGGCGACGTCGAGCAGGTGCACAGGTGCGCGGGCCGGAGCGGCGGGAGGGTTGGGGAGGGCCGGGGAGGGCCGGGGAGGCCGGCCAGCCGCTGAGCCCTCTTCGCCCACAGATACTGCCGCGTCCCGGTGCCCGAGGAGCTGCTGCGAGATCTCCTGCCCGGTCCCGTGACGCTGGTGCTGCCGCGCTCGGACGCCCTCAATGCCGACCTGAACCCCTTCACGCCGGTGAGCGGCGGCGGGCGGACTGCTCTCTTGGGGCTGGGCGGTGCCCCCGTCCCCCGTCCCCCGCCGGGGTCAACTGGGTATCTCCCTTCAGCGCCTCTCTCTTCCCCTCCTGCAGCTGGTGGGCGTCCGTGTCCCCGATCACCACTTCATCCGGGAGCTGGCCAGGGCCTGTGGCGGTGCTCTGGCTTTAACCAGCGCCAACGTCAGCGAGAGGGCGAGCAGCATCACCGTTACGGTAAGATCGGCTGTGGCCCTGACCTCGCAGCATGTTTGGAGCTACTCCTGGGCCTGTTTCAGGAAAGCCTTAAATTAGGGCACCCCTTTTATAGAAGAGTGCTTGCTCGTGAGAAATTTGCTTGAGGTCATCTGGAACTCGCCATCCTTGTGGTTCTTTGCTCTGTACCTTCTTGCTCATTGATTGTTTTAATGCATGGGAAAACAAGCAGCCACTGATGCAATAATCACAGTATACAACAATAATTAATACAATATTTTTGGCAATGGGAGCTCTACTACATTCAAGCCCCAAAGGACTTCCAAAGCAGCCATGTTTTTCTTCACTTGCTTGAGGCCAGGAGGAGTTATTCCAGAGGAGAGGTGCCCATCCATTGCACATCTCAAATGGGATGTTTAGCAGACATTCTGTTTTTGGATTGGGCAGGCACAGTTTCAATCTTTTGCTTAGACCAGAATCCTGCCTCCCTTTTCCCATGCTTCTAGCTGTTTCCCAACTCGCCTACCCACTTTCCCTACAATATTTCCTGTGAAGTGTACTAAGCAGGTTCTAGGAACTAATTTCTTATGTATCTTTTATTCAGGAATTCCAGGAGCTTTGGCCTCATCTTTCACTGGTCATCGATGGGGGTCCAACTGGGGATGCCCTTAGTCCCGAGTGTCGTCTAGGCTCAACTGTGGTTGACCTCTCCATCCCTGGAAAATATAGGGTTATTCGACCAGGATGGTAAGCCACCCATTATTTTAGGGTTAAGTAGCTTGTGTGAGTTATACTTGCGTCTTATGAAGGGAACCATTTTTGTAGTCTAAAAGAGTTGATTCAAAATAGATGCACTTAAGCAGGCTTCTCCTTTCTGCACATGCCTTGTGGATTGGGGAAACCCAAGTTATTGTACTGACTGTGATTGTTCTCATTGCATTCCAGAATATTACAGCAGGAATCCCTGGTTCTATTTTGTAGTTATCTCTTCTTCATTTTTTTTTCAGTGCACTTATTCAAACTGTTGAAATCCTGGTATCCAAATATGGATTGAGGGCTGAGGAGTCTGGACGCTGAAATATTGGACCTTAGGGATACTGAAGTGCTATCAGTCTTTTCCCAGCCAAGAAAGTAAAATGTTTATGTGATCATTATGATTGCAAAGGGACTGTCCCTTAGGTGACATCCTGGATGCTGTGACTTTGAGGACTATGGCCAAATGACCGAATTTCCTTTAAAAGCGCAGCTATTTCTGATTGCCTGAAGCATTTCTGCCATCTGGTTTGTCACACAGACTAAATAACTTTTCCTACTCTGTCTAAAGAAGCAAGCTTATGTGATCCAAAAACAGATCCTGCAAGGAATCATTGGGATATGAATAATTCAGTTGGGAACACATTGAATAATGTGGTAGTCTTGAATGCAGAGGGTTGAATGTAGGACTAAATAAATGAGTTAGGCCCGGGTTGACCCTTCTCATACCCTAAAAAGGGTCTTCAAACTTGGCAAGTTTAAGACTTGTGGACTTCAACTCCCAGAATTCCTGAGCTAACATAACTGGAGGGGGAATTCTGGGAGTTGGAAGTCCACAAGTCTTAAAACTGTCAAGTTTGAAGACCCCTGTGCTAACAGTAGGACCAATGTCATTAAATGAAAACTATGCAATTTATGTGGCATTTTTTTCTATAAAAACATGATCTAGGTAGGGTTGAACCCAATTATTGCATGGATAGGAAACCATCAAAAATAGCAAGGCAATAAAGTAGTTTGGAAAATCAAAAGAACACTTCAGGAAAAGTCAGTGGCAGATTTTCTGCCAAGATAAGAATGTGGACAATTCAAAAAGATTTTAAAGTTGGGATTGACCTTGAATGGCTTGTTACAGAAAAATTTAAGCTGCTGAATGAGAATAGTTTTCTCAGACAGCATAACAGTTACTGCAGAGAAAATAAATTTGTCTTAACTGGGCGATGGGTTTTTGCCATGTCTTTATCCCCCAGAATTGTTGATTATAGATGGGCAAGTGCATACTATTCCATATGCTCTGAAAAAAACATATAAAATGGAAGTGAAGGCTTCTATTAATTCTATTTACATCTATAATCTATTTATACAGTCAGTTCCTGTTTAGAGTCCCAAGAACTACAAATTTACATTCCCCTGCAGTTTTTCACTGAAGGTTTTGGAATGCCTCAAGGACTGCAGGTCTAACAGAAAAACTCTTTTTCAGTCCGAAAAGAATAGAGAGGAGCAGTTGGTCAATCCAGCTTAGCGGAAGGCGGCAGGGGGAGTGGTGCTCCCCGGGGAGAGCTTTGGCGGAGAGAGCTGCTTGTGACGGGAAGTAGCCTAGGAGGCTTTCCGCTCCCATCAAGGCGTCCGTTCCCTTTAGATAGGCGGGTCGGGCGTCTCCTGGGCTTAAACGGGCTTCTGACCCGGAAGAAGAGAAGAACACGCCAGTTGCAGGGAGTGAGGAAAAAAAAACAACGCGCGACCGGAAGAGTCAGAGGGAAAGAAGAGCTTCCGCCTGCAACCTAGCGACGTCCGAAGCACCCGCCAATCGTGGGGCCGGGGCCACGGCAAAGAGGATGCTGACGGCGGCGGAGGAGGCGGCGCGGCTGCGCGGCATCCTCCGGTCGGGGCTGCGCGTCCTCCGTGAGCAGCACCGGGGCTGGCGGGACACACTGGCTGCCTGCTTGCCGCTGCTGCGGGTCCTGGGCAACGTGGCCCGGCAAGCGGAGGCGGCGTGGAGGGTGTCCTTCGGGGAGACGCCGCTGCGGGCCTTCGCGCGCCTGCCGGACCGGCTGCGACTGAAGCAGCGGGCGGCCATGGAGGTGGTGCTGGCGGAGCTGCGCCAGGAGAAACTGTAAGGGCCGCCCGCCGCTCTCCCTCCCTCCCCCTGCTGGGCCCGGGCCGCCGCCTCCCTCCGCTCCCTTTCTCTTGGCAGGCCGGCGCTGCGGGAGGCTCGGGATGCCGTCGGCGCGCGCCTGGTGCGGCTGCTGGCGCTCGAGGGGCCCGGCGCGGCTCCCGCCCAGCCGCCCCGCGAGCCCTTCCCGGCTTGGGCCGACCTGCTGACCGGGCTGCTGGACGCTGAGGCGCTCTACCACACCGTGTATCCTTCGCCGCCTCGGCGCGCGGGGGCGGGCGGGCGCGCGGAGGGGGCCGGGCGGGCGCTGAGCCCTCCTTAACTAGCCTGGTCCAGGTACTTGGAAGCGCGGCTGCTGTTGCTCTCGCTGAGCTACCGGGACTTGGCGGGGGTGCAGGCAGCCCCTCAGGCCTGGGAGCGGATAATGCAGCACGGGCAGCGGAGAGACCGCCTGGAAGGTAGCCGCCCGACGGAGGCCTTTCCTGCGATGCCGTTGGGGGAGGGCTTGGGCGGAAAGCTCTGGGGCTGCTGACAGGAGTCCTCCCTTAGAGGGTGAGGTGCTTGGGGGCCCAGGAACGCCCTGGCTCACTTCGGGCGTATCCCTCCCTCCCCAGCATGGTTCTGGGGAGGAACGGGAGGAAGGAAGCTGTGGCTCCTGAAACCAAGGAGCTGTGCCTGATGTTTGACTCAAAGCATTTTTTCTTCCTTTGCCCAGAAACGTTGCTGAAATTCACCTTCTTCCTGGAGGACACCGCCACTGACACATGACAGCCCAAAGCAGCAGCGGAGGCTTGTTCATTCCCCCCTCCCCCCAGTGAAGGATTTTTCCGGGCCAGCCCTGCTATCTGAAGGCCTCTGGACTTGGAGTCTGCCCTGCAGGATTGGGAGACTTTTGCAGCTCAGACTTAATTTCCACCCTGGAGCTTCTTTTCCAACCTGGAGCCCAGTTCTTAGAGGCACCTCAACCTCACCGTAAATAAAAATGATTTCCTGCCCTTACGGTGTCCACGTTCTCTTTTAGAGCAGAAGGCAGGGCCTAGTTTTGCCAAAAGGAGAAGACCACAGATGTGCTGGATTCTCTTCCAGGAATTCTGTGGCTAGGAGTCCATTGTTGTAGCTCATTCCTCTGTTTCCTGCTCGGGGGAGAGGTGCTTTTGTAGAGGAGAAAAAATAGTTGCCATTTCCTATGCCTTGTAGAGATGTAGCTGGGCTCGTGGGCTTAGCCAGGCAGAATCTGTTCTTCTCATTTGAACAGCATTTTAGGGCTAAACACAAAAACAGAATTTTCACTTTGGTGCACTTGGTCTCTTTCTTCAAATGCCTTCTTCAGTATTATCATGTAGGCAATACAGTGACCTGTAGGACAGCGGTCGCCAACCTTTCTGGCTTGGCCAACTGGTGGTGATGAGAGGGGATGGTTAAGCCCATGATGCTTGTGCAAATGCAGCTTCATGTGCTCGCCTGCCCACTGGTGTTGCCTGGTTTCCACCTAGCCTCGGACAGGAGGTTTGGGACTCCTGCTCAAGGACTGCTTAACTTAACTGCTCTGATTGGAGATGTGCTGTTCTTGTGCCTGAAAGCGGTTGACCCACTTTAAGGGCACTCTTAGATCTAAACTCGTGAAGAAAATAAACATTGGTGGAAACAGAATTATGACAATAAAATCACTCCTTATTGCTAATACAACTTGGACTGCTAATCATGGTCATGGTTCTTTTGCCTGTATACATTCTACATAACTGTTATGGACATCTACGTGATAATGATAGGTCTACTGGTCCTTGGAATACACTGGCAAGAAGTTGGATCTTAGATGCAAGAGAAGTTGTCTTATCTGAAATCCCTGGTCCATTCAACCTAGTATTGTAAATACTGATTGGCAATGTTCAAGCAGAATTGCAGATGGGAGTATCCTCAGCCATTTCCATAGAGCTACAGCCCCATTTGGTCTGTCTAGTTCACAATCAATTTTTCCTTTAATCTGTTGAGCCTCAGAGATGCGATTGGCAGAATGGGGAAGCTCTCTTGAAAGGGAAAGGGAAATCTGTAGGCAAGAGACCATTTCAGAATTCTTCACTTGGGTTCTTTGGTGTCTAAACTTTAAAGGAGAAGTAGGACATGTAGTCTGCTCCATTTGTCAGAAATAAGAGATAATCATGTTGCCTGTGCATGCTTAGCCCTACAAGAAATGAATAGATAAAAATACACTATAATTTGTCTCTTTGATGGGTATTACTCACAGAGAAATGGTGATGGCATTCCCAGAATATTCAAAGGAATCTAGTGGGACAGAAGAAGGTGACTTGTCCTTCTGTAATCAAATAATCTAGGTGAGCAATGTAAACACGAAAGTGGTGAATTAAAACGCAGGAAAAATGAAATGTTTTTAGGATGAGCTCATAAGGATTGCAGCTACATCACCATTTAAGGTCCTCCTGATACTGTAATTTACTATAATCTATAATTTCACTCTTCCATTGCAGTTACACTGCTCATTGCCTTGTGCTCAAATATGCTTGAAATCTCTGCACATTATTATTCCCCTGGTTATGACAGGAAAGAACTAATCTGTTTATTCTTTGAAACTTAGGTCAAAGTGACCTGAATGTTTAGTCTTCACAATCGTTTCCTTTCTCAGGACAGAGTTAAATGTGAATGGCATTAACAGATTTGGAAAATAAACTCTGTGCACTTTGTGCAAACCTATTCGTTTTTGTAGAGTAGTTCTATTATTATTAGTCATGGCATAGATGTTGTTTGAAAAGTTACAGAGGTGAATATATCAAGTGTGCATTTTAAGATCAGTTATATTAGTTTATTTATTAAAATATTTCCTACAGATTGCCTTTTGTGACAGAGGTTTGGATAAATATATCTACAATGTATTCAGATGTGCCGGGAAATTACTTTCTTGCATTCCTTTTGTTGTACTTTTCTATATTCTCTTATGCTCCAGTGTTTAAAGCCAAGTCATGTTTTCCAAGGAATAAGGAATTGGGGTAAGGAACAAAACAAAACAAATTATCTATTTGTATAGTTATTGAAGCTTTGGGTTCCCAAATATGGATTGAGCTGAGTTGAACCGAATGACATAAATCTGCCCATGTTGAATAGGTAGCTTTCATAATGGGGTATAAACTATATTTTATATCCCATTTGGGTATAAATTACCGGTGTATTTTGTGGTTACTATATAATCTAGTTCAGTGGTTCTCAACTTTTTCTTCACCATGGACCCCTTTTAAATACCTTTTGTATTTATTTTTGCCACGGACCACCAAGACTTAAGATTTAAAGACTGCATCAATCTGTCCAACCCAATCCTTGGACTCCTGTGATATCGCAGCCCCCAGAGGTCCCCGGATTACAGATTGAGAAGCACTCATCTAGCTGAATGCATAAGAAATAATGTCCAAGTGTCATTAAAGCAACCTCTAGCTCTCTGTGTGATATTTGTAAATATTGACTGCATCTTGTTTTTATAAACAATCTACTTAAAATTACCAAACATGTAATTTATTATAACATTGATTCTTTAAAACAATCTTTTAGATAATCATGATTTTGCCAATTTGGAGTCTTTGGTTTCTCTCAATTGCTGGAGTTAAAAGTCTTAAGTGCTGAAAAGGTCATCCCATTTTGTGGGGTTGCTGATTGCAATTTTCATGGGAAGAGTCTGCACACATTTCCACTGGGCCTATCAGATGCTGTCTTAGGACTGGACCTGGCCTTCAATAGCATTGTGCATATTTGAGATGTTGACCTAATGTTTGCAGTTAATCTTAGAACACTTTTGCTTCAATCCAATTTAATTCAAACAATCGATGAGCATGCTTTTGACTTCCTTGGAAAACTGGAGCACTTGGATTTATCATGGAGCAGCTTGACCTACTTGTCAAGTTCTTGGTTCAGAAATCTTTCTTCTTTACAGAAATTAAACCTAAAGGGAAATTCCTACTCAAAACTTGGGATATTTCCATTATTTTCTGGCTTACAAAAGCTGAGATATCTATACCTGGGAAATGATAAATTCTCTTCTTTACAGACAAAAGATATTGAAGGAATTTCAGTTCTTGAAGAACTGGAGATTGAAGGACAGAATCTTAAACAATATTCACCAGGAGTCCTACAGTCTCTTGATCACATAAATCACATTATTTTGAATGTTCCTGTCAATTTCATTTTGAATTGGATTTGAGTTGATGTTAAAAATTCTGCGGTGTTTGTTGAACTGAGAAATATACACAATAACCTTTTATCCCTTATCCGTTATTTCAAAGATGTTCCAATAACTGCTCAAAAGCTTGTATTTAGAGATAGTGATTTTTTAGAAAATGATCTTGTTCCCTGATGCATTATCTGGTATAACCTAGTTATAAGAGTTAGAAATTATAGATAGATTGAAGATTTAAACAAAATAGTGTTAAAATACATCTGGCAGGGGAAGAAAACGAGAATAAAACTCAAATTGCTACAAGATGTAAGAATAAAAGGAGGATTTGCTTTGCCCGATTGGAAATTATACTACCAAGCAACGAGTTTGATGTGGGTAAAGGAGTGGATAACATTAAGGAATACTAGACTTTTGAATTTAGAAGGACATGACTTTCTGTTAGGGTGGCATGTCTTCCTCTGGTATAAGGGAACTAAAATGCAGGGGTATTTTAGAAGACATTATATTCGAGAAGCATTGTTTCTAAACTGGGAGAAGATAAAAAGCAATATTACTTAAAAATTCCACTATGGTTATCTACTATTGAAGCTTTTTCTTATTCAACAATATATAAAAAGGAACAAACAGATATGGTGAGATACTGAATGTAAAGGGTGAACTTAAATCTATGCAAGTGTTGGAAGAACAAGGTGTAAAAATGAATTGGTTTTCATATTTGCAAATACAATCTAGATTTGATAAAGATGTTAAAACAGAAGATATTTATGATAAGTTGACTGATTTAGATAAAATTTTAACAGGTACTGATGAAAAAGTAATCAAAAAACTTTATGGACACTTGTTGGAGTTTAACTTAGAGGAAGAACAAGTTAAAGAAACAATGACTGCATGGGGGAAAAATTTTGGTTATGGGATTGACTTAGATAAATGGCAAAAATTGTGGTCTCAAAATTATAAAATGACAATGTCAACTGCATAAACTTGTATAAGATGTTTTACAGGTGGCACTTACCCCCGACGAGAATTGCGAGGATGTTCAAGAATAAATCGTATAAACGTTGGAAATGTCATCAGATACCTGGTTCATATTACCATATGGTGAACATGCTCGGATGCAAAAAGATATTGGACTATAATCCACACATGGTTGGAAAAAATGACAAAACAACACATAGACTTTAAACCTGAGATATTTTTATTGGGAATTATACCGGAAATATATTGTAAAGAACTCAAATATTTGATTGTAAATGTTTTAACAGCGGCTAGAATTGTATTTGCTAAGAATTGGAAAAATGAAAAAAATACCGATGCAGGAGGAAATTATTAAGAAAATCATGGACTGTGCCGAAATGAGTAAATTGACATTTGAAATTAGAGAACAAGAGGATAAACAATTTTATATGATAAGGGATTTATTTTATCAATGGTTAGATAAAAAGACATGGTAAAGAAATAGATTAGTAAGCATTATAATAAAAGTTAATAGATTGATATAGAATACAATATAAAATATATAACCATTGGATGAATGTATAAGATTAACCCATAATGAAATTTAGAATACCTCATATAAAATGAGGAAAAAATAGTTTAGTTAAATAAATGTTTAATAATTGATATTACATAAGCACAAGCTAGATTGATAAGGTGAGAATTTATATAACTCGTGAGTAATGGTAAAAAAAAAGGATAGCACAAAAGATTGTAACCAATTGACACACTCTATATAAATAATTGAAAGAGGTTTTTATGTTTTGTTTGTATGTTTGTTGTAAAAAAATAAAAACTTTGAAAAAAAATTATAGATGGCAGATTACAAGGTACTGGGCATTTCTATAATAGTCTGTGCTGACTATTATTACTATTTAAGTAATGTACATATAACAATTAGAAATTTAAAAATAGATTCATTTTATTTATTTTCAGATCTTCCAAGCAGGTTGTATCTTGTAGGGAATATTACCAGACTGACTATTGAAAATACAAAAAATTTTCTTGTGCCTTGCGAACTTGTAAAAAGATTCAGTTGAGTACAGTATCTAGATTTCAATACAAATTTGCTTCAGGATTCCTTTTTGAGCATTCATTGTGTCCAGGCAGTTGGCCTAAACTTGCAGACTCTCAATGTTAGTCAAAATTCTTTGACATATCTCGATCGGACAGCTCGAAGTGCAGCTCATTTAGTCAATCTTACTAATCTAGATGTAAGTCAGAATGATTTAGAAGAAATGCCAGAGTCGTGTCATTGCCCCAAAAGCTTGGAATATTGAAACATTTCTGGCTGTAAAGTAGAGAAACTTACAGGTTGCATCCCTGACTTTTTAGCCTAGTTGAAAATTACAGACCAATCTCTTTATGCTGCATCACCTGTAAAGTCATGGAATCAATTATTAACCAACCCATTATCCTCCACTTAGAGACAAACAACCTACTCTCTAACAAAGAGTTTGGTTTCAGAAGGAAACTGTCCTGTAATCTGTAACTCTTGCAATGTAAAAACATATTGATCAGGGCAAAGCAATTGACGCAATTTACATAGACTTCTATAAAGCCTTTGATTCAGTGGTACACGGCAAACTACTCCTAAAACTAAGGTCTTATGGATACCTGCATAACTGGATAGAAGCATTCCTGCCAAACAGGCAACAAATGGTCAAAATTGGGAGCGTCCTATCAAATCCTGTACCTGTCAACAGTGGTGTCCCCCAAGGCAGTGTTCTAGGACCAACTCTCTTCATACTCTACATTAATGACCTCTGTGATTATATTAAGAGCAACTGCGTTCTTTTCGCTGATGATGTAAAGCTATTCAACACCACTGACAATGCTGCTATCCTTCAAAAAGACCTCGACTATATGTCAGAATGGTCAAACAAATGGCAACTTCACATCTCAATAAGTAAATACTCTGTCTTGCATATTGGCAAAAAAAATCAAAAAATAAAATATAAGCTGAATAGTCAAGACCTTGTTGATGACACAAACTTTATCAAGGACCTTGGAGTACTCATTTCAAGTGATCTAAATGCTAGAGCCCACTGTAACTACATAGCCAAAAAGGCATTAAGAGTTGTTAACCTAATTCTGTGTAGTTTTTCTCCGGTAATATCACTCTACTAACTAGAGCATATAAAACATTTGCTAGACCAATACTTGAATACAGCTCATCAGTCTGGAACCCACATTACATATCTGATATTAATACAATTGAGAAAGTCCAGAAATATTTTACGAGAAGAGTCCTCCACTCCTCTACTCGTAGCAGAATACCTTATGCCACCAGACTTGAAATTTTAGACCTAGACAACCTAGAACTACGCCACCTTCGGTTTGATCTAAGTATAGTACATAAAATTATATATTGCGATGTCCTACCTATCAATGAATACTTCACCTTTAACCAAAACAATACAACCATGTTTATACTTATACCTGTTATCTAATAATTGTTTGACAAAATAAATAAAAGAAAAAAATTCGGGATGCAAGCAACAATCTCCTCTGTGATTTGGAGGGGAGCTTGCCTCCTCTTCAGGAACTTTCTCAGACAAAGAGGAGGTTCCAAACTCTCTTCATCCCTCATGTTAAGGTTGGTGACTCTTGGAGAAAAGAGGCTGTTTGGGTTCTCGAAGCAGGAGCTGGAAGAGGTTGCAGAAGTGAACTTGCTGGATGCCCGGAATAAGAACCGTTGTCAAGGCACGGCTGGTTTCCTTGCCTTGGGACAGTCTTCGCCAAGAACCAAGACTCGCTGCCTTGCTTGGCCGGGAAATGACAGCGGAGATGCTCCAGAGGAGGTCAAACGGGATCCGGTCGGAGTTGCCTAGCTGGAACGGAGGGACTGTCCCTCTCCCCGAAGAGGGCGCATCTCGCCGAGGGGCCGCTGAGAGGGGAAGGGCTGCCCCCCCCACAACCACCTCCGGGAAAGCCCGAAGCCGCCGGGAAAGGCGGAGGGAACGGCGCCAGCTTCCCCCTCCTCCCGCTGGCCGGCTGGCTTTCCCCAAAGCGCTGCCGCTTCATCGCGCACCGAAGTAGACTCTGCCCGCCGCTCTCGGCGTCGCCTCCTTATTCTGGGGGAAGGGTGGGGGGGAGGGGGGAGGGCGAAAGGGGCGGAGCCATCGGGCCAAAGAGCCGGCCTGAATTGGCCGCGGCTTTCCCCGAGGGCCGTTAGAGGCTGGGCTTTTGGGAGGGGCGAGGGGGAAAGGGGAGGAGCTTCCGCCCGAAGAGATGTTCGCTGCCCGGAGAGGAGATCCCGGACGGCGCGTGTGGATAGGGTCAACGCGGCGGCTCTGAGAGAGAGCGAGCGGGTTGGTCCTCCGGCCTTCGTTCTCCGGTTCCCGGTCCGGCTCCTCTCAGATCTTCTTGCCGGACTGCCAAAAAGGGAAGCGCCGCCGGGCAGAATCCGAAACTTTGCTTCTCTCACTACCCCCAGGAAGAGAAGAGAAAAGGCGGGAAGCAGAGAAGCGGCCATCACACTCGACAATCTCTCTCGCTCTCTTTCTCTCTCTCCGTCTTCCTCCCTGTTTGTCCATTTCCCTCTTTCATCCTCCCTCGGTCTCTCTCCGTCCCTTCTTCCCTCTCTCTCCTCCTCCCCCTCCTTTCTCTCCTCACCTCACCTCTCTTCTTCCTCCTCCATCCCTCTCCACCCCTCCCCCTCTCTCTTTCTCTCCCCTCCTTTCTCTCTTGCCCTCTCTATGCTCCCCTCCCCCTCTTTCTCTTCCCTTCCCCCTCTCTCCTTCTCTCCATCTCCCCTTCCTTTCTCTCTTGCCCTCTCTCTCCTCCCCTCCCCACTCTTTCTCTCCCCCTCCTCCTCTCTCCCTCCCTCTCTCTCTCTCCCCCTCTCTCCTCCCCTCCCCCTTTCTGTTTCTCTCCTCCCCTCTCTCTTTTCTTCCTCCTCCATCCCTCTCCGCCCCTCCCCCCTCTCTTTCTCTCCCCTCCTTTCTCTTGCCCTCTCACTCTCCCCCTCCTCCCTCTCTCCCCCTCCTCCATCTTTCCCTCCTTTCTCTCTTGCCCTCTCTTCCCCTCCCCCCTCTCTTTCTCTCCCTCTCTCTCCCTCCCCATCTCTCTCCTTCCCTCTCTCTCCCCCTCCTTTCTCTCTTGCCCTCTCTCTCCTCCCCTCTCCCTCCTCCCTCCCTATCTCTATTCTGCCCTCTCTCTCACACACACACACCTTTTGAGACTGGTGTAATTCTGTGGTTAGATTTAGAATTTTGCGAATCAGTCATTTGACTCCAGCTCCAAAGCCATTTATGTTACAAGTAGTTGTCTTTTAAATCTTTGGGAAAGTTTGCACTCCAGTAGCAATTAGAACTATCTGGATTTTTTTAAAAGAAAATCAAATTTACATAAATCATATCATCATAATCCCATGAATATTACCTGAGGATCAGTTACTATGTCCAGACTAGGTTTTCTAAAAACAGCTGCAGATGATAAGTGCTCCATCTTAGAGTGAACACAACAAATGATGTGACATTGTTCAAGGTCTGATTTTAGATGAAAAGTGTACAGATTATTTTTATGTCCGAGAGTCACATTTCACTTTTGAATAGTGTGCCAGGGAATATAGTCCAAAAGAAAAAGAAAAGAGAAGGAAAGAAAAAGCCAGAACTAAATTATTGACGTTATAGGCGATAATACTACTCCCATATATTTAACCATTTTATCCCAGATCACATTCAAAGATAAAGTTTATTGAAGTGATATTGGTCTTTAATCCCATGTTATCTACGTTGGCGTTTGCCAAACTGATTTTCAACTTTGTTATAAACTTTTATTAAAAACCTGAAAACGCTAATCTTGTATATTTTGTACCCTACAGAGAGCTCTTTCAGTTTCCCCTGTCAGGTTTCAGGATAGAATTTGCTTAAATAACCTTTCCAGCAAACTATTATCACATTTAACTGCCCCAGTGCAAAATCTCTCTTAGACAGGGCAAATATAAATAGAGAAGACTTTCATGGGTTAGGGCTGCAGTGCGACTGTCACAATATTGACATCTCCCAGTTTAAACAATATATCAGCTGTCCACCAGCTAAACAAAACTGTATTATAAATGGTGTAGTGTACCAGATTTTCTATCCCCATGCAAAAGTGTTCAAATGTAGCAGTACCAACAATTTGAAATGATGATATGCAGAGGCGGGCTTCAAAAATTTTAGCAAAGGGTTCTCTGCCCAGATGCTGGGGGAGCATGGCCATGGTGTGTGTAGCCTAGTCGGCCTCCTGCACCATCGCCTGGGTTGATGGGGGTCACTTCTCAGGCTCCGGAGGCTCTCTGGAAGCCAGAAACGGGCTCATTTCCAGCCTTCCAAAACTTCCAGGAGGCCCATTTTTCATCCTCCCTGAGCCTCCGCGCACGCCCTGCACTTAGCTACATCCAAAATGGGCCACGTGGGGACTCCTGGGAGGGGTGGGGTGAAGTGGGCGGGGCCATCCAGGAGCGGGATTTGGGGGTTCTCCGAACTACACCGAATCTTAGCTAGGAGCTCTCCCAAACCCCTGCGAACCCCCAGCAGCCCACCCCTGGTGATATGTACAGAAGTGGTTCTTTGCCATAAATATCACCACTATTTCAAATACCGATGGCCTGATCTATTTGACAGTACTTCATCTTCTACATTAGTGAACCAAATACTGGTGATTGACAACATAATGTGAGACCATGGGCACATGCATCTGATGAAACAGAGCGTTGTCTTACCTTAACGCTTTTTGTCATCATGACGATGAAGAATCCATAGCTGGGTTGACACATGCCATTCTGCCTGGTTTAGGGTTAGGGTTATGTTTATTAGGTTTAGGGTTAGGGTTATTTGGGTTAGGGTTAGATTTAGGGTTATTAGGGTGAGGGTTAGGGTTAGGATTATGTTTAGGGTTAGGGTTATTAGGTTAGGGTTAGAGTTGGGGTTATTAGGTTTAGTGTTAGGATTAGGTTTATTAGGGTTAGGGTTAGGGTTATTAGGGTAAGGGTTAGGGTTAGACTTATTAGGGTTAGGGTTCGGGTTATTAGGGTTAGGGTTAGGATTATGGTTATTAGGGTTAGGGTTAGGTTAGGGTTAGGGTTAGGATTGGTGTTAGGGCTATTAGGGTTAGGTTTAGGATTAGGGTTTGGGTTAGGGTTAGGGTTTTTAGGGCTAGGATTAGGGTTAGGGTTAGGTTTATTAGGGTTAGGGTCAGAGTTATTATTGTTAGTGTTAGTTTGAGGGTTATGGTTATTAGGGTTAGGGATAGAGTTATTAGGGTTAGGATTAGGGTTATTAGGTTTAGGGTTAGCGTTAGGGTTAGGGTTACGGTTAGTGTTAGGATTGGGATTAGGATTAGGGTTAGGATTAGGGTTAGGATTAGGGTTAGGATTAGGGTTAGGGTTTATTAGGGTTAGGGTTAGGGTTAGAGTTATTATTGTTAGTGTTAGTTTGAGACTTATGGTTATTAGGGGTTAGGGTTAGGGTTATGGTTATTAGGTTTAGGCTTAGGGTCAGGCTTAGGGTTAGGGTTGTTAGGGTTAGGTTTATTAGGGTTAGGATTAGGGTGAGGGTTAGAGTTAGGTTTAATATGGTAAGGGTTAGGATTAGGGTTATTAGGTTTAGGGTTAGCGTTAGAGTTAGGGTTATGGTTAGTGTTAGGATTGGGATTAGGGTTAGGGTTAGGATTAGGGTTAATAGGTTTAGGTTCAGGATTGGGTTGTTAGGGTTAGGGTTAGAGGTTAGGGTTATTAGGGTTAGGGTTGGGATTAGGATTTGTTTTATGATTAGTGTTAGGGTTAGGGTTATAAAGTTGAGGGTTTGGGTTAGAGTTAATGTCATTAGGGTTAGGGTGAGGGTTATTAGGGTTAGGGTTAAGTATATTAGGTTAGGGTTAGGGTTGTTAGGGTTAGATTTATTAACGTAAGGGTTAGGGTTACGGTTATTAGGGTTAGGGTTGGGATTAGGGTTAGGGTTAAGGTTAGGGTTGGGTTTTTAGGGTTAGGTTTATTAGGGTAAGTGTTAGGGTTATTAGGGTTAGGGTTAGCGTTATTAGAGTTAGGGTTAGGGTTATTAGGATTAGGGTTAGGATTAGAATTATGGTTATTAGGGTTAGGGTTAGGTTTAGGATTAGGGTTAGGATTGCGGGTTAGGTTATTAGGATTAGGTTTTGGTTTGGGTTAGGGTTAGGGTTACGGTTAGGGTTCTTAGGGTTAGGGTTATTAGGGTTAGGGTAAGAGTTATTGTTAGTGTTAGTTTGAGGGTTATGGATATTAGGGTTAGGGTTAGAGTTAGGATTATGGTTGTTAGGGTTAGGGTTAAGGTTAGCGTTAGGGTTAGAGTTGTTTTATTTGGGTTAGGGTTAGGATTATCGTTATTAGGTTTAGGCTTAGGGTCAGGGTTAGGGTTAGGGTTGTTAGGATTAGGTTTATTAGGGTGAGGGTTATGGTGAGGGTTAAAGTTAGAGTTAGGTTTAATAGAGTAAGGGTTAGGGTTAGGGTTATTAGGGTTAGGTTTAGGGTTAGGATTATGGTTAGGATTAGGGTTATTAGGGTTAGGGTTGGGATTAGGATTAGTTTTTGGATTAGGGTTAGGGTTATTAGGGTTAGGGTTAGGGTAAGGGTTGTAGGGTTAGGTTTATTAACGTAAGGGTTAGGGTTAGGGTTATTAGGGTTAGGGTTAGGGTTATACGGTTCTAGGATTGGGATTATGTTTAGGGTTAGGGTTAGGGTTATTGGGTTAGATTGGTAATTAGGGTTAGGTTACGGTTTAGGGTTTAGGTTTTTAGGGTTAGGTTTATTAGGGTAAGGGTATAGGGTTAATTATGGTTAGGGTTAGCTTAGTACAGTTAAGGTAGGGTTATTTAGGATTTAGGGTTAGGGTTGGATTATGGTTTTCGGGTTAACGGGGTATCGGATCCGGTTCAGAGTTCTGACTGGGGTTCGGGTCCTCAGGGTTAGTTTAGGATTCGGGTTGGATTGGGGTTCGGGTTTATTAGTATTAGGTTTTTTTTAGGTTATTGTTACGGTTGGGTTTAGGGTTATTAGGGTTATGGTTATTAGGGTTAGAGGTTTCGTGTTCTTTCAGAGGTTTAGGATTGTTCCTTAGGTTTAGGGTAGGGTATTGTTATTAGGGTTAGGATTGGGATTCAGTGTTTGGTTTGGTTAGGGTTTCGGGTTTTTTAAGGGTTAGGTTTATTCGTGTAGGGTTCAGGGTTTATTATGTTTAGTGGGTTCGCGTTAGTAGCGTTAGGGTTAGGGTTATTAGGATAGGGGTTGGGTTGGATTATGGTTATTCGGGGTAGGTTAGGCTAAACGAGATTCGAGTCGGACTGGGGTAAGGGTTTACCGGTTGGTTTCAGGATTACTACGGTTACGATTGGTGTTTAGGGTTTTAGTATTAGGTTTTGGTTAGGGTTAGGGTTCCGTTTAGGGTTAGGGTTTATTAGGTTAAAGTTATTAGGTTTCTGGTTAGGATCCTTCTTGTTATTTTCAGTTGTTTGAGGGTTATTGATATTAGGGTTAGGGTTAGAGTTTAGATTATGGTTGTTAGGTTAGCGTGAGTTTTAGAGTTGTTTTTATTGCGTTAGGTTAGGGTTATGGTTATTAGGTGTAGGCTTAGGGGTCCGGCGTTATGGTTAGGGTTTGTTAGGTTTGTTTATTAGGTTAGATTAGGGTGAGGGTTAGAGTTAGTTAAATATGGTCAGGGTTCGGGTTGGGTTATTAGTTATGGTTAGGGTTAAGGTTAGGGTTGTGTTTAGTTAGGGTTAAGGGTTAGGGTTAGCGTTCCGGTTGGGTTAGGAATTAGGTTTGGGTTTATTATGTTGTAGGTTAGGGTGGGTTACGTTATCAGAGTTGAGGGCTTAGGGTTATGAAGTTTTAAGGGTTCGGTTTAGGCTACGGTTAGTGTTTTATGACAGGGGTCTGGTTCTCAGTGTAGCTTTAGGGTTGGGCGTTTGGGGGGGGGGGTTTATGTTATTAGGTTAGGTTTAGGTTTAGGGTTTGATTATGGTTAGGGTTAGCGTTAGCGTTATCGTTAGGGTAGGGTTATTAGGGTTAGGGTTTGGTTTAGGGTTAGGGTTATGTTTATTAGGGTTTCTCTGATTAGTGTTGGGTTATTTGGGTTCGGGTTAGATTTTAGGTTATTAGGGTTAGGTTAGGTTTAGGTATAGTTTCGTTAGGGTTATTAGGTTAGGTTAGGGTTTAGCGTTGACGGGTTCCCGTTGGGGTCTCTTCGGTTTCGTGTTCACGGATTAGGTTTATAGGGTGAGGGTTAGTTTTTTAAGGGTTATTAGGGTTACGGGTAGGTTATTAGGGTAAGGGTTGGGGGTTAGATTTAGATACGTTAGGGTTCGGTTATTAGTTAGGGTTAGGCTTGTTAGTAGGGTTAGTGGTTGGTTCGGATTAGGGTCGAGTGAGGTTTTAGGGTTACGGTTGGGATTCTGATTACGTTTTTTGATCAGGGTTAGGGTTAGGGGATATGGTTATTAGGCTTAGGGTAGTGTTGTAGATTAGGATTTGTTTTATGATGTGTGGATTAGGTTAGGGTTATACAGTTTGAGGGTTTGGGTTTAAGAGTTAATGTCTTAGGTTTAGGGTGAGGGTTATTAGGGTTAGGGTAAGTACTTCGGTTCGTGTTAGGGTTGTTATGGTATTCGATTATTAACGTAGGGTTTAAGGGATTACGGTTTTCGGTTTAGGGTTTGGATTAGGTTAGGGTTACTGGTTCGTGTTATGTTTTTTAAGGGTTCGTTATTACCCTAATGTTCTGGTTAAGGTGTCGGGTTAGGTTTAAGGGTAGGGTGCGGTTATGAGGGTTAGGGTTTAAGTATATTAGGGTTTAGGGTTAGGGTTAGGGTTTGTTTAGGTTGATTTCTGAACGTCAAGGGTAAGGTTCTTTAGGGTTCGTGTTCGGGTAGGCTTGGTTCGGGTTATTAGGTTAGGGGTGGGATGATGGTAGGGGTAGGGTTAGGATTTTTAAGGGTTAAGGTTTATTAGGTCATGTAGGGTTATCCGGGTTAAGGGGTTACGAAGATTATTAGGTTGCGTTTTAGGGTTACTGTTAGGTCTTGCTTTGGATTAGGTTTCCGGTTAGAGGGTAGGTTTTAAGGTTGGGTTAGGGGTGCGTTACGGTTAGAGTTAGGGTTAGGGTTGGCGTTTATTAATGGTTTGTGTATAGTAGCGTTATCATGGATTCGACATAGTTTATTAGTTTTAGGGTTATGGTTAGGATAAGGGTAGGGTAGGACCGGGTTTCGATTATCAGGGTTAGCTTTTATTCTTAGGGTTAGTATTGTTGTGTTACGGGGTTCTGAGAGGTTAGGTTTATGGTTTGGGTTTATGGTTAGGGTTAGCATTAGGAGTTAGGGTTATTAGGGTTGGGTTTGGTTTACGGGTTCGGGTTAGTTTCTTAGCTTTATGTTAGGGTTATTTTGGGTTAGGGTTAGATTTCGGGTTATTAGGGTGATGGGTGTAGGGTTCGGATTATGTAATATGGTTAGGTTTAGGTTAGGGTTGGGTTCGCGTTATAGGGGTACGTGGGGGGTTTTACAGGTTTAGTTTAGGATTAGGCTTGTCTGTAAGGGTTAGGGTTCGCTTAGGGATTATTTCGGGTTGGTTAGTTTTATAGGGTCAGGGTTAGGTTATACTATGAGTTAGGGTTTCGTGTTCGTCGGATTAGGGTAGGGTTAGGAAGATATGGTTTTTTAGGTTAAGGATTAGGGTTCTTAGGTTGTAGGGTTAGCGTTAGGCTTAGGGTTACGGTTTAGTGTTTTAGGATTGGATTTAGGGTTCGGGTTCGTTTTAAGCATTAGGGTCGGGGTTCGGCACTATGGTTCTTAGGGTTAGGGTTCGGGTTATCTATGATTAGATTCGGTTTTTTAGGGTCAGGGGATTGGTTCTTCGTTTTAGGATTTAGGGACTCGAGCGTATCCGGTATTAGGCTTCTGTTTATTATGGCCTTCGGGTTCTGGTTCGATACGCGGTTAGGGTTAGATAGGTTTAGGTCTTAGGGATCGGGTTTAGGGTCCAGAGTTATTATTGTTAGTGTCTAGTTTGAGGGTTATGGTTATTATGGTGAAGTTTATTAAGCATTCGTGGTTATTCGGGTTATTGTTGTGGATTAGGCGTAATTTTACGATTAGGGTTAGGGTTCGTATTCGGGCTTCTTCTGGTTAGAAGGTTTGAGATTCGGCTTTGTGTTTGAGGCTTCGGGTTCGGCTTCGATTCTTCCCTTTCGGTTTCGCTTAGGGTTCGGGTTCTGTTTATTCGGTTTCGGGTTCGGTTAGTGTTCCGGGGTTACTTCGGTTTCGGGTCTGGCTTCGGGTTCTTACGGGTTAGGTCTCCGTCGTCCTCGGGGTCCCTGGTTCGGTTCGGGTTCCTTCGGGTAGAGTCCGGTTTTCTTACGGTTTTCGAGGTACGGGTTCGGGTTTGTGTTTCTTCTGGTTACGCTGTTCGGTTCAGGGGTTCGGCCTTCTCCGGGTTAGGCTTAGGGTTCTACGCTGTTAGGGTTAGGGTTCTGATTATATAGGGTTGGGGGTTAGGCCAGGGGTTCGGGTTACTCAGGGTTAGAGTTTAAAGGATAGGGTTAGGATTGGGGCTAGGTTTCTTATGGTAGGTTGTAGGTTATGGTTATCGGGTTAGGTATTGTGTAATAGGGTTATGTTATTGTTAGGTTATTGTTAGGTATACCCGTTAGTGTTCGGGTTCTTAGGTTGGTTGGGATTAGGATTAGTTGTTTGAATTCGGGTTAGGGTTTTATTATGTTTTAGTGTTTGGGTTACGGGCTTAGTTTTCATCGGCTTGCGTTTCTTAGGGTTCGTAGGGTTCGGGTTGGAATTGCGATTATGATTGTTTTTTGGACTTAGGGTTATGATTAGTGGTTAGGAGTATTATGTTTCGGGTTTGGGTATCGGGTTCGGGTTATGTTTATCATTCGGTTTCGGGTTAGGTTAGGTTTATAGAGGTTTAGGAGTTATGGGTCGGGGTATGGTTCTTTTCGTTCTGGTTTGCTTCATCTTCGCTACTGGTTCGGCGTTCGGGTTTTTTCGGGTTCGGTTTTTAGGGTTCGGTTTCGGGTTATGTTCGGTTTCTGTTAGGGTTCTTCTCTTCAGGGTTGGCTGTTCCGGTTCCTGATTAGGTGTGTCGCTTTCGGGGTTTTTCGGGTAGGGTTTCGGGTTCCCGTTATGGTTTAGGTTAGGGTTACGGTTGGGTTTATTATGATTAGTGTTAGGGTTAGGGTTGCGTTACAGGGCTAGCCTAGGGTTATTCAGTTTTAAGGGTTAGGTTAGGATACGAGGTTCGTGTTTCGGACAGGGGTTAGGGTTTATCAGGTTTAGCTTTAGGATTAGAGTTGGATTGGGGTTGTGTCTATTCTGGTTGGTTTAGGGTTTGGGTTATGGTTAGCGTTACGTTACATTAGGGTTAGGTTTCTTAAGTTAGGGTGTTGTTTTAGGGTTAGCGGTTTATGTTTAGTAGGTTTCGGGTTTAGGGTTAGGTTCTTTGGGTTCGGGTTAGATTTTATTAGGATTCTTCGGTTGCCTGTTCGGTTACTCGGCTCCTGTTTCGGTTAGGGTGTTCTTCGGTGGGTTCGCCGTTATGTTCGAGTTGGGGTTATTGGGTTTATTCGTTAGGATTGTTGATTAGGGTTATGGTTCGGCTTAGGGTGCTTAGGGTTAGGTGTTTAGGTGTCATGCTCGCGGAACGTCTTCCCATTCAACAATAAGAGACTTCGCACCAACTTATCAAAACGAATCCTTTATTGAGATGAGCAGTCGCATAGATTACAAAGCAGCGTCTGAGTCCCTCAGGGCATACAGTGATGATAATGGAGTGTTAGATCCACTCCCCCCATCCCAATGCTTTTTTTAGGGAAACAAAGCCATCGTTAATTCTCCGCCCATCCCCCTGTGAGGGGATCGCTTCCCCTTTAGGAAGTTTTTCTCAGGTACTTTCCCAAGAACGTAACCAACTCTCCCCTCCCGGCCCAACCCCTTTTTAGAACGGGGTAAACTGATGAGAACTGTTTTTGGAGATTTTCCCAGAGCACTTCATGGTGGAGTTTTTATGACCCTCATCTCCTGGCTGTGCCCGCCGATGTGTTAGGTTCTGGCCCTTCCTGGCTTCTCCTCCCATGTAATCATAGTATGGGTTGTGGCATATTCGATCTCAGGTTTAAATATATTCCGGTTACATCAAGAAGGATTTTCTTTATCAGTTCCCCCCCCCCCCCCTACTTCTTCCGCTGAAGAAATGACAGATACCGATCTGACACTATCCTGCCCTCCTTTAAAAAACAGATAGGTCTAAACGGTGGAAAAAACCAAAAACAGCGTTACATGTTCAGGATTCAGGATGGTTTATCCAGGGTATTTTAGGGTGGAACTTTTCCTAGTAAATTTGGGTGCTTTTTCATTGTCTTTGGCTACCCACACACTTTCTGAGGGAAGGAAGGTGTTTCCAAGCTACTAAAATATTGTTGGATCCATGGTAAGTACGTGAATCAAGGATTTCTTTAATTCAAAAAGGTTGTTCCCCCCATGTATACATGATGTGGGTTTGGGGGTAGGTGGGAAGGGGGGTCTGAGGAGGTTTGAAGTGTCTCCGGTTTGAGCAAGCCTACATTGAAATAACGGATAATCTTCCTAAGATTTTTGGACGACGAAGCT